>JACATO010000129.1:0-1200000 GCA_018389105.1 Nautilus pompilius | reverse complement strand
ATCAATGCTTGACTACTATGGAGCATCTCATTTTTACAAATGAGATGTGATTTTATTGTGTTATTTGCTTTTTATACCCAATTATTTCTCTGTTTCCATAATTATTTCCAATACTTTGCATAGCAGCCATTGTGAAACAGAAATACTGATTAAGCAGTAGAAAACTAACAGAGCTCTATTCTGGAGTCATGCCCTGGTTGGCTAAAATATTGGTCAAGGCCAATTTCAGCCACTTGTACTATCCACTAAAATAGAAACAGCTACTGCAATTTAATATCATTGCACCACACCCTAAAGATGACAGTAGGAAAACATATCCAAAACATTGGTTCTTTAATTAGTTCTGCTAACAAGATGGTGAGAAATACCCAAACTAACTCTCTAGTTTTTATAAGTTGCCATTCAAATGTTCCCTGGGTGGCCATTTTTTTCTTCATAATAGCTAAATTACCAACAGTTTATTTGTGGCTTCACTTTTATTTTTTAATTTCAGATTTATCTGGAGACTCATCTTGAGATGGAGAAAACAAAAGTAGAAACTGAAAAAAAAAAGCTGGCTCAAGCATTAGATATGATTAAAGAGGTGGTAAGTATAAGCCAGTAGATAGAACTGATATACAAGATCAAAAGATTAACAAAATTGGTCCCGTAGCTTATTAGAAAAAGGCAGGTTCATTAGGATGAAACAAAACCATTCTAAAGTTATAATTGGAAAGAATTAAACTGTTATTTGTTAGTACACATAGCATTTAGTACTACTACTGTATCTCCACATGGTAAATACTACAGGTATATAAATTGTTTGTTTGGGTCATCCTAAGACTGGCAGTATTACCAATCAGTTTTAATTTCCTTTATTTTGGAAGTGAAATATTTGAATTAAGAGATGTGTATTTAGATAAGACTGAATCATTAAAGTTCAGATGTCTGTGAACTCTCTTTTTGTTTTAGGAAAATCATTCAAGGGCCAGTATCTCTCCTATATCATCCAACAGGGGCAGCCCAGTCATTCTGAGTGGGGAATCAACAACACTGGGAAATCTTTCACAGGTATACTACAGTACTGTACTGGTAAGATAAAATAATATATAGACACCACAATCACTGCATCAGACAGTGTTGGCTCAGTCTGTATGCAGAGTGGGACTGGCAGGTTTAACAAATAAATTATATATGTATTTTTTTTTACACCTGCCAAAAGTAAATAACTCCATAACAGTTTGGAGGTTGGGATTCAGTCAGTACTACAGCATTCATTAAACTGTAGCAGTCTGTCAGAGTCCCTGCTTGGTAGAATGGCTGGGAATTCACCTTTCAAGGAAGCTTTTACCCGTATACAGAAGTGAATTTGAAAAAAAAAAAGAAAAAATGTCTTTGTAATGTATTGAAATTTTGAGAATTTGATTTTTCTGTGTTAACACTATTCATGATGTTCATCTTATTCAATTAAATGCTGAGGGGTTACGTAAAGCACAAAGATTGTGTGGCATGTTGCTGAACAGTGACACATTTTGTACAAGCTGCCTACAATAATCTCTCCTGGTTGTAAAACTGACATTGTCTTCAGTCAAGCTGCTTTGACTGTGATGTTAAAGACTTAAAATTCTAGATAAATTGTGTTTGTTATTTTAATTTCAGTAATTCAGTATCTTGTAAGACTGAGATTTAGATAAAACAAACAATGCATGGAGCTTTTGAGAATGAGACTAATTTCACTATGTGAATTAATACTAATGCAGGAAGATATCCTGGAGAAGAGTTTACTGCTGTCAACATCAAATGGTAATAAGATGAATCTGTATGAAAGCTTCCGGCATGGTGGAGTTTCCAGCTTATTGGAGAACCTACAGTCTCAGCTCAAACAGAAGGAAGGGGAGATACTACAGCTGCAGGTCAGTATATTTTTTTATAGTAGTACAGAACCAAGTTCCAGACATCAGAAAACTAAATTTCTCAGCAGCTAAGAGATCTACTGTACTCCAATGTATTTTCTACTAAAGTGGAACCAAAAACTGTTTGCTGGACATTATGGCAATGTTCAAGATTTTACCTTTGATGTTGACCATTAAGACCTCTCCCAAACAAGAGGAAATTATTTTGTATTTTTTTAAGTTACATTTTTACTTTTCAGACATAACTTAAAAAATTCTAATTATTATCTAACATCTTATGTTTAGAAACCAGACTCGAGCAGTTTTCTGTTAAAGAGGAGAGTGATTGCTGAATGTGCATCTTCTTCTCACTTTCAGGAGGATATAGCTCAGTTTGAAAGAACACGGGAGTCTATGGCTCGAGAGTTAGTAAATTTGTCCAATCTTAATGATGACCTTCAGGAAAAGGTGAATGAATTACCAGAACTAAAAGAGAAACATACAGTAAGTTTCAGGCTGTCTTGTCTAGTTTTATAAGAACTTGTTCAAACTCATAGGGGTTTAGATGATTGCTTAGAGAAAGGTAGAGAAGTATTTTAAACAATTTACACTAAATAAAACAGAATCTGCTCTATGACAGGCATTACCAGAGGAGTATGGCAAATCTTTATAATCAATTTGTTTTTTCTTAACCTTTAAATAATGATCTAATAGTAAAAAAACTACTGATTGGATTGTTTCAGTAAAAATAATTTAATGTCAAGGAGGAACTCAAACTGTGTGTTTTATCTTTCATTTCTAGCTACCAGTCTCTCAACTGTATACAACTAAGTGAAAAATTGCATACTTCTCTTATAATTGATCAGTTGCAATGACAAATGAACCTTTTATTGGTAATAAGGCTGCTTCATCGCCACTTTGCTGATCTTTGGTATATGGAGTTTGCTGTAAAAAACAGTTGACATTCTGTACATAATCTTTTTAGGATTTGTACCAACGCTATAATGCTCTGCTCCAAATGTATGGGGAGAAGGTGGAAGAAGCAGAAGAACTTCACCTTGATCTGTCAGACATTAAGAAAATGTATAAAGATCAGGTAAACTTGCCTTTTTTTAAACATTTAATATTACCATCAAACTTTTGTCAAAATTTTTTTTTTTAAATAAAATAAAACTTAATTGTTACTTAGACAGGTTGAATCATTTTGAAATGTGTTTTTAAAATAAATGTTCTAACGACTCATAATCATTGGCTACATATAAATTTTATTTAATAAAAATTGAACTATTTTAGACTTTTTTTTTTCTTATATTTGCTAAAGTTTTGTTTTCTGTTTATCATAAAATGAAGAAATCTTAACTTTTACTGGTTTCAAGTCTTTTTTTTTTGTTAGGCTTATGACATTCACCTATGAGAATATGTTTGGAGACATTTAGATTCTGCTAAGTGTTTCACCATTACATTCTGCTTTGTTTACAGATTGATCATCTCTTAGCTAACTGACAAGAAAATTGATGAAGGCTCAACAATCAAGCCATACCACCAAAACTGGTGCAGAATCTGTCTGTGATATTAGATGTACATTACATATGCATACATAGGTATATATTATTATAATTTTTTTAAAAAATGTGTGGGTAAATTATTTTCAAACATTGGTCTGGTTTTCCTTTGTAACTGTGGGACCATAAGATGAATGGTATTTGGAAGTCCTATTTCATGGACATATTTGGTGTATTCAGCTCAATTGTACCTGTCCTGCATGGTATTTTAGTTTAATATTTAGCAGGAATGCTATCTGCTATAAATATTACAATGACCATTTAACATTTCCCTCAAAAGTCACACACTAGCTTTATCTTTGAATGAATTGGCCATTTCACAAACTAAAATGTAAAGCTTTCCTGCATACCTACCTGGTTTAAAATTATCACACCAGTGATTGATTGTATTTTTTTTATAAAGCTATTTAGTTTATTTTTGTATGCAACATTTGCTCCAGGAATAAGATATTTCTTGTCTTTGTAGGACATTAATGTTGCAAGTGTTACTATCAGAAAACTCACAAACCACTTACCCACAGCTAGTGGAATCTTTCTCTCAAGTTTTCTCTTTTCAAATAGATTTTATTTTAGCAAAATTAGAGTAAAAATATCATTTTTTACTTGGTAAAACGTTTTTGATTACAGTTGTCCCCCGGTATTTGCGGGAGTTACGTTCCTAGAGCACCCGCGAAGAGTGAAAAACTGCGAATATTGGACGTGGTCCATAAAATTGCCTATAAACGTCAAAATATAACTTAAAATATAAGTAAATATATAATAATAATTTATATAAAATACAACACTCAGCAAACACTCGAGATAGCTACATGCGGTAAACTGGGATGATGCTGGGCTGCATCTGCCTGAGACAGCGCCTCGTGGGCAGCAGCCAATCAGCAGCGAGAGAAATGAATAACGCTCTCTGATTGGCTACTTTCAAACCTACAGCCAAGTGTTTATTTTACTGAATTTACGTTAGTATTTATATTGTTATTAATAATTTAGCGTTAAAAAGCGTGAAAAAAGCCATAAAAAAATCGCGGAAGATATTTGCGATTCCGTGAATATGCAGGGGTTTCCATGAACAATTATCAGTTAGGTCCTAAGGAAAATTCTGTAAATGCCGAATCGCAATTACACGGGGTCAACTGTATACTGTATTGCGCAAAAATTCATTTTTAAAATGTTGTTTGTAATTAAAAGGTATCTATCCCATAGTGGTTTACAATGGGAATTGTGCATGCAGTCAGTGATAGAACACTTATAATGCACTTCATGGCTTGGTAATGGAATGATTCTTCATAGCAACAAATCATCAAGCATTGCTTTATTGCTCACCGAAACCATAGGATAGTTGTTGCAAATAGAATAAGTTATGTGGTCACCAGGCTGCAGTTTGGATCCTGACAGGTTTAAGTGTCTATCCAGTAATGTAGATTCTCTCACTTTTGTGCTTATGACAGATATCATTTGAATCAGAAAACCAGTCTTGTCAGTAAAGCTAGCATTACAGTACTGGGAGTAAAATCTGGTTTCTGCGCTTCTAATAATTACCCGTTTGAGGTGACAAAAGCATTATTACCATAGTAAGTTTGTACATAGCTTGAAAAGGCCACAGGAAAATGAAATAAGTTTAATTACAGCTTTGTATTTAAGTATATAAGAAATTGTAAAGAAATGTACATGAGGGAAATAATAAAAAATAGTCACATTCTTTTCCACCTCCCACTCTGTGATGGATAATTACTTATCTGTCGGTATTTAAAACTAAAGAAAACAATTCTTCCCATTTCACTTTAATTGGTGGGCAAGAATCAGTATTTGAATACTACAACATCCACTGTTCAGTGGTAGATATGAAAAATGGTCAAAACATGGAGCACCTCTTTGTGGTTATGTTCTTCATTTTTCTGTACAGTAAATAAGCTTCATTGTATAAAGATTAAAAACTAAATCCTTGAGAGTCTTGCAGTACTTTTTTTTTATTTTGCTGTTTAGAACGTGCATTTGTCTCAACCTTCACAATGACTTGACCTCCTGTAGATACTCTAAATGAAACCTGGCTGGATGGTGATGCTATTTCAGCCAAATTTCATTTGAATGTCCTTAGTAATGGAGAAACAGTTGAAAAATCAGTCTATAGAGGAATTAAAGGACATGTAATTAAACCAAGCCTAAAGAAAACTTTAATCCTACTATGATAGCTTTTTGACAATTTGTAGAATCCAACTAACTACATAAATCAATGTTCTTTAAGCAGACTATTCACTAAGGCCAAGTAGAATTATAAAGCATAGTTCTATGTGCTGTTCTTATTAATTTGATCAAATCAAATAACTATAAAACAAATTTCAACAGCTTTAATTTTTTTTACCTGACAAAAGTGTCCCAAACATTTAGCTCAGTATTTTCTACAAATGTCACAGTCGTACTACATTTATATTTAGTTTATAGCATTAGGATTATTTTCTGGCTGGAACATGGGCGTGTGTGGCCACATGGTTGGCTTATTTGGGTTGATTGCCTCATGTGGAAAATAGTCATCAAACATTTCCAGAGTCATCATATTCGGTGGAGGGACGGTTTCTAGCTTCTCAAGCTGAAAAACAAAACAGCACAAATGTTCACTCTCACAAAATATCAAAGTCCAAACAAACTTTGTTTCAAAGCATTAAAGGTTCTCATATACTACCCTAGCAACCAAATATATATTTAAGAATTAAAGAAAAAAAAACACTTACCATAATTTTTGCTGCTTTAATGTAATTCTGATAAGTCTGGATACTTTGTTTGATTTCTTCATTCTGAATAAAATTAAGTTTACACACTTATTAACTATAATTTTCTGCACAATTTAATAAGGAACAATTCTAATAAACAACACTCAAATGTCAAGCTTTATTTTAAAATCCACCAAAAGCTGTTGCTAATCAGTGTACAGCCATAGAGCTAAATGAACAAACATTTGCAAAAATGAAGTAAATTTATATGCTTAGTGCTTTTACGGGAAGCCAAAATGACCTAAAGTATCTAGGAAATAAAAATGATTTATACTATAATCATTAATTACTTAACACAGCATTGATTGTACAACTTAATTTAAGTGTAGAAGAAAAATGTCTACATAATTATTCAGCAATAACTAAGTAACAATAATATTTTAAACGTCTAAAACTAGTGAATCTAGGCTAAACTCCGTAATGATTTATAACCTTTCAGGTGTGCATGCCTGCAAAATATATTAAAAAGTGGAAAAAAAAACTGAAGTTGTTTTTGTTTGATGTGTATTCATTACTCCTAGCATTGTACAAATAAAATATAAATTATAAGTCATAGTCTCCGTTTTCTCATCTTGTGGAAAATATAAACTATATGAAATTCAGTTCACGAGCTCCCTCTTAAAATTAACTCTGCAGAGATATTCCTTTGTTAAAATCACCTCAAATTTGATTATTGACGACAAAAAAGAGTTTGGAAGTTAATAACCTGCACAAAACTCACATTTTCCTGTTCTTCACGTTCCACAGCCCCCATGACATTTATTTTGTCTTTGGGATATGGGATATTCAGAGCTTGGTACTGCAAAGAAAGGGGTGAGTGAGTGGATGAATTTAGAATAGTTGACCAGATTTCAGTTAAATACTCTCTAATTTATTACTTTGTGTTTTCTCATATCTGCATTGCAATATCACTTGGAGCCTGAAACAATGAACATCTGTTTTATTTATTCTGATACTATTGCTAAAATCTCGAGCGATCAAGAAATGATTAATTGTCAACAAACCAGCATTCTGGGAGTCAGCAGAATACATGCAACAAACAGATGAAAAATGTATACTTATAACTGTCGTCTGTTTATAACAAATTCCCTTTTTAAAATCAGTTTACAACAAATCTCTTTAGTCTCCATTTTTTCAGTTTTGGTCAGCAAGCCATTCTCTATTACAAACAAAGACAACTTGCCATTGAAAGTAGGTTAGTCACTCCTAGGTAAAATTGTCTGCCTATAAATACTGGTGATGTTTCATATTTGTTAAGTCCAGCTACTTTTTTTCTTATCAAAAGACATTGTCCAATTACAGGCAAACTTTAAAAATTCCTTATAAGTTAGTAAGACCTAGACAGTACTGCTAACTACTAAACACCTGGTGCATTAGGTTCAGAGCCATGCTTTTACTTTAACACAACTGTGAGAATAGCAATGTCAAAATTAATGTCACATTAAGAAATCAGTTAGCACGCATGGCTTCGGAAAATGACCCCTTATCAAACAGGGATACATTCTACTCCTCCAAAAATAAAGAGTACAGAAAGTCAGCACTAACAGCTGGCACTTTGCCATGTTTTTTCTATTATGGGTCATAAGTAGCAGACTATAAAATAAAATTGAGAGACCTAGGGGTCTAGTACACTTAAGGTAACATTTACAGCATTTTTTTTTTAACTGTTAAAATTCTTCATGAGACAAGACATTTGAAATAATTTTGAGTTTAATGTGGTGTAAACATTCCCTCAAAAATTGTCCCTCTTGCTGATATTCAGTGGAATTAAATGAAAAAGTATCAACAGAATACTTGGGTTCAAGAGTCAGTTAGTTACCAAATTACAAGACTTCATATCTGCGACATACACACCGCCACAACCAAAAGTCCTTCATAGAACTAACCCTGATGATAGCAGCAGGGATTAAAATACAGCTTTAAAGCCTAGTTTCCTTTTGTGTTTTGTAATGCTATAAGATAAAATTTGCTTTTTTTTTTTTTAAATTGTAACTACATAGCAACTTTTACAGTAAAAAAATGTATGCAGCCAATGCTTAGCTAGAAGAATCATAACTTAGTATTTTTTTTAAATAATTTCTGTGGGAAAAAAAGAAAAATTGTTTTAAAAACAACCCTATTTTAATATTCATTTTTTATACCCACTGGAAAGCCGAGGATGGTTATTGTTTTTAGACATTTCTTTTTAAATTTAAAGTCTTCCTAAATCAAAATTTGGAAAAAAAAAAAAAAATGGAACAGACTGATTTACTTACTGCCTTTTCAAATTGATCCACCATGGCTGGAGAAGCCAGTCTACTTTTGTACATGCTGAAGTCAATTGAAGGCAATTTCTCTGGAAACTGGTGAACTCTAGAAACAGAAACAAGATCTGGTAAGCAAAATGTTACTAAAATAACAGATTTTTTATTCCATTTATTAGGTAAACATTAGTTAATCATAGTACTCTAACTGCAAAATTAAATTATGCTATGTACTTTGTACAGCTAACCGCTGTACTACCCATAAATATTAAAAAATTTTAACACCCAGTTCACAAGACAGGCCATTAAGTATAGTCCTGCTTTGCTGAGAACAATTTTGGGTCATGGTTCTGGACATTTTTTTTTAAACTCTAAAATAGTATAAATCAATACTTTATGACAAAAGATCACATATTTTTACTTTTAAAAAGTTATAATACTTCAAATATTTGAACATTGTAGTGTTGATCTTGGTAGAAACAGCATGTAAATAGATTAAATCACAAGTACATCCTTAGTTTTTTTTTTTATGGAGGATATCTTGGATTTGATTTGGCTGTATGGAGGACTATTTTCAGTTTGGGATGTTATTCACTGGTGTAAATTCAACATTTTACTAAAAGATGTTGTTGTTGATAAGGTGTTTAAATGCCTCTGGTAGACGACAATGATAATTCCACCTTTGTGTTGTTTCTGTAGCAAAGCAGATATAACTTGTATCTCATTTTCAACCAGAATATCTATATAATAAAGATATTTACTAAGTGTCCTTGCATTCTACCCGGTCCCATCTTTTTTGCTTATCTACAGCACCATCTTAAAACAAATGAGATATTTTCTTTTTGAATGGACCAATATACTTTGAGCCATAGCAGGATCCATTGGCAATGATTTGCAAACAAGAGCCATGACTACACAATGTTGAACAATGAATGTTATACCGCTAATGATAGCATTATCATAATCTACAAGACCTTTTTGTATCACCATTTTCTTCACAGTAGCTGAAGCAAGTTCATCACCATCATTTGAAAAAAATGATCTTGCACATTGCATTTAATGCCTTCTCAGAAAAAGGTCACCCTGCCTTCATTTTCATGATCAAATTCATTCCAATTCTTTTCCACACATGCCTGAAGTCCAGGAATACTATATATCCACTACCAATACCTAATTTCAAAGCATCTTTAATTTGAATACTACTACTGAGAGTTGTACCAAAAGGTTTTGAGCTTTGTAGATGAGCCAATAGGTAAAAGTCAGCTGAAACTCTATTAGGAAAAAATCCGGTGCCATTTATAAATTATCGGGATAGTTCTGGTTCAAATGGACTTTGCCAGATATTTACTATAGCAACATTTGGGATAACTGATATCCGTACCTCTGCAAGACCCAGCAATTATGGTACGAGCGATTTGGAAGTATATCAGTAAGTACCAAGGACGTTCAAATGAAACCCGTCCGGATGCCATTACAGAGATGCTGTTTCAACCGGGTCTCGCACTACGACCGGCTGCTGCTGCTGCTCCTGACTTTAGAGTTACCCGAAGGTGAGCATCCACTGGGTCGGTCGGTCGGTCGGTCGGCCTACTCGGGGGGTGTATGACGGCTGTAGCACACCTGGACAAGGTGACGACGGAACCGCCAGGTGCGCAGTTATTACATCATGGGAGGCACCGACACAACGCTGTTTATTAATACAGGTAAAGTAATTCTAGGACTGGCAGATAATAAAATGTCCTAGTCCTCGGCACCCGCTCCAGCAGTTTATAAATACATTACTCTGCTGCTCCAAGCAGTTCGGGATGGAGGTGGTTGGTGGGGGGGGGGGGGCATATAGAGAGCTGCGTGAAATTTGGCTTACCGATTGACAAATGCTTCCGATTTGGCCTTAAATGCTCTGTACACTTCTCGCTGATTGGGAGGAACCCTCTCAGCGAAAGCCGCCCAGTCCACGGCCGACTTCACGATCCTCCTCGCGGCCATCTTGTTTCTTCCCCTTCCCGCCCTGACCTTGATGCACCTTTCCAAGTCGAGGCCGACCTCCAACTCTTTTTCCGATGGAAATTCTTCGGTAGACGCGCGCCCCCCCCGGTGTTATAGCGATCCGAAAGCCCGAAATCGGTCGAAATTATCCAGCCGAGTGCTTCTTACCCATGAGGCAAGTGAGTGGAGAGAGGAGGGGGGGGTGGGGTATGACCGAAAAAAAAAAAAAAAAAACACAACAAAAACAACAACAACAACATCCAAAAAAAAAACAACAACAACAACAAACGGGTTTAAACATGGCGGCGGAAGTGTCGGGTGCCAATAGCTGCAACTCTGCTGCAAACGCTCGCTGTCGTAAAAGCGAATGGGTCAAGTTAAACGTGGGAGGAACGATTTTCACAACTACCAGGACGACGGTGTGCAGGGATCCGAAATCGTTTTTGTGCAGACTGATTCAGGAGGAACCAGAGCTGAACTCGGACAAGGTGAGGAGGAGGAGGAGGAGGAGGGGGAGGAGAGCTGTTCCCCACCCCCGCCCGCGGGTTTCGCTCTGGCTGCGAAGACCATTCGTCTTTGTAGGAACTGTTCCCTGGGGTCCCTCAGAAGAAGCACGAGACGCCCGCTGGAGCCCCCCCTCCTCCACCTTTTTTTTTTATTTTTTTTTAAAAAAATACAGTGATATTAACTCGGAGAGGGCTGCTTCAGCGTTTCCTCGGTGGACCCTATTCATTGATTGTTATTGTAAAGCCCCTCTAAACTAAGTTCTAATTACACGCATACATACATATATGTGTGTGTGTGTGTGTGTGTGCATATATATATATATATATATATAGGGGAGAGAGCTGGAATTAATTTATTTCTGTTAGAAATCAAGGGAGATAACTTGGCTACAGTTGTTGAAAAGTGCAAATGATTTATTTAATTTCGAAATGTATGTATACGTATACATAGAATTTTGTTTTGAAATAATTATTAAAACGATGTAAAATAAATGGAAATTATGTAAATGAACGCTGCTGTTAGCTAAATGCAAAAAAAAAAAAAAAAAACTAATTCAGTACATGTATTGTTCACTTTGCTAAAATTTAACGTGGTAATGGGACGGGCAACAGTGCTCACTATTTAACAGTTTCTTGATGATTATTACAACTTATTGTATACTAAATGAGATGATCGACTTAACACTTTTAAAAAAGAAAAAAAATTACAGTCCCATGTACACTGCAGCCAGATGAACAGCCATCCTCCTCCTCGTGTGCCAGTTGACACTATCTGTCAAACTCACACTCGAACCTATTCAGCTTTGACATTCACTGTCCACCTGATAATTTATTGGCTGGAATACATTCATATTAGGAGTTTTCAGTTTTTTTTTTAAAGCCTATAATGATCCTGTGAAATGTAAAAGAAATGTCTTTTCAGTTGAACAGAAAAACAAGAGAATGAAGCAATATCAAATTTGTAGAGTTTGGAATCAGCAAAGCTGCAAGTGATTTCAAAGTAATCGAGAAAAAGGGAAGGTTCTACAAGTTAATTTGAATTGTTTGGAAATTGCATGGCTTAAAAGACCATCATTAGCCTCTAAAAAAATGTACATTTAGAAAACCAACATCAGAGCTGATTTTATATGCAAAAGCTTGCTTTTGCATCTTGAATTAGGATGTACCTGAAAGTTCCTAGCAAGTTCTGAATGGCTTGAAATATTCAACTTTTTTTGTTAAGGAATCGGGCAACTTACTATTCCAGGTTTAAAAATTGGGGATTGTGGTGCCATCACTGGATTTCAGGAAAAGTTTTAAACTGCTGTTGCGGAAATGAGCTTATTCTTGATCAAATCTATAGCTGTGATGAAACAGGAGTTTTGATCTTAGGCTCACAAAGTAAAGTTGACAGCTGTTTGAAAATTCAAAAACCTTGATGGTCTGAAGAACATCATTTAAATTGTTTTTTCCCTTTATCTACAAAAATCAAAAAGATGCTTGGATGGATTATACTGTGTTTAAAAACTAGCTTAAAAAACTTTGTTCCAGAAGTGTAGAAACATTTGAAGGATCACAAACTTCCCAAGAATGCTATATTACTTTTGGAGAACACCTGGCCACCCAAATGATGAAGGTTTGCTATCAAAGGATAATCAGTGTATTCTTTCCTAAGGAAATTGCTTTCTGACAGTGATCCAAACCAGCATCAAGCAAAGGATGCTGCAATGTAGCTAGCAAAAGTTTTGGCCAGGAGGATTAGCTAAAGGGGAACAATTTATGATACAAGTAATAAGGGTGATGGGACATAAGAGTTATTTTTGTTTTAAAAGATTCCTGGATGCAGCGTCTGAAGCATGTGATTTATCTAAATAAATTGGAATTATCTAGGTGAAACTTTATTAGAAATATTTTTTCTTATGCTTCAATGTCTGTATTACTTTAAAAAATTAGAATTTTTATATTTTTCAAGAAATATGTAATTAACTTAGCAGTTAGGTTTTTTAAAAAATGTTATTTGGTTTACCACTGATTTGGATAAAACAGCAAAAGCCATTTGTCTATAAAGCATTTTTTTTTTTAGCAGACCAAAGTGGAATGCTCCTTTTTAAATTTATGACAAGTATAATATTCTAGAGGAAGATGTTTGTGATTGTACCTAGCTGCCTCTTTCTTGAGTTTCATGTGCATTCTTGAATCCATTTAGTCAACCATATGTTGAAATGTGCTGAGTCATTTCTCCTACAAAAAACCCTCTATTACTAATATTAATACTATCTTATCTCTATTTAGATTCAACTGTTTCCTCTCTCCTACTTGAACTATAAACTAAAATGAAAAATATTTTTAGAAGTACATTTTAAAAGTTATTACCTTGTTATTTTTTTCATTTGCTGTCTATACAATATCACTTTGAAAATAATGAAACATATCAGTACTTATACACTTATATTTGAAATTTTTTACAAAACATAAAGGTACTTTCTCTTTTTTAATTTCAGAGTAAAAATATAATTGAGGTTTTAGTGGCTTATTTCTTTCTTTCTTTCTACTCCTAGGATGAAAATGGTGCTTTTCTCATAGACAGAGATCCCACCTATTTTGGTCCAGTTCTAAATTACTTACGTCATGGAAAGCTAGTGATAAACAAAGATTTGGCAGAAGAAGGTAAAACTATGGCTGTATGGTGTTAAATTTAATGGAAGTATTGGAAAAGCTGTAGCTTATAGTCACTTTGTGGAAGAGTGTTTCACAGTACACAGCAGAAATGATTTAAGTGCCTTTATATTCACTATTTGATTTGAGATATTCTTAACAATACAAGTAACTTTTAGAATTAACTAGATGATATATTAACACACTGGATGTAGTGGCATACAAATTTTTGTTGCTGTTACATTAATACACAAAAAAAATTTGATAACTTTGTACAGAATCTAATGACTCTAAAAGAAAATGCTTTTTTTTTTGTCTTCAAGTAATTCTAGTTTAATATTATTAGCTTTCAAAAGGATAAAATAAAATATTAAGTTTGTTTTTTTTTTTTTTTTTTAAAACAAAACAATCACTTATTTTATTACAGGGGTTCTTGAAGAGGCAGAGTTCTATAATATTACACACCTGATAAAGCTTGTTAAGGAGAGGATTGCTGAAAGGAATGCAAAACAGAATCAGGTGGGGAAATACAGCATAAAATCTTTGAATAAGTCTGTGTCTAAATCTGCAAACTACATTTTTATTACATGCCATCTTCCATCCTGGATAACATGATGGGTATAGCAGAATCTGTAATTCTCTTTAATCACAACATGCAAGTTCTTTTTTCAGGATTTCTCAGTCTGGTATAAAGTTGATGTTTATGATAAATCACTTTATTTTTAATTAACGTATTTGGCTGGCATACTGTTTTAAAATTTTCATGTAGATGTATAAAAGACAGAAGAATGAAAGCCGGTTTGAGATGTCTTTGCTCATACTGCACACATGAATGTTTAGTCATTCTAGAGCATGCTAAGCCTACTTTGGTTTCTCGACAAGCTAGACAAGAACTGCCGAAAACTGTTACCCCCCCCCCCCAAGCTGTACAAGCAATGTAAGTCTATGAAGATGGATGGGTTATTGAAAGAAGAATGGCTGAATGTTAAGTCAATCTAACACCAAGGACTTCTTGGAGTGAGAAATCATCAAAGACAGGGTCTATAACCATAAACTACATGATTTAGCCAGTGTTAGAATTTTCAGTGTCAATGAATTAAAAACATTACACACTGATCTATGCAAAGCATTTGTTACTTAATAACTGAACATCATTGAATTCAATTTACTCAACCCTGATATTGTTGTATTTTGTTTTCTTTACTTGTCAAAAAGGATTAAAAGATTTGCTTTAAATCACTATTTTTATCTGCTGCTTTTAAGTTATATTTGAGTGTATATTATAAAAGTGCTTTGTAATTCAATGTATTCTACTAAAAGGTTTGTGGTTCCCATGTGTTAAATCATAGTGGAAAGAGTCATTTGACACAAAGATAAAAAGGTAAAATATAAATTTTGTCTGTAGTTATTTTAAAAAAAAGAAAAAAACTTTACAGGTTCTCTTTGAAATATTTAATTTGGTTTTTGAGGGAGCCTGTGGACTAATGTAACTTGCATGGTATTTCATGATTAAAGATTGTAGCTAAATTAGTTTTGCAAGAAGTATATAAATTGTATTCTGGAAAAAAAGTATATTTATTTAAACCATAATAGTAATGTAGTAGGCAAGATGAAATGACTCCTGAATTGTCACAATGTTTTGAGACACTTCTCTTTCTCTTTAGACCCACATGAAAAATGTGTACAGAGTGCTGCAGTGTTCAGAGGAGGAGCTCACCCAAATGGTGTCCACCATGTCTGATGGGTGGAAATTTGAACAGGTGCGTTAACTGCCAACAAACTGTTGGGTTTCCATTATTATGAAGAACTTAATGATGCATGCAAAATCAGAAACTATTTTAAGTATAATTCTTTTTTTAAAAAATAGCATAAAGCTAGTTTATTTCTTTGAGTTGTCATTACTTACAATCAGCCTTCATTTACATAGAAAACACATCTTTCATTTGATCTAGAAGAACAGTGAGGATGCTTGGTACTTGGTTCACTGTTACAGATCTTCTGCAGTCACTTTGGTTTTCCAGGTCTGAACAACAAAAAAAATTAATTAAATTGACTTTGTAATATAATTTACTATGTTGTTCTATCTAATTGTATTTAAGTTAATCAGCAATAAAACTCCATAGAGACCATAAATGTGTATGTGTAGTAAATTTTTAAGATAGTTATTTTAGTTAGGACTGCATAAAAAGTTTATTTTTTTTTAAAAAAAAATTGGGCTGTAAGAGTAAAAAATAAAAATTTCAGTATAAATGCTGATAATTTGAAAATTTTTTTATTTTATATGCAAATGACTTATGTATCTTGTAATTTTGTATCTTATTTCTGGCATTCCATTGGAAAATGAAAATTTTAGATGTGGTCAGATTTTATATAACAGATTGTTGTTTATTATAATCTGGTCAGATCTTGTATAAAAGACTGTTGTTTACACTATAATTTGATTTGATTTTGTGGTAGTGTATATAGTCATCATTTATGAAAAACCAATCTTGTTAACAAACTTTTCTCATCAACTATTGATTATTACATTTAATCAAAACACTGCTAGAAATCCAAAAAAGTTTTTACTGTTTGCTTTATTACTCTTATTTTATTATATACAGTAAATGTAAAAATGTATTATTATTATTTTTGTTTTATATTTTAGAGCTGCTAACTTTTTAAATTCCATGTCTGAAATCTTTTTTTAGTTAATCAACATAGGGTCTCATTACAACTATGGAACTGAGGATCACGCTGAATTCCTTTGTGTTGTGTCCAAGGAGTGCCCAAATATCGTGAATGGACAAGAAAATGAACCAACAGACAGGGCTAAGGTATGGTGGTGGTTTGATTATAAAAAGACGCAGATGTTTCCCTACAAATGCAAACTAAGACAAGAAAGATTGAGAGAAAAAAATCGTATGCTATCGTTCTGTCATTTAAAGCAGATTTTGTATTTTTTAAGCATCCTCTACATTTAAATTCAGTGATTTCATTTAGTATTCCATGCTTGCATTATATAGAAATCTTGTTGGACATAGCTTGTATTAATGGAAAATGTACTTTCTTTCTTGTAAAATGAAATGTCTACATCAGTGTTTTAATGGTTTTAAAGAAAAATCATTTAAAAAAAAACTATAAATTATTAAGCAATTTAATTAAACCTTTGAGCAACATGATAATTTGTGGTTATGATTTTTAGGTCTACAAATGCATTATATTTGTTATATTTTGGTAAATATGCTGGGAATATGTGCTATTACCAGCATATCAGATTATTAGGATGCGCATAACAAGAATACATGTGGTGAATTTTGTCTGCTATATCGACTACTAAGATATGGACATTTTCAACCATTTCTGTAAAAATGCATAAACAGATATGTTGTCAAAACAAATATATGTATCATGTAGTAGAATATTAAAAATAACTGATTAAATAAAATGAAAATGTATTATTATTATTTTTTTAATAATAATTACATTGACATTTTAATTTTTCTTGTAAAGAATACGTAGTGACATGTTTTTATACAATAAATATAAAAGGAACCTTACTGAATGCTGTTGTGACTGGAACAAGTGGAAATGACTTAGATCTGGTTTCACTGAAAAACTTTCAAGGAGGAAAAACATGTTAGCCAATCTTCTTGTGCATAAAGGTGTTCCTGAAATAATTTTTAACGGAGCTATTGAATGTATCATTTACAACACACTTATATGAAATTTACTTTGCTTCAAGATTTTTTTAAAGTTTATTTTCCAATCTCTCACTTTAATCTTCATCTTTAAGTCTGTGTTTACAACACATTATATTTATTTATAAGTTTGGGGGGAAGTCAAGGAAAAAATAACTTAATTCAAAGTATGTGTATAAAATTTTGCTGTTCGTTCAATATAGTTTTTCTCTACACAGTTTAAATATGGAAAATGATTACAGAAACCCATGAACATTTTTTGGTTAGTTTAGAATTGGTTTTCTGAAGGTATCAACTTCATATGTACTTGTTATCTAAAATATGTCTATACAGGGTGGCCCATAAGCAGGTTGACCATAAAAGTGAAAGCATGAATTTAAATTATTTTTATTCTTAGCACAAATTTTAAAAAAATAAAAAATTTTTATTAAAAACTGCATTATGGACTAAACATAATCATGTTTGTATGCAGGAGCTCTGTGAAGATATTCAAATTGTGCACCACTTGTATCAATACACTGCTGAAGCTGTTCAGGTATTGAGTAGCAAATGCTTTGCATAGATTGTGTAATGTTTCAAATTTATTGACTTTGAGAATTTTAACACTGGCTACATCAAATGGTTTATGACTATAGACTGTCTTTGATGATTTCTCACACTGAGAGGTCATTGGTGTTAGGTCGGGTAAACATGCTGGCCAGCTGATGGGATCTTGTCAACCTATCTATCTGTCTTCAAAAGTCCAAGTGTAAGTGAGCTGATGCACCATCTTGATAATACAACATTTCTCCAAACAATGCAAAGTTTATCAACACAGGCCTGACATTAGCTTTCAGAAATTTAAAATATGACTGACCTGTTACAGTAACAACAAAGATAAATGGTCCCACAATTTGTTTGTGCCAAATTTGTACTCTGACAGAAATACGTAGTACACTCATTTCTTTTACAGTGGTGATATGGAGGTTTGGGTCAGCTCATTTCTGATGGTTGACATGTCCATTTGTTTTAAATACTGCCTCATCACTTTGTACAATCTTGTGTGAGAAGCTTTCACTCCTATACCGATATCTCAACTTCAGCAAGATTTTTCTGGGTTTGTCAGCACCATCCTCATTCAAAGCATTGGATTAGATAAGCCTTGGATGATAAGGCTTCAGTTTTGATTCCTGGATGATCTGGATATCTGACTTTGCAGGTGCTTGTCAAATAGATTTATTTAGGTTGGCTAACAAGGCTTTAGATACTCAATTCAGTTTACTCTGTTCTCAGATGGCCACATTATGGAGCATTGCTTACAGAACCTGCTTATTGTAATTTGTAAGTACTTTGTTCAGAAAGAGCAAACTCCAGAAAATTGTTCTTGAGATGCAGCTGCCAAAGCAGAAATAGTTTCATGTTTCCATCAATATTTTAATACAATTTCATTGTTTGTTTATTTTTTATTTTTCAAAGTTTGAAACTTGAAATGAAAGACAAGTAATTAAATACATATATATATATATATATATAATGTAACACACTGTCATACAGTACAAATGGTAGGTTCACGGGAAACGACTTATGGGCTAACCTCTGTCTATCTATCTCTGTGTTTGTGTGCATGCGTGTATGATATACTTCTTTTTTAGCTTTGAGCCTGGAGAATAATACATCTTAAAAATAAGAATGTGAAAATACTAATTTAATGTATTTTAAAGTTTGTTATGTCTAATAGATTGGAAAGGTTTTGTGTAAAAATAAATAAATAAACATTTTTTTAAAAATCACCTTAAAATGTGCAGGCAGAAAAATATTCAAAATCTCTAATTATTTTGTTTGGTTGCTTTTTCTCAAAAGCTGAAAGCTTTAAGTCTCTACTCCTTATTCTTAGCCAACTCTTCTTAGCTTCTGATGCTTGTTTGGTAAGTTTAATTGATTGATTTTGGTTGAAATCTGAATGTGACTTTAGTTGGGATTGACAAAAATATCTCAGTGGTATTGAATATTCATTTGGACCAAAGTAGATGACAGTGGTTGTCTGCTTTGTTTTGATGATGTTGCTGAGTTTCATTTTGTCCATGCAGTAAGGAATGTTTGTCTAAAATTCAAATTATTATTACTTTTTCAAAAAATTGTTAAAAGCTTATATATTGGTAACAAAAATCAAAAGATATTTGAATTTATGACATAATGTATTTAGTTTTAATGCATCACAAAATAATTAAAAGTTATGAAAATGGTTTATTCCTTAGTCAAATTAGCCATGGCTTTCATTACGTTTATGGATGAATGATGTCAGTTTCTACCAGCATCTGGCAATGGAGATATCTGATAACCCCATCTGTTATCGCTTGCCACTCCTAAGTCAAGGCTAGGCCCAGATCATGAAGGATCTGTAGAGGTGGATTCCTGGATTCTTACACAGCTACAGAAAATGCTCAATGGGTGAAAGATTTGGGAATATTTTTGGTGTGGCATTGGCTCTAGGAGATTTGGCATTGTTCTCTCAAAGCACAAACCCTGATGCCAGTTGTTAATAGAGGCAAGAATATAGGTCTCTATCTCATTCCAGTTCCTTTGACTAGTCAGGTGGCCCTGAACAATGCCTGGGGAAGTTTTGCAACCCATGATCCCTTCCCACGCCATAACAACCATCTTGCACCGCATAGGCATCAGCATAACATATTCCTTGGTACCACCATAAACATAACTGGCAGTCAAAAATCCAAATTGAAGAGACTTTCTTCAGAAAACATATGCTGCACTGGACCATTGTCCAATGATTTAAATGTTTCCAGGCTAATTAACTATTGTGATGGTGATTGTTCAAAGGGAAACCAACATGCGGACATTTGGCGCATATTCTTGCATGTTAGATTTTAGACCTATGAATGTAAACACCTGACGGTAGTCTGTTCTGGTCACTCATAATAATTTTGATAAAATCTACCCTAAATTTCAGAACTTTTAGATTTTGAGTTCGGTATATATTAAATGCATACAGTATCTTAACTTTGCTTGCAGCCATTTTCTTCTTCCTCAATGCTCAGAGTTCTTCTGTTTGTATATTTTTTTTTTTGCAAATGGGCTAGTGTTGAAAAATAATTTCACTCTTTTTTTTTTTTTCTATTATTAATCTATTCTCTTGTGGCAAAAATGGCTAATACCAGAAATTACATACTATAGTTAGTTTCATTTATGTGCCGTGAGTTTCTTTCATGTATCTCAATTCAGCTATGATTGGAGCTGTAGCCACTTTAGGTAATGCTTTCTTTCCCACTGGTTGGTTTTATGTGATTGATTCATTAAATAAAATACAAAAAAAAAAACCTTTCTTAGATACATTCTGTTGTCTTTCAGTCACAGCTCTAACAACAGAACAGGTATGTAGTCTTTCTTGGCATTCCTGCACAGATGCAGTCATGGCCCATTGTTTCTGATATGTTGCAGCACACTGGTTCTGCATTTGAAGAGATGCAGTATGACTTTACTACCTTGTTTAAAGTCCCCCCACAAGCCTAAACAGTATGTGCTTTTATTTTGTCGGTGACAGCTCTGATTACACTTCACTGACCTCCCTTTTGTCACTACCCAGTAGTATTTTCCTAAGTTGTTTTCGACCCTCAAACAGTATCTCCTCTACACTGACCAAGCAATGTCAGCAGATCACCAAAAGTGCACTATTTCCAAAACGATATAGCTTTATCTGTTGAAAGAGAGTGAGCTATAATCTGTCTATCTAGTCTTAGGGATTTTAGACTGTTTTGCACTATGGATTTTGTTTCACATTGACTACTTATTGGAGTTTCTATGATATATGGATTTTTCTATTGCTTAATTTTTTTTTCTTGTGCATCATAATTTATTTTCAATTTTTGGTTTGATGTATAATTTCCTTAATTGTATCAGTAGGTTTACCAGAGGAGAAATCTAACGGCAATGCCATCACACTTGCTTGACAATTATTGTTACTGCATTTTTTAAGAATTTCAATGAAAGAACAAATGTAGAGCACTGTATTTGCACACACTTTAAATTTCACATACAAGAAGAAATTTCCATGAAATTTCTTTTCTGTGATGTTTGTGTATGTTGTTTGTTGTGTAGTTGGGAAGGTGGTGTACAGGTGTGTTTATTTGGACATGTCAGTTTTGAAGGATATTAAAGAAAAAAGTTTTTGTATGTAAAGAGGGAGTAGATTACCAGATTTCACAAGAGAAATCTGTTTAACCAAAAAAATAGTGAAGGTGATAGCAGACATTTACTTATATAACAAATATCTTCATCGTGGTTACTGCTTTAAAAAAAAGGGTAAATACAGTTTTTTAAAGTTAATCCCATACAATTGGGTGTCATTACTAAGTCCACAAATTGCTGCTGTTTCCAAATGTGTAATAATCAGAGATTTTTACAAATTACTTTTCTTTTTCTATTGGTATTGAAGCGTGTAGATCTTTTTAATGTGAAATATATTTTGAATATTATACGAGGTGTAGTCAAAAAGTATCCGACCTTGAATTTGTTTGAACAAAATAATAATGCGTGAGCAAAATCCGCATGGGTATTAGGTGGCTGCATCCTTCCTGAGCATGCACAAAAATTTTCGTGTCTGTAGGTTGTGCCAGTCGCCCGCAGGGACGCGTTGAGTACAGACGTGAAGAGTGTGCTGTGCGATTTTTATTTTTGAGTCAAGATGACCGAACGCATTGAGCAAAGATACTGTATCAAATTCTGCCAAAAACTTGGTAATATGCAAGCCCAGACGATCGAGAAGATTCAGAAGGCCTTTGGAGATGATGCTATGGGAAAAACACAAATAAAGGAGTGGTACAACCGGTTCAAAGATGGCCGTACCTCAGTGGACAGTGAGCCACGTTGTGGCAGACCATCGACTAACAGAAACGACAAAATGATTGCAAAGGTTCGAGGAACAGTCTATGAAGACTGTCGTGTGACTATTGAGGAGATTGTTGCCGAAGTTGGAATCAGCCATGGGTCAGTTCAGTCAATTATAACAGAAGATTTGTGCATGAGGAGGGTGTCGGCCAAATTTGTACCAAAGTTGCTGTCTGACCAGCAGAAAGAAAACAAAGGAAATCTCCCAGGACATGCTGGAGTGTGCTAGCCAAGATTAAAACTTCATGAACACTATCATCACTGGCGATGAGACATGGGTGGGTGTACACCTATGACCCTGAAACAAAATTGCAATCATCCCAATGGAAGCATCCATCCTCGCCAAGACCAAAGAAAGCAAGATAGGTGCGCAACAATGTTAAACTGATGATGACCTTTTTTTTTGACTACAGAGATATTGTGCACCATGAATATGCACCACAAGGTCAGACAATTAACAAATACTACTACCTGGGGGTTCTTCGTCGCCTTCATGAAGCTGTGCGGCGAAAACGATCCGACCTGTGGGCAGCAAAGAACTGGCAACTCCACCATGACAACACACCCGCTCATTCTGCCCACGTCGTCCAGGCATTCCTAGCCAAGCATAACACACCACTTGTTCGTCAGGCTTCCTACTCCCCAGACTTGGCTCCCTGTGACTTTTGGCTATTCCCAAAGCTCAAAAAAACACTCAAAGGGAGAAGATTTGAGTCAACAGAGGACATTAAGCAAAATTCGACGACACAGCTCTACAGCATCCCAAAAAGTGATTTCCAGAAATGTTTCCAGCAGTGGCAGGAACGCTGGCAGAAGTGTGTAGACTCCCAAGGCGAATACTTTGAAGGAGACTAAATCAAAATGGTGAGTTTTTTAATATTACTAGTTTTTTTGGCCAAAGGTGGGATACTTTTTTACTACACTTCGTAAGTGAAGATTGTTTATCTGAATATCATTGGTATATATAGTCTTTTCTTAGTTAACATCGCGAATTGCATTAAGTAAAACCAAATTTAAAAGATCTGTAGTTTAATGTAGAAAAAGAAATACGTCCTTAATGTTGAATGATTTTTTTCTGCATTTATTTGAATCAGTTACATACACTGGTTTTTATCGTTGATGAAATTGGTTGATATACAGGGGTGTTTTGGTGTAAGTCTAAGTGAGATAACATTCTGACTAATGCCATCACATGTGCAGCCTTGCATTCATACTGATCGATGTACAAGGTATAAAGTAAACTATTTCCAGTAGGATATTTGTTGCTCACTTCAAGTAGTACAAATGACAGTGCTCTCTCCAAAGCTTGGAAATCAGATGCAGCTTAATTATTATTGCAAGCATGTTTAACATTTTAACTGCTAATTTCTTTATTTACTCTATACATCCTAGCAATCTTGAAGCACAGGTTTACATATTTTGTTAGTAATATCAATGCTGTTGGTTATTCCATTGTTCTGAGAATCAGCTCTTCTTGTTTCTTGAAAACCAGATGATGCAGGAAACAATTTCGTAGGTTTTTCTGTATGCCCTGACTTCACGGAATGGGGAAATTAACCCACCCCACCCCAGTTTTTGGTAGCTTTGGGCAGAGCTACTTGAGTTCTGAGTTGCAAATTGCTATTAGTATATAGATCTCCACCAAGGAAGCTATCAGCAATGGGCTCTGTCGACTTACTCAGCTTCTCCACTTAAACAAGGGCTCATGTGGGGCTTTGGTAGGGAATTGCTTTTAACAAAAGTTATGGAACAAACATTAACTTTGGCTATAGTTTTTGTTTGTTCTCTTTCTCATTTCTGGCAATGATCAAGAAAAAATTACCTGGTGTTTCAGGGATACTTTGTTGTTGTTTTTATTTTAAAAGTTGCCTATTCCCAAGGAATTAAAAAGATTCCCAGGTGAATGAAAACATCTGGATGTGTCTTGTTTGTTTTAGCTAAGTAGATGAGTAAGAAATAATCAAAGTTTATACATATTTTCAACCTTTGGTGCATACGTGGTATATGTATTGCCAGCCATTTTCTCTAGGCATATTTGATTGAAACAATAGTTTGTATAGAAAAGACTCTAACTTTAGGATTATTCTCTTGGACCAAATTTCCAGGTTGAAGATTTTTTAAGACAAAAGTAGGGAATATTCTACAGTAGCCATTCTATTTGCAGTTTTTGTTACCGTTTGTGTATGTAATCTGTATGCATGTTAATGGTCTGTTGACCTCGTTAAGAATGCCTTTCTTCAAAATTTAGTTTAATTTCTATTTGTTTTTTATTTTGTTATTCATAAGGTTGTAATGTTTTTAACTTCTGTTGCTTAGGTTTTACAGCAGAAGGGCTCCAGAATGTGATGTGCTCCACCATCATCATCATCATCAGATGTACGGAACTGCTTGGCCTACATATAAGCAACCATTATCTCACCTTCGCAAAAGGGTTGGTAAACAGAAAGACAAGACCTGAAGGAGAGTATCAACTTTTTAAGGCATAATTTCTCTGATCATGGCCTTGAATGCTCCCACCCTTGTCAGTATCTGTGTTTGTTGTGGCTGCTTCAACCCACCAGAGTAGTCAAGTGCATGAACAGTTTGGTAACAGTCATGGCATTAGCTATCATGTGGGGAAATTCTTTTTTTTTTTTGTCTGTAGCACACTTGTGATTATTTTTTTATTTATATATATATATATATATATATATATATACATTTTTTTTAAAATCTGGTGACTGTTCTGTAATTATTACTATTACAATCATGTTTTGGTAAGCTGTGGACCAATTTTTAAATTTTTTAAAAGATTTCCTCCAATATGTATACATATCCAAGTGTCACTTACCCACCCACTTTTACACTGCTACAGATCAGGTGTTTTTCAGTGTGTGAAATCTAGGGAACACTTTGGCGGTTGCGGAATGCTTGTGAATGGCCAATGCTGCATCTCTACTACCAGTCTGGCACCAGTCAGGTGTGAACTTAATTAATAGTATTATATTTGTGAGAACTGATCACACTTCGTATTCTTAATGTGCTTGAATCCTCTTCCAGCTAAGATCTCAGAACTGGACCTATCTCTCATGGGCCAAAATTTCATTTTGATTGTCTGTCTCAAACACTGCATGTGTGTGTTTTTCCTAGTAGCTTTCTACCATTGATATGTGCAGTCTTGTGAAGGCTGCCACTTTAAAGCACTTCCTATTTTCAAGCTGTTCAGTAAACGAAATGCATATCCTTATCTTTTTTTTATCACCTTTGCTGAATCATCAAATTCAATCAAGCAAGCATAAATTTAAGAACTATGAGAAGTGTAGCTTCATTCATCATGTTGTATGTAATAGTTGCCAAAATCTACTTTTTAAATCTGTTTAACAGTTTGTTGTTTTCTTTATCCGTTGTAATTTCTGATGTTAACTACATTGTAAAGTTTATATTTCATCAATGCTACTTTTTCATATATAATCTGTTTCTAAAAAAGAAAAAAAAATTTACATTTTTTTAGCTTTAGTATTTGATTTAAAATGACCCCAACATGTGATAGCCTGTGTACTATTTGTGATATGAATACTGAATTATAAACACTTAAAATACACAAACAAAAAAGTGTTTGTGTATTCCTAGATTTTTGTTCCAGATTGTAATATTTCTGGGATCTATATGAATTTAAAATAACCATGAGAAAACCAAAAAGGTGATCACTTTCCTTAGTTAACTACTGGTATCTTAACGAACACTGACCTCAAGAGTAGGCATGTATATAAGCTATCAGTGACCAATGGAAGAGCAGTGTGCCTGGGTCCTTCCTGACTGCCCTGGATTCTGTAGCAGTGTTGCCAACTGACAGTAAAGACTGCTTATATTGGCATAGAGAACTAACCTTTAGGAAATGATGTGTAGAATTGTTGGCTAAATAAGAAGCTGCCCCCAAACCCTCATGGCTAATAATGGCAAATCCAAGTTAATCAATTCTCAAAAGTTTAGGCCTACATTGTCCATTCAAAAAAAAAAAAAAAAAATCAGATGTCACGGATGCTCAACAGTGTATTAGCTTGGGTTTAAACATTCTTAATGATTGGTTGGCTTACATAAGTTTTCAGCTTCCTTTTGTTTGTATTTAAACAGGGAAAGAAGAAACTTCCTCCTTCACATAATTAAAGTAGCGGAAAATATTTCTCTACCCCAACTCAAATTTGCACAGTTTATCTTTATGCGATTTTGCTCTGTTGTTTTAACAATGTGGCTACTTTTATAAGTGAATATTTTCTGTTGGGGGTATCTTGTCTGGTCACTGGTCACGGAATCAAACAAGCTCCAGAAGACCTGGAGATGGTGTTTAATGTTGAGAACCAGTGCTAACGTTTCTTTTAAAAGAGTTGTGTGTATGCAAAGTTTCCAGGCGGTGAGTATTCTAATCATGTGTTCTTATAAAGTTATCAAATTCTGTTGCTCGTTTGATCTCATTTTGAAGGGAAAACCGTTATGAAATGAATTCCTGAAAGACAAGAAGTACATCAGTATGTAAACTAGTTATTTGTTAGTTTGTCTGCATGTCCGTCGGCTCATGGATCACATTACAGTATGTAAAGGTCTTTGGCACAAAATAATTATGACAAAAAATAATTTGTAATGTACAAATACTGTTATATCTTGTCTAGTAAGAAAAAATGGGTAGAAAAGCTTAATTTTTAGTTATTTATAAAAAAAAAATAATGGGAAATTTGATTGAGTACAACCATTTTGAACAATTTTCGGGTTTTTTAGAATGTGAACAGGTTATATCAAAGATATTTTCAAAGTAGAAGAGAAATTTAAAAAAAAAAAAAAAACACTCATCTACTGGCCACTGGTAGAGCTTAGCACCCATCAGAACTGGAGATGTCCATTTTTGAAGTGAGTTAACAGCTTACAGGTAAACACTAATTTTGTTTTCTTCCTAATGGTATACACATGTTGTGTTCAGGTAAATTATAATCCTCAAAGAAAGAAAGCTAATTTTCTGAAGAAAAAAATGTTTACAATTTTTCTTTTTTAAAATTTCCTTCACAAGTAATATTTGATTAACTCAAATATCCTCACTTTAACATAATATGTCGGTTTTAGATCATGTTAGAAAAATATCAGGCCTGTTGGTATTTAGCTTGGATACTAATCAGATGTCGGCCCTTGTTTAGCATTGTTAGGGAGAAGATTGTTGTCCGCTGGAGGAAAAGGTAGTATTTCAGGATGGAATGTGTTATACACATTGAGAAAGTGGTCATAAGAGGCCATCAGTTTTCAATGAAAAGTAGTCAGAAAATGATGATGACATTGAACACATATTGCCTTCAAATTTCTTTTCTCCAGGTGTATACTTAAGAGAAATAATAAAAAGTAACTTTGGTCTCAAAAAAACAATGCTTGGATGTTATATCTAGTTGACAGAATTATGTACATTCATTAAAATGTGCCATTGACCCCAGTGTAGGAAGTTGTGCTAATTTCATTTCTATATAACATCCAAACATTTATAATTTATCTAGATTTTTTTTGTTTGTTAGTATCTTTTGTTAACTTAATCAATCCAAAATATAAAGAACAACTTCCCATTTATTCACCATAATCAAAATCAACGGCTTCAAGGCTAATGGTATTAGAAGAAAATGCATGGCCAACTAATTGCATTCAACTTATTTTAAGTCTTAGAAAATCTTTCTTCAAGAATTTGATTTATTTTTACAACAGATTTCTTATTTCTTTTGAAGTCAGCAGTGGTGGTTTTGTTTTCTGCTAATTGAAAAATGAAAATTGTGTAAAGCTATTCGGTGTACAGAAATGTAGTTGACAAAATCTTGTGTGTTGTAAATATTTCTTTTTGTTTTGTGTATTCCCATAAACGTTTTGATATCTTTTTCTGTTCACAAATACTTTTATAGGAAATTCTCTTATTTTGCATCTGTAAAATATGCATTTTGTAATACAAAAAAAAAAAAACCACAAAAACCAGAATTGTTGCTGTGAATTGATAAATTGTAAATTAGCTTGAAATGCTTTTCCAGAGTATACTGTGCCTTAGGTGTATTCAGCATTTGAAGGACTATTGCACATTCCACATGACAGTTCATCAGGACTTTAACTAGCTCAGCCATAACAGGGCTATTCCTTCATATCTCTGCTTTTTCAAGAACAAATTTAAGGATGGACTTAAATGTTGCCTTGGAAACAGCTCCTACTCCTGGGCTTAATGTGGCTTGTCAAATTTAAGAATATATACTATATATATATGATTTAATTTTGAATTATGAAACTGCTTATTGTTTGAATTTATTTGTTGAATGGAGGATACTGCAGATGAATTCAAAAACATTTCCACTCTTCATACTTGCCAACAAAACTTCAGAACAAATTAATTAATATTTTTTTATTTGTTCTGTTAACATCATTGTCATAGGAAATCACTTTCTTTTCTTTTTTTTAAAGATTTTGCAGTTTTTTTTGTCAAAACAGAAACATTTAAATGTCCGGCTGAGAATCTATTTATCCCATCGGTGTTTGAGAGAGAGAGAGAGAGAGGTTTGACTGCTTTGTCATCTTGGCAATACATTTAAACAGGTATACATACAATGACTTCTGGCTGCCTTTCCTCCTCTACAGCAGACATTCATCTATGATGTTGAGGGTTGGGCTTTTTTTTTTCAAAATAAATCTAAAAGAAATTTTTTTTGAATGAACTATTATTTTAAAAGATAAATAGAAGCCAAGGTGGAAATCTAGAACTTGTGTAATCACACAGATTCTCTGTAGTTAGAGCTTGAGACTAGAGCATTTGCCACATGGCGACCATAGCTTCTCAGCTGATCTCCAAAGCCATAGAATAATTTCAAGGTCAGAGTTATGGAGACTACTTGTAAATTATGTGCATGTTATAATTGTAATGTGTAAGGATGTTCTTTTATATAGTGGACAACTTCTCTCTTGTCTTGGTTATCCTGAAAATTATAAACCCTATTTCTGTAATGTACACTACTGCTCAGAAGTTTGAGTAAACCACAGTAATTTAAAGTTTCAGTGGACATGTAATCTGTAACTAGCATAAATATAATTGAAAGGTTTAAAATGTGCTTTTGATAATGTATTTAAGCTTATTTATCAAATATGTATTTTATTACAATCTAAACTTTATACTGTTGACTCAAAGTATTCTTTTGCTGCTTTTTGTCCGACAGATTCTTGAAGTAATGTTTTAATACTGTGTTTCAAGCTGCCTGTAAGAACTGCCACAACCATTGAGCTTAAGTTGGTGATTTATCTTTTGCTCTTCTATCAGTTTCATCCCATGCAGTTTCAGTAGGGTTTTGGGTCTGGTGATTGTTTTGGCCAAGTCATGGTAATGAGAACCCCATCCTGCTGTTTTTTGACAGAGTGTAGAAGTGTTTTAGGTCATTGTCTTGCTCGACCAACCAAATGTAAATCTGATGGAATGACATGTTTCTGGAGTATATTGTGATAGTCTTGGTTGCTTAGGATATTCTCAATTTTTTAAAGATCACCAACTATGGTGCCAGTAAAACAACCCCAGACCATTGTTTTCTCTGTGCTTCAATCCAAATATTTCAAATTTGGATTAATCAATCCAGAGCATCTATTTCCATTCATCAGTTATCCAATTAATTTGGTTACTTTCTCTTTCTAACAACAGATGCAGATTGGGATTATTTTATATTGTGTTCAAGGCAGCAGTTATCTGGGAGCCAGATAAACATCATGGAAGCTTGTGATCTTATTGGCTTTTTCTTTTAGAAGTTGTTTTCGGTTTTCCTATTCCTCTCTGGTCGAGCTTGGCATCAGCCTTTGTGGTCCAGTGTCACATAAGCAGCTCCAATCAATAAAACCATTAGTTTTCTCCCAAGGACATTTCTTCTTTTTTTTACTGCACTAATAGTCCTTTGTTGTTAAATTGATAGTTTGGGTTTTTTCCCATTACTTCTCTTGCATGCATAAGCAATTAGTTTCAGGCTCTCATCACTACTTACATTTATTTTTAAATAGAATATTTAGCTCTCCTTGTTTAAAAGCAGTCAGCGGAGTTCTAACCATAGATATGGAGATTTCTAGGTGAATTACTTCAGTTTCCTTGGTTGTGGTTTATGGCTCTGTAAATATGGAAATTTCTAGATAAAATATTTTAATTGTATGAACACAAAGTATCACATTTTTTCAGATTCTTTGATTCATAAATTTACATTTATTTTGATACAATACCAAATGCAAACGGATCTTTGGCTATACAATACATCCGATTAACTGTTAGCATTAATTTTTAGTTGGTAAAATCATTTTGATCCCGGTTTCATATATATATATAATATCACAAAAAGTAATAGTGGTAATTATAGCAATGCCCAAACTTTTGCACAGTTGTGTACTACTGGGGCTGTTCAAATAAAATACAGCTTGAATAGTGTGGCCAGGGTTCACTGGAACATCTGAGGTTTGCTGTTAAGTCATTAAGAACTCATTTTTCTCTGACACCGGCCTGGAAAGTAAAAAGAAAGAATCGAACTTACATTACTGGGAGTTCTGAAATCTTTCTTCTTTTTTTTTTAATCTTGTCATTTCCTTATTTAGAGGCTGAAAAGTTTGATTATTGATGCTGCTGCAGTTTTTGTAATGTACACCATTTTATAAGTTTGCTGCATTGATGTTTCCACTTAATAAACTAACAGACATCCCATTCCTTATGAACTGCATTAAAAAAAATATTCAAAAAAAGCAAAACGGTAACTGTTAACTTTGACCAAAGGATGTGCGGCATGGAATTCTTGGAACCGACTTATTTTTTCTTTCATATCATAAGACTGGCAACAGTGCGGACAGTATGGGAGGGGTTAATTTACGTGCACGCGGTTGCAAATTGGTGAAACGCGTGTAGGTACTGTGGCGCGCGTTCTTCCTGTAAATATCAGCCATCAATAGGAAGATTCTTAATGTGTACTTTACTCTTCGTCTGGGGAGAATGGGATGGTCGCTCTTGTATTTTATACAAGAAGTTTGTTTCATCGCTCTTGAGCTCCAGTTTCCCTGGTGAGGTGATGGGGAAGACCAGTGAAGGCGATGGCCAGGTTGCTGCTTTCTGCTCGCTGGCAACTGAAAGAAATTTGTTCTTTTTTATAATTGCTTTTTAATGTTTTCTAGGATCCCCAGGTAAATGTTTTAACGGCATCTAGCAGCAGCTACCCGTTATCTTGCTGTACCATAGGTTTTTTTTTTTTGTTTTTTAAGCTGTTATCCATATAATATCATAGACATATACACATCTTTTGTTATTTTAAAACCAGTTCATCTTTAAAACTTTGTAATTTGAATTTAATTATAAGAAATAAGTTACATAAAATTTATGTAAAAAAAGGGGGGGACAGGAAAAGATCGGCTCACTACTAACCTCGGCCCTCGGTTTCTAGTTGTTTAGTCCTAATGCGTACTCCAAATATCCGATCTCAGCAGGTGGTGAAAGCTCCGCTGGCGTGGGATTTCCCTTATCTGCCCATATTTAAAGTTGTAAGTTATTTAGGATGTTCGATCACCCCAACCCCTCTTTAACTTTGTCATGTTTTATTTTTAGAAAGAAGAAAATAAGCAAATGTCAGTTTAAATGTCCATGCGAATGTCATTAAGGTGTGGATGTTAGCTTCTGCCAGTTCACTTTACGGATGGCAGTACCTTTTTTGCTCTCTTCGCTGTTGAATGCCACCTGGTAGTTGTCCATTATCTTTTTTATGGTGGTGTTGGTCTCCCGTTATATCTGTTGACTTACCTTGTAGAGAAATATTTTCCGTACATTTTGTGCCATTTATTCAGATAAATTTTTGTTTGTGACCATGGAAACCAGTCTGCAATGTATGTATATAATGTGATGCATGTATTTACATTTATTTTTGTCATAAAATTTTTAAAAACTCCTTTTTTTTTTTTCTTTTTTTTTTAACTTGAAAGTATTGTTCTCCTCAAAAAGCAGCAAAAACTTACATTAATTCCGTACAGTGTTCTAAAGCTTTAAAGATAACTTTCTAAAATATAGTACTGGTTTGATACAGTTGTGAATAGGGACCATATGCGCACAATGAACTTTTCCTTCTCCATAGATCATTGGTGCACTTAGATGCAAACCCAGAAATTGGAATCTTCAAGAAGTCGGGCATACCTGGAAGGTAGAATAAAAGTAAATTTGAAAACAAAATCAGCTTTTTACCAGCAGCACTTGTTTGGTTTTATATTTTCAAAGTTGTATAGACGGATGCACATTGTCCAGCTTCATCTCCATGGAAACAGCACAAATGACATTTGAATTTTCCTCCTTTGACTACCGCTTTAAGCAGAATTTTGACACTGTTAGTTTTAGCAAAGGACTACTGTAATTACCTCGGAAACCAGTAAAACTACTTTTGTATTTCAAACAGCAGGAGTTGGAAATGGATGCTAGTAGTTATTAATCTGTTTCAAGTAGAAGCCAGATAGACTCAAGTGCTTTAAATAGAAAATGGTTTCTACACAGATTACCACCTCATTTTAAGTTTGTGAAAAGTCGTCTCAATCTCTAAATATTAAAACTGAACAGCATTTTCTTTCTGGTGCCAGCGTTCAGTGATAAATAGACAGATGTTAACACCTCTATAATTCTTCTTCAACTAAAATACGTACACTTTTTTTGTGTGTAAATATTAAAAGTTAAATGAATGTTCCAATATACACCTGTTTCCAGGAGCGCTAGTTAAATTTATTTAAATTATAATCGTTTGTTTCAACGAATAACACACACACACACCTACCTTAGAAACAAAAAAACCTAATGAAACGTGCAGATTTTGCTGCTTTTCTGGAGAGAAGAATGCAATGGTTTCTTCTAGATTTAAGGAAAATTCTGTATATTGTAAATAAACTTTGTAAATCTGTCAGTAAAATTGTTTTTAGTTTTTAATACACAGCTGAGTATAGGAACTGTTTACAGAGAGAGCCTCTAGGTATAAATAAACTTTCCATAGATGGCGATACACGAGACTGTTTACTACTAACGTAGTGGCTGGTTATAGTAACTAAAGTAAAAAAAAATACCCTACAAACATGGTAATGTGTCATAAAACAGTTGCACATCTACATCTTTAGTAATTTATTTAATAAAACGGCAAAAATATAGCTGGGGGAAACCAATTTTTAAGAGGATTTCAAATGGAACTCAGCTGAAATAAAATGCATGTTTATATTATATCCAGCCAGGTCTCTCATGAATGTCCTCAGTCTATCCCATTTAAAAGGCTAACAGTATTTGGTCAAAAATAAACAACTTTTTCTAGCTGCAGGAATAACTTTAACAATCAATTCCCCCCCCTTTTTATTTTTAAATGTAGTTTGCCAATCAAAGGTTATATCCAGTAGTTCCATTATATCAGTTTCTTCATGCAAAGCAATTGCCTCATTAAAAATATATATATTCAGACCCAAATCTGTAATTACCTGCAATAACCTAATATAACATTTAACTCACAACTGGCATCCACAAAATTTTTTGTACTAGCTAATTCAATTAGTCGAATAATTTACATTTTAAAAATGTGATTAGAACAATATATTGCAATTAGAAATGGCTGTTGGTATTTAAGATGTAAAACCTGGCAATATTTGGACCAATGCCTGCTACTTACCCACTGGTCACTGGCAGATAAGCATTGGTCTGCATATCAAACCTTGTAGGAGCTTCTCACATTCGTCACCCTGGTGTCTTTGACTAGTATTGTAAAAATAGTCATTGCATCTGGCACAGCTATATGATTTCCACAAATTTTAGATGCCAGAATGTCGATTTTCCACAAGAATAATAGGCTAATTCACACACACAAGATTATTATGGGAACATTGAAAAAGAACCGTTTTTAATTAAAGGTGTTCAGAAAAGGGGATTTTATACTAACAAAAGGAAGCGCCATTGACTTAAATCAATTTTTAAAACAAGAAAGGGTTTTTCAACTTTTTATTTCTCCTAATTATTTTGGTTTTCATCTGTAAGGCCTACACAAAAACTGCGTGAAACTAAATCTTTTTCTTTCAGCGAGCTTACCATGAGCACGCAGGCACACACGTAATCATCAGAGTAAATCAATAGAGAGGAAAAACAACATACCACACATCAAAACAGTTGTTGCCAGTACTATCACCACAGCACTACAAGATTTTTATCTTACAGTTTATAAAAAAAACTGACAGGGAATGTTCCAAGAGGAGAATTTTCTGAGGTGGCATGATTATCAACCACAGAAGCAATCTGACTACCTTTAAATCTACCAAGGATTCCTGAGATAGAAACAAGATTACCATATTTAGATTAAAAAGAACCTCCAAGTTCATTATTTAGGGTTGTCCAAAGTTACCTTTTATAAATGCTAATCTGGTAGCAATACAGTTTTTTTTTGTTTTACATTTTGATCACTTTCATACCTGGTATATACCAGTACTCAATTTCTGAATGTCTTTACACTATCCAGTGTATGTCTACAAACTTTACCTAACTGTTACAGACAGGATCCTACATCCATAAAAAATTAAAATTGATAAATACTTTCCCCAAACAATTATTAAAAGCTGCAATCACTGTCTTTTTTTGTCTTCAAATTGTCGTCGTGTGCATGATTCTAGGAAGATGTCACTACTCATTTGCTTGGAGAAACCAAGTCACACCTGCTGCAACAGCAATCAACCTGATAACCTCCCGAAACTGTCAACTAATATCCAGGCAAAACTACGTATACTCTTTACATCAAAACCTTAAACTTTCTCAAAAAAAGATGAACTCTGGATGGCCAAAATACATGCAAGCTAGAACTTATATGGTTTCTTCCTACTATGTTCTGCTGTAATTCTGACCAATGTTCAGACTGATGCTGAATGATTCAAATGCTAACATTGCCATGATAAATTTTTAAAAAGAAATTTCTCCACCACCCTTTTAGAACCAACTGCTAAATCCAAGTTTTGGTATGTAATCCTTTATTCTCAGTAGATAATACACCACCAAGGGAAATAGAGAAGTACAAACCTGACATCTGGTGGTGCACTGACGAGTCAAACCCATAACTGGTATTTTTCACTGTTTAATGTAAAGTCTGACCAAGGTATTGAATGTTGCTTGTCTTCGTTACCACTAATATTCCTCGATTGTACAGAACACTAATTAACTATATCAGATATCCATCAAGAATAATAAACAGGTAACATGTTTTTGCAATAGAATCATAACACCCTCTGTGCAGAAATAAAGGGAAAAAAACATAAAACATCCTTTAGTAACAAGTCACCAACCGCTCACTCTTTCAAAACTGTTCGACCTAAAGTAAATGTAGAATTCCAACATGAACAAACATAAGATGTAATTACAGAAAACTGGCCCCCTTTGACAGAGTTTCCATAGCTACTGAGTCACATGGAACCTAAAACGGTTCTAGTTGATTTGTAACAGAAACTGATACGTACCAAAGCAATAAGAAAGTGATCTCAATATAAGTAAATTTCTTTTTTTGGTTTTAATATAGATTTAAGTTATGTCATCCTGCCATTTTTGCATTTATGAAATTTCTTTTCATCAAGAATAAACATCCAAGGCTCCGACAAATGCACAAAACATGACACCAAAAGTATTCTGTAAAACGAGTATCCTATATCATCAATCACGTGTCTGGGTTGCCATAACAAGTGTTATCAAAATCCCGACAGAATCACAGCTCTTTCCCCCCGTCCTCCTCTGCCTCCTGTCTGAGAGCAGAGTTGCACAAGAGCATGAGAAGCTGGTGCACACCTACTGACAGTAACAAGGGAGACTGCAGGCTCCGTGAAAGCACACCTCACAACCATCACACCAATCTATAAACTGTACAAAATAAAGGTAAAAACTTTACATTAACTCATTTACAATATATGCAAGGTGCAGTGATTACAAAAATGTCATTTTATGGGAGTACGACTGTTGAGACTTGGGCACAAGTCACCAGAACAGAATGAAGCTGCAAGCAGCGCTGCCACAGCTATGTACAAAGTCCTTGAAGAATGATTAACAATGGCAACTGTAAATGGAGGAGATCCTGGCCATCAGAGATCACGTAAAGCTGGAAAATGGGAACTCTACTCGGACCTGAGCAAGTATAGTGAGTGCTAGGGCTTGCTGTTGTTTTGTTGTATTTTTTTTCCCCCATGACTATCAGATGATAATAAGCATTTCATCATTTATGGCTTCCATAGTATCTTTGCCACACTTCGTCCACTTTCTTTACCCAATCCTGAGCACGAGAAACGGGGTCTTCCAAGTAATACGTCCTGTTTGGCTGAATGAAAGAAAGAATAATTGAAAACCTTGACAATGATCCTAAGGATGGTGTCTGCCATTTAAGAGGCGAGCGATTCTTTTGCAACCTTACTTACACAAGCATTAGTTTTCAGCTAAGGCATTCACAAGAAAAATTGCCATTTATAAAATCTACCAAGTAGGCGGCCCTCTATTTTGTATCCATGCCTTTGATGTCGAGTGACAATGTCAAATATTCAGCAGGCAAACCTCATTAGCATACCTGACAACATGATGAAAATGTATGTTTCAAACATCTACAATGCGTTTAAACTCGAAAACTGAAGAGCATCACGTCAGCCTCTAGACTAATTTTAGCTTTCATATTCATACCAGTTTCTATTGTTCCAATCTTTGATAAAGGTACGTGATTCATAAAAATCTGCATACATTAAAATTCTGGAGACCTGTAATTAAACCACAGCTAAGAACTAATTTTATGTAGCTCCTCCCCTAAAAATGTATATATACAAATTAGAAAATGTATAAATAGTACTGACAAATTATGGAAATAAATTATAAGGCTCAATTAATTTGCATAAGAAAATATAATGTGTATAAACAGCATACTAAAACATAATTTTAGAAGAGAGAAATTAATGGTGCATTCAATCCTTTTGTAATGCAAATTTCTACTTGGCATCAATAATTATGGAAACAATAGTGATATTTAATCTGTATAAATTCCACTTAGGTGTGTTTTTGTTTATATTTCTGAGTACTAAATTATACAAAATAAACAGCCGTTGGAGTATTTCAGCAAACCAACAGTGAACGTTAACCATAACCTTTCTTGAGCACACTTTAGGTTCTACAATCCTATGGCTCCTCCTCTAAGACTTTAGATGTGTCTATTTTTTCAAAGAAAGCCAAGGGTACAATCTCAGAATCATAGAGAAAACAGAATTTTAAAAAAAAAGAAACAATCAAAGATGAGGAAAGACATCTAAACTTACAATGTTTGAGGAACATGACACGAGAGCACAAATGAGAAGTTAGTGCCCCATTAATAGAAAAAGTTTAATTTCTTGTTAAATGAACAGGTGGGCAAAAACACCACAAGTAATGAAATGTCAAAGGCTGAAAACAACATTATTCACAGATGAATCAAAATACGAATTGTTTGGGTGACAGGTACATAAACCAGGGCATAACAAAGACCATAAAGCATAGAGTTGCAATTCAAGTTATCAACGGTTTATACCCATGAATGGAATTGTTAAGTGGATTAAAATTAAAGGAGTAATGAACGCTAAGTAGTAGAAATTATTATTCATCACAGTATACAGGATGTATGTGTTCTAATTGATCCAAATTTTGTATTCCAGCACAACAAACACACAAGCAGACTTGTAGCTGCTAATCTGGAGTCTGAGGAAACCTTAAACACGTACGTAGTTTGAGATGATCTAACAATGTTTGCAAAACATCTGGAATTCCTTAATATTCCATTGAAAAGCTGTTTGAGAGTTTACCATGCCAAGTAGAGTACTGCTGCCTACAAAAGGACTGAGCATCAAATGTTACATTTTGTTTTCTAATACTTTCACTGTTACTGTTTTAGTGTTAGAATTTACAATTTATCTTTTCCATTACGCAGACTGCTGTTAGTGAGGCTTCCAATGTGTCCACCTGATTAGAGTTGGTACTGTACATTCTTGAAACATATGTGAAATAAAATTAACAGCAAATTCTGTTTAGACAGACATAAGCTGCTGCAGTCTATTACTGTTGTAGTTTTGGGGAGGATTAACTTGCTTACAGTTTCCAATGCAATAGCAGAAGTTTGATGTAAATGACTGAAAAAAAAGCAGCTTTACAACAGCTTCTCTGCCGCAAAATACAAACGTTATTTGGTCTAACCATTAAATTAGTGCATCCTGCAAGGATTCCGCATATATCAACATGATTTCTAGGCTTTTCCTAATGCATGTTTACTAAAAAAAGGTATAGTATTCAAATTTATTTAATAATAAACAAACAAAACAAAAGAAAAAACTGACACATTACTCACTGTGTGAACAAAAAATATTTTGAAGTTTTTGGCTTCTGGTCTAAGGTCCCTTGACCTAAAAATAGAAAGAAAGGGACAGGTAAGTTCTTTCTTTGTACTAGAGTTTGGGCCAGAGCTGCTGCCATCAAAACCGTTGTCTGCTAAGCTTCATCGATGGTGGCAAAACACAGGGGGCAGAATTATGATACCAGCCAAGTTGTACAGAGTTTTTAATTATCCAGCCCCCCCCCCTCTGTCAGCTATAAATAGTCCGTTAATAAACGACCCAGTAAGGGAAGAGAAATTGCAGCAGGTGAAAAAAGTTTTTAAAACCAGCATATTAAAAAAAAAAAGAAAGAAAGTAAAATACCAACTTAAACTATCTGGCAATTTTTTAAAGTCATTTAAATTCATCTCCAACAGCAGGCGTCTTGACAATTTCATTTTCAAATTTTTCTAGATAAAAACTATATTAATGCAATAAAAGCATGTGATCGATAATACAGCATATTTCTATTGTTTCCTAATTTTTATTTCATTAAGTTTGTAGTAATTTTTTTTCCTGTCTCCGGAAAAGATTAATAATCAGCCTCATCCGAGAAATAGCTTCACCAATTAGCACAAGTTTAGCGAACTAACCAAACCAGACTCAAAATAATAAACAAGAATCATTTCCCCTTTTTTTCCCCAAACTAATCTAAGAGTGTACTGGACCTTTTATAGGCAATTTTCAGCATACACTGACCGACCCCATATTAGGAGCTGTGCCTACTAGTTGGTTTGGTGACTTTTCCACCAAATAACAGTCATGACATAGAACCCACAAGGTGCTGAAAGATGTCCTTTTCCCATTCAGTCATTAACATTGTACATAACATGTGGAGTGAAATAAGATGATTGTGATGGCAAATGTGTCTTTCAAGTTAATCTCACAGATGCTAATTGGATTCAGATCCAGGGACTGCACTGGCCATGGGAATGCCTAAAATCTTCATCATGTTCCTCAAACCATAATCAAACAAGACGGGCAGGGTGAACTGAAACATTAGCATCTTAGAAGTGGCTGTCCTTATCAGGGTACACATGAAACATCGTTGGATGCACTTGATCAGAAATGATGTTGAAGTAAACTTTGGCATTCACTTTTGCCTTCTAAAGGGACCAAGAATCCCAAGGAATACCAGTAAAGCATGTTCCAAACCATGACAACAGCACCAGAGGCCAGACAGATGGAACAAGTGGTTCTCAAACTTTTATGGACCGGGACCCACTTTTGAAGCCGGCAAACCTCCGGGACCCATCCGGTTGTAATGCATGTACTGTGAATGGAGCAATTCACTACTTTATGTTTATTGAATACACAACCATTTTTCATCAGAGGTTTATTGTGCCAGCTGTATAATTTATAAATTTACTCCTCAGATTCATAATGAGGTATGTGTGAAGAATGCACTTATTTTCTGTTTTTGCTGATGATGTCTTTGAGGTCCACATCGATTTGAATAATTTTCAGACACAAAGAGTTTGATAATTAACTGCAGCTTATTTCGAAATTTACTTTTGATTCCTATCATTGCTGCAAATCCAACTTCACACATGTATGAAGTCGTGAAAGGGAGCAGCACTCTCAAAAGTTTGAAACTCAATTTTTTTTTCCTTTATCAGCCATAACGAAAGCAACACCACCACGCGGCTGTGGCTGCTGGCCGGCCATGTGGTGGGAGCGGCAAAAGACAGAAAAAGATCGCAGCACAATTTAGTAACGGCAGCCCCGACTTAAACAAGTCTGACAATAGGAGAAAAGAAAACAAAAAGAACAAAGTGTAGTATCTGTCCCTTTTAAAAAAAAAAAAAATATCACAATGCAAAAGAACTGGCACCCATTTGAACTTGAAACATAATTTCAAAGTGGCTTGTGTTTCGTAAATAATAGATTTCGCTTAGTCTATTTTAATTATATACATCCTGTGCTGAGATCACTTCTCTTGGACACGAGCTTGTTTTTACATTGTTCTTGAGTACTTGGCACATGTCAATTAACAGAGGAAAACAAAAACAACGACCCCCCATTACGAAAATATATAAGGAGGCAATTTGAATTCTTCCAATTCAGAGGAGCACAAAATTTATTTCTAATTCTTTACAAAAGGGTCCCCTCGTTTGACTCTAACGGGGGAATAGGCCCCTCAAAATCATAGGCCCATGTCAACTGGCCCACCTCCCTCTGCTCAGCCCTATTGCCACGTAGTGTGTTAAAATTTATCGCAACCCACCAAAAATTGGCTCGAAACCCACACTTTGAGAACCACTGGTTGGAACCATACAAGAGGGGGGGGGGTCGAGTTATTTGCATGACTTTCTCCAAATCTTCCCCCTTCTGTACAAGAGTCAAGGGTGACTCACCAGACAACATCACTTTTCACCGGTCTCCCTTAGTCCAATGTCTATGCTCTTTACACCAAATGAGCCATTTTCTTTATTTTGGTAACTGTGATCAGTGGTTTACTCAATAGTCTTCTATGCCACAGTTTATTTGTTGCACATTCTTTGTGAGGTACGGCTGGAGACTGAAGGAGATTTTCCTGCACTGAATGTCTCTGTCAGTTGGTCTATTTTTTGTTAATGACTAGACTTTACTATTCCTCTTTACACGGTTACCCCCCTGCAGAGGACACTTTCTCTACATCTTTTTCCATTGCTGATAAACTTCAAATGACCAATATCTTGAAGCAGCTTCTACCAATGAAACTGTCTTAGCCACTGTGGCACTTGGTAGACATGCACCCACTAAAACCTCTTTCAAATTCTGTAATGTCTGCCTTTCTTTATGTATGTTAGACTGACTACAAATGAGCTTGTCCAATCATCACATAATCAACCTAATTTGTATCTGCAGCTCAAGCCAGGCCCAAGTCTGAAAGGGTACAGAGATCATAATAAAGTGGCCAGCCTCTGTAGATCTTTAAACCTGAAACAATGAGATCAGAAGCAAAGACAACACTTGGCAGTACATACTAACAACACATTCTCCAAACTTAAAATTGCAGCCATAAATTTATATTATTCAATTCTCAAAAACAGCATGGACTCTACCATACCAGCTGGTACCACTCACCAAGGTATCTGCCCCTTGAGAACCTTGTTCACAGGATCTACATAAAACAAATGGGGACCCTCAGTAAGTAGAAGCATTCTCCTTCTGGCAAAGAGACCCTAGAAAAATACAAAAAAAAACAATAAGATATTAGAGACAAGTTAAAGACATTTTGACAGTTCTTCTTTGAAATGTTGCAGACATCTAGTTACAAGTGCCAAATTGGTATGTAATGGACATCCATTCAGCTCCATCTCTCCTTATTGTGTGGTCCAGCCTGACATTAGATCTCTTTCTTATATGCATGCACACAACCATAATGGAACTAAGCTTCCACACATTAAGGCATTTCCTCATTCAGTAACTGTATCACTTATGTCAAACTAATTAATATCCAAATGTGTGTGGAGAAAAGTGTAACGGAATTAGACTACAACTATGGCAAAAACATGAGTTCTATATGCCTACCATCCTATCACAAAAATCTTTTAAGTAGACATTTCTAGATGTCTGTTATTCTAAGCAAGCTTTCCCCATTCTTTCATGAAATTAGTCTGGTTTGCTCAATATTTTACCTAAGATCTTCATATCCTTAATAAGTCTTTGTAAATTTTCTAAAGAGTATCAATGTATTTATCCTTTTAACCCTTTTCTTTTCAACAGGCTAACACATCATTAACAAATCAAGTGTCAACTACAAAAGAGAAATATTCAAAATTAGATATTTTCCCAAACTTTAATAGCAAAACACTGTATGTATGTGAACAGAGATAGAAAACTATTTTGATTGTGACTCCCCAATATAACAATGAATACTGTACATCATTACTTTGTGGTCCATCTTGTTTTTTATTCTTTCTGTAGATTAATATTAAAGACCAAAATAATCATTCAATAGATTGTTTTGCATTTTAGCTTTGTTGTCTGTTTATTTTCATTTATCATCTTCCAACTTGGTTTTTTTAGTTTCCCCAGCATGATTTCTCCTGTGCAGCAGCAAAGATTGAATAAAAAGCCTGTCTAAGTTTTGCTTACACTCACAGATGATAAGACAACATTTGTCATCAGAGTTCTGCATTCTAGTCAGAAAAATGACAAGATTTTACCGTTGCAAAATACAAGTCTCTGCGGCGACAAAAATGAAGCACAGAATATGATAGTCCCACCCCCGGCAATCTACACAAACATCAGCCTCACTTGTCAGATCAGTATCAATTCAGAACAAACAACTTCACTTGTCAAAGTAAGTGGTACACATTGCCAAAAGTAGCTTGAATATTTACTCACAGTAAGAGGCAATATCTACAAATGCTGAGCTAAGTAACTAATTTCGATCGTTGCTTTTGTCCAGCTTCATCAAACCAATGCCATGTACAACATCACTGGTGTTTATAAAGCTGACCCCACCTTCCCTGTGGTTGTTACCAAAGTCAGGTGTTCGCTTATGTCACCTATATGGTTTACGAGAGATTTTTCACAGAATTTTTAATCCTGATGTCCTCCTTTATTGTTCTGCATAAGTTGCTATTCATCTCCAGTGCCTCTGCCACAAAAGAGTGAATGGCATGTCCCGTTCTAGCCATGTAGTATGTAACCTATACAACAAATATGGTACCAAGAAATACTTTCAGAAGTAAACCGTATAAAGAACCAAATTCTAATCTGAACTATGTGAAGTGCTTTGCTGGACTTCTGCGGTGATCTTTTAAGGCATGTTTTGTATCGCAGAAAGCTTGAAGACTTGATAAGATCCTAACAAAGATAGCTTATTCCGCTAATGAATCTTTAGTTAATGCTTTAATGGCAATGAGAATTTTTCAAAACTCGTTCAACCAAAAACACAAAAAGTAAAATTATAACATAAGTAGATATTTGTTAGTACATTTTAAGAAATACCAATTTCTATCATTTTCTATACAAACCTATTCATCTCCATTCAGTTCCAACTATTTTTAAAACAAAATCAAATCAAGAACCTGCACAAAAGCAAAGTTCAACTTCCCTTTTTAAGAGAGAGATACACATATTCATAAAGTTATCTTGCTTATTTCTGAAAGATTTTTTTTTAAAGTTCATCAATTTCTCATCTGTAAACAAATAACCCTTGACCTCTGAACCAAGTTCCACATCAGCACACATCCTAAACAGAGCGTCTAATTTCGATCTCAATCTCCCTTGACGACATTCCCGACACCAGGTGTCATCCTGCCAAAGGCCACTTTTGCCCCAAAGCTAAGTGAATGTCAGCACCAAGCAGAGGTTTTCCTATCACATTTTTTTTTCCTTCTTTGAGCAGCATGATCTCACCTTTCTTTTGTCCACAAGCCCCTGTTTAAGAATCAAGTTGTTCTCGACAAACTTGTGATACTCGTTATCCATTGCCTGATTGTCCAGCAGTTGCTTCCTCTCCTCTTCAGTGATTCTAAAATGAGAACAGCACTACGTAACAGTAAGTAAGCACAGGGCCATGAAACTTATTCTAATATTAACCAAAGGTCTGTGAAACTGGACATTTCTGTTTACTGGGCAGTTCTTCATTAGCTAGATTAACAAATAAATAAATAGTAAACGAACACATTGCATGCTTCTGATTCCAATTGCTTCAATAAAACCATAATCATTAACGATAATTTGTTTTTAAAGTTATGGAAAATCCAATTTTTGAATTAAATCTTTAGATATTTTTTCTATCCTGAAGTTCGCGGACAACAAATCAGATTTATCAGAACTATACATACACTGTGTCTGTCATGATTTCCCCGATCCTGGCATCATCGAGTCCCGCCTGAAATGTGAAGAATGTCTTACATATAGTTCATACAATCAGATCGTGTGTCAAATTAAAAATTTCAATCTTCTCCAAACTAGCAGATGACCAAAATTTGGTGTTTTTTCAACTACGCATCAAAATCTCACATTTTGGAAATAAAAGAAGTCAAAAGTTGTCGTGTGCTGTCAGTAAAGACAGTTGCTGAAAATAATCAGCTCTCAAAAATTACCATTTCAGCCATTTTTTTAACCTGCATAATCAGCAGGGCTGCCATCCAACCCCCCCCACCCTTCTACATCAAATCAAGAGAGAGTCTTGCAGTCCTCTGTCAGCTTGAGGATAACAATGAAGCAAGCAAAGCCTAATGTTACCTGCTATTTGCTGTTGAGGTTATAAACACTTTGTCATCAAGCTGCCCCTCCCATCTCCTCTGCTAAAACTACCAACAACAAATTCCTCATCCAAATACTCGATGTTAGATACGTCAACAAATCAGCGGTTTTACTCAGCCATTTATCCACTAAACCCTGCAAACAGTGCACAAAAAGGGCCAAAGAAAATCCCTTCTTAAAAAAATCACCAAAACAATAAAATACAGAACTCATTCTCTCTGTTTTGCCAGAACACGTGCAAATTCAGAATAATACTCTCTTCTGAATTCTAGGCGCCTTTTCCTGTTTGTTTTTTTTTTTTTTTCCTTTTACCTACCCTGTAATTACTCCATAAACTGGGATTACTGGTTGTGGCTGGCAGGTAAGGTAATAGATCTGGTGGTTTTTGATTATGCAACTGATCCCAGTCAATTTCCTTAAAGAAGGCATGTCCTTTTAGGGGTCCATAACCTCCCATTTCAGCACAGCCCAGCCTTTTTGTAGGATCCAATACCTACAAAATAAGAAAAGGAGTATAACGCATGCATGCGTACTGTTCTAGTTTTTAATTTACAACTCTGTAAAGATATACTATGTATGTGTGAATTGCATGCGACTACTTTCATCCAACCTGGATAATTCTTCAAATTTTAAAAGATGTTCACTCTCATACTGTCAGTAACCACTGCGTATTACACAACTACTGGCTTAAGAAAATACTACAGAAATTTAAGAGACACTGGTAACTACTGTTCGTCATGTTTAATTCCATAGTCAACCTGGAATTAATGGCTAAGACACTCATCATAATAAACAAGAAAGAACTTACCAATAATTTTTGCACCAAATCTTTGGCTACATTGTTAAATCCATCAGGAAACTCAAAGTCCAGCTTTACTATCTTCTGGAAGATCTGATACTCATGGCTAGAAAACAAACCAGACAAATCTGTCTCAGCATTCTCTGGTCACGGCATTCAGTAACAATCTTCCTCCTCCTCGCGAACGTCAATGAACAGTCGCACAGACAAACTGCATGCAAAACACTACCACAGATTCATATAAAGGGCAGATTAATGAGTTTCCTTATTTCTGCTTTATCCAATTTTGTGGTTTGGTTGGCGCAAACCAAAAGTAAGACATCCGACTGTTTGAAACGGTTAATCTTTTTACAACCAAAATTCTGCCAAAATCCAGCAGATATCACAAATTAACACAGAATTTATAAATTCTTCGCTATCTCTGTTCTTTCCTTCACCAATCATGCCATACATTCCCTTAATTAAGAGTTGCTCTCACACACCCCCTCCAGTAGAGCAGTGTTTCTATCCAGAACAATCTTTGCATGCAAGAGTTCTATGTACGAAAGAAAGCATCTTGAAAACAGATGCGGAAAGTAAAACTGAAAAACCGAGTGACTGACAGCGCCACTTACCTTCCTCTGAAGGGTGGTAAACCTGCGAGTAGCTGGTAGATTATACAGCCCAAAGCCCACAGGTCGGAACTAAGGTAATTAAAAACAAAAAAAGGGGGGTTATCCCTGTAGTCGAAGCTTTACACATCTAAAGACAATCACATTCTTGGAAAGTAACTTCTTCTTCATACGTGATGGGGCACGTGTAATCAGGCAGATTCTCTAAGGTTTATCGCACAAAAAAGTTATTTACCATCCATTCGCCTATACTTGGTGCCACTCCATTTTTTACCAGTTTGTTCACCGTAAGCATCGCTGCACTGGAGACTCATGAAACCTGCCAGTTATTTGGAAGCACACTCAAACCCCTCAACAGGTTAATAATCCTCACTACTTAAACATGGACACACCCTGACCCTAACCCTGCCAACAAGCAAACAAGTTTTAAACAACAGAACTATGCAGGTACAACATTAACATGCATAAAGAAACATATTAAGAAATTATTATTAGTAAATACAATGCAAGAATAGCTTCAAATACAAATTTAGTACAATCTTAAAATCAGTCAATTAAATGTTTATTCACCCTGCCTTGCCATCACTACGGCTTTCCTTCACTTCACATGTGCAGGTATGTAGCACGTGCTACTGGCGAGATCTATGAATGTACAACCAGTTTAAAAAGCAAACAAACAAACATAACCTCAAGCTTCGTTAAACCAAAACAAAGATTTGTTAGCTTTCTTTTCATTTCTTTAGCATGGCAAGTTGTTATGCATCATGCCCCAAGCCTTTACTAAATCTACCGTAAAGTGCCGTGTATTACACAGTTTTTTAAAGAAAATTTACCCTTTAAAAATTGGGTGCGTATTATACAAGGTATCAGACATTGCAGACTTTTTTCCAGACCGCCGCACCTATAGCCGGTGACAGGTGAGTGAGCGATAATATATATATACGTATACATTAGAAAATCTCGCATGGAAATTTGACTGAATATCAATAAAAGATGGTTGTTCGTGTTCTGTTTTGTGTTTTGGGGGATATGAGTACTGAATGTCACTGTGTTGAGTATCATTGATATTGGCGATGAAATAGGCAGAAACAGAACAAGATGTTCATATTAAAACTCCATGTAAAATTTTACCACAAAAACAAAAATGCAAGTAAATGTCTTTTCTAACAATTTTATTGAAATTCAATGATGAAATTGATAAATATAAAACAGGATAAGTAACATGCATTGACATGATGTACATCTAGATTAAAACCCATCAAACTCATCCCAGTTATTTTCTTCCTTCTACTGCAAGAACTGTTTATCAGTCGCAGTAACAGTTGTGTTGTAGTAGATATTGTTGTCGCTGCCCTCTGATGCTTCTACTGCCTCGTCATCCCTCTCCTCAGACCACAGGATGTCATCTTCGGTTCCATCCATGGCATTGGACAGGCAGCACCTGAGGAAGCCCTTGTTGATGGTCTTGGGGTCAACTTCTTCCCAGGCATCTCTGATCCAGGTGTCAATCGTGGGCATGTCAGGATGGTGCATGTGACTAGTGGGAGTAAAGGTGTATTTGCCCTCCATCATCTATGTATTCCACCTCTGCTGAATCCCACGCTTGACTAGGCAGTTGCAAGCTACGTCCATGACCTGCATCATGAACGTCATACCCCAAGGGAGGGATGATGGTGAGGTCTGTGAGAGTCTTCTTCAGGGCTGTCTTCACACTCTGTGCAGTGGCATCTGAAGGCATCCAGCAACAGGTGCTTACAGTACAGCATACCCTGTCTGTCCCACACAGTGTTCACCCAGTCTAACATGAGGGCTTCATCCATCCACCCCTTGGCCTGGATGTGGACACCACTTGGGAACTGGTCCTTTGGCATGATCCTATGCTTGAAGATGATGTATGGCAGGAGTTTACTACCTTTAGCCATACACCCCAGCATGACTGCAAAGTGGGTCTTCTTATGGCTATTCATCTTCATGGTGATGGTCTTCGACCCGATGGGGGCCACTGTGCTATTGTAGGGATGGTCAAACGTCATGGGTGTCTGGCTGGCATTCCCTATGTAACTAAGGGGATAGTCGTGTTGTTTTCTCAATTTGATAATGAACTGTTGGTACCACAACAGCTGATCTTCGTAATCATCAGGCAGCTTCTGGGCAATGGTGGTCCACCAGTATATGCTCAGTTGGTTGTGGGCCATGAAGCGTACGCACCATTTCTGAGATGCCTTAAAGTCAGGCACAGATTGAGTTTTGTAGACAAAAAGTGTGTGCATGTGTAAACCTCCACAACCTGCATGCACCTTTTGGTGACAAAGGAAAGTACTTCCTTCTTAAGTTTGGGAGAGGCCACACCCCTGCCCCGATCAGCATGTTTTAAACACGGCATGGCTTCAATCTTCTCCTGAGAATGTTGCTTGGACCTGATGTTGGCGTTGTTCACTCTGAACCTTCAGGCTGCAGCTGTTGGCGTGTTCAACTGCATAGCTGATCATTTGGAGTTTATCTGTGGCAGTGTAGCTCATACATCGTGTTGGCGGCATGGTTGTGTGTGACAGCATGTAGAAACGGGGACTGAATAAAGATTATATACAAGTCACCGTAATACCTCGGTCACTATGCCATGACGTAGTAGGCAAGACAGCATAATAAACGAGGGTGGCATAGTAATTGAAATAGAATTTTTTCGTGAAGACCCTTGAATGCCATGGTGTAATACATGAGGTATTCATGAAAGCCTGATTTGTGCATTCCGGTAACTTGGTTTATCAGGTCAACTACTGCAGCTAAGTGAGTGAAATTTTTGGATTTTTGTGAAACTATTACGTACGTCCCATAAAATATCTCCACATTCTGGATGGCCGACTAAAGGAAAGAGGTTGTAATTTCTCAGTTGATTTTAAGTTGAAGATGGCCATTTGTCTGTTGTATAACACCCCTTCTCCTTCAGGTTGGCCCAATCTGATGGCACCCGAAATATAAGCTAAATATGCATGCGTATTATAATGGGAATTATGTTTTTAGGGGTTTTTACAGATCAAAATTGGGATGTGTATTATACAAGGTCTATCCAAAAAGAAACTAAACTTGTAAAACAGCGCACCAACCAGCCAGTGCAGCATGCTCACGATCGCAGTGCTGTGTATCGGTGACCTTGACCTTCAATCTAATAACAGCTGCATCACGCCACGTCAGTTAGTCACCGATCCACACACGCTAGAATGAATGTATGCTTAGTGCACTTGGCGATTTGTTGCAAGTTGAACAATGAAGGATCTTGAAGAGCAACGTGTTTGTGTGAAATTCTGTTTCAAATTGGGAAAAACTTTTACGGAGACTTCTAATGCTGCATCAGGCCTATGGGAGGATTGTTTGAGCTGTAAGCAATGTCACGAGTGATACCAGCATTTCAAATCGGGAAGAACATCCACTGAAGACAATCCCAAATCTGGACAACTTTCCACGACAACGGACGACGATCACATTGAGAAAGTGCGTGCTGTGATTGGTGGAAATCATTACCTGACTGTCTGTGAAGTTTCTGAAGAAGTAGGCATCTGTGAAAGTTCATGCCACATGATTTTAAAAGAAAAATTGAACATGCATCATGTAGCCGCAAAATTTGAGCCGCGTCTGCTGACAGATGAACAAAAAGAGCACCAATTCAGTCAGTCAGGAGCTCTTTGATCGTTCGAATGCTGATGAAAGCTTTCTGAAAAGTGTCATAACAGGTGACAAAACGTGGCTGGATGACTATGATGTCAAAACAAAAAGGCAGTCGTCACAGTGGGTTGGATCATTGTCGCTGCGACCGAAAAAAAGCACATCAGGGTCGTTCAAATGTGAAGGTGATGTTGATCGTCTTTTTTGATTGGAAGGGCGTCGTTCATCATGAGTTTGTTCCACGTGGTCAGACGATCAATAAAGAGTTTTACTTGGATGACCTGAGGCGGATGAGAGAGGCAGTGTGAAGGAGGCGGCCTGAGGCTTGGAAAAACAAAACCTGTCTGCTGCACCACGACAACGCACCTGCTCACGCATCACTCCTTATCCATGACTTTTTGGCAAAGCACGAGATGACTCTCGTCCCCCAGCCGCCCTACTCTCTGGATTTGGTCCCTGTGGGCATTTTTTTTGTTCCCAAAGTTGAAATCCACCCTGAAAGGTCACCGATTTCAGACGATAGAAGAGATTGAAGAAAATTCACTACAAGAACTGTGCGCTATCCCTGAAACACGTTTCAGGACACGTTCCAAAACTGGAAAAAAACGTTGGGAGCGGTGTATTAACAGTGGAGGGAACTGTTTTGAAGGAGACAAGTCTGATTAAATTGTAAGAAAAGCAATAAATTTGTTTTTTAAAAAGTTTGGTTTCTTTTTGGACAGACCTCATATATGATAGTGTATAATACATGGCACTTTATGGTAATTTTTGCCTCCATTTCTCAGCTTTAAAAAAAGTTTTTTTATGAATTAATTTATTTTAATTTAAAAAAAAAACTATATACAGTAAACCCCCGTCATATTGCGGTTCCGTTTTCGCGGTCCCGCTATTTCACGGTTTTTTCTGTAAGACCTATTAATTTTCATATCGCGTATGTTTTCGCAATTTCGCGGCATTCCGTAGCATTGTTTATGAGTTTAAATCTCCGCTGATTGGCTGTTCTGTTTTAGAAGCATCTCACATGGAGAGAAGCTGTTCGCCTTGATCTGTCTGTTCACCTTACTGTTTTATTGATAACCCCAAGGATGCCACCCAAACGCCCATCATCTAAGGCTTCTGGTGAGCCAAAGAAGAAGAAAAAGTTCTTGACAATTCAAGAGAAGGTGGAACTTCTTGATATGATAAAGGAAGGACAGAGTTATGCTGCCATAGCCCGCCATTAAGGTATGAATGAGTCAATGGTTCACTACATCAATAGAGATGAGAAGAATATCAGGGCAACCGCTTCGCTGTGCATCAATGAAGGTGCAAAACGAGTTGTTTCTATCCACAATAAAAACATCGTCAGGATGGAAACTGCCTTGGCTTTTTGGATCCAAGATTGCCGAAAGAAAAACATCACTTTGGATGGCAACACCATCAGGACCAAGGCAAAGAAGCTGTACGACACTTTTGCCAATCAAAGAGGTTCTGAAGAAGATTTTTGTGTTTTCCATTGCTCTTGCTTTCTCTCAATATCTTTTATGTGTTTAAATGTGTTTCTATTGTTTTAAAAGTGTGTTTAAAGACCTTAAAATACATTTAAAAGTACCGTAAAATTTATAAAAACATGCCTAGGGTGTATTTAAATAGGGTATTTCTATTTTGCGGATTTTCACTTATTGCGGGTGGGTCTGGAACTTAACCCACGCGATGGAGGAGAGACTACTGTATTGTTTAAAGCTGATCTATCTTTGCTTGTAAAATTCCAGAAGGCAGGGGAGGGAAGAATCTGACTGAGTTTCTTTCAGATATTATCAAATTCTTTTCTGTTTTAGGTATTCAGGGTTTCTATCAGGAATATGCAACACTTCCCTACAATTTTTTCTTTCACTCAACTTTGAGACATTTTTGGCATTCTCTCATCCTTCAATTTATCATTTGTTCAAATTGAAACTTTTATCTTACTCTTTTTAATTGTGATTCCCCTTTCCACACATCTTTCACAATAAGAGTATCTCACTCTCTTCAAAATTTCACTAACCCTCTTTTTTTAGTAAAATAAGTCACAAATGTCTCAGCCTCTAAATACATATTATATTTCAGCTGGTTTTCTCTTTCCTAAAAATCATTGGATATTTCAAAAACATGTGATTTATAATACATAAATATTTATATGCATTTGTAAAGAAAAAACTGATTCTGTTTAAGTCCCAGATTAAACACAATACCGACCTGGTCTTTGTCTTCCTGTTATCACCGATTTATGGTTACTATCCAAACTCACCTGTAATATGTGCTTTTGCTTGTAAGAACCTCAGGGGAGACATACTGTGCAGTTCCAACAAAAGAATTCCGCCGCTGAGACACTCTGCCATCGCCTTTAAAATACAGTAAAAGAATAAACTGTCATTTTCTCTGTTGAGATCCACTAAAATAAATGCATATATATAACAATCTAGAGTTTCTGATGGAAAGAAAGCGGCATGATTTCCATTGATGCAAGTAATGAGAAAGCCAGTCAGAGTGCCTATAAATGTGCTAAAACAAAAGAAAAGCAATTAGTAAAACACATTCCAAAATAACCTCCGCATATACCATGCATGTACTTCTTTTGAATACAGAAAACATTTTTTTTTCCTTCTTAAAATCAATTCTCTTTGCAAAGAAAGACCTTGATTTCATCCATCCTTAACTATTCTCTGATTACCAATTAATGCTACAGTGCAGATTTAAATTCATTAGCCTTTGCCACAGTCAGCAATAAGCCAACCAATCCACCAGCAGCCTGTGGGTTATCATTTTATTGCCAGCAATACATACATTGCTCTTTCGAAATATAAACTTATTTCTATTGTTTTGATCTGATCTAATAATTTAAGAGCAATGTGAACTGGGGATATGAATATTTTATAAAGAAATATTTTAATAATTCAACTTTATTCATATGCTTGAAATACTATAAATTATGAACTTTACGTTGATAATATTGTAACAAATATTGGCACACTAACATTTTTAGATAATCCAACTTTTTTCTTCTTACCGTACATGCTGTATGAGTGAAACTCTGAAAATGGCTGTGGGGTTCTTAACAGCAAAGAACATTATCAATATGTGTTGTCAACTATTTGGATGGATACCAGTGTGATGGCCACAGCTTCTTTCTCTGCTACACCTTACAAGCAATATAACCACAAACCTTTTGTGAGAGGTGTTCTTCCAAAGAAAGAGTATGCCTAGCATCATGACATATCTATTCGAGAACTATAGAAATAAAACTATTACCAAAATGTGCCAATGATCTAGCACACATCACTGCATACCTTCAACCTGTGCTTTGTCATCTTTTAATAATTTCGCTGACCCAAAATCTGTAATCTGGATATGCATCTCTTCGTTCAGCAGGATGTTTTCTGGCTTCATATCTCTTCCAAAAAGAAAAGTTTAAAAAAAAAAAAAAAAAATCCACACGTTGATATGTGTTTACAAATTGCTTATTAGTACTTTTGGATTGTGTCACAGTCATATTTATTCCTGCATGCACAGTAACAATGTTATGAGAAAAACTGCTCCCAGTCATTGTCCCTAGAGTTGGTAAAGATGCTGAAGATGAAGAAATGTAGCCAATAAAACAAGACAACCCGGATGATGTGTGCAGTATTTGAATGAAGCATGCCAGTCAAATGATAACTATAATCAAATAACAGCTGAATGGTATCTCCAAAAGCTCAAGGGGGATAGTTTAATGAAAGAGAATGTTAGTTTTTATTAAAAAAACCTCAGCTCAGTGGCTGGAAGTTATGCAAAACAGTTATGCTTAATATCTACACAGTGCCATATACAGTGACCAAAAGTCATCCGAACATGGCAGACTCTTGTGAAAGGTCGTCTGAATGAACATAGAAAGTAATTGCCAAAGCACACAACCACAAGTGTTAAAATAGTCTTTCTATTCCATTATCAGTCATTGACTGCTTAGGAATAGGAATCTGCCTAGCGGAACATTAATTGGTCTTGAATAACATTCATGCAATACGAACTATTAGTGATAAATGTTATAACTTGGGACAGATTGTTTAAAAAAAAAGCTACCTCTCTAACTAAATAAATAAATACAATCAAATTATATTTTTACACTTAATCTGCATTTATTCTAGATAATGTGGGATACAACACAATTACAAATAGAAGAGTTAGAAACAGGTTTAGACTAGAGTTTCAAATAGGAAAATAACCCATGAGATTCAAGTTTTCAGTTTTAATGATGTGTAAGCTCGTAAGCATTTTCTTCCTTTAAAATAATAATATTCATATGTAGGAAAAAATAAAAGTTAGCAGACGTTTTTCTCTCTCCCCTTTACCTTTACTCAAGTTTTCAAACAGACCGATGTTAGCAGTTTTAAAACCTGTTAGCAAGAATTAAAATAAAAAAAACAAAACTAAACTTAAAACAAGCAAACAAAATATCTGTACATCCAACAAGTCACACGACAATAAAACAAGTTTACAAAATATTTATCTATTTCACAGCCACACAAAAAAATAACAAAAATTCTTTAGCACCCCATCCCAACCTAAACAGAAACATGAACTGGTGCTTTTCAAATGTCAGCATCTGAAGTTTTACATATATCACCAAATCCTAGTAAAATCAGATTGGAACTGTATGCATTATGTGAACGAGGCAAAACAAGCAACGCAATTTACCTCCCTTTGAAGCAGTTCAACTGAAAGCTTACACCGAGTGACTACACCTTTGTTTTAAAATGTCTCAAATATTTTATACTGTGGAATAGAATCAGTCTTTTATTTTTTTACTCAACATCCCTCGTGTGTGCAAAAAATGAGATTTTGTCCAATAAATCAGCTGACATTAACGTCATTCAAAAAAAAAACAAAAAATCAGTATAACACCAGAATATAGCGTGGATTGTTTTCATTTCTTTAATACCATTGTAAACTTCAAAGTCATATGGATGTCCGACAAAACTATAAACAAACCAGCCCACAAAGTATACTTAGGCAGGCATACACCAACTCGTAGTCCACACCCAGTAGGCCGTAAAAAAACATCAGTAGATGTTTGCTATTAATTTTTGTTGAGGAAGAATCGCACAGGCTTCGAACTTGTGGAATCCTGTCGGCACAACCACATTCATTCTATTTAGGTGGTCACAGCCCCCTGTAAGGTTAGCTCTACACTCACAGACCAGGGACCACCATTAACATTATCATCACAGTAAACTTCCAATTCACCAAAGATTCTCTTATTTAGAAATCTCTGGTATTTTTTGGACATGAAAGTAGACTCCATATCAGCTAACCTTGCAAATTTGTTTATAAAAAAAGCACATCAGCATCATTAAGCTTGCACACTTTATTACTGTCTCCACCTTTTAATTTCTAATCGTTTCAACTATGGAAATGTGGTACATCTTAACCAAATGAGATGCAATGCCGACTTTTCTTGAAACATTTCAGATGCCTTTTAAAAGTCCCAGATCATTTTTAACACCCAAACGTAATTTCCATATAAAGAAAGCCTGTGTATTTAGTATCTCTTATGTTTGATTTTTCATATGAAAGTCCCAAACTAGAGTATCTCAATACGTGATAACAGCACTGAACACCAAATTAGGATCAGGCCAGACACTAATGTAGCTCTGTTATATTACTATATGGTGTTACTGCTGCCTGTCAAACTCTTCACAGGCATTTAATATCATGTAAGATAAAAAGAAAAATACTGTCTGATGATGATCATCTTGGGTTCTAACATCCAAAGGGACCTTGTCATTTTTGGTATCTATACCAATGGTATGGGTTTTCTCACTCTTCTGCATCAGCTACTTCTGCAGGGATTTGTTTTTCATTGGGCTTTAATTTCCTCTCACTACTATTTATCAGTCTTTTCATGCCTCAACTAAAATGTCATGTTCTCTTTGCACATGTACACCACAACCTTTATCTTTGTTCAGTTCTTTGCATACAAAATAACACTGGTACAAGTACTAGTGTTGTATGACTATGGTATTGGATGAGATGTAATTAATGTAGTGCATTCTCTATAGTTTTGCTCTAATTTAGTCATCTTTCTGTATTAAGAAATGGCTACCAGCTGGTGAAAAAAGTGACTGAAATAGGAATTATTCTGCTCAAATGTTCAGAGACTACTGGACACTATGCATCGATAAAAAATAAACAAAAAACAACAAAATATACCACATAATTTGCTAGATGTAACTAGATAATTAAGCAACATACACACCTGTGAATGATTCCAAGTTCGTGCAGATGTTCAAGAGCAACAACAATTTCTGCTGCATAAAAATGAGTACAATTTTCATCAAATGATGATAACTTTCTTAAATAGTCCAGCAGCTCACCCCGTCTGGCGTAACTCAACACAAAATCTGAGCAAGTTAAGGTAAAATTTTGATTTGGCACTGGCCTGTAATCTACATTATGCAAAAGATACCTGTTTCAAAATAAATTCAAAAAGCAGTTTACTCTAATTAACAGCTTTTGTCTTTTTAGTTCTGAAAGATAGCTTTAAAATATCTCTTGAGTTTACAGAGTTCTGTAATTAAAGTATATAAAGTTGTTTGTAGTAAAGAGAAAATTAGTATAGATGCTTGTTTTTCTATAGTAAAATGCTATGTATAACTAGAGAAATAAAGCTGTTTAAAAATACTCAAAATTAGATTCTAATATATACACAAACATAAACACACATACAATGTTGGCGATAATTGTGGGCTCACCAATGAAATATTCCATATTTCCTCATTTTATTGTTGCATATATTAACATGCAACTATCCACAAATAAACACATGACAAAACGTGTTCAAAATTAATTTATGTTTAAATTTTGACTTCAAGACTTTTTTCTTTTCTTTAATACCTGTTCAAGAGCAATAATATAAACAATTAAAAAGTACATGCAGCATTTTGTAGCAAAATAAAACACTTTATATTTGTCACCAGGTAAAAATGACTTTCTAATAATGAACTTAATGAAGCAGATATTTCTCCACATGAAATAGCTCAACAGGGGAGTAAGCAAGACAACTGGTAGAAAGGCAGGAACAGCCTCTAACAAAAAAAGTATGCAAAAGAATGCAGAAGATACCAGAAAGAAATGATAGAAAAATTATTATAGAGTCTAATGCAAAAAACTTCCCTACCAGAAAAAAAAAATCAACAATCGGTCACATCTACTGTAATATCTCCAAGGCTATTGAGAGAGATGGCTTGATTAGTTGGTCAGTTAGTTGCTTGTAAGTCCCTTCTTGTATGTGAAAAAGAGGCTAAGTGAGACTGCGTCAAGACTACATAAATTCAACTATGGTACAAGGTATTGTGGTTGAATAAGAGCCAATCTATAATCTTGGTAACAAAGAGAAGACAGTATGTTCATCTGCTCAACAAAAAGTTGGAAAATGATCCAGTGAGGATTGTGCTGTGTTCAGTTAATCATAGACTATGAAATTCAAAAGCATGAAGCTGTTTTAGTGACCCTTGTACTGAAGAGTTAATCAAAAAAAAACACAAAGCAATTCTTATAAAGAAAAGTACCCAGCAGTTTCTCAGCTTTCATTATTTTATTAGGATCTGTGTATCCATTTAAATTTATACCTCACTTGAGCTGCAGATGCAAACTTGGTTGGCCACAGGTGATCCCGGCAGTCAGTCTAATAGATTTGGAGAAACACAAAGAGGCTCCAAGATATCAGCCATTCAAGTTCATCAGCAATGGCAAGAGGCAACAAGAATGTTTTCTCTGAGAGACAATCACGGCTGCAAACATGTGGTGACAAAAAGAGGGAAAAGGCAGTTAAACAAGATAGCAAAATCCAACCATCATCAAGCAACAGACCAACTGATGGAGATATTCAATGCGGGGAAATCCACACCCATCTCCAGTTGTACCTTGTGAGAAACATTGCAATAAATGGACTGTCGCGTACTCTGATGAGAACAGCCACTTTTAGGAAAATAATGCTCCCATCCACCATGCCAGCACTGCATGTTCATGTTTTAAGGAATATAGTAAAAATTTTAGGCATCTTCCATGGCCAGCAGAAACCCTGAATCTGAATCCGATTCAATGCACTAGGCAAACTTGAAAGATATTCACTATCACAATCAACTTCCCACCTCGCTCCATACACTGCATACAATATTAATAACTGAATGAGAAAAAAATCTCTCAGGATACCTTTTGGATTGTATATCACGTCATGTTATGACTGTTATTTGGGTAAAGGTGGCCCAAATTAGGTATAGATCCTAATAAAGTGGCCAGCCAGCAGTGCATACACATATATACATCATGCACATATATGCTTCGATACTATAAAATTAATGGAGTGACATTTTATAATCTTACTGCCACAATTTATATATTCACTAAGAAAACAATTACTTAGTAGTAAAGTTTGTTGCTGAGTTATTTAGTGTTAAAACCCAACTAACTCATTCTAATTACTAGGCAGAAATGTCCTTAAATTCCTGTTAATACAAAAACAAGATAATGAATTTTTAAAGTTATAATATTGAAGAAAAAAACTTACTTTATCAGTATTGTGAAGTGAAGATTGGTGTTTTAAAAAATAGCACATTGAGCTACATCTGAGTCATGGAAATCATCTGATTAAAAAGGATACAGAGTCTTTCAGTATCTTGAAATGTGTAGTACAGATGAATAAAAAAGGGATGGTTTAATTTAGCCAGTACTTCTTTCTCTCTCATCACATACTGCGTCTTTTTTTCTCGCATAATGTGTTTCTTCTCCAGAACTTTAACTAGCAAAGAGAAACAACAAAAGCATATTGTGTAGACCATGTGCCAGACAACTAAATGAAATCTTGTTAAAAGCCTAAAATTATATCCAGAAAATGTGTTAAAAATATTATAGAACGGGAAAATCCTTGGCAAAACTCTTCATTTTTAGATATGGGAGAAAACCAGAAAGCACCAAAGAAATCCACATATCCAACCGATGAAAAAATTGTGCCAGAAATATACACTAAACTGAGCCAACCCCAATAAGGAATTGAACTTAGGCCCTCAACCTTGACAATCCAGTATCCTGAGCATTACCTGCCCAGTTCTATATGTTTGTAATGGTTGTGTGTTACCTGGTTTTTTTTTTACTCTGATATTGCTCAATTGTATGTATTTATTTAGATTATTTAAAAAAAACAAAAACAAAAACATTAAGCCCAGCCAAAAGCTAAATGCTATTTGATAAACAAGTCAAATTCCAGTAGATGTGGTTTATAAATGAATAATTAATCATAATTATTTACCAATGAAGCTACTGTTGTACTAAAAAACTGTCGTCTTGACAGATCAACTATAAATATTTCAAAATAGCCAATCAATAGACAGAAAATCAAGCATGGAATTTAAAAATACCTGATATCCAACTATGAAAGAATTTTTCTAGTGGACTGATATTCTATAAGCTTAGTGTACTTAATGCAGTCCAAGATTTCACAGCCAGTACAAAAAAGACTACATTGGTCTCAGTAAATACAGGGCATTATTTATTAATAGTAGTCTTCCAGAATAGTAATTTTATCCAAATTTAAATTAAACAAAACAACTGCAACCTATTATTTCTTCAAACACCAGGAAATAGTCATGGGTCACTTATCTCAGAAAAAGAAAACACCTGATGATAGGTAATAATACACAGTGACTGGACAGGTACAATTTACCCTCATTCATCGACATCATCTGATAGGCTGAGTTACAGTTGCTGTACCGCACCGCCCTAATTAAACATCACATCACGAAGAAGATATTAGCTCAGCATTACAGCAATAACTCAAATAAATAATTTGTGATTTTTTTTTTTTTATTTTGTATCAGAGGCTTCTCTACTTCCTCCCCCAAAAGACTATGATATAATGAACACTCATATTTTGTAATTTTTTTAAAATAAGTTTATCAGGTAAATTTTATATTTTATTTTTAATCTGCATATTAAAAATAATGTAAACTATTTTTAGCAACTATCTCAAAAATAGAAATATCTTCCAAGAATAATTTGATTAAAAAATTAATCCTGCAAAAAAGAAAGAAAAAAAAAACCTTTATTCAAAATACAAAGAATTTTAGCTGTAAAGATATTTTCATTATGCTGCCTTCCATATTTTACTAGAAAACTTCATATTGCGCCATACACCAATCTTTACAAGAGAGACAACTCTGACAGAGCAGCATTGTGCAGTGGACCTATTCACCACAAAAAGCCCAGCACTCACTGACTGGCAGAAAAGACCCCACTAAACATCTTCAGAAAACCTTGAGGAAACTCATGAGGCTGGTTGGTGAAGGGGTAATATACCAAACAGACCCGACCCCAACCGGGAATCAAACTCAGGCTCTTGGCCTCGACAATCTAATCACCAGCCATTCAAAAATATACCTCCTATTAAATAAAAGTAATTTTTTGCATGTACTTTATTATAAATTGTGTTCAATGTAAATTTTAAATATTCATAAAGAGATTTTTTAAAAGCAATGTGGTGATAGATTGAAATGGGAGGTGAAATGAACAAAGTCATCATTAATAAACATCATGTATTGCTCTTCAGGTGGGTTACTTTAGTTAGTGTCAACAAATCAGAGATATCTCATTTTAAGCCTTTGTTGATTAAAAACTTTACCATGAGGCTTTTCCAGTAAGCTGAAAAAAAATTAAAAACTCAACTGACACTATGCCACATTCACCTGGTAAATTAATTTGACCTGCCCATTGCAAGAATTCCACATCTAACAATAGTCATTAATGTATAAAATGTCATAAGAATCAGCATTGTTATTATAAAACTGCTATTCAACACTCAAGAAAGAATATTTAAACCCCCAAAAGTGCCTTGTCTGTTCCAAGATGACTTCACGGATATTTCATGTTAAATTTCTGATCAAGATTCAATACTGAAGAACCATCTGTCAACAATTACATTGTTAAATGTCTTTTAATTGTAATGTATGCCAAACCATGTGTGATTGCATCCCTGGAAGAACTTGCTATACTTTCATACATTAAAACAAAAACACTTTTGTGGACTAGTGAACCATTTTTAGCTTTCTATTCATGAACTATAAATTGATTCTGTTTTCTTGTCATCATAATTGTTTTTTTATAGTTAGCTCTTAGACAAAATGTTTATTTTGTTTTAAAATTCTTATTATTTATTTATCATCTTCACATTGAGGTCCTACAATTACTATTACACTATTACAAATATAAGCCAGTTGTTCAATCTAAACGTATTAAAAAAGAAAATAAATTTGAGAATTTTTCAAAATTAATTTTCTTAAAATTTGTTTAAACAAGCCATGTGAGTTTATTTTCATTACTTTTCTACCATAAGAAGTTAAAATCAAAACCAAAATTTTAGTTAGCAACCTTCTAAAAATTACAAATACAATATGAATAATTACTTACTGGCATATTCTCGTTCTGTGCTGACTTCTTTTGCTAAATACACCTGATAAAATAAAATGAAATACATAATTATGTTTTTATCCTCCACAAAAAATGTATTTAATTTATGATAAAACTATAAGAAAAAGCACATGCATGCACACACACTTCCCTACATACACATGTGCACACATTTATTATATTTAAAATACTTCAGGCTATTTTATACATTTTTCTTAAAAACACTAATAGGCATGTGTGGAAGAAAATAATGATCTTACTCAATGAATTTGATGGATATATCCATAAATGTTTCTATTCTAGTTGTGACAGAAATCCATCACAAACAGAGTTTCTTTTTCAGATTAGAAAGACAGATGATCTACAACAGTCATATTTTGCTTGACAGACAAATGATGTGACAACTGATGCTGAATGCTTTACAGTAAAAACTATCTAAAGCAGTGACATGTGCTGCATGTGACAGTGGAAAACACAACAATACAAATAAGATGATTCCAACAACATGGATTATGAGCCATTATTACCTGACAAAGTGAAAAACTTCCAAAACAGTAATATAGTCATGCATAAGGCAGAGGGGGACCAGACAGTTGTAGAAAGTGGCAAGAGAAGACGAACCTCCTTTTGAAATAATTAAGAATTCAGAGTATGTTGATAGTAAGACTTTTTTTAATACCACAGGTAATAATAACAAGTTAGTCGAGATTATGTCATGATTCAATATTAGAAAACTTTTCTTTCTTTAGTAATGGAATTGTCAATGAATGAATTAAATTACTGGAAAATGTAACCTAAATCATTTTAAAGACAATGTTCATAAATTTCTCTCTTTTTTGGTTGCCCTGCATTAGACATCTCAGCTTCCTACTTTTTCTGACCACTAAGTTTACCATTAAAAAATGATTCCATAAACAAGTTCAACTTGAATAGAAATTTGACAGTTTGCTAGGCAAAGAAGATTATACGTAAACATTTTTTAAAAATTTCTCAAAAAACGTTTTATAAACATTATTATGAATCTTTTTCTTTTCTTTTTTTTTTTACTGACATTAATACCTTAAAAATTACTGACCATACATTAATTCATGATGGGAGCAGTGGATCTGCATGCTGACTGTTGTTATTTAGTTTACCAGGTTTATTATTTTTGTTTTCCTTACACACAAATGCAGCAAATAATTATTAATTCAGTGTCCAAGCAATTGCAAAATATAAAGAAAAACGTGATTCTTGCAGACTGTCAAACATAGAAAAGCTTAGATTTTATTGCTTACAGATGAAATTCACCAAAGGAAAGTAAGTTGGTATAATCTGATAAGACATTTAGACATTATATAAGATATTTATAGCAATAAAAAGTAATTTGTTTATATCTAGTTGCAATTTGTCATCCTTTGTTTTATTCTCTCTTTCTAATTTTTTCTCCCAGATGTTAAATAATTTGTCTGCAGCCATCAAAAACAACACAAACATACTTTTGCTTTAACTGCCTTATTGCAGTACTTATTTTCTCCTATAAATGTTCTCAGAATAAATTGCTAAAATTGTTAAGTTTACTTTCTAACCAAGTCCCAACTCGATAAGCCAGAACTAAGAGATTTTAGAAATACTAAAATCTGAGCCCAAGTTAAGTTATAATAATCAGAAAAAAATTTGTTTAAAGATCTTTTTAAAAGCATATGTAAGTCCAAAGTATTTATCAAATCTATTCTTAAACATATTCACTAACCAACTCAGAAATTTCTTGATGACCAATCAATTACTAAAGAAAAACTATAAATAACTTAAATTGGTAATATTTCCTACCAAGATCAGTAGCTAATGTTAAAACAACTGTACATTTTCAAACTCAAACCCAATAAATATTTACTGCTTTAATCAAATTACCTATCATTTTTCTGGTAGGTTCAAAAGTTAATTTCATGAAATCCCTGGTTTAAGAGATGTTTAAATAAATATTTGCTACTAAAAGTTATGTATCTTCTATAAAAATAATTTCCTTTTAGAATCTCATTTTATGAAAAGCATACCTGCAATCTTAATTCATTAAAAAAACAAAACAGCACTACTAAATGATAAGAGAGATACATACTGTTGAATAGGATCCTTCTCCGATTACTTTTCCAAATATGAAGTCATTGGGAGATTTTTTGCCCGGTTTCTTTGCTGAAACACCAGCAGATGCATCTGTTGCCTGCTCTTTAGACATCAGAAATGATGTTGCTTCTGACTGACTAACCAAACTGGCAACTGACTAAATTGGAGGAGCAAAAAGAGAGAGAAAGAGAAAGAAAGCTCATATACATTTGTCACCAGATACTAACCAGAATGGTAGCTGACAAATAATGAAAGAGAGCTAAAATAGTGTTACTAGATGCTATTCCATTTCCACTAGAAAACCTAATCAAATAATATAACAGCATTACTTTGTGGTAAAAAGAGAGAAAGGAATGTTTGAAAATTATTTTATAGCACTGATCTGTGTGTAAGATTATGTAGTTTGCTATCAGCTACCTCACAACAAAGAGACGTGAATGTGTTTGTATTATAAATATACCCCTGTTAAGTAAAGTACACTGCCAGCAGGCGATTAAGTGATGTCGATCATGAAATTATGTTCTACATAGATAGCTATTACATAAGCAGGGTTAAGGTTAAAATTAGTATCTGTGTGATTTGACAATATTTTATCTGATTCCTCTTTTTGTTTCTTTCTTGAAACATTTCATCAAGAATACTATTTGGTGAAAGACTGAGTCATTACAAGATGACGATTTGATAAGTGTCACCAAACAAACCTAACAAAAGCCCTGCTAAAACTGTTCATCTTTAGATGTAGGAAGAAACTAGGCTGGCTGATTAAGAAGAAGAAGAAACCATGCCAGGCAGGTACACCAAGCCAAGTCAGTCTTGACTGAGATTCAAACTCAGGTCCTCAGACTTCAGCAGTCCAGAAGTGTAAGACTAACTCTAACCACTAGGCCGCCTATAGTATTGATGATAGTCCCCCCCCCACTAAATGGATTTATGCACGTAAAAAAATATATCAATTACAATCGTTATTTTAATAAGAGTCCAATGCATAATTAGCTTCAAAAATCACAAAATAAAACAAGTGACATAATTAAGGAAAACTTCTGCTTACCTTACAAGCATGCAGATTTTAAGACCAATTAACAAAGTTAAGTTTCACCCAGCCCCAATTCTCGTAGTCTGTGCTGATGTATTTACAAGATGTTATTGTAACAAAGCGCGATGACATATGCATAGGTGGAGATACCGGGCCAAAAACAACAAGAAAAATGTGATCTGACACAGATACCAGCAAAGCAAAGGAACAATCCCAAATATTCCTCCTCCTCCTCTTTATTTCCCCTAATTCGAGGAGGAAGAGAGGTGCTTATCGATATCATTCAACCGGCAACTGGGCGCTGCAGCCAGACTATCGCCTTACCCCAGTTAATCCACAGTGGGGGTGGGTGGTGGTGGGGGGGGAGGTTCTGAAGAAAACTTACCACTCGCTCCGAACGATCGGATCACTGTGAAACTTACCATGTCAACCAATCAAATAAAACGGGTCTATCTTGTTTCAAGATAGCTCTGGAAGTGTTTCCCGAAAAGCTTTCGTAATTGTGCCTGCCATCTTTCAACACTAACCCGGAAATGACGTCTGCGCAAGTCGAGCCGCAAGCAGGAAGTGCGAGAAATGTCCATTTAACGGGGCAACGACATCTCTTGTCGGACAGTCGTTTAAAGTTGGCTTTACTCACCTACGGGCCCCGAGAGAGGGGTGGGGTGGGGGTGTTAGTTAGTTAGTTGGTTTATTTTTTTACGTAACAGGGCTAATGGAAGAGAGCCGCTGGAAACCGAGGCGCGAGCATGTTGTTATGGCGCCGGTACCACACCCACAGACAGATCCGTTGTTTACGGTTCGGCCGATCTTCTCTTCCGGGACACAGACAAACAGCGGCATTGTTCCCAGCAGAGTGGCCACGCCTCGCCTCGCCTCGCTTCTTCTTCGACACAGCTTTACCGAAACTCTGTTACTGTTTTAGCCATTAACAGTGGGTCCGTAACTTAATCGACGAGTTGTCAGCGTATATATATATGAACCGGCCATTAAAGGGTTCTAACGTTTTCGTTTTCGCGGAGGGGAAGCTGTGGTTCATGTTTAACCCCTCTGCCTCTCGGCGGATACCGTCGTGCTTAGTTTAGCCCCGCGATCTATCGAGACCCTTCGGTTTCGACCACAACTCCGCCCCGCGTGACGGAAATTACCGACCGCTCCCGAAAAGTAACGAACCCGCGGTATATCCGTTTCACATCTAACTGAGCCCCAGAGCGAGAACAACTTTAGTAAATAAAAAATTTACTCCCATTGAATTATTTCATAAATATTAATTATATACTTTTTTTTTAAATTCCAAAACTACCTTATTAGCTCGAGTTTCTGAAACCTAAGAAGGTTTAAATACAGTAATATTATTAATGCATAGACAAATAATTTTTTTTTAAAATACCAAATATCAATTAAAAATACTAAAAAGACCCACATGCTTCATGATATCATCACATGTTTATTGTTTATATGAGAGTTTGAAGATATTTAGAAACTTTAATAGATATTTGAATATTTAAAAAAAAGGCAAATATATATACATTTTCAATTAAATTAATTTTGGAAGAAAACTTTGAACATTAAACAATGTGTATTTTGGGGTCCTTCACAAACATGGCTTTTAATTACGAGTGAGATTGAGTAAACGAGCCCGCTGCCGTTCAGCGGTTAGAATCCAGGAAGCAGAAAATTGCTATCTTAATCCAGGTCTTCGGCTGGAAATAAATATAAAGTTCAAAAGGCTGACACTGACCACATCACCCTGGAGCTAGTGTTCTCTGGTGACCAGCTTTCCACACTACTTATGGCGATTGGAGGACTTTGGATAAGGGAAGGGTGGAGACCTATTTGTCTAGTTAAATGTACAAACTGATAATCCGTATTACATTTGAATAGAAACTACTCTCACGTGATCACTTTCAATAAATAAATAGAGGAGTGTTGGCTCTCTCTCTCTCTCCTCCACCACCAACGAAAAATGCCTTTAATGGCCATCATTTCCCACTGGATTTTCCTAATATTCCGCCAGAATAAACCACACGTTTATTTAATAGTACATTATGGGAAGACGGGCGAAGTGATGGTGTCTGTTAAAGACGTCTATCGAGTTCTTCCATCTCGTTTTATCTCCATTCCGCGAATAATGTTTACACTCTGGTTCTGCCCCACGATAATCAGCTCACGATGATAATAGCAACTGACATGCATTTATCTACGGAGTTTGTCGCTATTAGAATGTCGGATTGCTCAGATCCACACTTAGGAAAGAAGCTGCAGGATTAAAAACGTCGACGTTTCGGACGCTCGTTTTAAGAGGAGTAAATCCAGTCGCTGGTGTTTAAAGGCCATTTGAGAGAGAGAGAAGACAGGAGAGATAACTCTTGACGACCTGACGTCATCCGGGGTTTTTTATCCGGGACTTTCATCATGGCTTCTATTTACAAGATTTCAGCGGCGTCTACCCTCCTTGATTTTCGGAATTCCTAAGGTTTGTGCTTGTCGTAACCTTCGAGAGCGCCGTCTTTTCTAAGGGGTGGGGGGGCTTCATCCACTCGGCATCGCGGATTTCCGGGTTTGGAGGCCGAAGGGCGAGTTCAATCTACTTTACTGTTGAAGTCGGTTCGTGTGTTGAGGAGGAAGGAGGTAGGAGAGGGTGGTGCTGGCTGGTTAGTTGGTTAGTCGGTTATTTATTTACCCGGACTGTCTCGGCTTGCGTCTGAACTCACGACTTATCGACTTGTTACCGGTATTCGGCCGAAAGCTGAGCCATCGTTTTTCCCATCTGCGAGTGCGTTCTGAACGGCAGAGGTTCTCGCCGTCGTGTATTTGACACACGAGAAGTACGAAGTGTGTGTGTGTGAGGAGGAGGTGGGGGTTGTATTGTTTTTTTTCTTCTTTTCTTCCAGTTCTCAAAAGACTGGGGGTGGGTGGTGGGGGGGGGGTTTTACAGCATAATTGTGGCTCCATTAACGATTCCGCTTAATAGGGTCATCTCGGGGTGGCCAGTGACAGACAGGTGAGTCCGGACCCGCGGTGCAATGGCCGTCTGGGAAGGAAGGAAGGAAGGAAGCTCGGTTTCACATACACACGACGATGATCTAACCCTTCCGCGATATGGCATCGTTCTAGGCAGGCCGTTTACCCTTTCCCCTCTTCCTCCTCCTCCTCCCCCGAGTACTTCCCGCATAACTAACGAGAAAAAACAAACAACACAACCAAGCAACAAACGTAACTTCACATTAAACTTACGTCCAAATGAAAATTGTCCCTTGACAGCTTGCAGATGTCTCCTCTCCCCATCTCTCTCTCGCTCCCTCTCTCTCGCTCTCCATCTCTCGCGAGCTCTCGAGAGAGAGTCTCTCTGTCAGATCTCCCCATCGCTCTCTCTCTCTCGCTCTTGAGACTCTCTACTCTGTCTCCTCTCCCCAGCCTCTCGAGCTCTCATCGAGCGCTCTAGACTCTCCAGACTCTCTCTTATCTATCCATCTGAGCGCTCTCTCTCTCAAGCGATCTAGCTAGAGTAACGAGCTCCAGCGCAGAGAGAGCTGATCGAGAGCTGAGATAACGTCGCTCGATCTTCCTCTCCTGTCGATCGCTCTCTCTCGCGAGAGAGCGAATCTCTCTCTCTCTAGAGACTCTAGCGCCAGAAAAGAGAGATAGCCAAAAGTTATGAGTCTCCTCTCAGCGCTATCGGTAGCTAGAAAATATTAGAGCTCTCGAGAGAGAGATAGCCCAGATCTCCTCTCTCTGTATATCTATCTATCTCGCTCGTCTCTTCCCTATCTCTCAAGTAGCTCGATCTAGATGTAATCTCTCTGCTCTCATCCGCTCTCTGTCTCTCTTCTCCATCTCTCTAGCTCTCTCTTACTGAATCTTCTAAGTCTCTCTCTCGTCGGATAGAGATATATCCACATCTCTCTCTCCTCTCTCTGGCTATCTCTCTCTCTCTCTCCATCTCTCTTTCTCTCTCTCTCTCCCCAGTATCTCTCTCTCCCCCTCTTCTCCCGCTCTCTCTCTCTCTCCCCATCTCTCTCTCTCCCCTCGTCTCCCCCCCCCCCTCTCTCCATCTCTCTCTCTCTCTCTCCCCCCCCTCCTTCATCTCTCTATCCCATCTCTCTCTCCTCTCTTCTCTTCCCATCTCTCTCTTGTCTCTCTCTCTTCCATCTCTCTCTCTCTGTCTCTGTCTCTCTCTCCCCATCTCTCTCCTCTGTCTCTCTCTCATCTCTCTCCTTCCCCATCTCTCTCTCCTCTCTCTCTCTCCATCTCTCTCTCTTTAAACTGATGCACAAATAACATTCTTACCTTGTTAACCTTACTTGCCGACGGCCGGACGAACGAACGATCACTTGTATGCGCAAACGAACTGCCACAGATTTGGAAAAAAGAATTAATAGCCTTATTTAAAGCATTTACCTTTGAAACTTTGGGAAAAAAAAAAAACGTTTGAGAGAAGACAACGAAATTGTGGCAAGCGCACACATGACTGGCTTCGTGGTGGTTGATTGATGTAACCCACTGTCATTTGTTTTTTTTGTCTTTCCCCCCAAAGAGCTTTGAAAGTATCTCTTCCAAGCAATGACATTCCCCATAAATGTTGTTATTATTTAAGTTAATATGCATAGAAATTAAGCAACAATTTTCTGGAAGATAGGAATAATTAGAGGCAGAAATTGTGTTAATCAATAAGCCAGAATGCCAAAATATTCATGGGGGACATATCCTCCCCAGTGATCAGAGTTTGCACTTTGTTGTGCAGAAAATTAAATAGATAAATAAACAAAGGAATTTTTAATGTATAGACTATTGTAAAATCAGCGCTGATAATACTACTAGTAAGTTAGTAGTTATTGTTAGGCTTAGTAGGAAGTTGCTAAATTTTGATAGTTTTGAGGAAATGAATTAAACCGCTAATGCATTAATGTTACTCAGAGAGGCTTTTTTTTTTTTTTTTAATTAACAGTCTCTAGAAGTATTTTGGAAAAAAAAACTTGAAAAATAACTTTACTAAAACAAAGTACTCACTATTGTTAAGAGGCATGAAACAGGATCCTCACTATTTTAGCATGTTATTCTCATTTACTATTGCATATTACCACCTGTTAAAAGAAGCATGAATAACACGTAGGATTCTCACAGTATTTTCTCCCATCTTAGTGTATAATTGTCAATCACTTACAATTCCCCCCCCCCCCTGCTAAAAGATGCATGAAATGTAGGATCCTCTCAGTTTTCCTTCCTATCTCAGCATATCTTCAATTTCTATCACAATTTACTATCTGTTATAAAGAGTATAAAGTAGGGACCTACATAGAATTTTCTCAATATTTAACCTTGTCTCAGCTAGAAGAATAACAGTATAAATTAATAGTAAAAGTGGAGGAATGGGTGAAGATTCATATTAGTTCTTTGTTAACTAAAAAATAACTTAGGCCTGCTTTAAGAAACACTTCATTGCTATCTTACTTATTCATTTTATTTTTTAAAAATAAGGAACAGGGAGGGTGGCAGATTGGAAAAAGAAAAGCAGGTTATAGAATTAGTTTACAGTACCCTCCTAAAAATATCTAGTTTGAGTTTGGATTATGTAGTTAACAGGTATCTTTTTAATAGGTGTGTACTATAAGGAGATGAACAGTGAAGTTCATGAGTTATCTTGTTTTCTTTTAAGACTAATATTGTTGGTCTTGCTTCTGCATCTTTTCTTTTTACCAATCCAACCAATACCAGTGGAAAATTTTAATACAAAACGTCGGATATATTTTTAAAAAATGATGATTAATGGTATAAAAGAGAGATGATATTAGAAATGAAACATAAAGGGTGTTTGGTTTTACATTGCTGTTTTTCTTCTGGGATTCATAAAAAAATATACAATTGTACAAACCTTGAGTGAAGTTGTTTAAAATTTGTCAGTTTGCTTCCCATGTGCCTGCTTTAATAATTTAAGCCCAGCATGGAGTGATTTTAACAGCATACAAAATACTTTAGCATCACTAGTCATTTCATTTAAGACATTGATCAAGATATGGATGATGATGATGATTTCACTGTTGTGTTTTTATTCTTCATGTGCAACCAATGTAGCAAAAATAGGCCTTTTCAGATTGTGCATTTCCTTGTGTTTGCTATTATCTTTAAACTTCCAAATTGTCTCAGTGAGCTTTCAATAACCTTTCCCAAATGCAGCATACAACAGTTTCAGGGAGGAAAATTAAAACTTTCCAACAATATGCCTAAGGTATGCTACAAGTAGCAAAAGAACCACAATACCCAAAGAAGCTTGCATGATTGTGTGTGATCATTAACATTACTTGCTAATCCTGTGGTGGGTATGGAAAAATAAAACCAAATACCCATTAGAAGAATAAATTAGAAACTAAAGGACTAATTTAAGTTTAAAAAAAAAAAAAATTGTTTAAGTGAAAAATTAAGAAAACCTTTTATTTGGATGCCAATAACTAACCAAAGAGAAGATAATCCAACACTTTCAATAGTTAGTTTCTTTATTTACTACTAAAACTGATTTTAAATAACTTGTCTGATAAGAGCAGAAAGTTAAGCCACAGCCATTGAATGAATTTTTGCCTGAATATCCTTAATGATAAGTTTTATCAATTTATTTAAATCAATTTTTTTGCGAAGAATTTCCTGTCGGCAATTGAAATAATTTTGATTAGCATTTTTAATTGTTTAATAAATGATATTATAAATATTATCTTCATTTAGTTATAACAAAAAAACTACATTTAGAATATTAAAAAAATTGAGAAAATAGCCATTAATTGTTGTTTTTTTTTATCTGCAGAAAACATCACAATCTGAATTAGCTTACTTGTCTGTCTGCCAAAAATAACAACAATTTATGTTCAATTTTCACTGTTCTCTTAACCCTTTCCTGTTCAGGAAATGCAATATTTTGCATGCACAAATGTTCGGACAATTTCCAAGATGGCTGCATAAAATTTACCAATCTGATTAAAATTATTTTAAAAAACACATTAAAAAATCATTGGAGGACTCAATTAGCACTAATGACTTAGCATGCAGTTCACTAATCCAAATGAAAAGGAAATATGTCCAGAAAAATTACATTTTATAGGGCAGAAAGGCAAAAACATACGTGTAAAATTGCTCGATTGTTGTCACAGAGGTGTCAGCACTGATTCATTTTCTTGAATCTTCTCACTGTCATTACTTTTGACACTCATCTTCCGATAATTTCTAATAGATGGCAAAGAATTATAGTTTTTATAGTTATGTTTACTACTACAAATGATTTTGTCTCATACCTGGTTGTGTCCTTCCAGGTGTTATCAGCTCTGTCAACCTTTCTGGGTCTGTGTGGCATAGTGTTTAGAATCTTTAGCCACGTGGTGGAAGGAATCTTTTGGTATTAGCTCATAGAAAAAATCCACCGACCTTCTGTTATCAGGGACATCAATCTTTGGGCTGACAGACTGTATGAAAACACTGCATGTTGATCAGCTGCAGATGAATAACTCTGCTTGATAACCTCGCTTTCTTCTTCATCGATGCATTCTTTGATGTTTCTTTATCACTGTCCAACCAGCTAAATGATGAGAGATCTGAGTTTTGACTAACTTGAACCTTTTTGCCCACTTCATTGGAAAATGATTAATAAAATTTCTCTTATGTTTTCTATCTTCCAGTAACCTTTGTACATTTATTTTGAATAAAATTTAAAACCTAAAAATAATTCAGTAATACGTGGTCTGCTATCCAGGGCCAAATTTTTTAGTGGTGTTACATTTTTTTTAAGGACTTGTAGGAACCTTTAGTATTGAGTTGAGGCAGGTAGATAACAAAATACCATTATAAATATTAAATCTGCTTCATATTTGGAACAAACAATGGATTCTTGTTGATATATCGAACCAACTTATCTCTGAAAATACTTGCTTAATCAGAACAGCTAGAGCAACAATGATATTCCGACTTATAGTGACCAGGAAAGTCAGAGAAATGAAAAATGTTTGGAAATTCCTGGGAATGCGTTAGTGGACATGTTGGTTCTTATTTTTAAATAAAAGGGGTGAGAATGGACAGCTATAAGATTTGCTTAAGAAATATATAATTATTGGTTGTGAAAAGTCAGGAACGAATAAACTAATTTGGCTATAAACCTTGTCTTTGGTATAATTCATATTTTTTAAAGTAGAAAACTCAAAAGGCATTTTAATTAACTTAGTGTAAGCATTGTACAAAATTGACCTTGAGTTGTATGGCAACACTATGATCTGAGCATTTTGACTCATCAGTTTTGAGACTAATATAGTAACAAGTAACCAAATCTCTAACCACCAAAATGTCTAAAAATAACAACAATCAACGCAAACAACCTTCAAAGTACTTGATATTGAAGAATTTGGGAATAAAACGTTTTAAAAATATCAGCATTAAATGTATCTGGATATGTTATTTACAGTTTAGCTTTAGTTGTGATGTGGGCTCTTTCCCTAAGTTATTTGACTCCAGGATCTCAATGTTGCCATGCTGTACAAGTGATGTAGTTCTCAGTCAATGTGTATAGTTTTCTGTTACTAGTATTCTTCTGATTAGTTACGAGTGAGATGAAAATGGTGTTTCAGGAAAACAATGCAGATAGAAAAACAATTTAAAACTTAAAAGAAAAAAGGTTACCAACCATTTAACTGAACTTAGTTGACTGGTTTCAGACTTTGGATTAGTAAACATTCTTAAGCTATCTCATTTTTCATTAAAATATTTCTATATAGTAATGCAAACAAAATTGGAAGTTTTTTAAGATAAGTGTCTTGTAAGTATAAAAACATGACACTAGTCTAATACTCAGATTATGAGTATCTGGTCAAGCTTGGTTTGATAAGGACTTTTTTTCAGTAACTTGGTGGTTATATTACGAATTAATAGTACTAATCTAATACTGAAAATCATAACCAAATATGCAGTTATTGTATGATTAAAAATAGGCAGAAAACATCACAGCTTATGAGTTCTTCAGGTGCCCTAATACATATATCATTGTAGTTACTTGCCTTGTGCTTTCTATACCACTATATACTATTCTAATACTGAATCATTTGAATTGTCTGCCATTTTAATCTCTTCACTCTTGTGTGCCAATTTGTCTCCCTTTAATCAGTGAAAGGTTTTACAGGATTTTGATTAAAAACAAACCATTTTGAAAATGAAAATGTGATGGACAAATATCACTATGAAAAGAAATTACTGTTTACTTTTCTATACAGATAATTAGAAGTTATTACAATATTTTTTCATGATTCTGATGTAAATCTGAAGACCAGTCATGTTCGCTATAGTTTATTTAGCAAATGTAAAAAAAATTGAATGTTGGTATCAGCGCAGATCAAGTCTAGAAGAAATCATCAGTATATTTTTTGAAAAAGAAAAAACCCCAGAGGGACAACTGTTAAAGCTCATATGCATATCACCTGGTTTTGTCATTTTATCTTTGCAGGACTTTGCACCACTTCAAATTAGCCAACTAGTTAAGCAGTTCTTTACACTTTGGACCATCTGAAGTCAGTGGTCTACCCACATTCAGTCTTAGTTGATCTGCTCTCAGTAGATATTGGAAAATCTAAATGTGTTAATGTTGACTGCAAATGTAATTGTTTATAGATAGTTCTACTATAAGCTTTCAAATTGAAGCATAGACAGGAAATAACAATGCCAAAGGTAAGTTGTCTAAACATACATACCAAATTTATTTAATGTTTTTTTTTTATTTTTTATTTACCCCTCCGCCCATGTAATAGTTAAGTTTTCAAGTAAATATGTTTCATCATCTGTATTTTTTCAATTTCTCCTGGCTCTTAAAGGTTATGTACATTCTAAATATTTATTCTAAAATTATATATTTTTTTTTAAAATATACTTTTTTAATAACATTGAACTGTAGTTCATTTTGTAATCTTGTTACAACCTTTTTATCTCTTGATAAACTCAACAATTCACATTTTGATAATTAAATATAGAATATTTTATAATTCACTTACAGCTAATCACTTTGACAGTTTAACTTTTCAGAGTTAATTAAGCCAGTTGAAATCAAGGATTGGTTTAAGATTATTAACTTCATCTGTTAACTGGCGTAAATTTTTTTTTTTTTAAAAAAAAATTTGGAATAGTTTATTAATATGGCTTAATTTTTATAAGACCAACATGCTTATCAACTATTGAGGTTAATTGGTAAATCAAGCAACAAATGATATTTAAGTGAGAGGTATTTGTAATATGATAGGTACTATAGCTTTCTGATTTTTAATTGGTTGACTGGTAGAAAATTGATCAAACATGACTCCTCCTAAATGTTCTTATATTTTGTTTTGTTGCAGGCAGAGTTTAAGAACAGATATTCAGGTGACTGAAACTTGTTGAACGTAAGTGTTCTAAATCTTTAGTGTCTGTAACGGATTTTTTTTTTTTTAAGTATTTGTTTTGTAGAAATAGTCTGTACAGAAATGTTATGGTGAGAAATATAATCAGCATATGCCTTTTCAGGCTAAGTTTTAAATTAACAAATCGGTTTGAAATAGAATTCATCACCTGCTGAATGAATCTTTAAAGCTGATGTTGAATTCCTACAGTATTTCATTATGAGAAAAAATCTGATAATTATAGATAGCATGTTTTAAGTAACCTTTAAATATCTTGTCACTATCTGTAAAACTCAGAGATTTGTTACATTATATATCTCTGATTATTGTGCTACCTTTTTTTAAAAATATTTAACATGGGTTAAATAACGAGAAGAGAAGTTTATGTACATTTTGAAAGAGATATTAAAAAAAACTTATTTCTGTCTTGTTATTAATTTTCATATTATAACTTTTTGGTACTAATAGTTAAGTAAAGCTTCACTTCACTTCACTTCACTTCACTTGTCCCATAACCCATAGGTAGTTGGGGCACCTCAAAAGGTGTGTTGGCATTTTACAACCTGGCAGAGCCCATCCCTCTCCAGGTTGAAAGTCAAGGTGAATATCAGTATCCAAAGGAATGCTGTACAGCTGTTTTGAGCTTTTGGTCCTCCTTAGCAGCATGCACCTCTGACTCCACTGGGGATCGAACCTGCAACACGGATTATTTTATTAAATAGGGGTACGAATGAACAGTCACAAGTTTGATATGTAACAAAGGTCATGAATTCATTACTGGAATGGCAGATTGACACCAGCTAGTCAGATCCAGGTTATTTGTGATATCAATGTGACCACACACACACACACACACACGCACACCACTCTCTCTCTCTCATTAAAATATTATTTTTAAATATATACATTTAAAAAGACTGAAAACTGTTTGAAACAAAATGATTCAATATATTATCTTTTGGTATTACTCTGAGATTAGACTGAATTCATTTGTAAAAAAAGTTACTTAAAAAATTGTTTAGCATGTATTGATGAAATGGTAGTAGGAAAACTGAATGAGCAGATAAGGATTTATGATTAATAAGTTTCATATTTAAAAAAGGAAACAAAACAGGTGCAACTATAATATGCAGGAATGAGAGAAGAAGTAAATTTTATTTTTTATAATGTTTGAGCACACAATATAATACAGCAAACTGTTAACATTTTATGAGTAATTAATTTTGTTGCATAAATAAATTCAGACTAATAACCAGACAGTTCTGTTTGTTTTTTTTTATGCAACCTTTTGGAAAGTATAGGAAATTATTATTTCAGTTATTTATTTTTTCACACCGATAGAAAAGATCTTACTTGGGATATAATATAATACAATGAAGATTTTTAAAAAAAATTGGAAGACTCGCAGCACCTAAATAAAGCTGTTGGATGAGAATGCAAGGGACATAACTCTTATATTACCGGTTAATGGGATGAAAATAACCCAAAGTCATGCGCGTAAAATGTAATTGGCAATTAAAACAATCTGTATTAAAATAAGTTGTAAGCGACAATATTTATTTTTTGTTCATCCATCTAGAGATATTAGTTTTGAGATTTGCTCATTGATCATAGTAAACAATGTTTGGAAACTTCAAATCGAGAGATACATTTTGAGAAAATTAGTTTTTAGGCTGTGAATTTGTTAGCTCTCAGTACATAGATTACTGAAGGCTCTCTGATGATTCACGATATAATGTTTAAAAACCACTGCTTGCTCATTTTTATTTTGGAAATTATTTTGTGTCAAATAATAACTCTTCTGTTTCGTACAGCAGTTCCTTCTCAATGACTACAAATAGATGTTTTAATCCTTATAAGGATCATCTGGATTTTGACATTTCTTCACCTAGTGGTCTCTCTGTCTTAATGTCTAATATATATATATTAGAATTTTTGAAAGTTAACTTTTTTTGCTTGATTTTTAAAAGCCAAGCTTATTGTTTAGAAATATCTACATGCCTTTAAATGAAACAGAATATGCCCTGTTAAATTCAGAAATTATACTGATGCAGCAGTGAAATAAACATGTAGATATAGGCAGACAATAAGAAATGAAAACAACTGACAAAGACTTCCCATTATTATTGAAATGTGTTTGTATGTATATCTCTGTCTCTAGCAGAGATTTTATTTAATTTATATTTTTTAAATATTTTTTATTTTATGTTTGGTTTCAAAATATCTGTTTTTTTGTTTTGTTCTAATGATGAGTACTTTTTGTAAACTAAACATGTGGTTTGATTTTTGTATACAGTTTTTTGTTCATTATTTTGTGTGAATATATATTATTGTTTTTTGTGACAGATTATTTTTATTTTCTATTTAGGTGTATATTTAATATTTTTTCTGCATTTAATTTTTACATCTTTGTTTTAAAAAAAAAATATTAGGTGGTTACGAAAATTTTGTTGGTTTTACCGCTACAATGAGACTTCATATTGTTGCTGAACGTGAAGTTTATTAATTAAAGTAAGTTCCATTACAATCGATACACTTCTGCCAACAAATTACAAGAGCTTTTATACCATTTTGAAAAAAAAAATCTGAATTTCTGGAGTCGATAAACTATTGGAAAGCAGTTTCAATTGCTGTTTAATTGGAGAGGGATTTCATACAGAGGAAGCTGTCAAAGTGTTTGAAAGAGTGGTAGTGTGTGGGAGAAAGGTCTGTTGAATAGGCTGAGTGAGGGAGAACTTTGTACCCCAATGTGTTCAGTTTCTGAAGAGTCACTTTTACAACATGAGGACGAGCCTTGTCGTGGAGCAGGATTGGGGCTCTTTGATTCACCAATGCTGGCTGTCATTAGGAGAGTTTCTGATGAATGATGTTTAACTCACGACTGTATCTTTCAGCTGTGATGGTTTTGCCAGGTTTTGTTTCTTATGACAAGCGAAGAGCAGATCTCCAATCGATGATTTTGTTGTTGTTCACTCAACTCATGTGGCACCCACTTGTCAAGCTTTTTCACCTTGCCAATTGCATCAAGATGCTGGGAAACAGTTGCAGTGCTTATGTCAAGCTCTCCAGTAATTGCTCGTACTCTTTTTCTTTGATCAGCTTTAACTGAAGCTTTCAGATGGTCATCATCACAATGGAAGGATGTCCACTACGTTCCTTATCTTCGAGGCTCACACCTCCTGATCGAAACTTGCAAACCATTGTTGCACTATGTGCTCATTTGCTGTGTCCTCACCTGATGCTTGCTTCATGTTATGAGTTGCCTCGCTTGCTTCGTGGCCTGGTTTGAACTCATGAAGCAAAATGGCATGAAAAACTTTTCTATCCATGCTTCACTCAGAACTTTGAAACAAATATCCATTTTATGATTTTAAAAAAGGTAGGTTTTGCATAATGTATGCCAAAGTGCACGCTACAAAACAATACATAACTTATCTACATACACCTTCACAAGCATGCAAAAAATTAACGTAAAATTAAAGCTGACAAAACTTTTGTAACACCCTAATATTTTAAGAGCAATCTTAGCACATACAGAGGATTAAAATTTGGTATACCTATAAAAGAAATGACATTATGCTACTTATTGGTGAATCTTTATTCCAAGGAGCCACGAGTCAATTTTTTAAATTATAGTTTATTCTGTCAAAAGAGAATATCCATAATTTGATTAACAGTTATCTAATATGAGAAAAGAAGAACTAACTGAAAAATAAATTGTAGCTATTAGCACATGAGCAGGAAAGTAGTTATTTCCCTTACTCTGCATTGTTTTGACTTGTAAGGACATTCAAATGAAACCTGGCTGAAATAGCATTGCCATAATAGTATCCAATTATGTCTCATTTGAACATCCCTAGTAAATATGTAGCTAGCTCGTTTTTACTAAAAATACTGATAGTTTTAAAACCTTAACATAAGGTCCAGGTTAAGTTAAATATTTTACAAATCATGCTCACTTGAAGTTTTCTGATAAAACAATTGGCCTAAGTTATCTCCACTCTTTCTGATGGTTTAAGTAAAGCATTAGAAAGTTATAAATTGCGAGGCTATGTAGAAAATAATAATACTTTTAATATTTGAAATTAATTTTTAAACTGATTAGTTGTTGCTACTTATTAACCTGAATACCATGTCAGTTTTAACCTACCTTATGTTGTTTGGGCACTAGTTAGTATTTCTGTTAAATTACTGTTTATTTAGTCAACATATTAGTAATGGAAAATGTTGAGTTGAAGTGAAACAGATTTGTTGATATAAAGGGTTATGTTAATCTTTCCTTTGCTGAATAATACAGATTTGAAGGTTATTGGTTGTGGAAAATCTCATCCATATTAAGACTCCACATAGAGTATTCTTCCATTACATCTTGGCTTTGCTAATAGTCCTTGCATTTAATATTACAAGTTAGTGTTAATGAGAAAGTAAATGATTACAAAGGGAAGTAATTACTCTCACCATCTGTGAAAGAATCTGCAAAACACAAACGTACAAATTGCTTTAATTTTAACTTAAAAAAAAAAAAACATGCACATGCACACGCATACATTATTTTAGTAAATTTAAAAAAGGAATAAAACTGCCATGGCTGTTAAGCAGAAAAAAAACAAAACATGAAATTGAAACTAGAATTTCTAATAATCTGTTAAATATTTTTAAAAATTTAAATTAAAAAATCTGCAAAAAATCAATATCTGGATTGGTATATGTACAGGTTAGGGTTCGTAGTTTAGCGCATTTTTGTTTATTTTTAAATTATATTTTAAATGTATTTTGCAGTAATCTTGTTTTGTATTAATTTTAATTATGTTTTTCCAGATGTGATCTTGTTTCTGAATTAAATCTCATACAGAAAATTGACTTTTGGAACACATTTGAATGTATAAAGCAATTTCTAAAAAAACTTGCCATGAAAAAGTCTTGTAGAAATAGCGATTATTTCCCCTTGTATGCTAAGTTCAAATTATCAGTTTTTTCCTTAATTCTAGGTATTTGCTCTTCATTAAATATGTTAGTATCATTAATATATACAAACTTTATTCTTTTAAATATAATGTAATCTTTACTTAAAGAAATTAAGAAATAAAGTAAAAAAGAAATTTTGTTTAAGAAGAAATTTTTGTAACTTTTATTTACAATTAGAATTGTTATTAATCTCACTTTTGACTCTTAAAATTTGATAAAGTAACAAAATTGCACAATTTTAGTTTAAGCCATTTCATTTTGAAGAATTAAAAAATCTATATCCTCTTTCAAAAAAAAAAAGCTCTTTTGATATTAATTTTCCCATTGTTTAATTCTTGCTCACATTCTGATATGATTTTTAAAATCAAGGGGGACTGTAATTATCAAAGATGGTATTTTGGTACTTTTTGCCAGGGTTTTATACTGTTTGTTGATATAAGGTCATAAGCAAACGGTCAGTGCCCTCTGTTTATTCCAGATTTAGCACCAGTATTATCTATTCCTCTTAACATGACCTTCTGTGATGACTAATGTGATTTCTAATTACTCATCATCAGGAAATGTAAACTAATGAGTGTTGTCTTGCTTATTGTTTGAAAAAAACAAAAGTTTGCATAGTGTGACCAGAGAAAATCCAATGGCATTGAACTCCACTGCTGCTTGCTGTTTTGATGATGATATTACTTTACCTAGTCATGGCTGAGAAAGGTTTTGTTTTTTAAGCGCAGCAGGATTTTTTTCTGAGGTTTATCATATTCTTAAATGGTTAAGAACATTTTTATGCTAGTTTCCAAAAATGTAGCAACAAACAAAACCTCCCAAAAAAAATTTTAAATGTTAAAATTTCATTCAACAAATGTTCATCACAAACTTCTGTTCCACGTTTAAATTAACTTTAGTGTTAAAAAACATGAAAGAAATTGACTGCATTCAGATAATTTTTGGCTCTGTTGAGATATTTGTTTTGAAGGGAGATGTTACAAATGGGAAGAAGCTGTGCTTGTTTGGAAGATTCTCTTAAGGGGTAGGCTATTTATAGATTAAAGGCCATGGCTAAATGTGAACAAAAGTTTGGTTTCTCAACTATGGATATGATTTCAAGTTCATGAAGATACTGTCTCAAGACTAGATAGAGGTTGACCATGGGTCACATCACTAGCAGATCATTGTCACATTTGGCTCTGCCATTCTGATCCAACTTGCTTTTGTTCTCTTTCTTGCTACATGGAAGTTGGTATCAGCCTCAACCAAATGCAGGCTGCAGCTGTATTATGCAAGAGGGTTCTCCGTGACACACCCATAGTATGTATCTCTTGTGGCTTTACAGTAAAAAGGAGCAGTTGAACTGATGCTGTGATGAACATGTTGTTTGGACACCACATGACTGGAGCCATGTTCTCTTTACTTATGAGACTTGAAGCATACAAGCAGCGCACAAACGTCATGGAAAGGAGATTGGTGGAGGAAGGATGGTTTGGGAAGGAATTTAATTTGTTGGGCATACAGACTTGCATGTGTTTCAGGGAAGTACCCTAACTGCAGTAAGGTATAGGGATGAGATTCTAAATTCTGATGTCAAATTATATTCAGTTGCAATTGGAGATAACTTCATTTTAATTGATGATAACACTCATCCACATAGGGCACATGTAATCATCAAATATTTTCAAGACCAAACCATTAGCCGTATGATATGGCCAGTAAATTCTCTTGATAAGAATGCTCAGAATGCTATATGAAGATGTGTTGCCTCCCTCCAAGATCACTATAAGAACTGCATACTTTTCTGATCAGACAGCAGATTTTATTGGCCATTGCTCTTATTGATTGGGATTATAAGTACCATGCAAAGATGCTGTGTTTCACATATTGCAATTGGGCAACTTCATCTCCTTGAGTTTTAGATTATTTGGTAAATAAAATTTAATCATTTTGGAATTATTTTTTTTTTTCATTTCTCAAAATTTTTGGAAACTAGTGTATTTTGATATATATCTTATTTAATATCCTTAGCTGCCACAGATCCTTGTGGAATAGTTGCCAAGTGTAACTCATTATTTGTTGTATACCACTTTTTTATATACCTTCTACTAGCGCGGGCACCATCTGTTATAAGAAAAATTACGGAGTGTACTTATGGCTTTAGCCAATCACCACAATTCTGATTTTCCAAAAGTAGAAAAGAAAAACAATAGATCCATAGTTATATCCTCTTGTCACATTGTGAACTTTAATGTTTTCCATGATATGAATTACATAGCCTGCAGTTAGAAATTGTGCTAAGGATAAATAATAACCCGTAAACTGCATTACTAGATTAGGCTTATTCAAGGTGGTGGCTGGTGCACAATGAAGACATGCGCACACACAATTTTGTTTTTTCTAGCTGACAGCTGTTTTAAATTAAGCCAAAAAAATATTAGGGTTGGTCAGGAAGTAGGTAATTAGAAAAGAAAATTCTTTTATTGATTATCTTGCCAAAACATGAAAGTAATACAAATCAGATATATTTGTCAGAGAAGGATTTGAAATATGATTAATTTAAAAAAACAAAACAAAATTATTTTAACTTTTTAAAAGATATGAAGGATAATTTTTCTTTCTTTAAACATACCCAAAATGCACCTGTTCTGCTCTTTTCTGCCAGGTTTATTTTTAATTTACTCCTATAAATTTATTAAATATGTATGCCCCTGTATAATAATGCTGATATGTCTAATCAAATTCTGTCAGAACATACCATTACAAAGCATCTTTATGAACCAAAAATGTAATTAACGGTGTTTTTTTTTGTACAAAAGTACAGTAAATTCAAAACAGCTTTCTATTCTTTCTCTTTTGTTGCCTAAAACAAACAAACAAAGGCCTTTAGGGAGTGTGTATTGTGCATGGACCCTGATTTTAGCTTAAAAACAAAATTTTCTCTCTCTCTCTGTTATATACATTAACATCTACCTGTAAGAAAGATTATTACTTTTTACAAAATAGTTTAAAGTCTGTTACTAACTCTTTCGAATTTCATTATAGAACAGCTGCGTGCAATATCTTTTACCTTCTTTCCGTTGCCATCAGTATTTATTTTGACCCCTGCTAGAGTGTATACAAAGTTTGCGAAGAACTTTAAACATTAAAAAAATGATGCTCCTAATAGATAACTCGAATGCACTACTCTCAGGCTCTGCCCTCCCTTTGTAGCAGTTGAACTTCTCTGGCTCAGTCAAAGCAAGTTCCCATTAAAAAAAAAAAAATTTCTGTGTGTGTGTGTGTGGGGGGGGGGGTTGTTTTACTAATATATGCAAAACACCACTCCTTAAAACCTGGCTATTAGCATATTTCTACAGTTATAACTTCAGCTTTAAGCCAGGTGAGGTTCTCTAGTAAAAAAGGAAGCAAAGTCCTGAATTCCTTAATCTTATCATTTTTGGTTGTTTGTGTTATTAGAATCCCGTGACAGTGAATATGATAGGTCTTGAGGAATCCTGTTGGTGTGGGACCTGTGCTGGATTACTGCCGAGGAGTAGGTGTTACAACAGTTAACTGGCATTTCTCTGGAGACCACTTTCTGAGGAAATGTTTTCTTTGTTATGATAACTAAAACAAACAAACAAAACTGAGTTAGCTGTAAACTAGTACTGGATCAGCTGAATTATTATGTGACTCTGCTATTAAGAATTTATGTAACCTGCAAAAAAAAAATATATATATATATATAAAAGTAACTTTCTGAATTATTTGTCCAATAATTCTAATACAGTTGATACAAGTTGTAGTAATATAAGTGATATTAAGGAATTTCTGGAAATTCTAAATGCAAATAAATGTTTTTGCAAAGTCTCTCTCTTATACCAGGCATGTGTTCTGTACTCTGTAGCTTTAAATATGGAATTATTTAACTTTTTCCACCCCTTTTTCATCTTTAGTTTATATCCAGATCAGTTGTTTGCAATTTCCATGGAAACAACTTCTAATGAAGTTTTTAACGAATACACCTGCAATAGTAGTTTATGAACTTGGCTATTAAAGGGAGGATTAATGGTGCAGGCATGATGATGACTTAAAAATTTGAAGCGATAACTACGTGTTTATTTACCTTGTAGTCAAAGGTTTTGTTTGTGTTGTAATTATATTTTAATTAATGGTTTAATCTAGTACATTAAGCTATTAATACATGTTGGAAAAAAGGAAATTATTTATTTTTTTTTTTAGAATACATTTTAAAATGGTTAGCAGAGCATCACCTTTGAAAAATACTAGAGTTCCCATCCATTGAAAATGGCACTTTCCGATATGTAATTAGTCATTAGATACAAGGATGACATTTTTTTTCAGCAAAGAAAAACACACACATTTCCAAAAAAAATGAATTACTTTGCATAAAAAAAACTAAAGTTTGGTTCTGTGGCCTGGAAAATGAATTTTTTAAAGTTGTATTCCAGAAATCCATAATACTTATGCATTACTTAAAAAATGAGTAGCTGAAAGTTCGTGACAATTAATCTAATAAAATCATCTTGGGTTCCTTCCTGTGATTTATCTACTATTGCATAAATGTTGTTAAAAGAAATAAAAAAAAATTTTTTTGTTTGTTTTTTTGTATATAAACATATAGTGGGAGGTTTTTTGTTTTTGGATATTCAAAAACTTGATTTGTATACTTCAAAGGTAGTTTATCAAAATATTATCACTGCCGTTGAGTTAAGCTTCAGTATGCATCTATTTCCACTATTAATCTGGAATAGCAAGGTTATTTTTCTTGGTAAGATTGGTAAGTCATCCTTATAACTAAAACTGCCCCCAGGGTTGTATTGCAGAGTAATATATATATATATATATATATATATATTCTAATATCTTTTTGTCTCAAACATAATTATGAATCCATGATATCAACTCTTCTCAATCAAAAATTGTTTGTGAATATATAGAACCTAAATAATATGCATCTAAACAAGAGATGGAGGGAAACTTGGAACAGTTTATGTTTCTTGAAAAGAAACTTGACTCTAGGACTGCAAAAAAGTACAATTCTATTGAATACATTCATCATAGATCTATTAAAATTTTTCAAGGTTTTTTATTTAATCTGTAGATTTCTTTGAAATATTAAGAAATAGTTATCAAAACTTTCTACAGTTATATTTTTGTATCTTAAAACATCTTGCATAGCAAATGCTTGGTTTTTCTTTCATTTGCCTGTACTAGCCTATTGTATGTAGATTTCTGCGCACAACTAATCAAAGGAGTTCTAGTAGGTTCCTTCTCCAATGTGTGGGATGCCTCAGCCATGTTTCCCATACACTTGCAAAAAAAAAAATGAAAAAACAAAACCAGCAGCAGTAGACTTTAGTCACCTTTATACATTCATAGCAAACAATATTGAGAATTTTTGGCAAATCATATATATTTCATTTTCTGAAAACCACTTTTTGCTTTCTTAAAGAGGTCTTCTAAGGATGCTCAAATCTGGCATTGAAAAGTAACATAAAAAAGGGTTATGATATACTTAACATTCAACCCAAGATATATGATTTTGCAACTTTTTATTTACATGGTTGCCATGGTGACCTTGCAAGCTCGTCATTATGTGAAAGCACTATGGAAGAGTTTTCTTAACTGTTCATCAGAATTGAGTAATTTTTTAAAAAATTGAAGCTAATGCTTGTTTAAGTGTAATTTCAGGTGTATTTTGCATATTTTTACCAGTTTTATTATTTTAAGGTATATTTATGAATCTCAAAATTTGATAGTCACTAATACAGATAATACATTTACCCATGACACTGTTTTTGTTACATTCTATGGTCAGACTACATTCCAAGTTTGAAAGTATTTGGACAGAAGACAAGAAAGTTATGGGTGCCAGAAAATGATGAATACCTTAAACCTTATTTGGGAAAATGCACTAGAAAATAGAAAGATAGACAGACAGACGGGGCTAGTATGTATTGTGCAAACTGAATCCATACTTGCTCCACTTGGGTTCCTGCCTCTTTTCCACTATATCACCTGAACATCCACTTTTGAAATATCACTTGTAAAAATTCTTTCTTTTTTCAGCTTCAGAAGAACTCTTAATGATTTGACATATTTAATACCAGTAAATTAAATAACAAGACTTCATTTTACTTACTGCACTTCTGGTTAGCTAACTTGTAGCAGAACAGGTTGTGAATATCTCTCCTCTTTAGTTCAGCGTTTTACACCATATATATTTATTTTTCTTTCGTGTATCCCCCCCCATTTGTGTTTTATTGGAGTCACATGCATTTTCTTTGGGATCTTTGATGTTGCTTTTTAGTTGCAGATGGTTAGACAGCCACAATGCACTAACTCTCTATCAGTGGACCATTATAATACCCTTTTAACTTGATGAGGTTGTGTAGTGACATGGTTACTGCATTGCCAATCCTGGGCCTGGCTACTAGTACTTCTGTCCTAAGCAGAAATGGAAAGTTCCTAAATTCTCCTTTGTTTAACTACTGAAGGAATGAAAGTGAAGAAACTGTGCTATGGGAGGTTTGCCAAACCAGGTCAGTTCTCAGTGGAGTTTGAAATCTAGCCCCTCCTGCCACAGCAGGCCAGTATGCTGCACACTCAGATATTTTGCCACCTTTAAAATTTCTTAAAAACTGTTATGCATATTTGCTTTTTAAAAAAAATGTAATATTTGTTCTCAGAAGTATTGGATTTGGATTCATTGGACAAATATCATTTGGAAAATATTGGTTATCTACTTATTTGCTATAAAGTTTACATAATTTTTCAATAGAATTACACCAGTAACTTTTACACTTTTGTTGTTGTTGCTTTGGCTAGTTTTATTTATAAATATTTTACCTCATCTTTAAGCTAAACACCTATATTTTGATTTGAAATATAGTTAATATAAAATTTGTTTGCAAAATGGTATTAATGAAAAAAAGTTTTGCTATTTTCTGAATGCAGTGCAAGTTTTATTTATTAATTTTATAAAGACCAAAATAGCTGTAGAATATTGTGTTCTTTTCTGGCTAAAGACATTTTGAAGTAAAGTAATTTGTGCTATTCCTAGAAGTTCACAATAGCAGATGTTTTTGCATTAAATCTTTTTTGTTTGGGCTGTCATCAGCAGTTATCTGGCCTGAAAGGGATTATCACACTTGGGAGTAGATAGAACACAGAAATAAATTTAGCCATGACCAACTTGTAAGTCATTGCCTGTGTCATTTGTTGTTCTACAAGAAATAACCAAAACACAATTCTGAGGAGGCATTTCAGCATAATCTCTATGAAGTATTTTTAGATGCTACATTCTTTGTTGTTGTTCACTGATTGTAGTTGATTCTAAGAAAATTCATGACATGAGAGAATTCTAGCAATTTTTTATATGGTAGAATAATTGCTAATCATGACAAATCTAAAATTTATCTGGTATTAGAAAGAATAGAAAAGTGACTTTTGTTTGTAGTCTGGGTAATAACCACTTTAACTTGGTGTAGAAAAGTGTGTGTGTGTGTGTGTGCGCGCCCATCCGTGTGTATTTATATATAATTTTTTGTCACTACATTTGTAAATAATAAATTTGATCACTGTAATGTTTTAAATTGATTTATTTTAAACAAATATATATTTCAAATGTTTAGATTGTTTGATATACTGCCATTGATATAGCTCTGGATGTTCAACACCTACTTGCTGAATGCAAATCAGATGTCAGAGATGAGCATTAAAAGTTGTAGGTGGTGGGATGATTAAACTAATAAGTTAGTCTTTTGAGCCTGGATGACTTGGCTCCACAAGTATTACTAGGTATGTTTTTTTAATTAAGGAAAAAGGATCCCTGCAATACATATCTAAAAATAACAAAAATAAACCTCCTGATTTCTTATAGGAGCAATTTTTAAGCTTTGAGAGCCCTGAGTTATAATGTTTCAGGTCCAGGGATTCATATCAGTGGAGAAAGTGTATACAGTATTTCTCAGAGCTCACTAGAAAGAAAACAACTCTGTGTTTCTGAGTGTTTTTACAATCCAGTTTGACTTAGGTGATTGCCTGAAAGGTTAAAAATACTTTCTGTAATTATCAGTGCTAAAAGTTTAGGAAGCTATAGATGGAAGGAAGGAAGAAAGAAATGAATTTTTATTGTTTTGTTGCATATTTTATGTGAAACAGTTTTACTCTAATTATACATAAAATTCTGCATTGTGTATTTACTTTGTTAAGTTTTCAAAAATCATTCATATATGCAATTGTAATTGACAGTATTTTATTGATCCAAGAGATAAAAGGAATCTGCTAAGAAATTGCTTCATGAAAGTTAAGAAATGTTTATGTATTTTCCCATAAGCTATGATAATCTTTTTTTCATGATTTAATTCATAATGACCACATGCTAGAATATATAAAATTTGCAAGTGACATTGAAACACACACACAAGTGTTTCTCATTTTTAAGCCATGATTTGGCAGGGTTAGTATTCTTTTATTACCAAGTTTAATATTATCAAAAAGTGCTGATTGAATGCAGATTATTAAAAAGAAAAGCACTCTAATTAAATAAAATGAAAAAAATACATATTCTTACTACTTCATAATTTCTAACCATTTTTATACAAGTTTTGCACGTAATTTTTCATTTTATTTTTAATGTTTTTTTAATTCTCTTTAAATGATGAGCTATCATTATTAGGTTAAAGAGAGTCATAATATTTTTTTTTATAATTACTCAAAGGTGCATTGTTTCTGCATTTGCATTGTTTTTTGCCCATGTATGACTGTGTAGGGTGTTTTATAAACAACACTTTTTTAAAATTTAATACATTTTGGTAGAAGCTTGACATAGGCATAAACCCCTCCCTCCAACATCTTTTGTGCATATATAACACAGTTACTGCTGCATTAGTATTCTGCAGGAAATGGATTAATGCGATGATTGGCTGGTTGGTTTCCATCAGTAAGTTCTAGTGCTATCTCTTTTTTTAAAGAATTACCATTAGAAATCTTAGATCTCTGCACTATTTTATTTTAATGTTTGGCTACTGTCCTAACCATGAAAAGCACACCTTTTTTTTCCAGAAACCCTGATTTCTAATTAAATTTTCTATTTTTATACAAAGAACAATTTAGTTTGATAGTTTCTACTTTGTTTTAAATAGCATTATCTATTTCATGAATTTACCGCTTTGATCTTATCAACTCTGATTAACATTAAATGATATGCAGTTCAAAAAGAGAAAAAAAAATTGTTTATTTTAATATGGTTTTTGTATTGTTAATGTTTTAACCTTAGCTATCTTGTTAATATTCCTAGCACAAAATTCTAACTCTTCCTTTTTCACCACAATAGCTCTGTCTGTTTCAGTAGCTGTTATTTTCTAATGGATTACTGCTACTGAACTGATGACTGTTGCTTGATTGAAATGCTATCAGTTTTCACATTATGGCTTTGTTACAGTAAAGAAAGAAATTGGTGCACTGTCAATGCTTTATCTATGGAATTTTATCTTAAAAGAATACTGATAATATGCATTGATTGCATTCAAAATATCTGATACCCAAGCGTCAATAAAAGAAAACTAAAGCATCTTAGAAACTTATTATTTTTTAAGTGAAGTTAAAAAGGGTTAGATTCTCTAAAGAGGTTAAATATTATTATTTGTATCCCCCACCTTCAGTCTGGGTGCTTAATAGTAAATTTTCTCTGTACACAAGTGTGCCTAACTGAGTTATGCTGAAATATGTTATTTCCTTATGATACCAAACGCTTCAATAATTTGATCTTTAACTGTTTGCTTTGTTTGAATATAGGTGATTTGTTCCTGAGATGAATGATTGTTATTACAATTTTAGGTTTTTAGTGTATTACAGCAACTAGAAAAAATTTTTATCATGTAATTTAGAATAATTGGTTAGAATTGTGATAAGAAACTGAAATTAGCCCCTTTTCATATGTTGCATACAAATTCTAAGCTAGAAATAGAGTTGTAGGTGAGCTGAGTTATTAGAGTTTGCTAAACATCAAAGTTGGGTAATGGAGATTGGTAGAAAAAAATTACCAAAAAACTAGATATTTTCATAAGAAATTTTAGATCAGTCATAGCCAAAAGATGTCAACAGTTTCAGCACATTCATGAAAGCCAGCGCTGGTGTTTAGCTGCACAATCTGATATTGTTTTTATAATATAGGATAAAGCATGAGTTGCTACATGAAAACTGCTTCTAGCATGATATAATATTAGACATTATTTCAAATGATCTAGCAAAATATAGACTTGGTTTTTGTGGTAGGAATTTTCCCTTGGTCATACTCTTATTTTCATTTAACCTTTTAGTTTCAATGAAATACATTGTTATTTATATTGTGTTGTAGGTATAGTTTGGGCAACTAAATGAAAAATAGCCAGTATTCTACAAATATATTTTGATTTTCTTTAATATACTGTGAGTGTTAAAATGAAACCCAGCTGATATATCATCACTGTAATCAATTCTCCATAGATTTCATTTGAATGTTCTTAATATCAAGTCTGTTGTTGTGTTAAAACAACTGATTATGACATTTGTTATGATTTTATCAGCTATTTGTGTTTTTCTGTATTGTCTCATGGTTTGTTTTTCGTGTTTAACCCTAACTAACAGTTGCTAAATGTTTTATCAGAGTACTGACCAGTCAGATGTAAAGTTTTTGATAGTTATTGTTAATCTGTTATTTACTGCATACTAACAAGGGTCCAGACTTCATTGTTTTTATTATTAGAATTGAGAACTGCATACCTATACTAAAATATTGCAATTACTATTAGATATTTGTGTTAAAGAAATAACCAAACTTTGAAGAATGTAAAACAACTAGAATATTTTTCATCTGTTTTTGTTTGCATAATTTAAGGCTAATGCCTTGTAAGTTGCTTTTTTGAAAAATTTACTAAGAAAGGAAAGGAAAGAGGACTGAAGCAAACAACAACAACAACAGATAATACGTTAATAAGTGAAACCTAAACATAGTAATACTGTAAGCATGCAAAAAAAAAAAATGCTTTAAATAGTTCTGTCAGAAATTCCTTACTGAATAGTTAATAGAAATTGAGAAATCTGCAGTGTCTGTTGTAGCTAACTAACTTTTCAAGGGTAGGATGCAGGATTGTACCTTTTCTCTCCCAATTCAAAGGTTAAGCATGCTGATGGAGTTCAAACTACAATGACTACGTTCTGGAAGAAATAATAGATACAAATGTTGAAAACACATCAAGTTTAAAGCAATTGAAACAATGATTTTATTTTAATAGTAATGCTATTATACATACCACTTCAAAAGAAGTTGGAAAGTCCTGTGGGATCCCTTCCCCTGCCTTTCCTGAGTTGGACTTCCAGTGTTGAGTGTGTACTTGGATACTTTCAGCTGTGCACAGGCCTCTGAGTGATCAGTTTCAGTCTGCTGCATGATCGGTGGATGACAGGTTGCATATGTGAAATTATCTAAGTTGAAAACGTAGCAAAGGAAATTTTTTTCAAATAGTTTAATTTCTCAGGAAGTATACCCTAGCAGGTCAAAATAGCAGCTTTAGGATCTTTTTCATTAGTTTTAAGTTCAATCTGCAGATTTCTGAATCTATGAGCCGCATTTAAAATTGTTTAATGTTTATCTATTTAAACAAAGACTTGTTTAGATTGTTCTTGTTGAAATGATCAGGCATAATGATGAATGATAACATTGGTCCAGGATGCTGGAAATCTTGAAACTTTTTAGAAAATGTAAATTCCAGCTTTCACATGAATAAGCCAATCTCATTGACATCAACAGTGCAATGTGATGATGGCTGTTTAAGAAGGGAGAAGTAGCAGGTGTATGATGTGGAAATATTCCTGGAAAACAACCAGTGCCACAATTAAAAGCTGTTTGTCCTGGCTCCCGTAGGTAAAAATTTAAGTTTATTCAAGTGAGATGCAATGTCAGTCAGAAACATAAGCCTCTCTAGGCACTCATTCATTTCAGGGTAGTTTTGTTTTTTTTATTCCACCTGATTCTAAAGCACAGTATTTCACAATAATAGTAAGCTGAAGAATACCATTAATTTCAGTTTTTAATGTAGCAGTTTGTTAATCTCTGACATCATCTGTCATTTCAATCACAGGCTATTCAACAGGTTTAGCAGAAATGGGCATTTCTTTTTATTTTAGACAAAGTCATATCCTTATTTGCCAAATCATTGAACAAATACTCAGAGCTCTTGAGAAATGCTTTTAAATACTCTCCATCTGTAAAAGGCTTGTTTCACAATGCATGGTGTAACCTTATAGCTTCTTTCTGACTTGATTTTTACCAGTCCTTACACACTTGGAGATCAGGCTCTTAGCTGTTCGAAAACATTTGAGTAGTTTGCTTGGTTTTAAAATGGCCAAATTCTGTTGTTGATGATCAACGCTCCAGCTGTCCATCAGCTCCACACATTGAGAATGGAGTCAGTTGCTTGTGTCTGTGACAACAAATGAATGACAATTTGTGAAGTGGTGAAATAAGTTAGGATCTCCTGTGACATATGCCAAAGAATTTTGACTTAAGATTTGGGTTTTAGAAAAGTTTGTTTCACAGGTTCTTGCTCTGAAACAGTATAAACATTGCCTCACTGTCTTAGTAACTTGTTGATTGAGTAGTGAATGATGAAAACTTTCTGTCCAGCATCATTACAGGTGATGAGACACATCTATGGCTGTGATCCCAAGACTAAGTGTTTTGGAAGACTTCATTGTCACCTTGAGCAAAGTGAACAAGACAGATACACACAAATGTGAAGATGTAGACGATTGTGTTTTTTGATAATGAAGGTGTTGTGCATGATTAATTTTTTTCACAAGGTCAGTGAATTAGTGGTTTTATTTGGTTTTTCTGAAATGCCTAAGAGATGTAGTTCAGTGGAAGTGGCTTAAAAATGGTTAGTCAGGTTTGTGGATGAATCACAACATTGAGTTTTCACATTTAGTACTCTCCACATGAGAATATTTCACTGCTTCTTTACCAACTTCATTCATCAGATTTGGCACCAAATAATTTTTTTCTGTTTCCCAGACTGAGACATACCCTTAAAATGAAGAGATTTTAGGATGTTCTAACCTTTTTCCAAAATTGATCCAGAAACTGAAAGCCATTACAAAGGAAGACTACCAGAGATGCTTCAACAAATGGCAGGATTTTTGGAATCATTGTGTTAAAACCGGAATAGACTGCTTTGAAGGGGATAAATTTAATTAATAGTTTTGTAAGAATAAATTTAGTCACAAAACCTTTTAGTTTGCCCATTACTAGTGTAGCATTTCAAAAAAGTGACCTTGATGATTGACCTTAACCTAGATTAAGCAATATTTTGGCTTGTCAAAGCAATGGGAACATGTATCTTACCTAGAAAAATTCTAGTGACTAACTGGCCAAAATTTGACTCTGGATTAGTTTTGCCAGTCAGAACTCAAAATACTGTCCTTACACAGTTGTGCTTATTGCCAGCAACCAGCATCCAAATTAGCTGTTTAGATTGTTGGATGTTGATTTTTCTGTGCATATAGAGTGATAAATAAGCAACATACCTCTAATGCTGATTTTCATATTCTGCCATAAATTAGTACATATTTATGCACACAGTCTTTTAGTTGATCACAATGTCTGTCTGAAACGTCTGTAACAAGTTTGCATTTTCTTCTAATATATAGCGATGTAATTCAAAGGTGTGACACAACACTTAACATTTTTTGCTTTTCTAAGCAGATTTTGTTTTTCATCATTCATCTTAATTTTCTACCATCATCATAGTATAGTACTCATGAATATGAAATTAAAATGTGAATATAACTATTTGGCTTTATTAATATGCAGAAATAAGTTTTCTGTGAAGCTGGCAAAGAGTAAATATTTACTTTACATACCAACTAGCATACTAGGTGCAGTTACACTGATTGTTTAATAGTTAAAATGTGGTAAAGCAATGCATGCTTCTTTAGCAGTAGGGGAGTTATATTAATAGAAAATTTTTCACATGGTTACATATTGAGTTGTTTTCCATACATTAGATATAATACTATAGGGTGATTATATATAGTTTCATGGTGTTTTATATTAATGATAATATTTTGCATTTACTTTGTTTTTGATTCTATTATAAAATTTGGTCTCTAAGAATAAATGCAGTTACAGATGCATATAAAGTATTGACATAAGTAAAATTGAGTTTTGAAACTGATTTACAAGCACTGTAAGTAACTAATTTAAACAGACATACTAATGATTCATTACTTTAGCACAAAATACTAGTGGAATCTCTGAATGATTATTTATCATTGTCAAATATGCCATTAAAAAAAAGTTTCCTGACATCTTCTAAATGTTAATTCTGATTTAACTACACTTCTATCAAATGAATTCTGATATGTTTTCTGTGCTATAAAATAACTTTCTATTGTTTTGGTTATAATAAAGATGCAAAATATATATTTCTCTATAAACATTTTTTAGGAGTAAAAATACAAATCTTTATTTCAGATTTATTTTGTTATTCTCTATAACATTGAAATAAACTTATCATTATTATAGTTTTGTTGTGGTTTGACACTTTGTCTGTACTTTTAAAAGTAGTAATTCATCTAAATAACCTGTAAGTAATAAATCTCTTCAGTATTTATGTTCATATTTTTTTTTATCATCTTATTATTTAGTTTAATAGTATTCTATCTATAGGCAATTTGCACAACAAGTTCTTTGTAACAGAATAAATTCTAATATAATTACTAATAACTGAATGGCAATCATTATAAAATAAAATTTTATTGTACATATATTGTTTGAAAATTATTTGATTTGTACTTGCACAATTATTAATTTTTAAAAAATTTGTTTTTTGTATAGTGGCAATTCTTAAGAAGTCTTTGGGCTTTTGAGTTACTAAATCAGCTAACTTGGATTCACTGTCCAAAACAAGTACTCTAAAGTTGTGGATGTAAGTGAAGATTTAGTGGTAGTCTGTCTGTCTGTCTCTATTTTTTGGCATATTTGTCTAAATATAGTATTTTAAAGGTCTATTATTTCCTGGCACTCATAACTTTCTTGCTTTTTATCCAAATGTATACAAACTTGGAATGTAGTCTGACCATAGCTTGTACCAGATGTAGTATTATCTGTATTGATGAATGTGTTTTGAGTTAATGTTCAATTTTTGTGATTCATAAAAGTTCATAAATTAAGAAATATGCCTAAAAAATAAAATGGGTGAAAATATGCAAAAATATCTCTCTGAAATTGATTGAAACATGTGATAGCTTCAAATCTAAAAAAAAATATTACTCATTTCTGATAAACAGTTAAGGAGAAAACTATTTCGTAATGTTTTCACATATAAGATGAGCTTGCAAGGTCACCTTTTGCAACCATGTAAATAAAAAGTTGTGAAGTCACATCTTGGATTGAATATCAACTATACCATATTTCTCTTTTACATTGGTTCAAAATGATAGATTTGAATATTTTCCAGAAGACTTTTTTATTGTTGTTGTTTTTTTTTTTTTGTGATGGAAAAAAACTTTAGGATTATCTAGATGAATATAATTTATTTAAGAAAAGTAAAATTGGATTAAGCCAGAAAGATGAAATTTGTGATGGAGAGAGATTAATAATGAAACTTAGAAATGGAAAAGTTAAACAAAAATTAACCTTCTAAAACATGAAATTGATGAAATAGCTATCCAGAAATTAGATGTAGAGTAAATATCTTAATTTGATCTAAACCTGTTGCCCCCTGGACTTTTGCTTCGGATACTTTCCTCTCCATAAATTTTGAATTAAAGCAACAACTTGTTATTTATTTCTTTTATTATTCATAAAGTATACATGGTTAATATATATGTCAAGTAAAGTAAGAAAAATGGTTGAGGTTATATGCCTACACTAAAAAAAAAAAAAAACACACAACTGCCAGCATATTAGTTACTGATTTTCGATTAATTTTTTAGTAGTCACACAACTTTAGAATGTGATATTGTGGGCAACACCATACAGATAATCCATTATATGTCTGTTCTGATATGTTCCAACAATTCTTCTGAAGGATTGCCTATTTATCTGGTGTCCAGCAATCATCTGATTAATTGAAACATTGTTAGTGCCTGTTCTCTTCTTAACACATCAAAGAATCTCCACATTTGGAAAGTGAGCAGCAATGTTTGTTTGGAATCTCTGATGCCAGCCCTCAACATGGTTGTTCATGCATGGAAAATCTCTTTCATTTCTGTCATGCATGTTCCAAAGAGAGATTGGAAACCTTGGCTGTTGTCGATGGTGACGAAGACCACAACTACGTTCATGACCTAGGAATGTGTGTCCTCAAAGTAGTCACAATACCATGGCCTCTTCTGGTAGTTCTTCCTGCAACATTTCAAAAGCATCAACAATCCCTTCCTCTGGAATGAAGGCTAACGCTGGTAGCATGCGAATTAATAGCAAAAAGTCATTATCTTCTGCGCACAACCGTTGTAGACCAGCTTCCTGAACCTTTTGGTACACACACACTGGGAGAGGTGATAAAAACATCCTTTCTTGGTTGCATCTGAGAAGACAGTGTATGTAGCATCGACAGCAGAAGATTCAAATTCAGTCATCATTGAACTGCGATTGAGTTGGAGTGGAGTTTGATGTTGAGCCGTTGTTGCAGAACACTGGTGTATGTGACTTCTTGTTGGGAAGTAAGGTATAAACACATGGGATTATGTAGTGTTCATTCAAGGCATGGATGGTGTATAAATGATAAAAAAAAAGCTCCAGAACAATCTTAAAAGTACCATCAGCAAACCAATCATCAGAGTTTTGGAGCAGAGTCAAGGAGGTATCAGATGCAAATAATAGAATAAGGTGGTTCACCCCATAGAATAACCTGTGAAAATGGAAATTTATATTTCTTTGTCATTGTTATCATTATTATTGTATTTCAAGCAACATATTTTACATAAGAGACTAGCTAATCCAACAAGATAGCAGGAAAGAAAGCAACAGTGAAATTAATCATGAAGACAACTTCTGAAGTTATTATCTAAATCAGTTCTGACCTGGGTAACTTATACAGGCAACAACTAATATATTTACTTAAATACTATATCATAAGTATGGGTTTGCATAATTAATGTTATGATATCATCAGAACAGTAAAAAAGAGTTGTTACCTTGTACTGTTCAGGTATGACTAGTTCAGCAAGGTTGGTTGGAATAGGATGAGAGTTCTCAGAAGTTTGTCTTTGCTTATGAATGGTATGGCAGATTAAACGGATAGATGGTAGTTGTACAGAGGCAGCTTCAGATATAGATGATACAGATTGTGAAATGATCTGCTGTGCTGTTTTCTCGCCATCTATCGTTTTGCACTTTATAGCATTATGAACATGCAACATTTCTGATCTTGGTGTGTCTGGAGCGTGAGTATGCTTGTGAAGTCTGCCACAATTTGACCATCATGAACCTTCGCCTTAGCATTGCACATTCCTTGCCTTAGCTGTTCACATTCATATGATATTGCACCATTTACAAGGATCTTCTGCACAGTATAAATGCATCTATGAAGAACTAGATTATTTTCTCCACAAACAAATTCAACATATTCCATGATGTAGACAGTTAAGTTATGAAAACAGGAGCAAAATACCGGTGGCAACAGGCCTGATCCCCTTAATTCTATAAAACTGACAGAATGGTGTGTCACAGATACATGATGGGTAGTTTGATCTTATTCTGGTCCATATTTCTGTATTAATGGTAATTTATTCTATGCAGGATTAATACAGATGCATAAAAAGACAGACTGAATTGTAGCTATTTATATGGACTAGTATATTATAAGTTAGACCATTCTATCTTTTTATTTTTAAATGTTCTCTTTAGACAATATCCAGTACAAATGTCTACTGGCTTTTCTGGACCGAGAATATAGATTAATGGATGTAGATGTTGAAGTTGGCATTTTATAGATAATGTGTTCATCATAAAAACAAAAATTATTAAAATGCATTATGCTGTCTAAAATGTTTTTGGTGGATGAGAGACGCTATCAGCTTACTGAATTGGAATTTGGTTTGTTTGTGCTAGAACTCATTAATCAGTGTAATACTATTTCAGATATTATTCATATTTGTGGTCAGATGTAGAGCAGGTACCCATTCAGTATCTATGGGATGTTTTATTTGTCAAGTGAACTGCCCTTTTAGTTAAATGAGTTTGGAGCCAGATTTGTGCTGATAAGTTACAGGGGATCTTTTCCTCCCCTCCCCTTCCAAGCTAAGTAATTTCTGTAGTTGCTCATAACATTTAGATAATTGATGGTGATTAACTTCCTCATTTTGATCATTAAGTGAGCGGCTTTTTGTCAACATGATGAGGAAAGAAGGTACTAACCTGGAATTTTCAAAGGCTTAGATGCTTCTGGATTTCTTTTAGGTTTGACCTTTTAAATAATTAATTATAGCTGTCAGCATTACTGTTGAGCTAAATTGCTTTTTTCCTTTTTTTTTAACCTTAGAACATTTTTTCCATTATAAAACATTTTAATTAAAGAGCACACTAAAACATAAGTGAAATAACAACAAAGAGACAAGAAAGTAACATACAGTGGTGGCATCAGTTTTACATGAAGTGCTTTATCAGTACAATCTTTAAAAGGGAGTGAATCACCATAAATTATGGGAAAAAAAGAGCTCTTGCTAACTGTATTCAGCTTTGACAAAGTAGAAGAGAAAAATACAACAGAAAAAATACCAAGAAACAAAAAAAAATCCAACCAGTAGTACAGAATACCAAGAGAAATCATGCCATTGGCTAGACATCAAATAAGATAAAGGTCAGACTACAATTTGCTGCTTGGAGTAGTCTTCACTAGCTAAGACTTTGATTTCTACACACCTGTCATGTGATATTTCCTTCCTAGAAGCCATAATATTCACTAAACATTCACCAAGCTAATGATAATACTGACTATACTTCCAAAGTGCTTAAGTTGCTTATTGCTAGAGTGAGATGGCACATAGAAGCCTAAGATTGGTTTCTTCATTAAATCAATAGTTTCAGTTATGATTGAAAGTTGGCAAGTCAGACTGTAGTTAGAAATGAAATGGTTCACATACAAATGAAGCACAATGATTTAGATAACATCAGACTTCTGCTTTACACATACGCACACACACCTGCATTGCTTGACAGTTGCTATGATCAAATATGAAAATATTTGCCATTGTGAAGCACAGTTTGAGACCTATTCTTTTTAACATCTGTCCTCAGAAGCACATAAGGAGACTCATGTGCCAGCTATCATGAAATCTATTTGTTTTATACCAGCAGTTTTTCATACTGTAAATATGAAGGTAAGTCAGTAACCAAACTGAATTTATGTATTATGAGACATGGGTTGTAGGAGGAAAAATCACTCACATCACTATATTTTCAACATAGTTCTTTGAGATATCACTGGTAAACCAACTTTGGAATTCTGCAAGAAAAGCTACTTTGTACTGCTGCCTTCATAGCATTGTCACCAGCAATCGCAGAATATTGTGATGAGGGCCTTGCTGATACTAACTTGACTCAAAACTTATTGGATGGTAGGGACAATGTGTTTCCATTGTTTACTGTACCTTCTGGTTTCATACATGTTTCATTGGTTGTAATCTAATACTGAAGTAAGTCTTCTCCTTTGATATGTGCAGATCATGTCATATATGCAACTAGAAAGCTTTGTTCATGTGCGGACTGCTGAGGCACATGGCATGTACAATCTTTATGGAAGTCTCAGGCAGCAAAAATTGTATGTACTGCACATGTTCATCTCTGAAAAAATAGCATTACAAATCAAATGTGCTTTAAATGAGACAGAATACTGCAAACCAAGCTTTGTTGTTGTCCTCTGTCGTGTTTTTTAACTCAAATTCTCTTATTGACTAGCCCTTGTGTATTATCTCCCCCCCCTTTAAAAAAAAAAGGATATTTGTTTTATTTTCCAGAAAAGAAAATGCATTGTTGTTAATAAATATCTGTTTCTGTTTGATATACAAGAAATATGATTACTAGAGATTTTAAATTATTTTACAGAATAGTATTAAATTAAAATTTAGATCTAGGCTAGAACAATAGATTTTAAAAGAAGAGTTTGGCAACTACCAGTACAATAGCATCACCAAAGCAGAAAAAGTTGTCTTGTATGAATAAAGCAAACAACCAAGAAATTTTGGAAATACTTTTTTCTTTCTTTTCTATTTCTAAAATTTCAACCTGATGCATGTACTCACCTCTTATCCATCATAGCTAAGAAGGGATAAAGATTTTTAAATGTAGTTCTCATTATGGCCTGTCATCTACTCTTTTGTCTTGCTATTGACTACAATGCCTGGAAGAAACTTTCTGAAATTTCCGGTTTTGGCAGTTTGATGGTGTTTACCTTCTATGTAAGTTAAGTTGGTTTAGATTTCAGTGCTACTTTTTCTTCATTTTCATTGAGTGATTATGCATTTTTCAATACTTTTGTACTTTCAGAAACCACCTGCTTGTGGTTGCAATTTGTTTCTTTTTTTTTCTGTCTTGAAAAATTCAAATTGCTTTTTTTTTTATAAAACATTTTACAAACTTGGTGTGGAAAAAACCTACCATTATTTTCCTAACAATATACTAATTTATATGTAAGTGAACTGAATTATTTTTCCTAAGAAAGAGCCTGCTTTTTAAAGGCAGTATCTAACCATCTTTATTTAACATTAGATTAAGATTCATTGGTAGCTTCTTACTTTTTAATATAAGGATATAAATCTGTTTTCTGCAGTATAGATACTTAGACTAAATGAGCCATTCAGCTCCATTTATTTTAACAGTATTTTTCCATGCCTCAGTCCTTTTTTTTTTTTTGTTCAACTGTCAAATAGGGAGAACATGATAACATAAATTGCATACACGCTGATATGCATTATGTGCAAAAGTGTAATTTATTTATGCTATAGAATCTTTGCTAATCTTTTAAAGTTTTGAAATGCTCCCTGTGGTTGTCAGAGCTGGCTGGTTTTCTGGTATGTGTCCAGTGGATGTTTGTTCACTGGTGGCTGAGTGATGGATATAACACTAAGTAAATCTACCTCTTGCTTGGCATGCAACAGGAGGCTGGCTGTGTAGGTGGCTCTAAGCAAGCGCTAGTCAAGATTTCTTGTTTACTTCACATACTGCGATGATGACATAAGGAATGTCTTTTTCTCTATCTTTCAGCCTACCTATGAACATGTGTGTATAGTTATTATTAAAACTTTCTTTTTTATTTGTTGTGTTACAAGGATTGTAATTTGTAAACTTCTTAGAATCCGTTGCTGTTGTTGGAGCCCTGCCAAGAATGTGGTCGAAGATTTGGTATATCAAACAAGAATTAGATTTCCCCTGGAAACTGACTTTTTCTTGTCAGCTTGTGAAATAATATAAAAGACTGAACTGATTTGAGCTGGATCACCTAGAGAGACAATTTGGGTTAAAATGCTATTTGCATTAGCCACTTAATGCACATCTGCAAGGCTGTGGTGGAAGTGGAGGGGAACAGAAAAATCAGTATAGCATATTCTTGAAAGTGTATATATTCCTCATTAAATTAAATTGGTATTTCTTTTTGAATGAATGCATAAAAATGAAGTTCATTTGCTTGCTGCTGCTGTTTTTTTGTTGTTTTATAGATTTTTAAAGTGTAGCTGCTAAAAATGGGATTATATAAATTACTTTAATTTTTGTTTTGATGAAAGCTTTGGTGAAAAATGTTTTCAAGAGTCATCGAAATAATTTTGTGTGCAAATGAATTTATTATTAATAAACTTTTCTTTAATGGAGACAATTTTTTAAGCTACCTTTCTAAGTTATCAAACCTTTTCTGTCATCAGTTAGTTAGTTTGTAATGAAATAAATTATTGACACTGAAACCAGTGTTCAAGTTATTTTAATGCAGCTGTGCATACAGTCTCAATCTGTTCTTTATTTGCTGATAATTTAGAAAAATATCCCACAATGCAATGCATTGAAACTCATCATTAGGGTCTGTTCATTATTGATTGCTTCCAAACATTTAGCTGGCAAGTCAGTATAAAAGATGCTTGATAAAAAGAAAAACAATTTTGCCAGACAGAAATTATGCTGAAAAACTTAAAGTAGGATAGCAAAAGAATTAGCCTTGAACCTGCTTTTGTTTGATGACTACTACTATTAGGCAATTGTGAGTTTTTGTAGTGTTGCATTATGGGAAGATTTTCAAAATTATCAGCAGTTAGAAACCAGAAAAGTGTGTACAGCTGCTTTAATGAGTTTTGCAAAGTTCTTCAGTCTGTAATGTAGACCAGTTTTGGGTTTTACCTATAGAATCTTAGCCTATAACCAACAAATTACCAGCTTTATGTTAGTTTACTTTGTGAAAAAGCCAGAATGCGAAATACTTTCTCAATTGTAAATTAAAATAATGTTGTTATCATTGAAGCAAGCATGCCAGATTTTGTTTATTATTATTATTATTATTATTATTATTATTATTATTATTAAAGCAAAGTATAAAAGAGCAAAAATACTTGAAGCAATCAAAGGGAGAAATCTTTATGAAAGTCTTTTGCATTTCTTTCTAAACCTAGAGTATCGCAAAATCAAAACCCTTGTGGCTGTCAATTATGTAGAATGAAGAAAAATATAGAGCAAGTTTTGTTAGACTTTTTTCTTCTATGGGAGAATTTCATATAAAAGCCTTTGCTGCCAGAATCAATTCATGAACAATTTTGTGGTGGTGTTATTTTGAAGAAAGAGAATAGATTGTTGCCATCCATATTTTGTTATTGTTAAATCAGGTAGTTAAAACTAAGAAAACTCTGAAAACTGGTTCTTCATTTTGTTGAACAAAAATCTTAAGGCAAAGAGATGGTCTTCATATACCATTTGATAACTGTATAAAGACAAATGAACAAAACTTCTGCTGCTGCTCTTAAAACAAAATCTATAAATTGACATTCAGTTTGTGATATAATGGTTGGCTTTAACAGAAACAATAAAGCAAAAATTTCAGTTAATAAGGATTAATGCAGAACCAGATGAAAATGTTTAAATCTGTAGTTAGGCCATTATCAGAATAATGAAGCTCAGATAGATTAATGAGAAAAAGTTATTTTCCTGTAGTCTTAAGTTTACACTTATCTACACATTGCAGATAATCTAACATTTTAAATTTCACACTTTTTTCCTTTTTTTAAAAAGATGCCAGAATATATTAGGGATGTTTAATCAAATACACTGAAGTAGCATCACCAGACTGGCATCCAGTCAGGTTTTCTTTGAATGTCCCAAGTGCAGTCACCGTCAATGACACTATATAAATTAAATAGTTCTGCGTGTTTTTTTCACAATTCTCAAAGCTGATCAGCTAATTAAGCAATGTTATGCAACCCCAAAGGCCAAGTTTCTCATGAAAATCAACGTGAAATAATTTACATTGAGAATGTGGGAATATTCTTTTAGGAACACTAGCAACCTGTATGCAGAGGCTATACATTGTGGGCTTCAGTAGCACATGCTCACAGTAGCATACATTGTTGTCTTTGGAGGAAAGTTAATGTTGTTGATTGTAGCCATTGACATAATTTGTAACTGGTTAAAGGAGTGATTCATACCAGGTTTTATCAACTCCTCTACATAAACAATGCACACTTGATATTTTCAACATTTTGTATATTAGTGAACAGCCGGTAAGAATTGAGTTAGAAAATTAATTCTTTAAAAAGAAAACAACACAGTACAACCCTTTTTCCTACTTTCTAGTCTACCTAGAATTACTTTGCTATGCCGACTGCCCCCAGAGCTTGATAATGAACAGTTGTCCGGCAACTAAAGTTAATTGGGGGGGGGCCAAGTAGGTTAGGCTTTTATGAATGTTGTGAAATCTCACACTATCAGCTTGATATTTGGATCCCCTCAATGGTAAGAATTTTAAAAACTAGTTTACTTTGAATTTTAATCTACTAAACACATTTAAGTACCTAACACAGAGTTGCAGTATTACTTTATCATTAGAATGCATATCATCATAATACTGGAAAGCTCTGGTTTTCATAGAGGCCAACAGTACTATAGGAATGTAAACCAAATTAAGTATTTGCTGCTTGGTATTTATATTTGTTTCCATCTAATATATATTTTACCTATGCTATTCTAAATTGTATTTGTGTCTGCGCAGGTGCACTGTATGGGAGGAGGATTGTGCAGTTTTGCAGGCATAAAAATGACATTGAAAATTCTTACAGGTTTTAAAACATCAAAGAAAGTAATCAAATGCCTTGCTATTATTTCATATTTGTCCCCCCTCTTTCTTTTTTTTTAAAGCAATAGTGAGACTTTAGTATCCCATGATTAATTCTTTTTCCCTAGGTTGTGATTAACAATATTGCTGTCAAAGAGGTTACTGGCCTTATTTAAGGTGAAGAAATAGGAGAGCTTGATGTTATTCCTATATCATTCAAGATATTTTAAAATCATTTAACTGTGAATTTTAATTGCTGCATCAGTAAATTAACTGTGATGGCAACTCTTTCTGAGAAATGTACACTTTTTATCCTAATTCAATGATAAAATAATGATGACTTCAAATTATGATAACATTCTTATGCATTAAACTTTTTGTCCATTTTTAAATTAAAGAAAGAACCTGTTATTTTTTCTGAAGCTTTAAAATAATTTAGAATTAGGTCTGATTATGTGAATGAGACTTGTCTATGTTGCAATTGCTAGTTGGTGCATTGGGCAATGTAAATCTATCACATCTCAGCGAGCAACATTACAAATTTAACCCCTCCCCAATCTGAATAAAAACTCAATAATGTATCTGCCCTTTTGATACTGGTATTGTGCATATGTATTATCACGAAATTTATCCAAGATATAAAAGTAGTTTCATGTAAAAGTGGATGCGCTATTAAGATTCGTGGAAAATGAAAATGGTTCAATCTTGGCATGGAAGGATCTTTGACATATTGTTAAAAGATTGTTAATGTTGTAGATGAGTCAGGATCTGATTACCATTGGTGACCTTTTATAAATGCTGTCACACTAGGAGCACCTGAGGTTGGTAGGCATTTTTTGGCATATTGCTAAACTGTTAAGTAATGAATGGATTGGTTTCAGACAGCTGGAATCATATACCTTTGCCTTAAGACCCTTTTTTTTCTCATTAGTAAACTCTCACTGGTGGGAGTTAAAGCATTGGTTAAGAAAAAAATCCAGTAAAACTTAGTATAGACCACTGTATCATCAAAAAAAATGTAAACACTTACTGCAGATTAATATCAGTGCACTTAAGAAACATTCCTGGTACTAAATCTTGAGGATGGAGATAGCGAAAAATCACTTTATTACTAATAAGGTGACCTAAATAAAACTAGTAAACCACAGCTATGAGGTTGCATGAATTGCCTTTTTGTTAGAATGAACAACAACAAAGAATTATGAATCACTTTATTTAACTAAAGAAAGAGGCAATCAGTCCCATCAACAGAAAAGATGATACCATTTTATAGTGCAATAAGGACAATAATGGATGATGCAAACCTTTTACTTATACAAAAGCTCAAATGCTTTCACATTACAGAAAAATGGAATGTTTCAGAAATGTAGCTCTTTACTGGATGATTTAGTTAAATGACCTGGTGAAATAGATTTGTTGGAATTTTGTACACACTTATATTCCATTGCCAGAAAACATCCCATCCTGATAGTTTCTTGTAATGTCAGGTAAATTTTAACTTGCTGGCATTGTGATTTGCATTTGTCATATCAGTACTAAGAATTTTTTTTAAAAATGTTGATATTGTTAAATTACAAATCCTGTTGAGAGCCTTATTTCCCAGTTCAATTTGCAAATTTCTTGTTAGCAAACAAAAGATATTTTATTCTGCTATAACCTTGCTTTTTAAATATGTTTAGGTGGTGTTGTTTTTTTCTTTTATCATCACAAGGATAAGTCTTTAAGCAACCTGATGTGCAAATACTTGGGTTCTAAACTTGCATTAGACATTAATCTATTGGTGTTATCAGTATCATTAACCATTTCAAACCTCACGAATATTTGATGTTTTTATCAACCCTTTCTATCTGCTCATTTTCTTCTCCCTTCTCTTTTCTGGGTGCCTGCCAAATGAAGAGCTATTTTTAAGATATTTATGCTTTTGTACCAGTTAACATGGATGTCTGGATCTTGTTGACCTCCTCAACACCTAAAATACTAAACATTGGCCAAGATACATTGATTCCACTTTAGTTATTTGTCTGTGTGATAGGAAGGGTTTTGATCACCTTTACCAGAGAATCTGAAAAACATTTACTTTGCCATTAAATTTACAATGGAGATAGCATCAGCTGCTGCTGTTTTCTTTTTCTTTCTTTTGTTTATTCTTGATTTTTAGGAAAAGGATAAGCTGATTAATGTAATAGAGGAAGAAAATCCACTGATACTTGGACTTTACTCTCTCATTGCTTTTGTGGCTATGCCAAGTTTAAACTTCTTTTGAAAGACAGTCAAATAGCACTATTTATAAGAAAGTCAACAGAAACCAAGAAGAGATAGAGAAAGCTTTATCTGCTTGGCATCTGTGGCATCTTGACACTTTGTGGTAGAGTTTTTTTCACTGATTTACATTGTCCACACAGAAAAACCTATAGCTTTTCTCAGCAACAGATGGTCATGCTTTTCAAAACCTGAAAAACAAACAAAACGTGTGGTGCATCTGCATATCTCATAACTGAATGAAATCTTGCTGAACTCAGGTGATTGTTAACACACGAGACAAGTATAAAAATTTTATGGCTTCATGTTATATTTTTCAGAACTGGGGTTACATTTTTAAAGAGTTTCTGCTTAGCCAGGACAAGTAAAACAACAATCAAGCATGTAACGTTTTAATACATCCATACTTACCTCCAAAACAATCATCAAAATTTTATAGTTTATCTTTAAAATTTTTTTATTTGTATTTATGCTTACAGTCGGGTTGTTTTTGATAATTGAAAAATAATCTGAACATCAATACCTAATTCAATTGATTTAAACAGTATGGATTTTGCAGTTATCAATTTATTGAACTCTTTTGGTTGGCAATATTCTGTGTTGTTGATGGATTGCAGTCAATCGGTCAACATAGTATATAAACAAGACTATGAGAGAGAGAGAGAATGTATCTGATGGGCATTACTGAGGTAGATACTACAAGCAAAGAGTATGTGGTGCTCAAACAAGTGAAGTGTATGAAAAAGACAAAGTCAGCTCTTAACTTTCAGTTAAATAACTGACAGAATTCCCATGTTTGCTATATTAGGTTGGACTCATATTTTAAATAGTATGCCATAAGAACAGGACTATATCTGATCATAAAGTTATACAAAAATATTTCAGTCTGGTTGGGAGTGTGTATATTTTCATCATTGAAGATCATAAGACATCAAAGCTAGACCAGGATGCTTTCAATCCATTGATGAAAATTTCAACAGATGTTGCATGTATTGATGATCTTTCTTCTGAGCCAATTAACCAGTGGCTGTCTTCTTTCAGAGAAACTCAAAAAAAAATAACTAAGTGAACATCTGTGATAAAAATGGGTTAACTTTCACTGATTTGAGTAGTCATCTTTAGCTAGAATACATGCCTGAAAATGTTTGTTAGCATTGTAGTCTATTCTTTAGAGGATTGAAATACTATGGAAAAAATTTTAATGAAGAAAACGGATTTTGTTTGAGTCAGGGGCAAATTACTTTTACTGAGCTCTGTTTTTCTAAATAGATCTGATGAATTTGAGATGTGATGATCATTTAGAATGTATTTAAAGCATTTTCTTTCCCATTTGAACTGATCGCATTATTTCATTATTGTTGACATAATATAACTAGAATTTATCACCAGTAATTGTTTTAATATAATACTTGGGCACTGGGTGTATTAGGTTGTGTAGAAAAAAAATATGATTTGACCTCGAATTGAGTACCAGCTGTAGCTGCTGCCAAAATATTGACATCAGTTTAAGAAAAACCAAAAAAAACAACAACAAAAGTTTGCAAGTAATAATTGAAATTTGCACAAAAAAGAGCATCTACTAATCTAGACCTAGAAACTTTTTATCAGTTGTAAGGTGGTGGCAAAACTAGTTTTAACATTTATTTGCTTTCTAAGTATATAAAATACATCTTTGATTTTTTTTTTTTTTAAGCTCTCAAAATGCCTCCCATATTAGTCACACGGGTCATACATGGCAGCTTTTAAACTGGAAGAAGTTAAGTTTGCTGATAAAATTGGTGGTACTGTGGCTGCACAGGAAATATGGTGTCATTGAGAAATTGTTATGGACTGATGTAAAGCAAAGGTTTACGTTACAGGCCACAAAGAAAATCAAGGCAAATTGTGGCTGCAAAGCTAGGTGGACTAACATTGAGGATAAATTGGAGGAATATGTACTAATTTAATGCTCTGTGTATTGTGAATTTACTACCATACAGCTAAGACTGAGGTCCAAACAAATTGCAATTAATGATCACAATCTATACATTTCTCCCCATCTTTATTTTGCTGGTGTTCAATATCCAAATGGCAGTTTTTTGGAGTTGTATACAATATCATCCAATCAGAGAACAGTCTGAGCATGCTGACCTCCATGTTGTCCTTGTTAACCCCAAATGTCAGACAACTTGAAACCAAGTTGAATATCACCTTTTGCTATTAAAAATGAAATTGTGAGTTGGATTTCTGAATTTGAGATTGCTGTAATATCTCAAAATCAAATAAAAGTGTCGAAGATAGATAAAACTGACATATTTAGGTTTTTAAAGTAGGCAATTTAACGCAATGCAAATGACACAAGATCACCTGATGATCACTGTCATGCAGTGACTAAAAATACATATCAGGTTTTTGATACCACAACTCATTAATATTCACGAGCCTAGAAGTACTGTAGACAGCAAATGATACAATGAAGGATTTGGCAAAATTGTTCTGACTTCCACAGTCGATCTAGCCTTGTTTTATACTTTAAATCAACTCATCCATGAACAAAGGAAAGGAAAATGGGAAAATTGGCCAATTCATCTTATATTCCACATTTTATATTTTAATAAAATAATAGCTTTGTAGTGTGATTTTTCTTTGTACAAAGAAGGATTTTAAAAATTAATATGATACAAAAGAAAGAAAAATTAGTATTTTGCTATTATTAATCCAATGAAAATAGTTTGCTTAATAATTTTTTTAAAACTTTGTAATCCTAAGAAATGTTTCTGCTTTGTTTTTTTTTATAATTATTTATTGTTTTCTTAAGTTTAATTCTTTATTTTCTTAATCTTTTAAATTAAAAAAAGAAAATGTAAAAATTTCATATAACAACTCTATGAGATTATTTTCCTAGATTTATTTCAGAGACATTGTTACATTCCTTTTTAGGTTGTCTTTAGCACTTACTGATTACCTCTCACCAAAACAAAAATAAGATACATTAACTTTAGCATCATTGTTTCTATACCTTTTAGACCATGGATTATTGAACAGGTAAGTAAAAATACAAACTGCAACAATGAGTTTCATTATTATGTTTTCTGAAATAAACTCACATTTTTGAAAACCAGAACAATAAATAAGATAACAGTGGTAAAAGGCTGAATTAATCATTATAAATGCTACATTTCATAAGCAATTTTTTAAAAAAAATTTAAGAAAAACAAACATTCTTAGTTTTTTTTATGTTTTATGATTTTGAAGAGATATAATCAGAAATTATTTTCAAAATTACAGCAAAATTTTTTTTGGCCTAAACCAATTTATGATAGTGAGGAACTGTTTGGTAATTATAGTCAGTAAATGTTAATTATTGGGGATAATGGGAGGTAAACCATAAATCACTTGTTTATGCATGTGTGTGCTTTTTTAAAGATTGTCTCATATACTAGAATTTCAAGGGGTAAATGGCAATTTAAAGAGTCACAAGGACCTGATTTACAAGTGTGTTCAACTGAACTGTCAGATTGGTAGTAGTAGATAGAATAAGTGTCACATTAATTCTAAGATGAGGCTAAAGTCATTAACTAGTTTCACAGAAAAGTCGGTCCTTTAAATGTCATCATGAAGTAAATCCTTCAAACAACAACAACAACAAAAATCAGCAAGAGTCAAAACTTTGGAGCATTTCAAAGGGCAGTATTTGTACTGAAAACCTTTAGGCAGTCTGTAGAGAAAGGGGGGCAATCTAAAAATAGGCTATTATGAGGTAAAGGAAAATGAATTTTGTGTTAATTTAACTGTAGGAATTCACCTTTGCTTAATCATGCCAGGTGCTGGCTAATAACTTTTATTAATGAGAAATACAAAAACTGATCATTTAATAAGAAACAGTTAAGCCAGTGCGGTCATTGGAATATTTAAAAACTGATTAAAATATCAGTGGTAGATCAAGGAGTGCTGCCTTAAACTTTGCAACAAAATAGAAATGCAGCAGATGTAAGGTGGATAATAAGTTGACCTAACATTTCAGTTGCTTTTGAATTTAGTTTTTGGCTACTGGATGAAGTTATATTTCTCATGGAGAATTTACGTTTTAAGATGTTTCAAATGTTAAAGCGTCAACAAGTAATTCAAAGATTGTGTATGACTTTGGAAGAGTTAAAATTATTTCTGAAAGAAAACTAAAAGAATAATACATTTATAAGTTGAATATAAAAATCAAAATTATTATTATTATTGTTGCAGCAATCAATATATTGAAATGTCTTGAAGCTCTTTAAAAAAATTAATTGAAAAGGTTGATTTTTAAGAATGCTGCTAGAACAGCAATTAATTGCCAAAATCTGGGAGGATATCAAAGAGTATTGAATCTTTCAGGGATTCTACTTATAGATTCTCCAAAAATGATAAAGAGTTAGCAATCATTTTATGAATGGAGCACATGTTATTGCTATTAAAGTGAAACCATTGGAGTTCATTCATATGTTTTAATTCATTAAGTTAACACTGTCATTCATTTCCATCTGATGTCACCTGGCCCTCTGCAAATAGTTTTGAAGTGCAACGATGGAACATTGATGATTATATTTTTTGTTATCAAATGTTTGTGTGAATTAATTATCAAATGTACAGCTTGAGGGAAAGAGGCAAACAATGAAGCACAGAGATTACAGTGGGAGCTTTTGCAGACTAATGCTCTTAATACAAAAGTGGATATCCTAAGGATGATAGCTGACAGGATGTGTTGGATAACCATGATAATGGCACTAAGAAGGATACTGCAAGGCGAAAAAATGGTGGAAAGTTTGAAACTATACTTATTCACAAGAGCAGCGATAGACTAAACATCTAGCCCATTTCATGCTGATTAAAGTTTTTTATGTGCATCTCCTTTTATTTGGTGTACTCGAGTTGTGATGAGAGAATTCTGACTGGTGGACACCATAATGCCTTAGTTTTTTCTGTACAAAGCTTTTAAAAGAAAGGAACTGGTTGAAAATTACCCAGTTTTCACTATTTGTTTTTACATCTATTTTAGAGTGCGTTAAGTTCATTATTTAAATGCAATAATTTTTTTCAAGGCCTTAAGTTATAATTTCTGTTGTTTTTATTTCCTGCCAAAGATAATAGATAATTTAGATTGTTAACAAATCCTGTTGAGTGCACTTAGACTGCATAGCAGCAAGTGACGACTGTTGAGAGACTACCCCATTTATGCCAGATGTCCCAGAGATGTATACGTATATATCAGTATTCTTGTACAAAGCGTTTTCGTTGGAGATTTTTTTGGAATACTGTATATCAATGCCAGATAGCTAGATGCTGTTTAAGCAGCTCAGCTGTCTTTGTCATTGGTGAAATGTTTATTTTGTGCATTTTTAGCTTCAGTAGACAGATCCTTTGGTTTCTGTACTTGTCTCTAATTTTTACCTTCAAAATTATTATTTTTTTAATACTAATAATTAATATAATTTAAAGGAATAATAATGGTTATTAGTTTTTGGTTTGGTCCCTGAACTTTCCATGGGAAGACTTTTAAAATTTAAATTGGTAAAACATTAAAAATTTTTTTTATTTATGAGGAAAGTTAACTATACACAGGCTGTGTGTATTAGGTGAACAATTTGTAGATTTTCAAAACTTAGTTGATTTTAAGAGAACTTAAATTCTCTTATAAGAATTTCATTTTAAAAAAAACTTTTAAAAAATAAATATCTATTATGCTGCATAATTTCATTTTCTTGAAATTACTAGTTAAAAATGGTCCCCCCCCACTTTCCAAGGGAAGATATAACTTGTAAAACACTTTGAAAGTTGTGTATTCCTGAGGAGAGTTAAACTGTATATCACACTTATATGTCTTGCATAACTATTTTAAAAATTTTAGATAAATTTACCAATTCTTCTGAGAGATTTTAATATAAATTTGGTAGATCTTTCTCAAGATAGCTTATTATTTTTGTGTTGGAGGAACTGTCATTTAGGTCTAAAAATATAAACATACTTTGACTTAGGCTTCACCAGCAGAAATTTGTTGAATTAAAAATGTATAAACTGTTTGCACGTGTGTATGTAGCTTTGTTTTTAAAATTTAATTAAAAGTAACAATTCTAGTGTATTTAAAGTTATACTCACAAGTTTATAACCTTTAAACTATTTTTAGAAAATGAAAAGCTTATAAAAATTACTGTTGGAAAGATCAGTACCTGGCACTGAAATGTGAATTTGGATCTGGAATGAATTATTGAATATATATAGGTTTACATAAATGAAGAGTGAATTATCACCTGTCATTCATCAGACATAAAATTGAACTTGTATGCATGCAATCTCTCTCTCTCTCTCTCTCTCTCTCTCTCTCTCTCTATATATATATATAATGCCACTTTTGACAACTGTTCACTATTTCTGTATAAATGTTTTGATGACTGATGTTTATTTTCATGAAGATGACTTGATGAGTGTCTGCCATATCCATTCAAATGTATTTTGACAACTCTAATTGTGGTATCACATGGGAATGTGTTTCAAATAATCATTGAATTTTGTAAACACGTTGCATTCTTCAAACATGAACATCCGTGTGGAGGAAGAAGAAATCTCATAAAATACATTTTTCCCAGTACATATTCATAATTTGCATAATACTTAACATATAATCTAATCATTTAAATTCTCTACTAAATAATGAATAGAAATGTACCACATTTTTAGCCTCCTACCAATTATTTTTTTTTCATTCTCATAACATTTGAGTTATTAAGTGAAGTAAATCTATTTTTTGTGTAATCTGCTATTGAGAAAAGTGCTAGATTAAACGAGGAAGACTGTGTTCAAAATATCTTTTATTCAATCATCCTAACTTAGCATCAATGATTCAGGGATTCTAATAGAGGCAGAGGTAACTAAAATCTGATAAAAATTACAATGGGGTATCTGCTTTTAAATTACTGTAGTCTGTTAAACACTGTATAAGCAGAAAACAAAAGATTTAGTACTGTCTTTTTTGGATATATTTAAATGGCATTATAATTCATATTTTATTTTAGCCTTAATGCAAAAAAAAAATTTTTTTAAATAAAACTATTTTAGCAAAATTATATGATGTGGAGTGGGTGGTTTCTCAGCCCATCTTGAAAATCTCCTAGGTGACAACCAAAATTATAACTAGACAATGTTGGTGTTTTTGTATTACGCTTCCTGTATAAAGGTGCCCCACTATCATGGTTGCTATTTGAAATATTACCCCATTTTTTGTAATTACCTGATCATGTTTCATAAAATCTTACTGAGCAACATTATAGTGTTTTTTATTATTATTTTTAAACACTATCTTGCTGCAAATTTTTCAATGCGCTTACTACTAATTTGCCAAGTATCTTTTCTTTAGGTTTTTTTGTAAACAGTGATTCATATTTTCATCGGTGTAGTAAGGTATTTTAAATAGGTTCTTATGAACATGCTACAATGTCAGTATGGAGACTGTGTGAGTGCTGTTCACATTGGTCATAACACAAGTAGTGAAAAACAGCAGCATAGATGGTCCTTGAAATTTTAGGGTATATAGAAGAAATCATCCTTTATCTTATCTAATCATCCACATTTTTGCTTTCTTTTTTTGCATGAAGTGATGAGAGTTTCATAGATGTATACTATTCTATATGTGAACACACATAATGGCTATTGTTTGTTTCTCTGAAAAGTTTCAGTGCCAGAACAGCAGCGCATTTGGTTGCACAATTAACAGCTGGTTTATCAATTCATTATTTGGGATCATAGGATTTCCTATGGTATTATTGGTCTCTCTCTCTCTCTCTCTCACTGGTCTGTCTGGTTGCTATGGTTCACCAAGAGAAAGAAAGGAAAGCAGGGTGATATACACTGGTTTTCGAAAATTAAACAACAAACAGAAAAATAAAATATTTCAGTTTTATCAAAGAAATATGTAAATTACAGATAGATTTTATTGGTGTAAATGGACACAAAAATTTTTACAAAGAGTGTAAACAAAATGAATTAGATGTAATCGGTAAGGCATGTGGTCAGTCCCACCTGATGGCATTACATTACTCAGTGCTGTTTCTAACCTAATGGATGAGAGCACTGGGCAATAAAGTCCATTGTCTGATCAGAGAAGTTTGCAGTTCTTGGAGTGATCTTGAAGGGGGTGAAAGAAAGCAACAATGTCTTTCTAAAGTATTCCAAAAATTTGCAGTAAGATTTAGTTCAGGAGAATGTGATATCTATATTATACAGTAATGGTTTGGTCTTGAAGATATTGGTAAATTCTGCATGGTCTGTGTGGATGAATGTTATTTTCCTTTAATTGAAGTTATCTCTAGTTGCATCAGCATATGGTCTGACATGGGGATCCAGAATATTTTCTCTATCTCCCTGAAACACATGCAGGTCTGTGCACTCATCAATGAAATTCCTGCCCAGACCACCACCACCACCACCACCCACCATTACTAGTGATCCCTTTGCATTATGGTTGTGACCAGGTGTATGTTCCACATTTTCTTTTGTTGAATATGTGTCATGAATCATGTTAAAGGCTACATCTTGTCTCATCAGTAAAGAGAACATTGCATATTGAAATGTTAGGGTTGTGACTTATGGTTGGTCTTGAATGGGTTATTGGATAATTTCTACAAGTACTTCAACTTGTCTCCATAGTCAAGAAGCCACATTTCTATTTAGATTTAGCCATTTCACAATCTGAGTCTGTGACTGTCTAGCTCCTCTCCTCTCCTAATTACCAAAGCAAATTTACATGTTTCTTTTATAAAGAGTAGTGCTACTTGGAGAGGAGTTTTTTTTAAATTTTTTTTAATGTTTGGTGAATAAAACTTCATTCATTTGGAACATTTTGTTTTTTATTTATTGCTTAATTTTTTGAAACTAGTCTAGTCTTATAAAAAGGTTTAACCTTCAGTTTTTGTACTTGTGATTTTACCTTAATTATTTATTAGTTGTGATTTTAATTGTATTTTTCTCTCTCTCCAGGGTTTGGCTCTGTATTTAATCCAGGTACTGGTAAGTTTTTGTTTGTTTGTTTTTTAACTGAAATTTTGTTTTGTTTTATTTGTTGGTATGGGTTATCCTGATGTGCAAGATATTCAGATTTTCATTCAGTGTCTGGAGGGAGGGAGAGACAGACAGACACACAATCACACACTATCTCAAGTGGTGTTTTTTGTTTTGTTCTTTATACATGTAGTTAATTGTAATATAGCAACTAAATGAAAAGTTTTTACTAAATTTATTATGAAAATTACTGGTTAATTTCTTGATATTTCCCCCCCCCAATAAACAGGTGAAATAATGAGTTTTCTTATTTGAAGAACCTGGCATGTTGATAATCAACAAATATGATGCCCAGAGATCCTTAAATATACAATGATCATTCAAGGTTAACCTGCATTTTTTGTTCTAGATCATCGCTGAAAGTTTGTGGATGGTAGTGGCAACATCTGGCAACTTTGCAAAGTGATGCCACAGCTACACAGAGCAATCTGGGTATTTTCAAGACAGCAGTAGAAGATTTCTTTTAAAAATGGATTTCTTTTTGCCAAATGTAAATTTTAACTTTTTTTTGTCTCCCCCTAAAAGTTACCTAACCAATTTGGAAACACATCATAAAACTTCTCTGGACCATTATGAATCTGATATTATTTTGCTGTCTGTAATTATTACCTGATTACTTTAGATCAATGTAAGTAATATTTTCTTTCTCTCTTAACAGTAATGGTTTTAAAAATGTGTTGTTGTTATTATCACTACTACTACTACTACCTGCATTTGTGTTTCTTTCTATTATTTTTAAATGTTTGGAACACTAGGCAGGTTTCATTTTAAACTAAATATAATTTTAAAAAATTGGAAAAAGAAGAAAAAACCAAATTGCGATATTTGCTTAACTAAAACCTTGTTTACAAAGACTTGGGTTGCCAGGCTGTTTTCTTTCTGTTTATGAGGTGCGACTTCATTGAGGAGCATGGTCTCTCTCTCTCTCTCTCTCTCTCTCCCTCTCTCGTGACGATTACAGCTAAACGTGTTTTACTTTCTGTGATCACCAACGCTAGAATTTAGAAACCGAACATTCCTGTGTCAGTGGTTTTGTGGGTGTCATTTTGCGTGGTGCGTGGTTGGCAACAGAGCACTGACTACAAAGGATGACTGATGAGTCGGTTTTTGTCCTTCCAAGCGTTGGTACAGTATTGACTTTAAGGAGCACTGGAAAAACACAGACTGACTTAGGAACATGAATGTGAACTACTATACATGACTAGCTCTCTCATTTAAATGCTACCAAATCACTCTGAGAAAAATGGTGGTAACCCAACATAGTAGTAAAATACTTTCACTAAATAAAACAACTAAAATTACTGAAGAAGAAATATAAAGAAAAAGAAAATGCAAAATTGTAGTGGAGTTTGAAAATCCAGCAAGTAATTTATCCACCATTTCACAAAAAAAAGAGAGAGAAAAGGTTAAGTTGCTCAAGTATCACCAGAACAAACTTATTTGAACAAAACTGTAAGTAGTTGCAAATGGTAACATATTCTGATGTTGAAGATGGTTTGCCAACAATTTTTAGAAGCCTGATCCTTGAATATTTTAATTTTAGCAACAATTATACAAAATGTGGTTATGGCAAGTTGCCATGAAGTATCAGAAAGCTAGCTAGATTTAAAGTGTATCATGTGGGATTATAGGCTGTCACTAGTTAAGCTAGCCATGACAGAATAGATGAACACTGTTTCCTCATGTGATTAAAGAAAATATGCTCTTGCAGACATTTTTAACATTGATAAGATTGGTTTTATATACCAACTGGTGTTAGACAGATCCTTTTGCTTTAATGGTAAAGAAAAAAATCACTGTATTTCTGTGCAAATAGTACCAGCTTAGATCAAATCCTGCTGTTGTATCTTCCAGCAAAGTTGAAACAACCTTGTTGCTTTGATAATGGGAAATTATTGCTAGTGAAGCATGAAACTGTAAAGAATTGATTACAACTGAATTATAAGAGAAGTGGATGCAACTACTATATCAGAAATTTGGTAAGGAGAAAAGAAAACTATGCATAATTATCAACAACTTTTCTATTCATTTTCATCTTATTCTGTAGAACATCTGCTAGATACTATATCCAATCTGGGAGTCAGGGTAATATTCAAAACCTTAAGCAGCATTTTCAAGTAGGCTGACCTATTATGTAAAAAAAGGGGAGGAATTCTATAGTTTTTACACAATGATGTAAAATTAAGCTACTCACTATTCCTGCCAATTTCAAACAGTGCTATCACAAAATCATGGTTAGATAATTGATTATTTAGAAAATTGTTTTTTTAAAGACTGTTTTTGTTGTTGCTGTTTTTATAAGTTGACTGCCAGTGATAATTACATCATTACAGCAATATGGGTGCTGCATATTGTATGTATATATGTGTGTGTGTGTGTATATATATATATATCGAATGAGTACTGCTTAAGGTTCATTGGTGAAAGAAGTCTTTATTGTGAGATCGTTGCTTTTATCGCCTAGAAATTTATTACAGTAGAATTTCTCTTATGGATGTCTTTTTACTGTTTGAATAGTACATTTTCAAAATCAGTTAACAGTATAATAGCATTTTCAAGGATTTTTCTCAAACTTTATTTGGTTTTTACAGAAAAATATTTTAGTTTAAGAAAGGCATATCCCCATCAAAAAGTAAATATAACTGAAGAGTAGAAAAACAAAAATAGAAAGAAAAAACAAATAATTCCTAAGCTTTTGAAAAACTTGGTTTATTTCAACAGGAGAATTAAATAAAAAGAAGGAAATATGAGAACAGATTTGCTGCAGTGGAACACACACACACACACACACACACACACCCACACACACACACACACACACACACACACACCTGATTGACAAAAGAAACTTCACCTGCGTATTTGGAAACATAAAGAGTAGAAGGGATGATTTATTTAGAATTAAAATATGCTAGCAATGACGATTATTTGAAGTTTCAAGTCAAACTCTGCATTATTTGAATATTAACCTGCTATTTGTAAAGCATATGTTTTTTAAAAGTATAGATGAACCATAGTAATGAATACTTGCTTTTAAAATTCCAAAAGAAATAAAGAAAATTAATGGCAAGGATTAAATTTGATTAATAATTCAAAATAATAGGATTTTATTTGTCTCATGAAAGAAATGCTCAAACTCTCTTCTGTTTAAATTTAACTTTGGTTTGAGGTTGAATTAATGCTAAGATAATGCCCTCCTTTCAAGCAATCTTATCTTATTGCATTTGTTTTGACAGACAAAGCTGAGAGTGATGTGTAGTGAAATTTCTTTTATAGTACTGTTGGAAACATTCTTTTTAGCATAATTTTGAAATATTCCTTTCTGTATCTTTGTAACAAAATATACTTGAATATTGGTAAATTCTGTGAAGTGAATTTTTAAAAAAAAAAAAAATTCAGATCTTGATTAAATGAAGTGGAAAAAACTCCTAGTGCATTATATGTATTGTATAAATCTTGGCTTATCAACCTTAATGCAGTTGGCCTGTGTTTATTACACCAGTCAGAGCTGTAGATGATGCAAACTTTGTTGAATCTACCAAATGAAATGGGAACTTAATTGAAATGTGATGTAGGTTTTACATCATGTAGTGCAAAAATTGTAATTTTCTTTGTATACTTTGATATTTAAATTTAAAATGTTAGTTTTCTCAAATAATATATCAAAATACTTAATTGTGTTCCACTAGGAAGAAGTGATTAATCTAAAACTATTAACTGACAGAAATTTATTTATGTTTTTTAATGTTTAACTTTCTGTTTGCAAAGGGTTAGGAAATTTGGGATTGCAAATTAATTTTTAATATTTTTTTTAAAATGAATTTAAACTCAATCACCTTGCTTTGTGCAACGAAAGCAGCTGAGAAATGTGTTACTTAGTTTACATAGCTGATTTTAATGAGATTTGTAATATCAAAACTAAGAAAAAAAATTACTGCATCTTCATGTATCTTTGATTCAGAATCTAGTTTGGTTTGGTGAAAGTCAAACCATTGTGTAAGGAAAGGCTCTTTCTTTATATTTCTAGAAATCCAGTTTTATTTATTTTTACTTTTGCTTTGTAGACTTTTTTTGTGATGTTAAAATTAAAATTTACTTTGGTGGCCTAAGGAAAGAAGATATAAATTTTAATTATGAACAAAGTTGAAACCTGTCAGGATACCATTACGTTGATGACTATCTCAGCGTGGTTTCATTTGACTGTCCATGGTATTAAAGAAACAAAAAGGGTTGGCTAATTGAGATGCATTTATTGTTTGAATGTTTTAGTATAAATCATTGTAGTGATCTTCTAGTTCTCATTGCAATAAAAATGTCTTTCTTACAGACTGAACTGCTAAGATGATTATAGTTCACTTCCATTATACTGAGACAGTAAATATAATCTTTAACAGTTTTTGTTTTTTTTAAAAAAATTTTGTTTAATACACATTTTCTATTAACTTTGCTAAAATTGGCAAAAGGCTGAGTTAGTGAATAGTTTATAATGCATATTTACTGTGTAAATTCAGATTTGATTATTGGACATTTAGGTTTATTTCATAGTTAAAGCTAAAAATTATTAGACAGCTCTCATCTTCAGCCTAATGATAAATGTGATTCAGTAGTCACTGATGAAAAGTCTTAAGTTCATAGTAGTTAAGAACTTGCATGATTTCTTAGTGTGAATGAACCACTGAAGCAATATGGTTTATAGTGTTACTACTATTGGTGATAATGAAAGTAGGCATGTTCAGACTCTAGGATATAATCCTTGTTGGCTTAAATGTTTATCCTTAAATATTAACTTTAAATTGTTGCATCCATGTTAAAAAACAAGAAAAAACATCTTTTGCATAGATGTTACTTTTTATTTTACATGAAGTGATCAGGTAGATAGTTTTTATTGAGTAATTCATCAACAAGTAGACTTGTATGATTTTAGGTGAAGACCAGATAGGTGTCTCCAGGGATAATGAAAGCATGCTTAGCTTTAGAGCGGAAGTTAAGTGATTTGCTCTTTAGTGTAGGAATGTTTGAGATACTTAGTTTAAAATGAGAATCTCCCCTGTGTTTCGACAATATCTCTGTTCACCTGTTGCTACAAAACAGAGATGCTGGTCATGTTTGAACACATTCTTATTGGTCTTTATAAAATTTGTCTTCAATTACTGCTTGTTTATATAGCCAGAAAAGTTAAGTATGTGGACTAATGATTGCAAGCTTCTTGGCAACAGCTGTTCATTAGCAGTTTTACTTCAGGAGAGCATCTGAGTATAATCTTTTTCAGTTCAGCCTACTCAGAACAACTAAGTTCATGTCCTTTCATTATTATCATTGGTCTATCAGCTGTTTTCTACATTATAGCATTTTTCACCTTTTACCCAGTGACATTTTCTATAATGTCTGTGCAATGGATTTTTTCATTTTATCATTAATAATAAATAGTTTTTTGTGTAAATAAATAATTTTTCATAAGGTTATTTTAAAAATATTTGTTTTCTTTTTTAGTCTTACTATACTATTGCTTTCAGTTTTTGTTATTTGTGTTATCTTTATAAGCATAATTTTAAAATCATTTCTCATTTTGAAGCTGCTTTTTTTCTTTCCCTGGTTGCATGAGAACACTAGACATAATGTTTGATGCTAAGAGTTTCAATGAAGCAGTTGTGTTGTATACCAGTCTCTACAATGGAGATAATCTCTGGAGACAACCCGAGGTTTTACCGAGGTGTGGTTATTGCTAGTTGAAAACTATTACCAATACCCCACGGTGGCGCTCTGAAATATGGGCGCTACTCGTAATTTCTGAGCACCTCTAAAAAAAAAAAAAAAAAAAAAAAGAGCATAGTAGAGAGCATTGCCTATCTATACTATATCACAAAGAATCTGGCAGGGAAATCCCCACTAGAGCACTTCATTTTTAGATGTGAGAAGAAACTGGAGTGCCCAGAAGAAGCTCAAATGACTGGCTGGTGAAGAAGAGAGAAAAGCCATGCCAGGGTGGTATGGCATATTGAGCCAACTCCAACTAGGAATCCGACAAACAACTTAGGCCCTAAGTTTTGGTATTTCAGTAGTCTAACCACTGGGCCATCAGATCATTGAAGCTGTGCAACAATCAGAATATTCTTAGTCTCTGTAGGTGGCTTTGTTTTTGCTTTTCCTTAAAAAAATGTTTTAAAAAATAAGCTGTACAGTTGTAAAATGCTTCTAATTTTTATAGGAAGTGGAAAAATATCCTTAAGCATTTTTTGGGGGTGTGGTGCAGTGGAAAGTTCGGGTGTGTGTGTCTCTGAAGAGAAGGGAGTGAGGTGAGCCTAAAGCCTTGTTTGGAGCAAGCTCCGGTAGTTGGGTAAAAACCCTTGGTTTATGAAGCCGACTGCAAGAGAAGGCTTCATACAAAACTGAAATGCCCCGACATTGATCACTTTGCCAGCCAAAACTTACAAAACCTTTCTGTGAAATTTGACATACAATGGATACTTATAAAAATTATATCTTCCTGGCATATGTTGTAGGCCAGTGGGGATAGGTTTGAATATTCATGATGTGGGTCAAGTGATGATTCTCTTAAATATTTAAACTTATACCAATATTTCCTTTTTATGCTTCACCAGCTAGAGCCAAAATCCTCAGAATCTGTCTCCAACAGGCAAACATTTGAAACCCACTGCCATTTATCAACCATGTCAAAGTATTTTTTTTTGTGGAGAACATTTGTAATTAGTAAAAATACCCATGGCATGCACCAGCTGTACTAAAAGTGACAGCTAGTGTTTTGCCTTAAAATAATGGTCTAGTAGTGAACTGCAGACCACTGAAGAATAATTTCCTTTAAAAAGGTGTATAGGGTTTCTTTTTTTATAATGTAGTAGTTGGGTATTGATTAGCACACAAATACTGCTATCATGTTGTCATAAATGTGAGTTAGTGAAAAGCTAAAGAAAGTATACATTTGTAAAAGAGATCAAATCACTATTATTAACAGTAGAATTGTTGTTTTTTAGTATTTCCAATACTATAAAGTGAAAAAAAAGAAAAACTTTTGCATTATATTGAAACATACCTATAAAGGTAGTGCATAGTAGATAACATCAGCAAAGCTTTCCCTATCTTAAAAATTAAAAAAAAAACATTTGTTTTGTATTTTTTAATGCATGGATTAGATGAGGTTAGATATTAGTTAGATGGTGCAACTGAAGTATATTAATTATCTAGGAATTTATAGGAAGTAATTTTTGCAATTTTCATAATCTTTATAGTCTAGTGTCTGTTAGTGTAATTATCTTTTCAATTACTTTTGCAGATTTAAGGCTTTGCGAAAAGATCAAAGGAAATACTCAAATTTCTAGTAAAAGTAAATTTGTCTGACACCTCTACAGTGCAGCAAGAATAGTTTTAGTAACTTGTCAAAACATATCATGGCTAAAACAGTTAATTGTCTTGATATACGCACACAGCTTTTATGTAACTATTTGAGCATTTCATTTTCTGTTTTTTTAAAAATGAATTAAATAATAAATAATTACATTTATCCTTCCAAAATGGATAACCATGCTACTGCTTGATGTTTTGTTTTTTTTTTTTTTATCAACCTGGCTGCACTGTTGAAATTAAGCTGGTAAGATTGTAAAGAGTAATAACATATTTATTAGCCAGGTGGTAGGTAGTTATCCATTGACAATTAGGCCTCCAGGCATGTAGCACTACAAACCTAGGATGTTGAGTCTAGCTATTGTATTAATCCATTGACAATTAGGCCTCCAGGCATGTAGCACTACAAACCTAGGATGTTGAGTCTAGCTATTGTATTAAATAGCTTTGTTTTAGACTTTCAGGTGTATTTAAATTAAAATAAGGTAAAAACGTTTTGGAAAACCTAAATGTAGACAACAATATAAGAGGAATACACAAATTCACTAATAACAAAAAAAAAAAACCCCAAAACTTAAGTTTATTAAAAAATTACATTGTGTGAGTTGTGCGGAATAAGGGGAAGAGCACATGTGTTTTTGTGTGATGCCAATTTGATAATTAACTATTTTACCTTTTCTGAACCACCATTTTTTTCTCTCTTTTTGATGTAACTAAAGTTGAACAGAATGTGTGAAATGACAGCTGCAAGCCTCTGATTTAGTGCGACTTGGAGAGTGGGGTTTATAGTGTAGCTTCGTTGCATACATTTGGATGTAACTTGAAACTGAAACTCCAGATATATATATATATATATGAGAGAGGGGAGAGAATGTTAGTAAATTAAAGTCACATTTTGTTTTTATGTGTCTGTCATCTTGGTTTATAGATATGTTTTAAAAGTGAGAAAGTAAACTTCATTAAATTATTATATGGGGCATCAAATAAAATGTTCACCTATACTTGTGATGAAATCGTAGAGATTGCTTTTTTTCTTCTTCTTCTTTGAGGATTCTCAAGATAAAAAAATATTGCTGCTTGACTAAATCTTTAAATCTGTGATGCTCACTTTTGCTTAAAAAGAATACCCTTTTTTTTTCTTTGATCGTTCTAAAATTTCTAGATTAACTGAAAGAATTAAAGCCAATATACAGGGTGTCCCAAGAGTAGTGTAGAAATTTTGACATTTATTTTAATGCAACCAATAAGAATTACAGAATGAAACGAAATACCATTGTGTTCTTCATTCTTTCAAGTTCAAAATAGTGGTTAATGTCCAGTACATAACATCAAGAAAATGAGCACCATGATGTTTTGCACACTCTTGTGCTTTCAGGAGAACATCATCCATTACTTTGCACAAGATGTCGGTAGGAATGTCATTGATTCCTCTGCAGATGGTGCCCTTGAGTGCTTGCAGTGTTCATGGTTTTTCCATGCGTGCTCATTTTTTGAGATAACCCTCATAAGAAGTAATCTAGAACTGCAAGGTGGGGGACCTGGCAAGCCAGTCAACAAACCAAAATATGAAATCACTTGCACAGGAAATAAGTGCTGCAAGCGAGCCAGGCTGCCCCTAGCAGTATGGTCCAGATTATGGTTGGTCACCAACACTACCAAGGCTGCAGAAATTTTCAACATATCAATGAATATCACATTCAGAAGGCACTTCGCAAATTGCCAGTGGTAAGTGTGCCGAGTTTCAATAATGGAGTATCTTTTTGAAAAATAAAGCTCCAAAATCCCTGCTCACTGTTTGATTTTCTAATTGTACATTTAAAATTTCTTATAGCTTTTCTACAACCTACAAAAAAGAAATACTCATTACTAATACACCAAAGTTTTTCCAATAAACAAATCTCTAAACTACTTATGGTACACCCTGTATAAGACCATATGTAGTAGAACTCGCTATATAGAGAAAGTATGTAAACTGTATAATTTCATATATATAGCAAATGTTGGTACTAGGCAGTTTTAAAACAAAAAGATAATGCCTATGATATTTTAAAAAAAAATAATACATACTAAAACCTTGAAACAGATTTATAGAAAAATAAAATAACCTGAATATACCAACAAATAAGCACAGCTTCTATTATTAAATGTCTTGAGTTACCTATGCCATACCTCCCTCAAAAAAGAAAAAGCTATTAGGACTTGTGTATCCTTGTTTTCCTATTTGACTAGAATTAGATAAAACATTTAAGATATGCTTGCTCGTTGTCTCTGAAGAGAAATGTCTATTATTTATTTGAGAATATAAAAATATTTGTTGGCATAAACTGCTATCCATAGTCAGTGTCTAGATTAGCTGGAATCCTTTCACGAGCAAAGAGACATAAGACTGTAAATGAAATGGAGTAGGGAAAATATAAAAAGTCAAAAATGTTGTTTCCATTGGCAACTACATAATACTATCTGAAGGGATTGTGAAATAAAGAAATAATTTGGTGCCTTGAGGCTCCTGTTCTCAGGTTGGAAAGTAAGATATAAAATGAGCATAGGTTTAGTATGATTTGCCTACTGATTGTGAACTAAAGTATTTTTTGTAGAGATATGTAGTATTATCTTTCTTTCGTTGAGTTGACATGAGTCAAAGTTAGAAGCTGATAATTTATCATGCCATATTCAGGTAATAATAATAGTAATAATGTATTTACAGTATATAAATTCCATACATAGATGTTCATATGTGCATTACCTATATAGCTAACTATAGATAGGTGGTAAAAGGAAGTGTGTGGGTTAGAGTCTTAAATAAAAGATATGAACAAATGCAAGTCTGTGTGGACAATGCAGGTGAACAGGTTGAAACTAATAATGTTCAATAACTTGTAATAAACTGATATTAAGGGTTTGATTTCCTTCCTACAGTAGTATAATATTTGTTTTTAATCATCCTTTGTAAAAGTAATCAAAAGTACTGGATCTTTGTAAACACTAGCATTAAAAGCTCAAGAGTACAATAGGAAATACTAATCCATTGAAGTACTCATAAAAAGCTTTCCTAAAAAAAAAATGTCTTAAGGTGTCTTTTTGAAAGCTGTAATAGATGTAACACCCTGGATTGCTGCAAGCAGGTTCTTCCACAATGCAGACACTGCTAAAGCAAAAGAATCTCCTACAGATGCAAAATTCTTCATGTTAGGTTATTGTTACAATAACTCTTAACTTGATTAAAAAAATTGTAATGTGATGTTTGCTTAACAAAGATGAAATTACTGATAAAAGGTGACACTAGACCACAGTCTTAAACATAATTAATCAAATTTTAAAATCTATTCTAAATTGTCAGAAAGTTCAGTGCAGATTGAAATATGCTGGAAATAATTTGATAAATATGAGGAAAACTATGCCAGTACAAATATGCATATGCTACATTGCAGGTGGTCTAACAAAACACCATAATCAATTATGTCAAACACCAGACTCGAATCTAAAAGAACAAGCAAAGTGATGTACTGCTTATTCATATTCACAAGATTTTAGTTTTTAAATTAAAGGGAAGCAGTTTCTGTACTTGGCAATTAGCAGTTCATTTGATTATAGCTTTTCTCTTGAATAAAATTATAAAAATTGCATAGACTATTTACTGTTGGATAGTACGTTGTTCTAACACTTTTGTCTTAATTTTAGGTTTCTGAGAGGGAAAGATAGAAAGGTGGTATTTCTTTTTTGTATGTTTTGGTATATAGTAGGATTTTTAGTGCATTTGGCACTTGATTAAGGTAGCTTAGAATATAGTAGGTTTATGAAAATAACTTTAAAAATAAACATGATGCAATTCTGTGTGCTGCTTGATACCTATTCATCATTCTCTTCATTGCAAAAGGCAGGTTACTATGCTTATAATACATCACCAGATTGCTCATTTTTGTAAGCCTGGCAGTGAATAATAAGCTAGATAGTTAGCTAGTTAACACCTGATAGGCATTAGATAATACTGTTGTCTGACTAAACATTTGATAGAAATAATTGGTTCTAAAACATGTTAAAACATGGTATGTGCACTATGTGAAAGTTTACATATGAATCTAATATATGAGATATTAGATATTGTTAATACAGTCAACCCCCGCGTAGCTGCGGTTTGGCATTGTGGTCCCGGTTATTTGCGGAATTTTCCTTAGAATCTAACTAATAATTGTTCGTGGAAACCCCCACATATTTGTGGAATCGCAAATATCTTCCACAATTTTTTCGTGGCAATATATATTTTTTCACGCTTTTTAAAGCTAAATTATTGATAACAATATAATTTACTAATTTTGTAATATAAATACTAATGCAAATTCAGCAAAATATCAATATAAAATAAACGCTATTGGCTGGAGGTTTGAAAGTAGCCAATCCGAGAGCTTTATTCATTTCTCCTGGCTGCTGATTGGCTGCTGCCCACGAGGCGCTGTCTCAGGAAGATGCAGGCCAGAGCCCCCAGCATCATCCCAGTTTACTCGTGTGTAGCTATCTCGAGTGTTTTGAGTGTGTTTTTTATTTAATTATTATTATATATTATATTTCTTATATTTTTTATTATTATATTTACGTTATATTTTGATGTTTATAGGCATTTTTATGAACCACGTCCAATATTCGCGGTTTTTCCCTCTCTGCGGGTGCTCTAGGAACGTAACCCCTGCGAATACTGGGGGACAACTGTATCTGACTTGTTTGTATCAATAGATAGTATGCCAATCTTGTTCTTGTGGCACTCTATGGTTGTTAGCTATTTAGATGGCTATCACATGTTGCTAATTTTACCCCAATGAGTAAGACAAATTAATGTTTTTACTATTGACATTGGGTGATGTCAATCTAATTTTTTTCAAAGGTTGATTGCAGATATTAATTATAGATGAAAGACTTACAGATCCTCAAGCATTCCATTTGATTTCCTGAATCAGAATGCTTGCTATACTGCAGACTTCCTTTCTGGTATTATTCCAGAGAAGTGTGTATTTTCTTGGACTAGCTTCTAGAAACTTAGCCTACTTGAAAAACATTGGCATATTGATGTATAGAGTCTTGTTTGTTTCTGCAAACTGTAAATCTTTACTACACTAAGTTATCATCTATTACATATGCTAATCAACATTGTTTACCCTTCTGGATAGCTTTGTTATGTCTGGACAGTTTCACATTTATGTTTAACATGGTTGAAGTAGCCTTAAATCAAAAAAAGGGGAAAGAAGGGAATAATGACAAGAAAGATTACTAAAGATATGTAAAACAGTTAAAAGAGAAAATATGTGCATGCACATTGGCAGCCATAACTCATCAATAAAATATTTCTTACATAATAAATTATTTAATGCATATAGGCATTTGTGAAATGCCAGTCAAATGATCTTTTATGTTTCTTATCTATCTTACATTTCAATGTCATATTTAATAGTTGAATTGGCAATTATAAAAAGGAACACATTTTTCTTAGTTAACTCTGCAACAATCCTTGGTTATTCTGCTGAAAAATTAAAAAGAAGAAATAGGTAAAAATAAGATAATAGCTCGTAATATTTGTGTATGGGTCATACTGATTCTTTAAAGGGTTGTTTTGATTCACTTTATTACCATTTGCAACCGAATTATTTAGTATTTCATGAAGTCGCGTCTTTTTGGTAGTAAAATAACTGATTTTCTGATCAGTATTTTAGGTGTGCATTCTTTGTACCTTAATGAAATTCTAGTTGGGTAGTAAGATTTTTAAAGCCTGTTCAAGTGTATTTTTATTTGTTCTGCTGAATCAGAGAAAACATTCTTTAAATGCAGGTTTTTCTGATGTGTTCAAAGTCATGGATTATCAATCAAGTTTTTTTAACCATTTCTTAGCTGGAGTTGTTTGTTTATATTTTGTTCATTCAGTTAGTCATAGTCTGCTGTATGCTGATAGCTGGTTGATGTGTTGTACTCTGCACAAAAAGAATTCACTAACAGTCTAGAAAAGTAAACTTTTGAAAAGGGCAATTCATTAGAAAGAGAAACAAATTTAAATGATAGATTTTGCAAAGTGCCATTTTCTATCACATAGATATTATGATATAAACTGAAGAAAATGGGAAATGAATCTCCTCTTTTTAATGGACAGCAGTGTTTTCTGGATTTTCTTTTCTTCCATAATATCATGTATGAAGGAAAGATGTTCAAAATTTCAGTCTATGTACGTTTTTAAATAATATTTAAAGTATTGAAAACTCCATGGTGCCTCCTTCCAATACTTCATCAAAATCACTTTATGCTAGAAATCTTGAAACAACAATTTTCTGAGAATCGTTGCTGCAATATTAAAAAAAATGCCTTTATCGGCAGTAAGAAACAAACAAAAAAAGACACGAGTAAAGTGCAAACATGAATATTTTGAAATGTACCTCAGGAGACTAATTTCGTTAATCATATGTAAGTACTTCAGATTGCATCCTTGCAGCATATCTGATTAAATTATTGCAGCCACTGTCTTATTTGTTTACAAAGTTAAGAACCCTGTGCACTTATTCATAAAATAACTATGAATAATCATGTAACCTGTAGCTTAAATGTTACAACAACATTTACAAACCATTGATGTTTGTTTTAACAAATTTTATTATGGTTAACTACTCATATGAATACTGGTTGACTTTTTATAATATTTTTAATTAATAATTATGATAACTTGTTTAATGTGCACATAGAAAATTAAATTGTCATAGTGACTAGAATCTGTTTTATAAGTCATGATGATAATAAAGTTAGTAGGAATAATATTTAATTGTCAGTAGTTTCATTTGAAACCTGTAGCTTTAGCTATTAGTGATCATTTTCACAAGGATGTTTCAATAAGTATAGATATGTGCATTTTCAGTAAAAGCTTCATGGCATTGACGCAGATCATAAGTTTCCTTATATCAGCAGCACAGACCTTTTCTTGGTGTGCAAGCCAAAAAATCACCTCAATTTTTTATAGTCTTGTCTTTGTCAGAACATCTTTTACACACAACAGTCTCTGTTGGTACTTTTGCTTGTTTTCAGGCTTATAATGATAAATCCAGGTTTTGCCAGTGGTAGTAGTGTGAAAACAAAATTTTCCTTGTTGGAATCTGGCCAGTAGAAGGTGGGTTGGTTTTATTCTCTTCCAGCAGCAATTACTTGGCTTCCAATGTGGCCATGCTTTTTGGAAATTCTTCATGGATTATTGAGCAGATAGTCTTCACACTTATTTATGTAACTACTTTTAAGTGCTTGATTCCCACATGAAAAATCAGTATCTTAACATAATCAAAGTTAGTAAGAGTTGATGCAACAACTTATCTACTACTACAATTGTCATCATAAACATGCTGATTGCATCTATATTGCTGCATGGTGCCTACATTTGTCATTAACTGGCCCTTTACTTAGTACATTGCTGATAAACTAAACAAATTTATTAGTAAAGAAAAATAAAATAAATATCCAGGATAAGAAAAATTCACATCAGCATTAAGCTAAATTTTTAGATTGATATTTTACTTTTCACCTATTTTGTAAGATAATTACAAATAAAACACTACATAACAACAAAAATAATCAGAATTAAAAAAAAGTTTTCCTTCTCATTGTTTTCCCAGTGTCTGCAAAATTAGTTAATTTTTCTTTTTATTGTAAATTAGCTAAGAAAAATTACTTAACCACTTGGTCTGCAATGGTATTTGTCACTTTGTTGGACATAGAGTGGATCTTGGCTTCACTGACAGTCTGACAATATTTTAGGAAAATGCCAAAGACGGTCACTTATTTACATTAAAGTTTCAGTTAAAATGACAAGTTTGAGATAAGAGTTAATAATTAACATACATGACAAGAAATAATCATTACCCAATCACTATGTTGCTATTACATTTTTTGTTGTTAGTCTCATTAAGTTGTATGTACCAGTGAATGAGAAAAATGAGAGAGAGAGATTTGCTGGCATACTGAAAAAATTATATTAAATGAAGTGAAAGGGTTCAGTCTTATTTAAAAGGCTAAGTAAAACTGTAAAACAGAAAGATAGGTTGTTGGATCATAAGTCTAAAGCAAATCTTTGCTTTACAGGTAACAATTAACTTCTGGCTACATTTCTTCTGCAACAGTCAGCATCTCAATCTCTACCACCATAAGATGGTTAAGAGAGGTTAAATTGATTGGTCATGTAGCAGCTGGTAGCCAAAAGATTAAGCTGTCTTGAGGATCTAAGTTTGATTCCTTTTCAGGGTTGACTCCTTCACCACTTGGTTATGTGGATTTTCTTAGTGTACCCTGATTTCCTACCTTATACTTCATCTGGTTTTAATAAGGATTTCCCTGTTGCAGTTGGCAGTGCCAGACCTTTATTTTTGCCATAATTTATTACCTTTTAAATTTTTGCATGTCTTTACGACTGTTTGAACCTTATGAACATTTTTTAAGCTTTGGTTTAATACTGTATGTACTCTATATAGCTTATCTTTCAGCATAAACATTAAGTTTGTTTTTCTACTAATTTCACCTTTGTATAGTTTTTTTTGTGTACAGGTAGCCTAAATAGAAACAAAAGGTTAAATGAAACTCAATGTAATATGAAGAATTAGTTTATTATGTACAAAATATACACACAATAATATTTAATACAAAAAAAAATTTAGTACAAAATCAGATTTTACAATTAAGCATCAATTTAATCGAATATAAATCCTTTGAAGAAGTCGTCCTTTTCCATGTTTTCTGAAACGTCGGATATGCTGGCATTGATGGTTGATGGCTGAGGCTCGTTTGCTGCTTCTATGCTTGTGGCTGGGGTTGGTGATGGTGAGGGAAGTGGGGATGTGGAAGGAGTAATTTTCTTATAAAGAACCCACTAAGTTTGGTTTGCATGGATTTTTTCTTCATATATTTCATGTTAACACCTTAAGATTTCACGAATTTGCCGATCTACCTTTCCAAAGCGTTCTACATTTGGATCCATACTTTCTAATCCTGATAAAATTTTGTTAAGTCCGTGAAAACACCAGCCAATCTTTTTACACTGAACTTTTTGGGCTCATGTTCTATTTTTTCTTCTTCCTCTTCCACAACCCTTTGTGCTTCCAAATCAATCAAATCTTTGTAGGAAAGCTCTCCCTCAGTGCAGGCTGTCAAATTTTTCACATCTTCAGCATCGACTTCTAAATAGAGGGATTTGGTCAGAGTCACAACTTTTTAATTTATTTCGTCTGTTTTGGTCGAATCCTTCAAAATTATTTACAAAAACAGAAACGTTTCAGGCACTTTTTCCAAATTCCTTGCATGCATTTCACACTAACATTCTCCAATGCTGCTGCGATGTTTTTGATACAATGGAGGATATTGTATTCTTTACAAAACTTGCGCAATGTTTGCGTATTATCCTCAGTTGCGGCTATGGTTTTGGCAAATGTTGCATGTAAATCATATGCTTGAATGTTGCAATAGCTTCCTGGTCCATAGGCTGCAGGATAGAGGTGGTGTTTTTTGGTAGATAAACTACCTTTATATCTGGGTTGAGATCATCGAGATGCAGGGGATCCAGGTGCATTGTTGAGGGAGGAGAATTTTAAAACGAATTCCCCTTTGCAAGCAATATTCCTTTACTTGGAGTACGAAATAATTCATGAACTAATCCTCGAAGAGGGGTTGCGTCATCCATACCTTCTGATTGGATCGGTAGTAAATGGGTAGTGTGTGCTTGCTTATGTTTTTAAATGCATGTGGGTTTTCTGAATGGTAGATTAGAAAAGGCTTCAGCTTGAATCCAGTGACATTTCCTCCCAATAGCAAGGTTACTCTATCCTTAAATGCTTTAAATCCAGGCATTGATTTGGCCTCTTTGTGCATGTAGGTCCGTTCTGGCATGTTTTCTATTGTAATCCTGTTTCATCAACAGTGAATATCTGCTCAGGCAAATAGTTCCCTTCTGCGACGATATCATCAAATTCATCCAGAAAACGTTCGGCAGCTCCTTCATCAGCACTTGCAGCTTCACCACTTATGCATTTGTTGTGGAGATTAAATCTTCACTGAAACCACATAGACCAGCCATGGCTGGCACTGAACGTTTTGGTGTACTCCTCACCTGCTCGTTCCTTCAGTGTGTTGAAGAGGCTGTGTGCCTTAGCCTGAATAGTAAGAAGGGTAATTGGCATCCTCTTTTGTATCTGATCCTCGATCCAAATTATAAGCAGTTTTTCTGTTTTGTGGATGAGGCCCTTTTGCTGTCTTGTTATAACTGCTTTCACTCCTGGTGATCCTTTCACTGCCTCTCTGATCTTTTCCTTATCCTTCAAAATGGTGGAGATGGTGGAATGGGCCAGGCCTTCATCACGTGCTATAGTGTTCACCTTCCTGGAATCATACGCTTTGATGATCTTCATCTTCAAATCGAGATCAATGGATTTCCTATGCTTTTTGCTATTTCCTTCAGCTGAACTGGTGTTCGTTCTCTTTGAAGACATCTTGATTTGGGGTAAAATGTGTGTAAACACTAAATAAACAAGTGAAAATAAGAGCGGGTTATGTGCGAAGCTAACTGTAATAGCGAGCAATGAACACTGAGAGATGCAGAGATGGTCAGTGGTTGCTGCCTTCTCACCCAGATGAAGTTCTCATACAACTACGCCAGCGTTACTCTCACTCAAGCGTGCGCTGTTGTCAGGTGTATGAAATTTGGTCATAAATGTGCGCAGTGGTTGGTAAATGTCTTTTTACGCTTTCGTAAAATTGTGGTCATATTTTCGAATGGTTGTTAACCGAGGTAGTCATTAACCGAGGAGTGGCTGTATACTCTAGTGGATGACCATGGCAGTACATTCCATCTCCAATGTAGAGACAGGTGAACAAAAAAGACAACTAGAAAAACCGAACTGGGCTAAACACTACCAGAACTACAGCTTAAGAGCAATGGTGCAATGTTTGTGATCAAAAGAGATGATGGAAAAAATTTTAAAAGCTGCATTTGCCCTATAGTTAAGCATGTTTGTGGAAATTTGAAAGTGGGGGAATTGATTTGCTGGCAGTTTATTTGACTGGTGACTTGATAAAAATTAATGGGATTTTCATAAAAAAAGATAGAGATAAGCAATATTCTGCAAGCCTGCAATTCTTCTGCTGCATAATTTTCTTGATGGTTGGTTTATGCTGCAAAGCCATGGTTTGGCTTTCTCAGTGTTTAGATCTAAACCCTATTAAATTTGTTCAGGATGAACAAGATCAAAGAGTCAGCAATGAAACAACTTATAAGAAGAATTGAAGTTGCTTAAGATGGCTATTTTGATGAAACAGATGTGCAATGATAACAATGTCACAATTAATGGTTTATATTTTGTGCTACATGGTTCATCTAAGTTTTCATGCTTTATTACTGGGATAATGTTGTTTCATTAACAATAAAGTGTTGGAAAAGTAGGTAACTTTGTTCATCATAATTTTTAATGCCACTGTGTTAATTTACCTTTAGTGGCCCCTGTGTTAAAAGAAGTTATATTCAATAATATTTGTTTATATACCAATTTAATGGCTAACTTTTTTGTAGAAGCAAACTGTTCCTAATTATACATTTTAAACCATTAAGTTTATTTTAAATCAATTCATTACAAATGTTTTCTTTTTTTTTTCAGTACGGTTTTAGCAAAATTACTGTGCATCTTAGTTAAACATTACTTTATTTAATATTTCATTCTTTTATTTAAATCTTTAGCATGATAAAAGAAAATGAATGTTCACTTAGTGCGTATACAGTAATTTCTCTGATTGACTCTATATAACATTTTTGAGTTTAATGCCAACTTCACATGCACTATTCTCACACCTGGCATTATGAAGAATGCTGCTTATAACATTTCTTATCAAGGGTAATTTATATTTTACCTTTAGAAAATAGGAGTAAGATAAAATGGATAGGAAACTTATCTACTAATGTTCTGTTTTTGATATTCACATGCTAAGACTAAAAATATATATATATTTAGTTTCTCTGAAACTATAACTAATCATCATCATTTGATTAGATGTCTGTTTTGAAAGTAGATATTAAGCTGAACACCTCATCCCCCAAAGTGATAGTGGCTGCAGGTTTGATCCAATAAAAATGGGATCAGTTCAAAACTGGGTCATCATTTTTGCAATCTAAATATAAATGGGAATTCTCAGCGAGGATTGAAGAAAGGTTAAACATGTGGCTTGCAGATCTGTACACCTGTAACTCAAAGAAGGGGGGGATATAAACCACATCTAGTTGTGCCAAGATGTTTATGTTCTTACATCATCATCTGGAGGCCTACATAATACTGATACTAGTCATCACATTCAAGCTGTTTGGCAATTTAAAGCAGACTGGATATTATACAGTTTGCACTACTTCATTTCAGTGTGATGTATTTTAAGTATTCTAAACTATAGCTTTCATAGATACTAACCAAAAGCAGTAAATAAAATGTATACTTCTTATCATTAAATGTAAGATAGTATAATTAAAATTTACATAAAGAATGGAAAAATGTGGTGACCTGAATGAAATTTTCAAATAGAACATTCATAACCAAGGACCAGCAGTCATGTTTGTTGAATGAATTATTGGGACTGCAGTTATGAATAAATTGACAAGACTATCCATTGTATACTGGCTGGCCACTATATTAGAATTTATGTACCCTTCCAGATCTGGGCTTGACCTAAACTGCAGATGCCAATTAAGTTGATCACATGATGTGATAGGTAATCCCATCAGCACTATGTATCACTTGGAAGAGCACATTCTCACTCAGTCTAACAATATGGGAAAAGGCAACGACATTGTAGCATTTGAAAGCGGCATGATTGTAGGTGTTTTGTCTAGAAAGTGCCACCACAGTAGACAAGACAGTTTCATTGGCAGCCTGCTTCAAGACATTGGTCATTTGAGATTATCAGCAATGACAGAAGATAAAGATTAATTGTGGTCACAAAGACAGTGACAGAAAAAAGAGCAGAGAAGTTACAAAGCATAGTAGAGTCTAACCATCATCAAACAGTAGATTAATTGACAGTCCTTTAGTGCAGGGCAGTCGACACCCATTTCCAGCTGTGCCTTGCAAAGAACATTGTCATGAATGGGCAATGGACCACTGATAATAGTTTCCAACAAGAAAACATACCTTCTGTGGTGTAATGAATGTAGATGTTATTCTTGGAGGAGTGCTGAAAAGTGATGTGGTCCAACCAAGTCTCAAACTTTTTTTTTTGCACAGATGGCAGGTTTGGAGAAGGCCGCACAAATCACTTGACCTTTCTTTCCTATTCGCAGCTGTCCAGGCCTCTGGTAGTGGAATCATGGTTTGTGGGGACAAAGTATGCTTACTAATGTGAACAAAGTTAACAAGGTTGCGATGAAATGTAGCTACATTATTGCAGAAAAAAGTAGCCTGCTTATCAAAGTCATTTATAGAAAAGTTTATTTTTAAAATGCATGCTAGGTGCAGCAATTAGTGTGCACTAGATGAGGGGAGGAGCAAGCTCTCACTAACACGAGTCACCTTGCAAATACTGTTGTTCAAAGAATTGAAGGCCTGACTTCTAATATACATGATCAGCTATGTGAAAAATCGTTTGAAGCATTTTCAATTGCTATTGATAATAGCAACTGATCTAACAGTCATTGACCATTTGTCTGTGTTTATAGTTGACATTGACAAGAAATTTAATATGATTGAGTTGTTGATTAATATAGTGCTGGTGGAAGAAAGTACAACCATCAGTGACATTTGTAGTGTAGAAGTACAGGGTGTTCCAAAAGTCTTGGGCTCATTTTGACAATGAATATCTCGGAAACTATTAAGGATATAAAAACGCATCTGGTAAATTCAGAAAGCTTGTAATCTCAATTTTTACATGGAATGTTCAAGGATGTTCAATGTGAGCACCATTGGTCACACGACACACATCAAGCCTATAGTCCAATTCTTGCCAAACGCATCCCAGCATTGCATTGTCAATGGTTGAAACAGCTTCTGTTATTCGTGCCTTCAGCTCATCCACGTCTCTGGGAATAGGGGGCACATATACCAATCCTTTCACAAATCCCCACAAAAAGAAATCGCATGGTGTGAGATCTGGAGATCTGGGTGGCCAGGACATGAGATCGTGATCATTCTGCCCAGACCTTCCAATCCATCTGTCTGGCAGTTTTATGTTCAGAAACTGTCTAACCCTGAGGCTCCAGTGTGGTGGCGCTCCATCCTGTTGGAAAATGAAGTCACCAGACTCTTTCTCACTCAATTTATCCATTAACTAAAAAATCTGAAAAGATATCTAAAAAAATCTTAATCTAAAAAAATCTTAATATCTGAAAAGAAATAAAAAAAATCAATAGCCTTACAAAAAAATTAATGTAATTAGCTTTTAAATGACACAACTTTTATCTTACTACCATTCATAGTTAAATAGATATGGGGACTTCAAATGTGCCCAAGACTTTTGGAACACCCTGTAAATGGGAACGTGTTAAGTGCTGATTGGAGTAAAGTTAATCACTGTTGCTACATGGTTCTCTCCAGTGCTGATGGGAGTAAAAAAAAAAACAAAAAAGCTTTGTAGCCAAAACTAAATAGTCAGACTGTTTGAGTTTCAAAGAATCAAGCATTTAATGGCTTCCACTGTATAATCTACCAGGAGTCATTTTGTGCTAAAATGCTTAAAACTACCACCTGATGACAACTGTAGTAGTGAAGATTGGAAACTACTTTACAACATTGAGGTGATATTTCAGAGCCAATGGACTATTCTAAAGAAATTTTTCAACTTATGATATTTATTTCTGCAGTTTATTGAAAGATGATAAGGTGCCTGAATTACCTGATGAAGATTAGATCATGGACAGTGATCAACTAAATATTTTGGACAGCAAGTTGTAAGATAGCCATACAACACAACTCATGCTTTCTTGACTAATCTTTTTCCGTGGAAGGACATCTCTATTAACAACAATGTGCATCTCTCTACTATAAAATCAGCATCTGAGTAATCAACCAAACAACATCAATTTCCCCAGCAGCTGAATAGGTTTAAAAAATAACAAAACTAAAAAGTGAATTTAAACAACAGTTTTAAGTTTTTTTTGTTACCATGCAAAAAAAATTTGCAGTTATTTAATGATAAGCTTTATGTCACTGTTAAAGATGTAAGCATAATCTTCCAAATGGAATTGATTCAACTTCATTGTGATACACATCTCAAAAAAAGGTATGATGAACTCAGAGTGTCATATTTCTTTCAATACTTAAGTAACAATTATCACAAACTTAACACTTGTGCTAAAATATTATCAATGTTTGGAAACATATCTGTAAAATTATTTTTTAAATTAAAACTCAGCAAATCTCTCTCTCATTTTTAAATCAAGGATGTGCAGCTTCAGTTTGTTTTACAAGTAGTGTCGTCACAATCTCTGATGCTCAATGTTGAAACCTTTAGTGCAAGACCCATCAAGAGTAAATAAGTATGAAACTTTTAAGGTTGGGTTTTTAAATTTTAATTAATCAACAATAATACTTTTGGTAGAAAATAAAAGTTTTGTGCATTGTTTTTCTCAATGCATTTTCAAAATCTTAAGTTACCTTTGCCCACAGGAAGTGATGAGTTTCAGATTCCTGGTTTAAACTTTGGAATCATGTAGAGATCATATGAATAGATCTGCTTTTGAATATGAGGTTATAAGTAGTTGAAAGAAAAATAATGTGTTCTCTATAGATACTTGTATGCAATTTTGACTTGTTATAACTCCAAACTCCAAATTTTACATTTTCTAGTTAGCTAAAGTATTTATTTAGTATTGGCTCAATCTTTATTGAAGAACAGATCTGTTGTTTAGTCACAAAATAGATTTATTGTCTACCTTGGTTTTTTTTTTTGTTGAGAAAACAGGAAGCATATTTTAGATGATATATTGAAGTACTAATGTAGATAGTTAATAAAATAAAGAATTTTTCTTGATAGATTTTAATTTTTTAGTTATGAAACAGTAGTTTGTATGTATAAAACAACAATAAAGAAGCATCATTAAAAGCAATAAAATTAAGTTATTAGATGTACTAAGACATGAATTAAAATGGTTCCTTATCTTAAAAAAAAAAAGGAATTACCAAACTATTATTGCATGTATCAGACGAAATGAAATAAATTACTTTAACTCTTAAGGAAAAGAACTGCTTCAAAGACAAATGAGTAAGTAAATAAATTTAAAACAACAGACAAAAACAAGTTTATTATAGTAGAACTTGATGTCTTATTCTTTTAAGTGTAATAATAATAATAAAAAAAAATGTTTTTGGCATTGGAAGGCGAGAAGATTCCTGTTACCTTTGTTCAGTGAAGTAAGACAATGAGACCACCCAGACACAGTAAAGCATATACTTGATATACTGAACCAGCTCAATTTTAGCTGACAACACGAAGGTAACAATTTTGTTGAAAGCATCAAGCTGGACATGTAGTACACACACACACACACACCTAGTCTTCAGTTTTCCTCCTTACCCACAAGACTCTTTTTTTGGTAACATGTCCTCTCCCAAGTAGATAGAGTAGAAGAATCCTGCAGCATCTGGTATTTTGTTGTTTGTTTTTTGTTAGCTGAAAAAATATAAGAAAATTGTGATATTACTTTTCACAGGTGCTTTCTGTGTCTATCTGACGTCTCTTTCTTTAGAGTATGTAACCGTTTATTAAGCAGAGTACTAGTAATACTTACTTACTTTGCAGAGCTTTGGTCCTTTTCCATATTTTCAAGTAAAAAAAAAAAAAAAAAAAGGTTTTAAAATTTTTTTTGTAAAAAGAGAGTTTTAAAATATTAATTTTATACCAAAACTTCCACAGTAGAGATTTAGAGATAAAATCCTGTAAGGGACTCTAGCTTGACGTACTTCTCTCTGAAATGGTTTCTTTCTGGTTTTCTTTATTAGCCAGTTGAGTAGGTTTGGTTTTCCACATCTATAAAAAAAAATTAGTTGTTGTCTTAAGGATTTTCCTGCTAAGAAGAAAAAAATGCTTGTAGTTTATGATGATCTGATTGTTTTTTGTTTTTTTTACTTTTCTCCATTAACAGCTTGCTTCATCCTTTAAATATATAATTACAATGTTTCTAATACAATTAGTACTAATTTTTAATTCTCTTGATGACTTGCCAATGGTTCAGATTAGTTTTTCAAGAATGCACTTACCACTGGAGATTAAGGAAACCACATAGCTACGAACAATTTGCATTCCTGTTAAGTCATGCAAAGTATAATATCTGACTGACTATATAACAGTTGTCAATCTAGCTTTTGATTTTTTTTTTTATAGTCATAGAAAACTGAAAAGTAACATCAGTCATTTGAAGTTAGCTTTCCAAACTTCACATTAGCAAAAAAGATTTTTGTCTACATAAGTATTTTTTATTTTTTTTTACTTGCTGAGAAGCTGGATTTTAAACACTTTCTGGAAAAAAATAATGGAGGAATGGAAATTTATTTGGACTAGTGATGGTTGATTGGACTTCAAGATCATCCCATGATGGGGGTGACTCTTGGTCAGTTGCCTTTTGAATTATCAGTTGTAGTAATTGCTATTATAACTTATAATTTACTACTATTTAAAAACATGACTGTCTTGTCTTTGGCATCGCAAGAAGTTATAGGCATTTCTTGTGATATGACACTAATAGAAAAATTCAAAAGATTACAATCAGATTTAATAGAGCTTTCAGTTTTTAATTTTAAAAGATTTATTTATGCATTCAATAATAGTATATTGAAACTGTTGTCCATAAAAAACTCTACAATTTACTTCCATATGTATGTGTTTCATTAGCAATAGAAATGTTTAACTTAGGAATCAGCTTATCTTACACAGGTGAGTTGATTTGATGAATATCAGAACTGGCTTAAAACTATTGTCAAAATTCGAGATAACTTTAACAAAGTGTTTTGGTTTGATCTGTTGCTGCTTTTTTGCTTACCATTAAAATGTGTCTGTATGGAAGGCATTTTGTTGTACTTATTCCCTTTATTAAAGTTATAATATAACCATGTGTTTTTAAAGCAGTTGAAAGCTATCTCAGTTCAAATACAGTGTGCTGACATAATAATTTGGCCATCTGTTATTACAATATTTCAGTTTGTTGTGAAAAAAGGTAAATGAATCTCACTCTGTTGCTTGTTTTTAAGTTAATACTTGTGCAAAATACTTTTTGAAATGTGAAGAGCTTGTATCCTGTTTGCCATTGAATCAACAAGATTTTGTATCACAGTCTGGTCCAGGTTCTCCTATAACTGTGAGAGAGCTGCTTTTAATTTTATCATATTGGTCTGGATGTGGATGGGTTGATCTCAGGGGGCAATACAAATGCTCCCATAGGTGCTCAATCAGATTCATATCAGTGCTTCTGAGCACCCAGGGAAGAAGTTGAATTTCTTGATTTCTCTTCCAGTCTGTGGTCACACAAGAGGTGTGGCATGTAGCTTGATCTAGTTGATTCAACTGTTTTTATTATTTAAATTGTGTTTACAGCACTAGTTTTACCATGCTATTTTAATATTAGTTTTTTTAATAATTAAAAAAAAAAATTATAGTGTGACTACTACTTCTGAGACTTTTGTTGCCCCGACTATGAGCAGTCGTCATACTTTTCCTAAAGTTACTATGCCTCAATCACTTCCACATCTTGTCATTTGTAATTCTTTTATTATTTTCCTTTTGTTTCTATAATTAATAGTTGGTTAGCTTAATAACTACTAAATAGATCTATACCTACTCTGTAACATCTTTAAGGCTGATTCTTGTTTTAGAGATATGTTCAAGACTTCTTGTTGTTACTTTTTCATAGATAACCTTAGCATTTCAGTGCATAGTCATAGCTTTAATTTCGCTACATTTTTTCCCCTATTCCTTTACTTGTGATATATGCAAAATTTAGTCTTATCTTTGTATTTTTTTTTTTTTGCTTTATATAACTTTTGAAATACTTTTTACAAAATATGTTTATCTTCTACAAATACATTTTCCAGCCATATTCCTCCTTTTTGATAGCTTGGGAATTATTTCACTCATCATTCACTAATCATTGTGTGCTGCCTTCTCATGAAGCTTTTAAAATCCGTAGTTAATTTTTTTTGAAATTCTCACCACTCTACAGCTGCACCTATTAGTGATTGAATTCTATTTGAATAATTTTCAGCAGATATTTTAATTATTATTCTTTCACTTATCATCTCTGATTTCTGCTATTTTTGCCAACATTTCTTAGGATTCAGTTGTTTTCTTCCTCACAATATAATTCCACCTGCATCCATTTATTTTTTATAGCACTAATTTGCTTTCGAACAGTGTTACTGCCACATTTTTATACAAGCTGATATTTCATACATGAAGTGGTGCATTTATAATGATTTTTAATCCAATTTATTTCTGCTACATTAACTGTAATCTGTACTAAAGATAGACTTATTGACTCCTTTTGTTCCAAAATTCTGTGATCTCCTCTTGGGTGCCTTTTGGAATTTCCAAAGTCTATAGTTTTTTGTTTTTTTTTACTTCCCGTTCCTCTCACCTTAGGGAACTTTTATTTTATTTTTTTTGGGGGGGTAGAACTTCCTTAATGTTTAATGACTTTTTGGAATAATTTCAACACTACAATTCTTCCTTTTTGTTTTTCTTTCCCCTGTTTAAAATTATCCACCACCACCCCCCCTGAAAAGTTGTCATTTTTACTTTTGTCTCTGAAGGATTGACGTAGGGAATTCGACTAAAGCACTTTCTTCAGACTCTGTTTTATAAACAAGCTATCACTGAGTGTAATTAGGGTTGCTTGCTCATGTAATTATCATTATCATCTTTAATAAACATTTAGCAATGACAGTTTGAGACCTTTTAAAAATATGTAACCACCACTCCATATCTCCAGTGTTCTTCATTGATCTTAGATTCCTACAGATTCATGCTATCTGTCTTCTAGTCTCTAATATGAAGCTAAGAGAATTATTTTTGATGAAGCTCCTCTGTTTGGTTTTGCCTCAGAGCTTGTGAGTATGGGGATTATGCATTTAGTTTTAGGAGAGACTCTCAGTGCTTGGGAATTCTGCATATTCAGATTTTATAGTTCTGGTCCTTTGCCAAACTTTTGATGTGAGCAAAATTGACATTTTTGAAAGGGAGAATTGACCCCCTCTACTCAATCTCTAGTTTAGGAGTTAAAAGTACAAGTTATATTTGTGTGTCTGTATGCATTTTGGAAGATTTCACTTTAGAAACCTATTTTTACAATAGTACTTAGTATACTGACTAACTTCCTGACAACAGCTGGTGTATTTATTTACATGGTATTATTTCTGGTACTTCTGCCCATTAAAAATGTACATAGATATGTGGTGATATATAGTATTATCTTAAAAGTTAATTATAAAAATTTAATTTTGGCCAGAGTTTCTGAAAATGAGAGGGGAAGTTCTGTATGTAACAAAAACAAACCCCTAGTTTCAAGTTGTAATGATTGTATATTGCATACAAATTATTTTGGGTGAGATTTTTTTTAAAAACAACAACAAACTTTTGACTTGAAATCATATATCTCTTGTTGAAAATTTGATCACTTTTTTGTCTCTTCAGTGTATAGATTGAGAAAATTCATTAATACTTTGTTAACAAAAAATTCCTTGTGTTTATTTCAAGCTGTGACCAATATTACAGATGATTTGTTTAAAAGCATACATTAACAACCGTTGCAACAAAAAAAAAGTTAAAGGAGTTAACACCACACAGAAATTAAATAAAATATATTTTGCTATTGCTGGAATGTTATCCTTTTTTAAAAAAAAAGTTGAGGAAAGACTGATTTAGAAAATTGTTATTTTGCTTAAAGTTATCATAAAATATAAGCTTTATCGAGGTCTAGTTTTGCTGTTTTAAATGATTTGACCATTTAGCTTTTAAAAAAAAGAAGAAAAGGCTTTTGTATGCCAAGATAATGTCCATGTTAAAAATTGTCATCATTGCACTATTAAGTAATGTTATTTTCATGTTCTGTTCACCTAGTGAAGTATTAGACTTTTTAAATTAACCTAGATAAGAAACTAGGATACCAAAAGAAACAAGCAAATGAAATGGCTTTGGATTAGTATGAAATTTTTATCTTTTAACCTTTCAGAACCTTAAAAATCATGTCTATTATTATTATTATTATTATTTATTATTATTATTATTATTATTATTATTATTATTATTATTATTATTATTACTACTACTACTACTATTATTATTCAACGATTAAGGAATTGGCATAGCAATGGTATCACCTTACCATATAAAGAGTGCATGTGAAATATTAATTTTTCTCACTTTCTTTTCAACTGAGATTTGGTGTTTTTCTGTTTCCCAGGGAGAATTTAGATGTTTGTTTACTTTTATACTATTACACATTTCTTAAAGTAAAAATGTTTCTGATTTGTTATTGTACAATGAGTCATCTTTGAAATGCTCTTTGAAATGTTATCGACAACAGTTCTAAAATTTTTTTTAATGCAATGTGTGAATGAACTGTGTATTAAAAACATTTTTATGACATTTTTGGATTGTTTTGAAAGAAAAAGCTTAAAAATTTTAGTGGAACATGTGATCCAAGGTTAAACTAATAATGCTAAACAACTTTCTGTATTCAGATTTTATTTCACAAGTACTTGGCAGTATCTATTACAACTTACACAATATCAAAACACCAAAAGAAAAGAAAACAAAAAAAAAATTTGAATTTAATGTAACAATTATTTGTAACTGAAAACCTAGTATGCATATATCAGTTAAAATGCTATTTTATATTTAGAAATAGAGAATTCATTTCAGGAGAGTATTGAATGACAATCACATGTACGGAATATGTTAGCAGAAACTTGTCATCACATTAGAAGTATGCATGTAGGCATGAAAAAGAGGAGCAGACACAAAATGTCTATTAATGCTCATTGGTTGATATGTGTAACTAAAGGTGAGTTATATTACTTTTTAGGGATGAATGCTAATCATTAGGATGTTACTTAAAGTATCTGATACACACTGATTCCATAACCTTTAATTTGAAATCCAAACTAGACTTGGCTAAGATTCTGATACCATCCATGAATTTACATACATTCCTAACCATGTGATTAAATAAAACAACCTTGATGTCCAAATAGATGACAAGTTATTTATTCAAATATTTTGATTATGTTTGATGTTGATATTTCACTAAAAAACATGGGAAAATGCTTTATATATTAGTACACTGGCGGGCCACCTCTTTAGGATCTATACCAAATAATGAGTTGAGCTACCGTTCTCCTGAACATGGTCTAGAATCTATAAAATGTTGACAGGTGTCTTGAAAGAAATTTCCTTTTCAGACAGTCATCAATATATGCAATGTATGGAGTGAGTTAGGCAGAGGGTTGTGTTAGCAGATGCATTTACAAGTTCATCACATATGCTGAATTTAATTGTGATCTATTGATTTTGCTGGCCATGGGAGATGCCTAAAATCTCTGTCGTGTTCTTTAAACCATGAATGCACAAAGTGAGCATGGTGGATAGGAGAATTGTCATCATGGAAATAACTATCTCCATAAGGGTACACATGAAGCATTTCTTAAGTATTTGATAAAAAATGATGATGTTATTCTGCTTTCTAAAGAGACCATAAAAGCCAGGGTATAAAACACACCCCAAACTAAGAGTCTACCATCAGAAGCCTGTGTTTTTTTGCGAGGTATGGCTGGAGATGGGTATAGGTTGCCCTGCACCAAATGCCTCTGTCAATTATGTTGTTTGATGACGGTTGGATTTTACTATCCTGTCTAATTGCCCTTTTCCTTTTTTAAAATTCTTTTCACTACATGTTTGTGGCCATAATTTCCCCTCAAAAAAAAATTTTTTTCTCACTTTTTGCCATTGCTGGTAAGTTTGAATAACTGATATCTTGAAGCAACCTACCAACAAAACTATCTTTGCCACTGTGGCACCTGCTAAACATGCACTTACTATCCAGTCTCTTTTGAATAATGACTTTGCCTCTTTTTTTTTCATATTTGCTAGGCTGACTGGCACAGAGTACCTGTCACACTATGTAGTTAATCCAGTTTGCTTCTGCAGTTTAGGTCGGGCCTAAGTCTGAGAGGTATGGTACATAGGTCCTAATAATGTGGCTAGCCAGCATATGCATGTGAGAGCAACTTTGTCTCAATGAATCACTCATCTAGTTTTGCTTGCTGCTGCACAGTCAGCCTGCATCCTTCCAAATGTGCCACATGTGGACAATCGAATGAATGTGATATCACTTTTCTCTCTATAGTGGTACCAATTTTCTGTGTGAGTCATTAGTAGTTTGTTAATAATAAATGTGTAATATCATGGTGTTTTATCTGAAATATGCTATATAAACACACACACACACACATCATTATCATTACCAATGTTAAATTCACATACCTTTTCAATTTCATATGAAAAGAAAATTTACTTTTTCAAAAAAAAAAATTCTTAAAAAATTTTTTTTTGAGGAAGGTGGTAACAGCATTATCAAAATCAGTATTAATTTTTTTTAAAAGGTTCTTTTAGATAGAAGGATTTTGATATTGGGTTTTCATGAGCAGTCAGGGTTGGGCAATTGTTAGTACCTAATTACAGAGTTTGGGAAGATTTCCAATGTGATAAAAAAAAAATATATTCTTCCTTTCACACTGCTACTAGCATTTTTTGCATTGGAAAGGAAACTAGAGAAGAATGTTAGTTGGTAGGTAGTAAGCATAACAGTTTTTTAATTTTATCATGTGATTGGTATCTTTTGTTCACTTCATCTCATCTGCTAAAAACTGTTTTTACAGAAAGCATTTCTTAGTGTAATACAAGAAGAGCTGCATTTCTCAAATGAGAAGAAAGAAGTGGGGGAGAGCAAACCACCGATTATCTGAGTCTCTTAATGTGACACCTGTTGTAGTTTTTTTTTTACTTTAAAATTTTTATTAATTTATTTTTTATGGTATCATTAAAAATACCTGTTCCTTTTTTATTTCTTTAACTCTTTGATAAAAGACCAGAAACAAGCAGCAGCTTTGGAGTAATCAGAAGGGAGACATCTTTTAGGTATTATATCTATACAAATGTCAAGGACAACATTTTATGGCTAAACTTGTGAGTAAAGCATCAGTTTTGAACACTGTTTTATAAGAGTTTCATGAATGAGAAGATTGATCCTCCTTGTTCATTCAAAACAAGTAATTATTGCATGAACTCAAAATTCTGCAATTTATCACAATAGCGGCTGCCATTTTGTTAATAAAGAAACACTATAAAAATCAAGTGTGTTTTCTATCTTAGGAATTGGTGACTAGGTTTGTTTTAATTTTAAATATCTTTTTCGTGTCTTGTGTCTGTAATTAGTTAATACATTCTTTTAAAACACTTTCAAATTTGACAAGAAAATGGGAAATATATATATGAAGAAAAATCACTATTTAAAGGTCCATTTTCTAAAAAAAAAACTAATGATTTCAACCTATATTAATTACATTTATTTAGTAAATTTTATTAATATGTCAGTATTTAGTATAAAAATAATTAAAATAATTTGTAAATATTGAATTACTGAAGGTCAACATCTAGTTTAAGATCCATGATGTATTAGCAGGGACTTTATTTAGAAGCAATGTGGTTAAGCACTTTGGAAGAATCAAATTATTCTAATGATTCTGGTAGTACATGAAAGTAAGTTAGAGTGGATTATTAGTGTTGAAAAGGAAAATAAATTCCAACAACAAACAGAACAAAAACAGCTTCATTTTGAGCTGTACAACATGTTTGTAACAACTAGATTGTAGAAAATCAAGATGATAACTGGAGTATGCATGCTGATTCATTTTATTATTTAATTTCATTGGTTTTTTTTATTATTTTTATGACTTTCATTTAAAGAAATATTTACATTTGATTTGAAAATATACATGTAGTGTTTTGATATATTTAACAATTTATTAATAGAAGTGCATTTAAAAACAGTAACAGAAAAGAAAAATTTTTAGGTTCAACTTTCTAGTACCAATTAACAAAAATCAGCTTTACATCACATCAGCTCATATATTGAAAAGTTAGAAGGTACGAGTTAGTGCACCTTCTTTGCTTGTGTGTGTCTTTTCTAAGAACATCAATCCAGTTTTTTTTCCAAAAGTAAAATAAATGTTTATTATTATGAAACCATATTTTAAACAATTTTTTGAATAGGCAAAAAATATATATCATGTTGCCAAGAACCTTTAAATTGATTGAAAAATATTCTTTATTAGTTAACTGACAGTGAAATATTACCACAAAAACAATTTTTAAAATGTAACAGAAATTCATCTTTCAGTTTTCTTAAATGGGTGGCCACCATGGACTTTGTGATCCTAGATCTTTGTATTTAATTTACTTTCTGTCTTGGGGCTTGTGGCTCTACACAGTTAATTTAAGAATGCAATTTCCTTCAGTATTATAATTTAGATTATATTTAAGCTGAGTTGGAGTCTGGTTTGCACTCACTGACCTATACCATTTAGATGAGTTAATGCTATAAAACCACTTTAAAATTCTCAGATGATTTTTAAAAAGTGTGTGTGTGTGTGTGCGCACATACAAAGTTAAATTTAAACCATTAAAATCACCACCACCAAGAAGCCAGAAAATTCCAGAAGCCACATCTTCAAAGTATGAGGTAATGGGATTCTTCTGAAGGGTTGCCATCTGCTGTGCCTTTGACTGGCACTTTCTGATAGCTGTAAGCAATCTGCAACTTTCTGTGGATCCTCTTAATTTCAGGGCTACACTGCCTGATTGATTCTAATTGGTGAAGGCGCTTCTTTGGGTTGGCTAGATGCATGATAGTCTAAACGTGTGTCCTTTGATTTTCTTTAAGGCTTTAAATTCCTAATCTGGTGGGTGGTTGATAATGTGCTTGCAAGATGTTTTTTTAATTTTAACTTCTTTTTTGTCTATTATTTCAAATTGTGTTTAGAAAACAGAAAATATATGTATTCTTTTAAAACTTTTTTCCAGACAAAAATATGCAGGATCCCATTTAGAGCACAGAAATATTGAAATTATTTTAGTGCTTAATAGCTTCAAACTTAATGCCAGGTAATTTCATAAATAATGATATTTTGTAAAAATTGGTTGTTAAACAGTGACTATATAATTTTAAAATATTATTAAATGCAAATTTTTAACAAAACTCTCTCTCTCTCTCTCTCTCTCACACACTTCACTCATGAGAGAGAGTGAGTGATATGTGATATGCATATACCTTGGTTTTTCAAAGTTTTCTTAGGTCATTGGCACAGGTAAAGGGATTGTGGTTTATTTCATATATTAGGTTACAAAAATTTTGTTGATTTTTTACTGCAGCAACGAGACTTCATATCATTGCTGAACATGAAGTTTATTAATCAAAGTTAGTTCCGTTACAATCAATACACTTCTGCCAACAAGTTACAAGCACATTTATACCATTTTGAAGAAAATCTGGATTTCTGGAGTTGATAAACTGTTGGAAGGCAGTTTCAATTGCTGTTTAGTTGGAGAAGGATTTCATATGGAGGAAGCTGTTGAGGTGTTTGAAACGGTGATATAGTCTGTTGGAGAAAGGTCTGGCGAATAGGCTGTGTGAGGGAGAACTTGGTGCCCCAACGTGTTCAGTTTCTGAAGAGTCACTTTTGTGACATGAGAACAAGCATTGCTGTGAAGCAGGATTGGGCCTCTTCGATCCACCAGTGCTGGCCATTGTTGGGAGATTAATTCATGACAGTACCTTTCAGCTGTGATGGTTTTGCCAGCTTTTGTTTCTTATGACAAGAGAAGAGCAGATCTCCAATCGACGATTTTGATGTTCATTTAACTCATGAGGCACCCACTTGTCACGCCTTTTCACCTTGCCGATTGCATCAAGATGCCAGGAAAACAGTTGCAGTGCTTACATCAAGCTCTCCAACAATTTGTCACACTCTTTTTCTTTGATCAGCTTCAACTGAGGCTTTCAGATGGTCGTATCACAGCTGGAAGGATGTCCACTACATTCCTTTGAGGCTGACATCTCCCAATCAAAACTTTGCAAACCATCGTTGTACTGTGTGCTCATTTGCTGTGTCCTTGTCCCATGCATACTTAATGTTACGAGTTGCCTCGTTCACTTTGTGGACTAATTTGAACTTGTGAAGCAAAATGGCACAAAAAACTTTTCTGTCCATGCTTCACTCAGAACTCTGAAACAAATATCCATTTTATGATTTTTAAAGAGGTAGGTTTTGTATAATTTATGCCAGAGTACACGCCACAAAACGATATATAACTTATCTACATGCACCTTCACAAGCATGCAAAAAATGAACCCCAAATTAACATAATATAAAAACTGACATAACTTTTGTAATGACCTAATATAACAAATCTTTTCTCTTGTAGTTAAACTACAGAGATTTCCACTATATGCTCTATATACAACAATGTTGTGGATCTGGTGTTTCGCAATGAATAATGACACAGTGGTACATGCTAAGTTACCTACCTGTGTCTCTGCAGGAAAGCCCAGCATTTAAAATTCTATTTACTAGCCATCTCTTGGCTTTTGTGTAACATCTCTATGCTGTAATTGTATACGATAACAGTTTTAGTCAAGTAACACTTTGAATTTATACTGCTTAATGTATGTATAGATCATGATATTATACTTAATTTTTTCAAATCCAACTCTGCATATACACAATAAAAATTTACCAAATGCATAAAGTTTGCATGAGAGTATGAGCAACACAATTAGAGCTTGGATTTCACTTCCCTCAACTATGAAGATGCTTTATTACTACAGTGTTCTACATTTGTTTAATATGAAGAAAAGTTTGGTACGGCTCAAGGGTCTTCTGGGAAATACTTATATCTGGCTTTCAGATAAACTTAGAAGTGTTATATAAAATTGATATTCGACCAATGATTGCTAAGATAGCTGCAAGCTTAGCAAATGTACAAAATCACTTTGGCACAGTTTTCTCCTTAACTATTCTTAAAAACTGAGTAATTATTATTATTTTTCTTTTGTTGAAGATGATAATTTCTTGGATGCAGGATTTTGTATTTTTCATTTTTCAAGTGTTTTCTCAATTAAAAATTTTGTGAATCATAAAAATTTGACATGTTTATCCAGAAGCTACAAACTAATACAAATAACAGAAATTTTCTATGGCACTGCACTAGAAAATCCAGGTAAACAGAGAACCACTGATTCCATCCATACTTCCTCCACACATGTTCTCTCTATCTGTTCCATAGTATTAACTGAATAACTTTCTGCATGAGTCCAGTGAAAAACTAAAGCAGCAGATCCTTAAAAAGGGTATGCATGTGCTGGCTGGTATTGTATTTATCAAAGATAAATGGGGGGGATATTTTGTTATATTTAATAAACTTTTAATATTACCAAAAAGGATTCTCTGTTTATGTATCCCTTAGTGGCTTCCAGTTGACCAAGGATGCTGTATCAATTGTAATAAATCAAATGCCTTGTTTATCTCCTGTTGAAAGAAAGACAGAGAGAGAGAGAGAGAGAAATTACCACCCATCCAGTTGTATAAAAATGTTTTGTTCTTCAAGTCCCATGCTAGATCCAGTCCTGTAATTGCAGTGGTAGAACTGCTGGCCTTATCACTTGTTGATAAGTCAGACTTACTGGTTGGTCACTGCTCCTTAATTGGTATTGGAGAAGATGACACACAGAGAGAGAGAGAGACACACACACACTAGATTTATAGGTTTGCTGACAGATACCCTAACTGCCAGACTACAATTAGCCTTGGCACAGATAGTGTTTGTAATGGAAAAATACTTGAGTTGATTACTCTGGAATTATCAGTTTCTTTTGGATTTTTTTTTTTTTGTTTGTTTTCAGTTGAAGGAACTTCAGCATGTTCAAATATTGACTGATTGGAGAAAATATAAAAGTGATTTGTTTCAAGATAACTTTTTGGAATAAAACAAAATAGTTGAAAAAATATTACTTTATATGCCCCTTCCCCCCACCTGTTATTTATGAAAAGAACACATCCACCCATCCACCCACCCACCATATAATATGATGTTTCTTGTTGCTAATTAATAATTTCACATTCTCATCTTTGAAGGGCTGGTCTGCAGTAGGATGGCAATTATCACTTTTTAAAATTTTAAACAAGTATTTAAAGAAATAACTTTACTGCTAAAAATAAGGGGGAAAAGAATCAATGATCTCACTAGCTATCAACAGAAAACTTATTACCTAAGAGGATGTGTTCATAATTGGCTTGACCAACTGAAACAAAGCAGTAAGATATCCACTGGTAATCAAATCTTGAAGCACAACCCATGTTTGCAGACTTGAACAATTCTGATGATGACAGGGAATGATTGAAACTTTTAGTTTTGTTTTGTAGAGGACATACTTTAGATTAAATTTTATAATAGGCATGTAACTTTATATACATATTTTGAGCATTTACCATGCTGCAGCTTATGATAGCCTTCTACTTTTGAAACCCAGGAAATAAATCAAATATTTAAGGTGAAAATAAAATTAACCAACTTAGGTTAAAATGCTGAATGAAAAGACTAATTAGAAATGAGAGATTTGAACTGTTTCACATTTCCTGAGCAAAATAATTTATTTTAGCTTCTTATCAATAGGGTATTTTTAATTTTTTAAAAGTGGGCAAACAGCAAAAAAACACTTTAGCAATATATAGATTTGCTGTTTGCAAATGTATATTTACTTTAATGCTTTGAATTATTTTTTATGACATGCATTTTACTCATTAAGACTTATACAGGTACAGTGGGCCCTCCATCTAATAGACTGTATGGGGGGAAGGGTGGTCTGCTAGATCAAGGACGAAAAACACATGGTACATGTAGTAATTAAAATGAAAAAAATACACAAACTTTTATTTTAAACATTACACTTACTTACAAGTCATTCTGAATCACTGTTGGACATACAGTCTCTTCCAATTTTGTATCACTAGTTTGTTTTATGTTTTTTCTAGATGGCACTATAATTTTTGAGTTCACATCAAACTTCAGATTAAGTTCCTTAAGTTTGTCTTTACTTTATTTTTCAGACACCATTTAGCTATGCTGAACTCCTTCATGACCATAGCAATTGATACACCAGCCTCTATTTTTTCAATAGCCTCTAATTTTTCCACAATATTTAGACTTTGCATTTCCTTTTTACTGCATTTGTCTTAGAGGCGATTATTAACAATTAAAATAGCTGAGAGCACAAAAATTAATAATTTTGAGGAAGAATTCAGGGCGCTCTCAATCGTGTAGCTGCCAACTGCTGACAGGGCTAGGAAAAAACATGGTAGCACCATCTGAGTCCATTAGATCGAGTGTCTACTCCATTCACATAATTTAACTCTGTTACTGCTATTTCTTCAGCTTTCTTGATTCACATTTCTGAAACCTGAACAAAAGCAACTCAGCAATGTGTTTAGTTATTACATTTAACTTAACTGATCAGTGACACTGAACATTTTCACATTTTGAAATTCAAAAGATGTTTTTAGTTACCTAAAAGACTTAAATACAAAATTGCATGTGTTTAGCTGTTTTGAATGTGTAGGTTCATGTCATGTCTGCTAACATGCTTTCTTTTGCATTGTGTTGATACCTGATGGTATTTAGGTATGCACACAATTCACATGGCACCCTCTGAACTGGCTGTGCAGAATAGCCTATGCCATAGATAGAGAAACATTGTACCTCATCTCATTCAAATGTCACAGAGTAGTGAATCTGTTTTCATTTCTTTTTAGTAGTTTAGACTGACTTAAATGAAGTTGCTCTTTCAGGCTAGATAGTAAGCCTGCAATTTTTGCTTATCAGTTGTACTAAGTTGCTCATTTTGATGCAGTGATTACTGGACATTTCTCTAAGATGTAATTTCATGTACAAGTAGGATAGGTGTTGCTATAGTTTCCACAAATTTTTTTAAAAAGAATGCTTTGTTGCAAACATGGTTGTCATAATCCAACAACAAATTTGGTCAGGCTAAAGTTTTTGTTTCAAAACATCTGTCAGCCTTTTCTGTTTTGATAATCTTATGTATAACATTTGCTATGATCAGCCATTTTGTTTGCCTCATAGACTGAGTGACCACTTATATTACAGTCTGGATTTAAGTATTCTCTAACCACAACAATTCTGAGAGGCATCTGTATTAGAGAACATACCAAGAGTACTATCCTGTTTTTACTTTGGATTTCCATAAACCTTTGATAAGGCACTGTATTCAGACACTTTTATTGCATTTGTATTGCTAAACTAGACCTGTTCTGAGATTCTAATAAGGTTGATAATGAGGTGGTGACTAATCCTAGCAACTTGAGATTGCTCAGAGAAAAGTTTCTTATCAATCTGACCATGTAGTTCTGAGATGGTTTTAACATAATGAATAATCAAGACAAAAAAATCATGAGAATGTTATTTGACATACTAGATCAAATTTGTTTGTTTGTTTTATACTTTCGTCTCAGTTAATATGTAAACTTATTTTTTCTTAATGTTTAGTTTTCAAAGAATTTGGGTTATTGAAATTGTTAGCTATTCTTTTTTCATTTTTCGGTATGGTTCTGTGGGAAAAAATAAAATGGAACTAAAAAAAAACAAAAAAACATCTGTTCATAATACAGTCAAATGTTTAGATAATGGATTGTATTTTAGTTTCCATATGCTACAGATTGAAAAGCATTCAGAAGCTTTTTATAGGAAAAGTCTGAGATGGTCATATCAGTTATATATACATTGCAGCAGCAGAACAGGAATAATGCAAACTCTTTGTTTGGTGAAGAAGTTAGCTTTGCATCTTATTCATGGGTGATTTCTTTAACTGGGAATTGTATATCTTTTCAACATTGTATTATTTTTATTTACCTAATTTTTAGATGTTAACTTCAATTTATCAGCAGTCATTTTAATATATTTTTGGTTTTTTTGTCAAATGCATTTTGAACTATGAAAAGGTATTATTGAATTTAGTAGTTTCGACTCTATCAGCACATTGATGCCTACTCATGAAAAGAGAAAACAGAATGTATGTATCCTCCGCTTAATCTTAAAGAGTATTGGTTAGTTGGTTTGTTTTTTTGATATTTGCTGTATTTCAGTGTTGTAGTTACATTGCAATTCTTTCTAACACCTTTATTGGTTTAGGTTAGCTTAAATATTTGCTTCAGGATTTGTTTCTTTCCAGAAAAGTTATGATTGGTATTTTTACTTATTTTCTGTTCATGCTGATATTTTTATTTAGAGTAAACTAAACTAGAAACAAACAAACAAATTGTGGAAACAAGCAAGTATAATTTCATAGAATGCAATGTTCTTATTTTATTATTATTTTTGAAATTAGAAATTTCAAGAAAGTTGAAGTAAGGAGAAAATTATATCCAGGAAATTTGTCTTATCCACCACTGTTTATAAGTTAGTAGCTGTTTTAACTTTTGTCAATTTAAAAATAATATAAAAAATTTTTACCACTAGACATGTAATTTACTTTTGTTCTACCTTTCCTCAAATTATTTTTAAATAGGTGATATCAGAAGATTTTTATAGCTTGATCTCCATATGCTTGCTAATTAATTCTTTTTTACTGACAGGTGACTTCCAGGGTTCTGTGTAGGCAGTGTAATGATATATGATAGATATGCATGCTGATGGTTTATGCTAGCTTTGCAATCAGCACATTCTATAACGGATACACTTCACAAATCTCTTGGCGATGTGCCTAATGATTCTGCAAGTCTTCTGTTTTAAGAAAATTGGTCTAGATTTCTGTCTCCATTCGTTTTTAGGTCATTATTGTGATGGTTAAAAAGGATTTTTGGGGTAGCAAAAGAATGGGAGGCTGAATGAAGTTGCTGCTCATTTATCTGCTGACTAACTTTTATGAATATTTTCTCTGATAGATATGCTGAAGATCTGATGGTACCTAGATAGGAGAATTATTTTGGCATTGTAATTAGAAACTGATAATTGATTCATTTTATTTAAGCATACAGTGTGTGATTTTCCATTGTCCTTTGGTATTTATTGCTTAAAATCTTTATAGAGAGCAAATCGTTGGCTAGAGTATATCAGTACATTCCATGTCATCTGATTTCAACTACTATTTATGCATTGTAAATTTTTTTAAAATTTGGTAATCTGATTTTTCTCTAACCAATTAATTATTTTCATTAAAAGCTGTACTCTCTCTTACCCCCACTTCATTTGATTAATAGAAAACTAAATCTATCATTTTATTATGATGTTAAAAATAAATATTGAAAATTTCTATTTGTTATGTGGATGAGATTAGTTTTGATAGTGTTGTGATTTTTTTAGTTTGAGATATATTTAGTTGGATTTTTTGTCAATATCTGAATAGTTCACACTGAAACAACTTGGCATATGGTGCTAAGCCTTATTTTTATGACTGTCTCGATCAATCTACAGAAGATAAGAAAAGAAATTATTTTCAAACACTCAGATGTTTCCAACCCAAAATTCCACTTTATATCGTTAACGAATATTATAAAATGTACTTTTGGTGGTATGGGAAGTTTCTGGAAATGCTTTGCTTTATTAAGGACAAAACAGATTATTTGGACAATTTCCCCTAGAATTCAGTTAAATTTTGAGAAAATGTTTTGTGATGAGTAAATAGTTTTATCTATTTATTTTTTTATAATGAGGAATTATTTGTTAACTTGGGAACTTGTCGTTTTTTTTAATGCTCCATATTTTAGATGGTAGCAAATGCTTGAACTTGGGAGTTGGCAGAATGGCAGTTATTATAATTTACCATGAAGAATATGAGTAGGTGGCTAGAGTGGATGTCTTTGATTTTGTGTGAAAACAAAATGTAACAGCAGCCATTGTTTACCACAAGGAAGAAAACCAACAGCAATTACAGAGTGCAAAAATTACACCCACCGACAGACTGAGCAGTGAAGTCAGACACGGAAGTGGTATGGTAGGCAAACAAAAGTTATCAAGGGAATTATGTTCATAGAAATAAATTAGAAAGTTTATAGGTAAATAGAAAATTCATAATTTTAGCAAGAAGAGCAGTTGGGTTTCATGCTTTAGATTTTAGTTTCCATGGCTGATTGTTTGTTTGTTTGCTTTTAATGAATATATCAGATCGCTCTATTTGGTCTCCATGGTAAAAAAAAAAAAAAAAAACTTACCAAAGCTAAGATTTTTTTTTTTTTAAATTTATTTATTTATTTATTTATTTGTTTGTTTTATTTATATTCCTATCGACATCTTGTGGGAAAATTCTAGATGATACTGACAGTATTCAGCAGAAACTTTTATTGTTCTCCTGGGATGCTGGAAGTGAGGGATAAAAAGAAAAAGTGGACCAGGCCAAGAGTGAGATGATAGATGCTACATTTATTTTCAGTTTCATGGGTCCGCACAGGCTCTGTGTGCATAGTTACCACACTGTTTGTCATTTCCTGCTCCAAAAGGAATGAAAAAAAAGTACATTAAAATAAAAGCAGTTACATTTTCAACTATTGCTATGTAGGTATATTGTTCTGCTTTGCTCTACTTATTATTACATTGTTGATTTTCTTGTGAATGTTGTTTACAAATCTTCGGAAAACTTCTAAAAAAAATTAGCTGCAACTTTTATAAATCAAAATGAAAATCATGGTTTGCTAGCATTGCTAAACTAAAAAAGTAGTTTTCCATGTCTTTCATCTTTGTTGTTGTTAGAAAATAAGTTTGTTTTTTTCTTAATAAAGGTTCATTCAGTATTAATTAGAATTTTAATAGTTTGCTTTTTGCTAAACTTTTCTGTAAATATTTTTGAGTCATTTTAATTAATGTTAAGTTTCTAAAAATTGAATTCCATTTGTGCATTATAAATTCTTTATATACCACATTTTTTACTCATCTTAGAAGCCCTATTTAGTATTTATCTGCATAATATATATGGGGTTGAAACAATACAGATTTGTTGTTACAAATGGTTATATTAATGAGGAAAGCACTGTGTTGCAAGCCCTATGGCTCAACTTGTGCTGAATAATATAAATATGGAAGGTAGTAGGGTGCAAATGCACTCCAGGTGTTATAAAGGGAATTAAGCATAGAACTAACATGCTATTTTATGGCAGTGATTTTAATATTAGCCTAACACAATGAATCTCAAAGAAAAATGCTACTGACTAAACTAGCTTGAAGCAACTTTTCAGGTTGCAGAAATGAAGTACACGTGTGTATGTATATTGCTAAAATTTCACATTTGCAACAATCTGACCATATGTGATGATTTAGATTTGTTTTATTGTTATCATGTATGTGTTCAACTCCTAAGTAAATGAGTATATATAGAAAAGAAAAAAAAGCATAGTATGAAGAAATTCAAATGGAAACAGGCTTAATGTTGGTAAAATTTGAGGTTTCATACCAACATCTAAGCAAATACAAGAATATGGAAAAGCATTTTGGATGCAAATATACTGGTTTCTAGAAGTTAACTATAAAGAAAAATATTTACAAAATGGTTAATGTTTTATTCATCAAATAATCAACACAAACTGCCCTTCATGTAATGCTGCTTTATCAAAGAAATATGTAAATCACAAATTATTTTTAGAAGTGTAAAAGGAAACAAACAGGATCAGAATCAGAAAACAAGAAGGAATTTTAGCAGAGAGAATGTTAAAAAAAAAATCAATTAGAGGTAGTTGATTGGAGATATAGTCCTTATAGGTAATAGTTTGGTTTTAAAGATATCAATTACACGTGTCCTATGTGGACGTGTGTTGTTGTTTATTAAAATATAAAGTTATCTCGAATTACACCTGTGTATAGCCTGGTGCAGAGATCTAGAATTTCACATCTATAGCCAGGTACCACCATCAAATGTATGCAGGTGTTCTTGCTTACTATGATGTATGTGGGATTTTTGCATGTTCCACATTCCCTTAAGTTAAGTATCACATTAAAGGCAAACTCTTGGCTCATCTGTAAGGAGAGATGTGGTGTCCAAGGGACATGTTCGCATCACCAATTTAACCACTCCTATTTGTTATGGCAGATCAATGGGGATGCACACCATGTGATGTTTTACAAAGATTCCTATTACATGGCCTCCTGCATGGAGAAGCAAGTTGTGTCATTGTTGGAGTTTTGATTTGCCAAGCCAAAAGTAACACAGCAAACATCTGCCAACTGAGCATACACTTTAATATTGCCCTAAAACACTAGCCAGAAAATACTGATCTCCACCAGAAACTCTCATACAATGTACAGGATCTTCAAACAGCTACTGCCATTTTCAGGCTGTTGAGCTGCAACTTCAGTCAATGATATTCAAAGAAGAATAGGAATAATACTTCACATGGCCTTGTTTTTTTATTCCTATTGACCATTAGATATAATTAATTTTTTAAAAACTTCTTTGTCAATCTAGAACTCTTCATTTAACATAGTAAGGACAGATAACTGGTTATGTCTGATCAAAAGTAAAATGACTGCAATAACAAAAATAAATGAAGTGTTAAGAACAGTGAACTGATTGACTGATGGATGATCTTTCTTTTCTTCTTCTGTGTTTCTTTCCTTTCCTTTTCTTTTTTTTTTTTGTGTAGCATCACAAAGATTGCTGAGGAGACACCCAGATGCTTGACAAATGTTTAGCCAGATGGCAGGATACCTCAGATTTAATTCTGTTGTCACAGATTGTTTCTGACGGGAAAAAAATAGTAGATAAACATTTTTCCTGACTCAGATAGCTTATTTCTGGTAATCCATTGAAAAATTACTACTGAAGGTTAATATGGCTTTTTATGTAAATTTTTTTTCACAATGGAATAGGAGACTATATATGCTTTGGCTACTGACTGATAGGTGTAGCATTATGACAGTGCATTAGTTCAGATGGGGTCCACTTGGATTTATATCAATTAATTTATCCCCTCTTGCAAGCTTTAAGTCAACTTTTAGATAATCTTCATTGAAAACAATCTGTCAATCATGCATTTTTGTGGCACAATTATTTGGAAAAGTACCATAGATTTAAATTTAGATTTATTTGCATTTGCCTGCACACAGGCAGAAAAGCTATACTGATTAGTAAAATGTCAGTTATCATGATGGTAGAGCAAGACTGTTCAATTAATCTTTTGAGTGTAAAGTATAGTTTTGGATAAGTGGCATGACATATGCCACAGCAGAATTTAGTGAGAGATGGTGTGCAGTGGAATTAAGAATATGGCATTTCATTTAAAATCACTGGAAACTAGATTTCTTTGTCAGAGTAGCTTGATTTTACTCTGGATTTAAAACATTAAATCTTTTCAAAAATCTGAACTGAAACAATTTGTAAAAATAAGTTCTAGAAACCTTTAATGAAATGAAGATTTTCAAAGACATTGGAGAATGTTCAGTATTACAGAATGTTTATTGTCACATGAGGTGTGACTCATTAAAATTTCTCCTAATTATCAGAGTTTATTTTGTATTTGTGTAGCCGAAAATCATTGATCATTTTTAATTGTAAATTGTTTCTTGATCAAAACTATAAGGAAGATGTTATTGTGATGGAAATACTGAGTAAGAAAGTAAGTTATTTGCAACTTATCTAGATTATTTATTAAAATGATTCATGTTTGTCTCAGTTTCAATATATATTTATTGGCATTTACTAAAACTTTTGAATTTGTTCTGTAATTTTGTGTCAAAAACTTTGGTATTTGAAAGACTAATAGGTATTACCTGTATATTAGTTTTCTTGAATAATCTTTACTGTAATTGTATAGCAGAAGATGTTTTCTTTTTGTAATTTATGCACATTTTCTGTTTTAGTGTTTGTTCACTAAAGAATATTTCCTCTTTTTACTAGTGTCATTATCTAAAAAAAGATCTTGTGCTACAATTCTTGTTTGTCATTCTTCTTAGGCCCATGTCAATAAACATACAGGTATGTTTTTACAGTGTTGTACTAGGCCCCAGAGGTTTACTTGTTCTATTGAGTGTTAATTTGACCAATTTCTCTCTCTCTCTCTGACATAATTAAAAGGAAGCACTTTATTCAAAAAGAAATTTATTATGCATTATTGGAGTTAATGATCATTGCAAATTTCATAATAATATGGGGATTCATCTTATTTTAGCAGAGTGAATTGTGCTACTTCAAAAATGAAAATAAAGATATTTTTTTTATTGCTAGACTTTAGAAATTTCTTATCTTCTTGCAGACCTGAAGTAGTTAATTCTCAACTGAGCTTATACTACCATAGTTACATTCAACAAATGTGGGATGGATGGATGCTTTAACATAGAAATGATGAATATATTGATTGCCACTGCTTAATGATCTGTCAAATCATATTCTGCAAAAGCTGCACTAAGTATTTATCTTGTTAGCTTTTATTATTTAATGCTTTCTAAACAAAAAAGGTAGTGAAAACAAGATTATACTATATTTTTAGTAATAATAATGTAGTACATAATAATAATAATTCAAGCTCAATTATAAATATATAGTGAGTGCTTAAGAGATGTGTGCCCAGCTATTTTTTATTTTTTCACTTTTAGTTTTTTTTTTTTTTCTGAAAATGAAGTTAGTTTTTCTCTATAACAGGTAAAAAATAATTTCATTTGAAAGTTAGTTATGTTTAAAGCCTGCTATTCTTTATTTACTTGATTCTTCGTACTTACCTGTTTGTGCTGGTGCCATCAGTAAAGACAAGCCTCTAATGTTTGAACTTTATCACTAATGACACTGTTTGATCTGGAACACTTAAAACTAGTTTTTTTTTTAAAAAAAAGGGTTACTTTTCTCATTATCATTTTATTTTTAGACCTTATACCAAGTGTAGTGTTTAAAGTAGTATTCAGTGGCAGTAAGTATACATTAAAGCCTCTTAGCTCTCAGAGAGGATCATCAAAACCAGTAGGGGTTCTCATCTCCCTGCCATTGCTCCCTCCTTTATCTTTTTACTTATCTTGTCTCAACTGGCACCCATTGGCTGACCTAGTAGCTATCTTGTCCTGTTGTACTTTGATTGGTTGAGCTGCTTGATTTGTTAAAGGCAGCAGGCAAGGAGCATGTCCAGTTATTTTTAACCTGCCAGTTGAGTAATGAGTAGCACATGCATCCTGGCAACTCTTCACATTCCCTCGGAGGTAGTCAAGCTGACTGTGTGGAATTAACTGAGCTGGCATGCTCGGTCATCTCTCATATACACACATACACACACGCAGCAGCAGAAAACCAGCATGCACTACCATCTCAACCTTCATGACTGAAGACCATCTGCCTGATGGTGTCCTGACTATAGGTAGAGACCCCTCCCAGGACTCGCCTATGGTACTATTATCACAAGGAGTTGGCCTTGGTTTCCTGGTAGCTCACATTGATGCTATCTTTCTTGAACAGCTGATGGCTTAACAGAGAAACAACCAGCCACTAACAGTCTACTTAGTTAGTGTATTATTATAACTACTATGGCTTGCCTTGTGCAGAATTCTACTGGAGTTGGTAAGTCATTTTTGTGTTTGGATTTTATGTAATTAAAACCAATAACATATTACTGCAGTTATCAGCATATTTTATTTAAGTTAGGAAATGTTTATTTGTTATTGTGAACATAAATTTCATACCATTGCAAAAAAATATAGGCATGCAAAATAAATTGCCTGCATTCAAAGAATTTTGCAGTGTCATATACAATTAATTCATGTACTAATTAATTATTAATACTAATACTTTGCTAAAAAAGAGAAACTTTATTTTTACCAAATATCATATTAGTTATTTATTAGATCTTTTTGTTTAAAAAAAGTAACTATTATATATTTCTTAATTATCAAATTTTATCAAATTAAATTAAAATTGGTTATTAAAATAATAAGTATTAGCAATTTATCAATGAGAAGGAAATGAAAATACTTTTATTAGTTTTCTGGTATATTATTCACATTGTTAGTAGCAATTTCCAGCTAAATATAAAAATAATAGAGGTCGATTTTAATGTTTGAATGTAAACAAACAAACAAAAAGCTGCTTTATGTTCTGAGTGAGTTTGAAGGTAAATCAATTTAGATTTACTTTTGAGACAAAAGTCTCTCTGTTTTTTCCAAGTGTGTTGTGTGATGCAGACAAAACTCTGATAGTAGTGTCTCTATTCACTTATCTGATATGAATCCAGTCACTGCAACAAAGATGCTTTACATTATTTTATTTATTTATTTTTTTTACATTTTTAAAGGATCTCAAAGAATGCCTCAATTATTCCTCCTCTCTACTGTAATAGAAATTAAAGAAACAAATAACAAAAGGGGCCATGAAAAAAGAAAGTGGGAGTGTTATTTATCTGATGTCTACCCTTCACCAGGAATAAAGTAGGTGCCTGGCAAGAGACCTGTCTAATTAGGGTTATCAACAAGGGTCCCAAGAGAGGGTTGATTCATGGATACAGAACCTCAGCAGACAGACAGACATCTCTCCTCTCTCTAACCAGCATCTCTATGCTGTTTGCTGCTACCTTTCTTTCTTTCTTCCTTTCTTAGTACCCTATAGACAAATATCATTATCTCAACTTTTTTTTTTTTTTTTCATTTTCTTGTGTATTTGGAGATAATTTTAAAACTTTTTCCAAACAGAATACTAAAAGAACAAGCAAGCAAACAAGTCATTAACATAACAACGCTTTTTTATAGTTGGTACGACTCCAAGAGTAATAAAGAAGCTGTTGCTTTATTAAAGGAAATAAAATATAATTATTCCAAGTAGAGTGAGAATAAAAGGGAAACAATTTTCTACATTGACATGAACTGTTTTAACAACTATTGGCTGTTACTAAGGCTGCAGCAATTTACTTAAAGCTGCTGTGCTTGGGAAATGTTGAATTGAAAGATAAGATGTTCCATCTGTTGATTGCAACTTCATGAATAAGTAGCCAGTACTCCAACGCCCACTTTAAACAAAGTGCTCCTAACAAATAGACTGACAGGATATAACTACAGATGTTACTTAAAGAATCAAAATGCATGTAATCATAAATAGTTTAGATTAGGAAGAATAGTTCTTAAAAGGTTCCTGAGATTTCTGACATAACTATTTTTATTTGTTTTCATGCAGTGGCTTTAAAAAATATGAATTCACATAAATTTTAGCTTTGGTTTTAACATGCTGTTCTGTTATCTATATATAATTTAAAAAGCAGAAATCACATGTAATGCAATACTGAAAATAATTGTTCTATAACGAGGAAATCATTACAGTTGCTTTTTTTTGTCTTTTTCTAATGTTAGAAATACTTTATATATATATAAAACTATACATCTTGTTGCTTGATATTATTCAGCTTTAGGTATCAGTGACCATTAAAGATGAGATTTTTGTTATGTAGGTTGAAAATTAATTGTTTTTTTTTTTTGTTAATATTTTTAAAAAGTAAGCACTATTTGCTAATTTAGAAATTTTTACTTGCAAATTTCACAAATTAACTGAAGATACTTTAATGTGAATTTCTTTTAAGTAATTGTGGTAACATGTAATGAGTTGAAATGATAATTTGTACTTGTCATTATTCCAAAGTTATCAATTTGCTAAAAAATTTTTTTTAAAAGATTAGAAAGAAATTAAAGATTATTTGAGAATTTTAACTCTTAAGATGTACATGTTTGATCATTGTCTATTTTCAATTAATGCTAAGCTTTTTAAAAGAAAAAAAACTAATATTACTTTTGGCATTGTGTTGGGATAGCATTGCTATTTGAAGATGCCATTATTTGTGAATCTTACAAAAAAGCTCTTAAATTAGTATCCTTGGGTTTTTAGAATAATATGTTCTTGCTGAAGATACTTGGATATAAACTGTCCCTACTGAACCTTGTAGATTTAATGAAGGGAAGTGAAGATCTTTTTGACAAGATGCTCATTCTCTGTTGATTCTTTCCACATGTGAATTTGGGCTACAGGTGACATAATGCAGATGGTATAGAGGAAATCAATTTTTTTTTTTAAAGGATGGATAATGTTTGTTTTGTTTAATTGTCTCTTAGCTAAGAAGAAAAATTTATATACAGTTTGTTTATATTGCTGGTGGATTCTGCTAGCTATTTTTGAGATAAGCTTGTTTTCTTCTTTTTTAGTCATTAAATAACAGAATTTTTAGCAATGAAAATTAGCTAAACGTTTGTGGTTAGTCATCAATGGCGACTTTGTGCATACTGAAGCTTTAGTAAAAAATGCTATGAACATAACTTTACCAGACTAGCTACCAGCAAGACCATTTGTAGTATTTGACACTAGTTTGCAGATGGAGGGGAAAGAATTAGTGCAAACTTAGGTAAAGTTAATGCTAAATGCTCATATGCACACTTGCTCTCTTTCTCACCTGTATACTTTAGGAAGTGTAAAAGGGCAAAAACTGTATGATTATCTAGATTGTAGTTTATCTACTTTCGGTGAAGTACATCTTTCAGTGTTTGAATGAAAGCACACACTGTAAATGGTTGGAAATTTGTTGTTGTATTTTTGATTTTTAAAATATTTTAATCTGAAATTTACAGAATCAATCTTTTGGAAAGAGAAATGTGTGCATTGCAAAATTTAGTAAATTCAAAGCTTAATAAATAATTGTTTCCTGAGTTACATTTATCTTACCAGGTGTGCCAGACATGGGGTCTGCGTGTTCATTTATTTAGATCCGGGTAGCAGATTTAAAGGCATTACTTTCAAATAAAATTCAATTAAAGAAATATGTTGAAGGAAAGATGGATACCCTTCTCAACATACACAAAAGATGATAAAATATTTAAAGGAGCCAGTAAGAGTAGAGTTGTATATTTTGCAGAAGACAGTAAACGTTTTTGTCAAATTCATTACAAATGATGACTCACTCTATATATATAAATTGACAGTGGGTCCATTTAGATTTCAAACAATAGAGAATTCCTGTCTGCGTATTAAAGGAAAGTGAATAGCTATGCAAAGTCTTTGTTTAAATGGTTAAAGAAAAAAAACAAATTATAATATTTAATATTGAAGATCAACCAAAATATTCTAAAGGGCATGAAAATGTAATGGATGTCCTAAATTAAAATTTTTTCATTTTATACTTTTTTTTTTTTTCCCACTGTTTTAGTTTGATTTATTCGGGGTTAGTGCGAACGCAGACCCCACATTTGGGGCGATCGCAAGGGTCAACCAATCCGAAGTGCAATGGAAAAGTCTCGCCCAACGACCTTCCTGATCTTTTTTTTTTTAGCCATATTTAGCCAACATTTTTTTGATGAGTATTTGGTCTGTTTCTTTTTTACTTTTTCAAAGAACTTTCTAGAATCATGAATTAACCAGCTTGAGCAAATAAACAGACACTCCTAATGCCATCAATAAGCACACTTTATAACATGACTATGAAGGAAATATCTGATTTTCAACTTATTTTTTAGTCCTATTTTGAAAACATTTCTGAGGAGGAGGATGGAACAGAGATCTGTACTTCATTAAGCAAACATTTGCCCCTCAACGATTTTTTTGAACTTTCAGACAGCTTTAGCTAATGTCACATGATTGATAATCATATGTCAGCAACTTTTCTTTTAAGGTACTAATAAAAAAGAAACAAAAGAATTTGGATATTTAAAAAAATAAGTCAAGCTGTCGAATACTGAGTGAAACTGATGAGAAACATTTGTTAGCTTGTTTGGTTTTTCTCTGATATCAGGCGATCTTCCTACTATGCAGTTGGTTTCATAACTTTGATGGTAGGAAAATAGTTATAAACATCTGCCAAATTATCCATTAACTCATTGATCCCTGGTCATGTGACACAGTAAACAACATGAAATGGTGAGGCATAAAGGCAACACCAGGGGTCATTGAGTTAAAAAAAAAGATATCCAACTAAGTAAAACTTGCTTGTTGTTTTTTTTTTTCATGTTCATTATGGTAAATCTAAATAACTTAAAATGTTGTGTAACTTTTTTATTAATAAAACTTGTATCTCTTGTGGGGAAAAAATAAATATGGACACATTAAAATTGTATTATTTCTTTTAATGAACAGTCAAAATTCTTAAGTTTAGATGATGAAATCAGCCTGCTTATCTGGGGAAAAAACATTACTGTCTAAATAAACAGATTTATTTGCACATTTTCTTCTGTTTTACAAAAGATTAATTTTTTATATTAAGTTATGTAAATACTTCTTTTATATGCAAAATATCCACCCCAAACAGTCAAAATCTTTTTGTAACTGCAAAACAGAGACATAAAAAAAATTCTAAAGGAAAAGTATCAGTACTTTGTTATTAATTAGCTGTTTGCAGGGTAAAAAAAAAATGCTTTTTTGAAAATTTTAAAATACATATTAAATTTTGAAACAAAAAAGGAAGTGGCTATATTTTCCATGTCAATTTGGAATGCAGATTTTTTCTAGAATTGTAATAAATAAACTGAAACTGCCACTGTACAAACCCACACATTGTACAGTTTTCCCTTTTTCCACACACACACACCACACACACACTTTTAGAAACTAAACTAAACTATTATTACATGCTGGTCAGCTCTTGATATTATAAGTTAACCTCTTTAAGACTGGAACCATTATCAGCATGGTGTATTTGCTTTCTCGGGATAGTATTAAAAAGCAGGTCTATTTAATTTACTATACATTAATTTATGGCTTCTCTAAATATATAAATCGCAGTTGCTTTCAAGCAGTGATAGGTATACATTGATTTTATGTACTCTTAGATTGATTGGTACATTTGTTTGTCTCGCAGTGCATTATATTTACTGTATTTATTATGTGAAACATAATTAGATGGAAGACCACCACAATATTTATTGTGAATAAATGCAATATAGAAACAGGGGCCTTGAAATATCTCATATCTTATAATCTCTGGAACTTTGGCAGCACACATTTTACTTTCAGTCAGCTAACTCAAAACTAAAAGTGCATCAATGAAAATATGAAATGGAGTTACTCTAAATGGCAACCCCCCCCCAAAAAAAAATATCGTGGGTCAAAATAATGTGGAATAAATAAAATCTAAAACACTGTGTAGCCTGTACACTTCATACTAACTACTGCATTATACTAAAGTCACTCATTTTTAGTGTCAAATTCTTTGTGAATTTTAATGAATATTTGGGAACTTGCTTCCCTAACAAATTATATTCATTCAAAATAATATTTATTTACTAAGTAAAGCATGGGAAAAAATAATACAATGCAAAAAATACTTTGGTAATATGGTCAAGGAACAAAGTGCTTTTCTTTTAAAAAATGGCAATGGAATTGTTGTCATTGTCCTTCCTGACTAAAGTTAACATTGTTGATGCTTCTTTTATGGCTCATTTGCATGGGCTATGCTGTGGTAAGGTCCTGCCAGGACTATTTGATTTTATATGTGGGGAAGAAAGTGGCAATAAAGTATAGCTGCCATATAACATTTAATTATATACCTTTAAAACAATAATTCAATGGTAATTTACTACCAGTAATAATTAAGAAATTAATGATTGTGTGTTCTGCATTGTTCACCAGTAAGTTGTTGGTAATTATTTTTTTCAAATCAGTTGTATATCGTTTTTGCTTTTAAAACAAAAAAAAAGCAAAAAGACATGAGTATATTACAAGAAAAAGAAGAATAAAATTTCCAATTTTTAATGTTCAAACTTCTCTAATAACAATATCTAATCTGTTCGGTTCTAAAGTAGTTTTTATGTTTGATTATTAGTTAATTACATTGTTTAAGAAAATTAAATCTAAAAATAACAGGATACCTATTGAATCAATGTCAATAAATAATTAATTATTAGTTTAAAATTTTTTATTTCATCATTTCCAAACTACACAATGTTGTTTCTGAAAGCTAACATCCATCAGTACCAGTAGTGGATGTTTTTGATTTGTAGTTTGAACTTATGCTGTATTATTTCATTTGCTGGTTCTGTCGGGTTATTATAAAACAGCGCTATAAGTTATAATGGAGTACATTCAGATTTTTTGTTTGTTTCCTTTTACTTGGGTGGCCTTTGACTGATCCAGTTTGCAAAGATTTTGTTGGGTTATAATTTTAAATTTTGAGAAGATTCCATCTCAATTTAGTGAGAGTAAAACAAACAAATGCTTTGGTGGAGGTACAGATAACTGATGTAATAACTTCAGAAGAAACAGATAAATTGTGCAGTTTTGCTACGCTAACTAACAGTAACATCTCTTAGCTGATAAATAGTTCTACGTTATATCAAAAGTGTAATCAATATTGTTTAAAATTTTTCTTTGCTTGGTGATAATTTCAAAATTTGCATCAAAATGCAATTAAAGGCACTGGTTTACTCTTAAATTACAAGGTAGTAGCTTTTCCTTCCTCTGTTTGAAAACTGGTTGTTAGTTGGTCTTTCTAGCAAAATGGAATGGTGGTTGGTGACAGACCCCTGTGGCTCAAGGGCCCAAGTTTGAAGCACACTAAATACCAGCTGGCATAGTTTGTTGGATAGTATGGTTTCTACTGAGGACTACATTTGCCTCCCGTAGCTGACCAAAGGAGTTTTAATAGGGACATTGCATTTGGGAATGGCTATGATAGATGGTTATTGCACCAGTATTACTGCATAATACCACCTACATTGTGGACACAGACGGACCAATTGTTTAGAAAGCCTAACCAAGGCCCCATGAGAAACACACAAGTGTCTACTACAATCACAGAATGAACTGAAATGGAAATTGTAAAAATTCTTTTTAATCACAGATAGAGATGCAGAAAAAAAATCATTACATGTATTTTAAAGCTGAACTCTCTTTCAACTTGATGCATTCTGTTTAAAAATCTTCTAAGGAGATTCTTGGAAAATGCTTTATACTCAACAATTTAATGCTTGCTTTACATGGGTGCTGGCAATAGAAAATAATTTTTTTTCCCAAAATGCGTGCGCACACTGGATTATGCACAAATGTAGACTAACATGCAGAATTATGGTATTTATTTACATTAAACTTAATATACACAACCAGACATCAAAATGGTAACCCTTACATTATTTCTATTTTTGAAGGCAACTCTTGATTTAAAAAAACTTCCGCACAAAATTGAAATGTTGCTGGAGTTTCTCATTTCCCTAAATAGCAGAGTAAATGGGGTAGTGTGTTCTTGTCAGAAGTATGGGAAGAAAAACAAATCTGGAAGGTATTTGAGGTAAAGTTTTTTTTTTTTAATCTTTTTAGTTTCACACAGGATAAGATTGTATAATAGAAAAGCTAAACTTGGTTCAATTTTGAAAAAAAGATTAAAACTTTATTGTATGTCAGAGCTGCAGCCAAAAAGAAAAAGCTATCTGAACTTAAAATAATTATTTCTGCACCTGTTGTGTGTCTGATTGCGCCTGTTGAGCACCACATAGAAATTCTAGGAGCTTGAGGAAGCCAGCAGCACATCGGTTTGATACATAATTTACATAGCAGAAAATTAGGGGAGAGGGTTGGCTGTCTGACTGTTCAGTCTTGGCACAGTGCTGAGAATGCTTGGGGAGTCATAGATGTTTTGTAAGAGATAAATGGCACCGGTCCTGGTTAAAGTGTGCATTTAGTTCATTGCTGCATGTTGTTGGCCAATTGGAATGTGGAGCAAATGTTCAGTCTCGTGATCTGAGTCTTTCCTCTTTTTTTTACTTACAGAGTCTTCACTGTCTTGTCTTTGTTATTTCCTGCAATGTTCCTCCAACAAAAATTCGGTGCTTCCACGCTTGGCTATTTGAATTTTTTTTAATTTTGAATAGGAAAAAAAAGCAATCTTAAAAAAAAAAAATTTGGTACCATTTGAAACAGTTTTAGCGTGTTAAATTCAGATGCTGATGGTAATGATGACTACTGTTTTTCTTATTCTAAATCATCAAATCATTGGTCATCATAAAATCATGTCAGCTTTCCTTTTTTTTTTTGACCTGTGAAACATTTGAAGGATCTAGTAGCAAGTATAATTGCCAGAGAAGACTCCTGCATTCTGCTAACTCCTAAAAGCAAAAACAAAACAAAAAAATAGTTAAAATGTTGTACAGAAGTGTTCAGTTTTGTAAATGACATCTCAGATTTCCTTAAATCAGTGTGAAATAAATAATCTGAAATGCAATCCATAAAGGCAACTTCGGCTTTGGTAATTGGCCATGTGGTTGTAATCTCTGCTCTATAAATACTACATCATAGCTCTCAAGTAGTCTTAGAAATGTGGACCTGGCATTAATACACTTATAATAGAAAAAAAAAATTTTTTTTCTGTTTATTTTTGTTTGTAAATTTTGTATCATTTTAAATAAAAACATCAAAGTGGAGCGTATCAACATGAAAGAGAATGAAAGAAAAACAAAAAAAATTGATTTTTTTAAAAAAAATGAATTTTTATAGTAACTGAAAGTGTACAATATTAGGTACAAATGTTTACAGATAGTGAAAATTTAGAAATCCATGGACTTTGTGATGTGATAATTAGGGGGGGAAAAAAACCAGAACTATCTATCTTTACCTTGGGGGAAGTATTTGGATTTTTGTAGTTTGTTAAAAGAAAGCCATCCTGATTAGCTCAGTGTTGGAATGTTATTTACATTCAGATGAGTTTGTAAATTGTGTTCAATATAACACTAACAATAGACATCATACTAACTGGCCTATGATTAATTACTGGGTTTAAGTTTAGCAGCTAGGTGTTACACTTGCTTTTAGGCCTTTGGAGATTTAATGGATTTATCTTGATGATAATCCTGTTTTAAACTGACTATTGTGTTAGTCACTTCTAATTTGTTCTTTAATGTTTGGAAAAAAAACATCATCAAAAACATTAGAAAAGCATTTATTTAAATTTCTGCTTTCCTTTTTACTTTTTTTTTTAATTTGGTGCAGTTTTATTGGTTCCTTTTCTCTTTGGGTCACCAATGGATAAAATGGTACACTAATTTTTTGGAGCAAATCTCTTGAGCATTTTAGTGGAGAAAACCAGTCAATTTCAAGGTTAGACCATTTTTAAAAAAGCAATTTTAAATAATTTTCAATTTTGTTTGAGTTTTTTTTTAATGGATATGGAACACTTTTTTGTAATTTAAAGAAACAGTCTTCCAACAAACAGTTAATTGCACTGAGCAAGATGGATAAAGCTCTCTTCTCATAATCTCTCTCTAAACTGAAACATGGCATTTTTATTTCAACAGTGGAAAGAAATAACTAGTTGAAACTCTGGTATAGTTAGGGTTAAATTATTTACTAAAGTTAAATCTTCAAATTATGTTTAGTGAACTGACTGAATAACTGTATCTGCACTTGAGATGAGTTTTTGATTTTTTTGACACAGAACTACACTTAGCACAGATTATGTTTCTGGTGTTTTTCACAATGTTTTTTCAGGCCTGAAACACTGTTTACACATCAAATATGTAGCTGCATATTCTAAAAAAAAAAAACCACCCAATTTCACTTGTCTGCATTCACAGGTATCCACAATAAATACTTACCCTCTTTAATGATATTTCAGTTAATAAATATTATCTGTTGAAGAATTTACTTTGTACACACGATGATCATTAATCAGTACATCTATAGATACTAAATGAAAAACAGCTATCTTAGTTCAGATCTGTTGTAGCCTACTCCAAAGTCCTTTTTACCTTTGCAGTATCCACACCAGTGGTAAACAAAAAGTTTATTCATATTTTCTTATTATTTGATGATGCATTTCCCTACCTATGTATTTTCCTTGTGTTGCCAGAGCATTCATGAAATACCACTCTGTTTGGTAATGCTCTTCTGGGCACCTGATTGCCACATCAATGATAATATGTAATCTGCATTTAAATGTGCTCACGTTGATTGTGTCAGATTATTCGCTGTACTTTTACCATATTAGTGTCTTTCTACTACAACACCAATTTCTCATGTGTTTGCTCTCTAATTTGAAATTCTTGTAGCAAGCATTGTGTATCATGTCTAGACACTAAGCTACACAATCAGGTTTGAGCTTGATGTTGAAAACTATGTAAAATCTACAACAGTTAGGCTGCAAAGAAATTTGATGTAAACAGAAAGAGAGTGAAACAGTTGACACAACAAGCAACAAGCTGATGAGGGTAAACTGGTTCTGGAGCTGTCAAAGATGAGAAAGCGGCTACTTGGGAGTGTTTGAAAATTGCAAGATGATAAAATAGTTTCACAACATTTTTGCCTGGTTTTTCAAAGTGATGATTATGGCATACAGTGATGAACAGCTAGACAAGAAGGTCATTAAAAGGTCTACAGTGATAAAACTTTGCAAAACCAACTGCATTCTATTTGGGCTTTATTTATCCCACCCCCTCCCAAGAGAGAATGTTTCCAGGAGAGTTTGCTTTTCCAGTCATGTATACTGCATAATTGTTCTTTATAATTCTTTCATTACAAATATATTTCTGCTATTTTTCATGTATGTTCAGTGTTTCTTGGCTTGAATTATCATTTGGAGATATTCATATGCCCTTTAGTTTCTACATAGTGTTGCTGCATCATCTATTTGTGATCAAAGGAAGGTTTAGGTTCCAATTTCAGTTTTCAGCAGATTTTCATTTTTTGGACCAAATAAAAATACTCTGGTGGGCTGACAATTAGAATCAATACATCATTTAATGTGATGTTTTTGGTTTTTTAAAAAAAATCTTTTTCTACAATTACCTTACATAAATTAATAATGTTTAATAACAGCACATTGAAACCTAAATCACTCAATTTAAATAAACTATGTTAACATAGTTACCTACAAAATGAAACTGATTTAACCCTGATAAACTGATGTTGAAGAATTCTTAATGAAAAGGTGTACCATAGAGATTCTATGGCATTGCCCAGGAGAAGACAGACACATGGGCATCACATGCAGGATTTACATTGCTGTTTGTATACATCATCTCAATGTCTTTGGCATTTGGAAGCTTTAAATTTTACCAGTATTATTAGTCATTGATGATAGGATCTTTTGCATAGCACATATTTTAGACTGCATTCTATTTAAAGGAGGCTAATTTTCAGAAGCAAACCTAGAGTTCACTCAAATAGCTAAAGCATCTTTTTTTTTGTCATATCAGACTTTTCTATCAATGAACATTGTCATTTATTTTTGTAACCTTGGATTATTGCATAATTTTTTATCATGATATTTTTTCTAAACCACTTGTAATTTACTTAGAGGGTGAAAATCATATCTACTTTGTCATAGGAAAATCGAGTGCAGGTTTCTTGCCTGAATTTATGAACATTGTTTACAAAAGGGGCCAACAGTAAATAAACATACATTCATGTTTTATGCTTGGTAAAAACTCATTAGAAATCTCATTTCTGTGTGAGTGAGTGAGTGAGAGAAAGAGAGAAATTGCTTTTCACATTCTGGATCATCTTGGTCAAACAGAAACAAGTCAGTATGTCAGTAACCAATTTTTACATTTAAATTCCTACTTGAATCTTTAATGAGTTTATATTAATTAATCTTTCTGTGGTGCAGTATTTGTAGATTATTGGTTAAATATAAAATCTCTATTTTTTAAATTTGAGAAATGTGATTTCTTTCTTTACCACTCTAATATACTTTTATGGTAGTATTCCTATATCTTAACTCTTCAAAATGACATCTCGATCTTTGGCTGTGGTAGTAGCTTCTCTCTATTTGGCATTAACACCAGTTTGTAACGCCATTGTGTACATAGCTAAATCAGCCAGGTTTGTTTTTCTGTTCTGTACAAATGGAAAAAAAAGAGAGAAGTCAAATTGTTATCTGAATCAAGTTATTGACCACTGAAAGATCCATTGTAGAGTAGAAAATGAAATATTTGAAAAAAAAAAAAACTGTCAGACAGAGATTTAAAATTGTAACTGACAGAATGTGTTTACCTGTGTGGTTTTACTTATTTTCATTTTAGTTCTAACTTGAATATGGATCTGATTCATGCAGGCCTCTTAGAATAAACAATTTTGTTTCTATAGCCAGTTTGTTTTTAAATAACCAAAAATCAAAAGACATTTGAAGCATCTTATAGCATATTTTTGTATTTCAACTGGCAATTGAAAAAGTGATAAACACTTTCTTCTTACCTCACATTTTGTTTACATATTTTTACAGTTTGCAATGCATACAGAGAGTATTTGTACAGTTAAATTGTGGTAATATTTGACTAAACCAGAATTTTTGACTATGACAAAATATGTAACATTTTTACTTACAATTTAAAAAAAAAAAAAGCCTAGACATTAACTTTTTTTACAAGTTCTGCTTGAAATACCAAGTACCCATATCAACAGAAGTGGGAATGTATGAATAGAGGTTTTCACTCACCTGAACTACAAAAGTGTCTCTAGCAGGCTTATTTACATGCTCTCTGGCAAGGTTGAGATACTTTCTCTGGCTTTTGGCACTGATAAAAGACTTTTCTGACCACCCTACTTGTCAACTTGACATCAAGCAGTCTATTGCAATAGTTTTGGCACTAATCTTAATTCTGCTGACATTCCTCACGTCAGTACTTAGAAAGTCTTTACTAGCTTGGTTATATATCTGTTGGTTTTGGCAACGCCCCCTTCTAAAAAACATCATTCACCACAAGGCCAGATTTCTTAGGTTTAAATAGTTTTGTGAATGAGGCTTTTCTGGTGGCAGTCATCAATTTTTTTGTCTGAAATTGGTGAACAACTATACAGTGTTGGTCATTTTCGTAACTGAACCAAACTTGCAAAAATATCCAATGTATACATTATATATCTGGTGTCTCTGGTCTGCCATTTGGTTTAAATATGAACATTGATAGGTCAAAACATTATTATGCAAAACAACAATGAACTACAATATGTGGTGACTTTCACCTGATTTATGAGCATATCTTTGATGTACAGATAATTCTTGAAGAAACGAAGGTTTACATTTCACGCTGTTGTCAAAAAGGTGGTATGTTTGATTATTGCTTATGAAGTGAATTTTTATAAATATTACATACTTTGGCATGGTGTAAACTTGTTATTTCATATTACCACATTGTTGAATATTGTAACCATCATATAGGCAATTGTTATTTTGCTGATAAAAGGAAACATCAAGATGGTAGTGGATGGCACAGATGATTTTATTTTATTCTTACTCATAATAAATGGCTTTGTCTTCAGTCTAACATTCATAAAATGTATAGATCAGTTCTGAAATGCTTAACATCTTTTACATGAATAGTACTTAATTTTCTGATGATATTCAGATCAGATTATTTTAGTAAACTGAAGTAATGCTCACAGATATAACTGAAATAAGAATAAGAATTTAATAGTTGTCAGTAAATTTTGTCAGTGTAGCTTTTTAATTTCAAAACCACCATTTATAAGGTGCAAAAATGTCTTTGCTTTATTTTTTTAAAAAAAAAAACTAAAAATGATGTGCATTTACAGATTTTAAATTGGTAGATGTATTTTAAAAAAAACATTATCGACCTGTGGTCTGATGAGAGTGACTGAAATTTACCAACTTTATTAGGCAGTCAGTCAACAGTAGATTATGTTTTATCATAAAATAACTTTTGTCATTTTTTTCACAGGAATGAGATTAGACTGTTTAATTAACTCAGTTGTTTTATTGTGATTGTACCAAATACTGTAGCTCTGTTTCTATAAGGAAATCAGTGAAACATTAGGCTCCTCCTATTCTATTATGTAATTGTTATTAACTGCTTCATTTTTTCTTTTAAATTTATCTTAATGGTGGGTTATTAATATTAAGTAGTAGTGCTTGATTTCCATTTAGCAACAACAACATTAAAAAGCTATCATTCTTTAGTAAACTAATTCTTCATTTTTCAAGCAACGAGCCACCCAAATTATTTTATTTTTGAAAAATAGTCAATTTGGGTAGTTTTACAACTGGTGGCTAGCTACCCTTTTCTGTTCTTTTTTTTTGCCTCAATATATGGATTGAAATACCCTTTTATTAGAAGATAGAAATGCAAAACCTCTATCAAATGTTTCATTACTTATATGTATGCTGGGTTTCATTTGAATGTCTTCAGTATAATGGACTGAACTACTAGATATTCAAGTCTAAAATCATTCTGTAATTTCATTATTATGGTAATGTTAAAAGAAACAACAAAGTTTTTTCAGTATTAAAGAAAAAAAAAGATGGTATTGTTTAGTTTGAAGAAATCTTTATCAATTCATAACTACAAAAACAACTGTAAAAATGGGCTTTGATGTATTGGCCATGAACAAAATCATAATAAGAAACAGCTTTAGAAATTAACACCACCACTGCAAGAATGTTCTGGCAACAAGACACTTCAGCTATTTTAAAAACTGTTAGACCATATGTATGTTGCATGTCTTCAAGATTTAATTTGGTACCGCATTGTTTTTATTATTATTATTATTATTTCAATAGAACAGTGGGTGGTGTATGGTTTATGTTGCTTACCTGAAATATATTACTACAGGTAGAATACTGCATGCAATAATTCCCTAACAAACACTCTATCACAAGAGCTAGCAGGTGTTATCTCCCTTAAATAGCACTGTTGTTCATAATGAAACTATCTTGAACAGTTTAATTGTTTCTTTTGTACATTATCAGCTGGCATTTTAAGCATTCCTCACTGAATTGCTGTGCATGTACTGTTTGTTGTAGCCTCTAGCAGTAGAAGTAACACTGCTTTGAAATGGATTAAAGCGTTTGCAGGCAATGACCAGATTCTTTAATAGGGTAATTTTTCTGATGATGGCTGTCAACGAAGAAAGAAACGTTTAACTTATAGCTGATTGTATTGGAATGGTGAGGATTACATTCATTAAAAATTATTTAGTAGGTTGAATTGACTAGACTTTTGCAAAAAGAAAACACCATTTTTTTATTTTTGCAGGTAAAAAACTACTGTTTATTTAATATTGAGGTAATTTTCTTTTCTTTTTAAACTAGTTTAGATGTTTGGCTTGCACTATACAAAATTATATTGGAACTTGCAGGTAGCCAGCAAAGAAAATTTGAATTTAAATAAAACCAGTAGTTAACAAAAACATAATTAACGATGATAATAATTATCAATAAAAGAAAATACTCTCCAAACAGTAAATAAATGAATATGTATTGTTCAAATTAATGTTTTATAATAGGTGTACCTGCCTGTTCAGAGCGGGTTAAAAAAAAAAAAATCCAAAATAGCAGCAATGGAATAAAAGATAACTGTTCATTAAACTAGGGTTTTTCACCATGAATTAATTGACACAGATGTCCTATACAGGCAGTATGGTTGAATAAGACCAAATCTTCAGGCCATGACAGATGGGAATTAAATCATACCTGCATTGGTTGTTTTTCCAGTATATACAGAACTTCAACTTTATAAACTCCTTGCAATTTGTCAAGAGTGACAATTCAATTCTTGAAAGCCCCTACCTCTGTTTGAAGAAAAATTCTTAGAGTCAGTCTTATAGAAATAGTAGCCTGATTTAATTGCTTTTTAAAATTGTATATGCACAAAAGGTATAGATAAATATATAATACATATCCTTCTTAAGAACTGTATGCATAACATAACAGGTCTGGCAATAAATATCTTATTAAGTACTTTATGTAAATAAGATTCTATAATATGTGGTGGAAATCCATTAATTAACAGTAACTTCCTAATAGATTTTCATCATACACTTCTTTAATATAGAGAAAGGAACAAAAAAAAGGGTCAATTTCATTTAAAAACCATAAAGGTGGTATTCTGTACTCCATTTTCATCTCCACGGTAATGCTAAATTTAGGATATTGATTCAATCAGTCTAAAATATTTTATCTTTATCAACATATATTGCATAGAAATCTTATTGTTTGTGTCTATTTTAGGTAGAAAATGCATCTTCTATAGCATATTGGAAGATATTTTTAAGAATTGGTGCTGAGGGAGACTTTTTCCAGTATTCCAGTATTATCCAATTGTTTATGTAACTGATTTTGAAAAATGGAACAGGAATATGTAGTTGCTAATGTTAGTAACTGTTTAAGAACCTCTTCAGGATGGCAGAAAAAAATATCATTGTGCATTCAGTAGAGCAGTAGAAAATAAAGATTTAACATCAACACTATACATAATCTTATTCTGAAAATCCAAAATTTCAATATAAAATCAAAACTGTATTTTAATGCATAATTGTTAGTGGAAATAGGTTTGAGTGTATCAAGTTTATCAATAAAAACATGATAAATTATATCTATGAGCATCTATTGAAAAGCTTTCAGATTAGTTTTGAAAACTACTAGGCTGTATAACAACAGGATATGTATGATAAAATGATAGAGAAATCATTATTATTGTCTTTGCAGACATTGTTTAGGATTTGCCACAGGATCTAATAGTAATGGAGAGAGAATGTGTTGTACTTTAGTGGAAATTAAATCAATTTTATACCAAAACCAGATTGTTTGTTGGGGTGTATAATGCATCCTTTCCAACATCAGGGAGGCTGTAATGTTTTTGTTTTTAATTTTTAAAATACCATATAGAATAAAATAGTAGCATTTGTAAACTATTAAATGAATTTGGCAGAGTATATCTTTTTATATCTTGGCAAGAAATACTCAAGATTAGAGTGGGGAAATCAGCATTGTTCAACTTTGCAGGTGAAAGTAGTTCTACAGTGTTTAACTGATAAGGTGAGCAATTGAGAAGCAATTCCTGTAGAGGTGGGTTCTTTTGGTTTTGGGCCAGTAAATTTATTAACTGTTTTAAATTTCTTTTTGAAATAGTGTGCATTCATTCATTTACTATTTAGTGCTATTGTTCCTTATTTTCTTTGGTTGTTGATAAACTTAGCTAAGCTTTAACATTTTTTTTAATTCTTAATTATGCCTTTGCTGACCATTTTTGTTAAAACAAAAATATATGTTCAATTAGTTAATCTTTTTGCTTACAACATTGCCTTTTTTTAAAATTAGTTGTCAAAAGTTAATTAAAAAATTTTCAAGAAATTTATTACTTGAATTAAAGTGTTTGTACTTTCACCATACATTCCATATATATACAGTGCCTTGCTGTAATAATTTGGCAACCAGTTAGTACAGTATAATTAGTTTGTTAAGAACAAAGGCAAATAAAGACAAAAAAAAGAATGAAATTCATTATTAGTGCTTGGTTGAATCACTTTTTCCAGTACAAAGATTCTCTACTTTGTTTAGCATTGAATCAACAAGATTTTATATCACTGTCTGGTCAAAATTTCCACTTATCTGTGAGAGAGCTGCTTCTAATTTATCATATTGTCAGGACAAAAACACTTGCTTTCAGGGATGATCTAGATACTTCTATTGGTGCTTTATTAGATTCATATTGGGGCTTTAAAGTACACAGGGAAGAAGTTGAATGCTCTTTTTCCAGACTGGTGGCATAACATATGTTGGCATTCTTTTAAGAAAATGGGCATCAATTGGCACAATAATAGTGTATCTTTAAAATGGCAATTTATCCAGCAGAATTTAGACATCCTTAGACAGACAATAATTTCTCTTTCCACCATGCTCTATTGTAGCCCATACAGTGACACTCTTGCCTCTATATTTGATTGTGGGACGTGTGACTTCCATATGTCATTGCTGAAACCTGTACTCATTGGGAAAGAGTACATGTTGCCAATACTTAAGGGGGTCTTCTTGCCAGATGTCCACTGATCAGACCTTTTGAAGCATTTTATCCCTATTACAGCATGATAATAGTGCATGCACGCTTTTTATCTACTTTAAGTATATAAATTTTGATCAGATATGTTCATTTATGGGGGGCAGCAAAATTATATGGCATGGCAGTGTTGTGTGTGTGTGTGTATATATATATATCTGATTGGCAATAATGGATAACAATTTTTGCATTGAGATAAATAGATTATAGAAATTTATTTATTGAAAATTTTGTTGGCAAGTCTGTTGTTGTATGTGCATTGTCAAGATCAAAGATTGTATCTTTATGGTTTAATATGGTTGTCATTGTTTGTTAACCGGACCACCAACACAGTTCTTAGTATTGGATGTATAAAGTAGGCTTTGGTTTTGAAAGTAAGAATTAAGTCTAAGAAAAGCATAAACTGGCTATGGTCGATAAAATGCCAACCAACATAACATGTTAGCTTTGATTGCATTATATGTCTGACTTTATTGAAAATAGACCAGAGAACCTGCCAGCAGTTTTAATTGAAGTAGCTACATTTCTTTATGGTTAATTAACATTTATTACAGTAATATATGTGTTCTTCAATGCATGTCAACTTTCTGATTCACATTCAGTTTATTTGCCACATATATTTAACTTTTATGTAATACAAAAGGTCAAGATCAGATTTGTTTGTTTATTCTCTCTCTCTAAGAACAAGTTAGTGATTTCTTGCAGTCTATCTTAATAATATTGACATTTAGTAATATATTGCTTATCCAGTCTAAATTATGTGTATTGATATGACTTCTAATATTCTTATCAATTTGTACTTTATCAACCTTTTTTTTTATCTACTATGTTTTATTTATAATGTGTCTCTAGGAGCACTTTCCAGATATGACGGTAATTCAATTCCCCACTGTAAGGCCTTTAGAGACTTTGATGAAGACAGCTTTTAAAAACATTTTACAAGGGTAATTGAGAATTTGTCTTTCTCTTCTGGGGCTTTGACATCTTAGCAACATCTGCAGAATTAAAAAGAATTAAAAAAAAAACAAATTTGGAGGTCAATTGGAAGTTCTGAACCCTCAGCAGCCACATTGACAGTTGGCACTAACAAGCAGAGGCTCTAGTGAGCTAGAGAGGAAGCAGTGAGAAGGTTATCTGTGACAGTAATCTTTGCCTCTTGGTCCAATCCTGTGTCTGGTAGCTAATTTACTTTGGCCATGCTACCATCTGGCAGAATATGTTACCATGGAACAGCATTCTCAAGAACAGCTGATTTGGGTTAATGTCTGGCTTTTGGACCAGGTTAGCCAGGAGCTAGCTACTGTATTTCCTTTACAGTAATTGACCATCTGTGACTAGAATACACTAGTTGTTACTTCCTGTGTTAATTCTCTCTATAATTAGGTTAATGGAAGGAAAGTTGCTAATGTAAAAAAAGTTTAATTTTGCTTGGATGTTGAAGAAAATCAACTGGTCATTAAAGGGTGGCTTGCAAGTTTATGAGAAAAACTAATAAAAAATAAAATTAGCTATTATTCCTAACTGCACATTTTCTCTTATAACTTTCATTAATGGCTCTTGTTTTGGCAGTGATTTTTTTTTGTTGTCCCTATAAACTATGGTGTTACTTTATTTTTCCTAGACTAAAAGATACACTGTTATTTTTCTGGCTTAGAATTAAAATTAATGAACAAAAAAATTGAACTCGAATCAAAATAAAATGACATGAAACTTCAGTGTCAATTTATTAGCAGCTGGTAGTGCTTGCATTGACATAACCCTGATGATGTGCACACATCAGAAGTGTTTGATAAATGTTTCCTGATGCTTTTGTAAGAAAGTTAAATATTGTGAGGTCTACTTTTACCAGTAGGTATAACAACTGCCTTCCTCACTCAATTCAGTGGGCCAAAACCACTTTTTGTGCCCAGTGAAATCTACTCATGCATTTAGGTACAAGACTTACTCTTACTATGTAATGTCTCTACCTGTTCATTAACAGATCATGTTGGAAGTTTGCCAGATCTCATCAGATACTTGGCTCCTTTTGTTAGAAATCTTGTACTTACTATTAGTTCAGAAAAGCTTTGTTGAAGTTTCTTTTTGATATTTATTGCAGACAAAATCATTAAGCATCATTAATTTCAAGACATATAAAATAATCTTGCAACCAAATTCCTCTCTAGACTTTAATAAGAAAGAAAAACATCTTTTGGGGACCTTTAAAAGATTCTATAATAAAGACTGGATTTACTCTGGTTAGAAAAGATCTTTCAAAGTAATTTGTTTCTTTAGACAAGCACATGATATATCAGATGACATTATATATCTTTATGTATTGGTAAAATGAACTTGCAAATTATTAAATGCTACAGTTAATAATTCTAAAAAATTTTTTTTAATTATAATTTTTGTTCTATTATGTAGTTAAAGAAACCCATCATTCAAATACAGCATTGTTCAAAATGTTATATTTTAATAAATTCATTGTGTTAAGAATTTTTTTTTTTTTTTGACTGTTCCCATTATTATGAGTGATAGTAACCTTTACATCCCTGGCTACTATCTTCCTGATAAATATTTTCCTGTCAGGTCATAGAGTATCTGTGACCTTTGAGACTTCAGAAACAGCTGGTTTGTTCCCTGGGTCTCATCAAATTTCAGCTGGACCTGGGCTTTTAACCAGGGCCAGAGTGAGGGACAGAGGGATTTCAGAATTACAGCAGTGTGTCTGTAAACATCAAATATGGTCAAAATAACAGTGGCAGTGGAAAACAAAAACATATCTTAAATAATTGTCTGGGGTTTTCATATCATCAACTCAGCTGAAGCCAAGGTTACAGAGTACACAATGTGTTTGGAAAGTGGAGTATGTAAAATAGTGGGAGAGTGAGTCTGGTCATTGGGTAGTGATAGATCAGAATTTGTCAGTACAAGTCTTGAAAAGCCTCAAACACTAAATAGTGGATAGTGATTCTTTAAAGCAAAGAATGAAACAGGTTTAAGATATTTAAAAAAAAAATCATCTAAATTAAAAATGCAGGTAGATGGAGATTTCTTCATTTTTTAAATAATTATTATCTGATAGTATGGGGTTGTAGATATGTTGAAAATTAATGTTGTATCATCTGAAAATTTCGCATTCATTTCTGCCGCCTTCACTTTTTCTTTGTGTAAATTCAAGTTACATCATCTAGAATTTGATTTTAATAATTGATGATATGTGAACATTAACCATTTCTCCACTAGAACAATGTAAATAAAAAAGAAACATTGTGTTTATTTTCTACAGGAATCCTTTCATTGTTTTGTCATAGTTTTGCAGTAATTTTTGATCAAATGTAAATATTGTCACTACTACAAGATATGGAAATGGGTAATGGAAATTATATAAAAAGCTAAAGATGTCTTTTGTTTGTCTTTCATAGAAGTTTCTCATGTTTTTCTCTACAAGATCATAAAAGAGACAAAACAAAATTAAATATTATTTTAAAAGTTTTATTTTAATTCAAATTACTTGGTATGTTCAAATAAAACTTGGCTGGATACAATTACAGTGATTCTTTTTTAAGCTAGGTGACATTGAAACGATCTCAGTAAATTCCCTTGTTTTTACTTTAAAAATGATTTAAAAGACTCCATTGTTTTTGGAAGAAGAAAAGGAGAAAATTCATAATGCATGCATGCATGAAAATTTTAACACTGGTTGCGCGAACCAGCCTGGGGAGTTTTCGTGAAACTCCGAACAGGTGAGATTTGTGGAATTACATGGTTGGATCAAAATATTTTCCTAAATTCTGATTGGTTCCTGAAACAGGCAAATCCAATGAATCTTTATCCAACTGTCGCCAAGGCTGAATAACCCTCACTCTCAGTCCAGCTCTACCTGTTCATCAATCAAGAAGAAAATAAAAGCATTATACAGTGGCCATTTCATGCAACTGCCATAGTAGAGCTAAATGTTATAATTGCTTAGAATGCAGTAAATGCACATGTAGGTGCCAACTGATCAGAAGGTGATAGCCAAGACAGGGTCAGTCCGAACTGATTTACAGAGAAATTGATGACGAAGAGACTGAATGGCAATGTAAAGGATGCACAAAGCACCCTTTTGAGGAATTAGAGGAGCAAATGATGGTACTAACTGTATCAGATGTTCAACAATTTTTGCAAATAGCAGCCAACATTGGACACAGAATGCCCAGCAAAGAAGCAAGAGACACCATAGTGACAGATTTGGAAGAAGAATCAGCTGAATGATCCCACTATATGCAAGTAAACATTGTTTGATAGAATTTTGTGAGGTTCTATATCTTCATAATCTTGATTCATTGAAAAAAAGAAGTATGGATGCATAATAACCTGTTGGGAAGTGCTTCAAATGACAAACTGTTGATGAACATAAAGATATTAATCAGAAGTTTGCCTGAATTGAATATTTAAAAGTGTGTATTGCTGGTTCCAGTATGCAAGATTTTCATATTGAGATTGTTGAAAGAGATGGTGGGTATTGGTGAAGAGTATGTAGCAACTTCCAGGTGACATTTCAAATACGTGGCTGAAGTTAATGCACTTGCTTTTGAAATTAGACATGTAATGCAATATAATGAATTGACAGTAAACAGAGCTGTCAAATTTTTACTGCATGAATCAAATGTACAAATGATACCCTAGAGAATGAGAAAGATCTTATTGGACAGTAATGGAGTAGATTTTCTGAAGCTGATTTGAAAACAGCTGTCCAGACTCAGTGCAAGCATACTTGGATAAATATCCAGATCCAATTGATGAAATTGGTGTTACTTCACTATGGAAAATAATCAAGGTTCTAACATTCAAAGACAATAAGGCGAAAAAGGCTATCAACTATTTGTTGGGAATTCTATTGTATAATAATTTTGACTTGATAAATTGCATTATATCTACTTCAAACACTCATGCTTTTAAATTGAAGAAGTTAATCTGTGCATTGGAATTGTTTATGAAATAAATGTTTGAAAACCATGTGTCAATGTGTAGCTGAACATCAGTGGATTATGCATTGGTTTAGCAGTTTAATGTCAACTAATTGTGAAACTTGCTGCCTGCTGTTAAAAGCATTTGAGTTTATCCAGGAAAGGGTTGACTCATAGAATGATCAATTATTATTAGATTGCATTGATAAGATTAAATTCTACATGGGACATAGGATCCGAGTCCATAACCAGAGATTCATATTGATAGAATTCTAGTATCCCTTACCCACAAACAAGCATATTTTATAATGGATTTCAAAATGAAATTTGAGGCAATGTACTTTCTTGAAATCACCTTAGATCACTATGGCAAAAACAGAGTGATGATCTATACAAGATACAATCTAAACGAGGGCAAGCAGAATTTGGCTGACCATAACATGTATAATGACCAAAAAGCATCACGTGACACGAAACAAGATTGGCTGGCAGTGTTAACCTACTTTGAAGCAGCTGCAATATGTTTGAGGCATGATTGCCCTGAAGTAGAAGAGATTGACAACACAAAGTGCTATCAAAAGCCGGAGCTAGTGTATTTTATGAATGTGGTTGCGAAATATCATTTGTTCAACCTAGTTTCTTACATCTACACTGATACTCAGGATGGAAAAGCTGCTCTTGATGGTCATTCTGCTATTGCAATGAAACATGCTTCAAGGTATTGCAACATTGGAAACAATGTCATCACTGAATGCAATTTGATTGAAGCTCTACATTTGAATGGAGGTATAAACAACTCAGTTGGGGAAATGGTTTACTCCAATCTAAATAAACTGGAGCAATTTCAAGTGGAACATGAGCATGTTTTGCAGCATTTCAAGTGGGTAACTCAATGTGATGAGATCTGTATTGAGCATGACAGTAAAGAAGTACATATGAGTATTCAGGAATCAGTTTGGGCAAAGTATTAGCATCGACATTGAAGCTGTGGATGATGGTAGAGCTAACAATGAAGTTAATGATAAGGTGCTTGATTCTGATGATGATGAAGAAGATGACAGTGTTGATGAAAATAAGGGATATATTATTGATGCAGATGATACACCAAGTACTAGTGCTGTATTTGACACTGCATTTCTTGAACCAATAACGAATTTCACTATATTGGTGGCCTGATAGCAGGTTGACGACTATGAATTAAGATGACACAAACCAATCTTGATGCAATGGAAGCATTTGCCAGCATGGAGGAAGACCTATTACAGTGCTCAATTTGTCAGAGGCAGTTCAGTTCTGTTGTTCAGGTAAATCAGCATACTTGCAAAGGAGTTGCTGGATAACAGGATCTAGTACACTATGCATTAAAATATGCAGTCACTCATATCCATCAACATCAAATTGAATATGTTGATGTGAATCCTGATAGAGTTGTGTTCAAAGTATCATGTGTTCAGAAGACTTTGGACCAGGTTGGTATTGGGCTTGTCGGCCACCCTGGAGTAAAGGTTACAGTAAGAAGCTGATGTTGAGATGTTCTTGGATGGAGTTCAAGACAAGTCACTGAAAATGGGCCCTGGTACAATGTGAGAGAAACTACTTCAAAGATATCCTTGTTGCCTAGATATATCCCTTCAAAAACTGAAATTAAAGCAGCAATTTAAATGTTTTCAATAGACAAAAGAAAAAAACAGACAGTGACATTGCAATCAAGCACAATGGGATCGAAAGAACCTTACACCTCCACCGTGCTGCATGTATTTGTGGAGTCTAATGGAGCCATAGCAGGGAATGCAGCCTGGAGTGAATTTCAAAAAGCTCACCCACCAAAAAAGCCAAGTTACGCCCAAAATAAATTAAAGGCCAAATTCAAGAAAACAGGTGAATTACCAGTCATGAGAAGGCTGCCATAAGTTATTGACAGACGGCAATCTCAATAACTATATAACTTGGATGTTTCTGGAGAAAATAAAAGTATCTGTATAATCAGAATGATGATAACTTTCATTTAAACCACTAAGACTTTTTCTGCTCAAGTCAAATTCTGACAGTTTCACATTGCACCTCTAGACTCCCTGGCCTAGCTCGTGTGCTGACTTAAATTTTTTTTCTCATTTAGTTTTACCATTAGTTTTTCTTTATGCAAATGTTCTTTAAGAAAGACTTCTAAAGTTTTGAAAAGGCAGACACTAATTTCTGTGATGCTCAGGTGCTATCTTCCCTCTTCTCTAGTGTGTCTTAACTTTGTCAATGTTTGTTAACATTAATTACATCCAGTAAAATTCTAGCTACTACTATATCTATATCAGACCACTTTTTAAAAAAAAATCGTATAATAAAACATGTTTTATTTAGAGATAGTGGGTCTGAAAGCTGATTTCTGTATTATGGAGCATTAGTTTTTCATGCTAAATATAGCAGCAAAATCTTCAGTGTTGTGGTGCTGGATTAAGGTAGCTATTTGGAACATACCACTAGTTTATCTTTGTATGTGTAATCAAAGAAAGATTCTGATATTTTTGTCTTGATAGATGAGCCTTTAGTTGATACTGATGTGAAACTACAGAACAAATTTTATCTATTTTTTTAGTAAATATTTGGCATTAAAATGGTTTTTGGGGTAATTTCCTCAAATAGCACAACTGCTGTATTGTTTATTTCAGTGAGATAGACTTAGAAAGTAGCACATTGAACAATGGGTGGTATTGAACCTGGCTACAGATATTCTCCTATTGTCAGGATGCCATAAATGACAGGATATCAGTATCAAGGAATACCATGGTCCCATTGTCACAGAACAGCTGATGTAGTCATTGTAGCCATGCCTTGATGTGTACACTGCTACTTTAGTGGAAATCTGCAGATTTTTTTCTGGTTAGGCTGCTTATAGATTACTTTGTTTTCTGGTGAGATCAGACTGAAAATGAAGTTAAAAACAACAATTCACCATGCCCATTATTTTTGAGTTGTCTGTCATAGGGGAAAACAGTTTAGGGCATCATGTGGAGTTCACTTGTTCCAGTTAGTTATTCAATAATGGTTTTAATTATTTTTTTTTGTTAGAAAACTATTATTCTGGAGATGTTGACAATAAAAAGGCATGCCTAAAATGTAGACAACATTAGGATTTTAGTGGTTTTTTTCTATAGATTTTTTTCAGTAAGAATAATTAATTATATTTCTTCAGAGAGAGAGGTGGGGTAGTAGGATTTGTTTGTTTACTGATTATCTGGGTAGGGAGTGAGAAGGGATAGCCTGAGTGGAAAGAAAACTGCTTCATGCCTCCCCACCAGATGTGAGAATTGATGCTGCTACTCCCAAATCTTATCAGCTGGTATGGAAAGGCCCAGAGGAAACACTAGCACACTTTTCAGACCTGGCTTTCAGGGCACGTGCTTAATACCTCACTGTGTGGAGGAAGGGGAGAGGCAATGTGTTCAGCTGTTACCACCATCACTGATGTGACCTTTGAACCTGGAAATAGTTAGTGTCTTTACTTTCAAAAGCATACCTTGCTTGAGGCATAAAAGTTCCCCTACTAACCTAGAATAAAGCTTGTATGTTTATGTATGTGCATATGTAAAGAAAATTTGAAGAAATACCAGATTCTGAATTTTCTTATCAGAAGATCATTACTAAATTTTGTTTGCAAATAATTTAAATTTTAAATATTCTATTTATTTATTTCATGCTGAATGAATAAAAACACACCTGGTGATTTTAAAAAGGTAATATTAAGTATTAGGTGGTGCTAAATTGTGAAAAAAACTATAAAATGTGTTTTTGCTTTTAAAATGTAAAAATCTTATGCATAAATTTATAAGTAATTCTCAGACTTGAAAATGTGTTGTTTTTTGAACTTTCATGCAAAGTTGAGAGGAGACATTTCTGTATCCGGTTAATCTTTCCAGAAAGAGACAAAGTTCTCTGATATGAGATTACCATTGAAACCTTACTCTGAATGGCATCAAAGGCTTTCTGACCTGGGGTGTTGATAATAAACTCAAACAATTTTCTGGGCAACTGTTTATCTCAGAGTTTATTATGGAAAGAAGGTGAAAACTTATTTGATTCTAAGTGTTGTCTATCACTTTGTTGACTTATAAATCAAATTACTTTTTTTCTTTTTCACCTTTTAAACTGCATGTCCAGAACACTTTCACAGCTGCTTTGTGTAAACTGTTTAGTTGTCTAAGGGTGATAGGTGGCATATAAAGGAGTGACATGGGCTGGAGAATCTGAGTGGAAACTAAATACAAGCTCTGTCCAGCCAGTCCCTCTTTGCCTGATCTGGTTGGCCTAGAAGTCTATAGATCAAGGAACACCAGCTGTTTAAGCATTTGGTGACTGCTGCATTTATCACCTCCAGATGATATTGTGCCCCAGGATCTCCACCAAACATTTTCTTGGGCTTGTGCATGGACAAGCCAAAGATTAATTTATCAATACATAGAAATTAGGTATTCCTATAGTTAGTGAGCTGACTTTGGCATTAATTTGCTTGCAATGACATATTAATTTTTAGGTAGGTTAAGTTAAATGATCTACTGAAATCCACTTCAAGAAAACAGCTGTTCTGTTTGGTTAATTCTTGCAGTATTTAGTTCTTCCTAAATGTCATAAATATCTATACAGGGTGGCAGTTTAAGACTACAAAACAATGAATGATTCTATTCCAAGTTTTTTAAAAAAAATATTTTAATTCAGTTGCTTTTAATGGCATGAAATTACCATACTAGTACAAAACGAGAGCATCAGTCAGACAACCATTGAGATTGCTAATGAAGGAAGTCTCCTGTGATAATTAGTAAATAACAGTCATTGCAACTAATTTCTACATCACTAGTAAATACTAAAAATAATCACTAATATGGATAAGTAGATTGTAGTCATCAAAAAGCATTTGCATGAGATTATAATAAATTCAAACTACATTGATTATAATGTTAAAAAAGGCTGTTTAAAGACAAATAATAAAAAGGCCGAGAATGTTTATTTGCCTATCAAATCTTGAACTGAAATATTGTTAAAATAATGAGAATCTTTCAAATGTAACCAAAATGTTTATTGTTATTTGAAACAGAATTGTATTTTCTTTAGGAAAATAACATCTGATAAAACAAAGGAAAGGAAAAATTCTTCTTCTTTTTAAATAAATAATTTTTTCTTTTTTTTTTAAGAAGAAAAGTTAGGGTTATTGGCAGTAATAACTGTGAAAGAAAATATTGGCTTAGCATAAGAAACAAATAAGATTTTTTATCGATACAACACTTTAATGATAAATGTCAGGAGTAGGTAGGTGAAAGAGAGAGAGAGAAGAAAAAACATTGGTATTTCCAGCAATTACAACTATAGAGATGATGATGGGAAAGATCCTCTTAATTGGACATGTTAAACAGCTGTAGATAAGGTTGAGTGTACTAACCACATGGTTTCTCTAAGCATTCCTGGCACAGATAAGGAACAACAATAATAGTAAAGGTCAAATGACATTGGAAAAGTTATTCAGTGTTAAATTAAATTTTTTTTTTACGGAAACTTTTCTACTACTTTGTTATGCTCTTATGGATATTAAGGAGTATTTATATGCACTGTGGAGTAGAATGTGACAATAAATGGACTTACTATAAAAATTTAGATACTATGCTGTATGGATTTTTAGTGATATTTTTGAACATATAGTTTACCCACACCAGTTGTATATTTACAAAGCTTTTAGCCAAATATTCATTAATTTATTGGTACAGCAAACTCTGGATATAGCTGCATATATCACAGCTCTGGTGGCAGACACAGCAACCAACTTAAGTTGTGCATAGCTCATTTCTCTCGCCTTTTATCATATGATAACTTTTGTACCCCTTAACAATGGCTCCTAAATTTGACAAAGCAAGTACTGGAGAAAAACAAAGAAGGACTTCACCTAACATTGCCCATACAATGTTGGTTCATTGATTGTTCTCCTGAGGCAGCAATTGAATGAAGCAACAATGCCAGAGGAGGAGCAGGTAACAGAAGAGAAGTAAACAGTATTGTCACATATTTTCCGTATGCAACTTGATTTAAATGTTTTTTGAATATTTTGATTAAACTGGCAGCATGTTCATGTCTGTCTGTTCTTTATTCTACTTATTTACGCCTCCCTTATACCTTACTTATATGGATGCTCCATATAACAAAATATTTGATATAATAACAGTATATCCTCGATTCCCCGAGGGTGCCATTATTTATAGAGTTTGCTGTACATTTTTTTTATAGATAATCAAATTAATGTTCAGTGTTTGACATTTTAAAAACTAACTATTTAGATAGAAAATTATTAGTAAAGAGGAAAGCTTTAACTTTGTTTAGATATAAATTATTTTAGATGGCAACTCCCTCACAGAAATTACATTATTCAAACTTCTTCCAAATTTATGAAGGTTTAAGCAATCTTAGTTTCATTTATAGTTTTTATTAATGGATCAGGAAATAGTAACCAAAACTGAGATTTGTGTTAGTCAAATTTGAGGTGTTTGCAACTTGGTTTATTTAATGTAAGATGGAAAAAGTTTCACCTTAAACACTAGGCATGCCAAATTCAAGTTAAGAAAGCTATCTTAGGTTAACTCTGAGTATACCCATATATTTGCAGGAATGGGTATTGATCCTTACAGAGTAGTCCAGTAAATATACATTTCCAAGACTTTGCAGGGTTTAGATCAGTACTCGCTTTTCATAAATATGCAACATAATCTTTAAAGGGTTAAAGAATGATCTGTAAATCAATGTTAATAAAAGTGTAAAGAATCTCTATACAATGAAGCATCCAAGATTTGAAATACTAATTAAAGTTACTCTTTTTACATTGCCATCAAATTGTCACTTCAAAACCATTTTAGTGGTATAATCTCTCTCATTTCAAAATTCCAGTCACATAATAGATTTTTTTTTAGCTATCAGATTTAGTTTTTATTGTTGTTTTATTCTAAAACAGTCTGCTAAGCTGTTAAATCATCATTGGATTGAGAGACGAAGAGCAGTTCATTTTGTAACATTTTTTGGTTCCTGTCATGTTTGGCTCCTGGTTCATGTTTCCTTTGGTCACAGGAACTTGAGGAGGATCATTCTTGTGTTTTGTGAGTCAGTAGTTTAATTTCATTCACTTCCCCTCTTTTTTTTTGCCACCACTTTATATAAAGTTGTTTGTTATAATTCTACTTATGCAATTTCTTTGATTTCAGATTCCAGTAGCAATTCCAACTGGTCTCCCCTGTATGGGGGAGCACGGATAGACCAGGATACCATTCAGTACATTCACAAATTTTATTGTAAAGATTGTCGAATGGAGAAGCAGGCAGCTGAACAGGCAAAGGCAGCAGCGGGGGGCAAGAATTCAGCGGACCAGCAACCTACAAGCCCCCAAAACTCCCTGGAGGAGTTCTCTCTTCAGCAGACCATGGACAAAAACAAAGAATGTAAGTTATGGCCTCTGCATTTCTGTTGCATCTTTACTAATGTTAACCTGGTTGTCACAGTGATGACAAGGTATGAACTGTGGTTGTGTTGGTACAAATTTTAAATTCGTTACTTTGTTGCTTTTTTTTCCTTCAGTTTTATTGCCTGCATTTTTTCTTAGACGACTAAATGTGGCAGGAAAAATCTAGATAGAATGGAATTCTATATCCCTGGCCTTTTCTTGATATCATGGTCAGGGTTACAAATGATACAGAAGTCTAGGATTTTTTTTTAAAATGTATAATGTGGTTATTACCATAACTCATTTTGAAATAATTTTTCTGTTTTGAAAATTTATTTTGGTTTTAATGCATTGACTCTATTTAGGACTTCAAAATCCAAATTTTTTTGATGGAAATCCTAGATATATGCATAAACACAATACTCTTGTAGCTGGTCTTTTTAGGCTAATGTATAGTCTTCTATCATCAGTGTCCTGTAATTATTCTCAGTTGAATGGAAGGTATCTTACCATAGGAAATGTCTGTCTCATTGAAAGTAAATCCAAATCAAAAGCAACAGCACATACTCTGCTAGTTCATTAATTACCTTTAATTAAACAGATAAAAAAAATAAATTTAAAAGAATTTTTCTTGCCATGTTATAATAGCACCTGTACAGATGTAGGTCTTTGCAGTGGCATCTATCGTTAATTGTTCACTGCGTAACTAATAAATGTTGATAATGTACTTTTGTCTAGTTTTCTCTGGAATATGGCCATTTCATCTTTTAAACTTTATTTGTTGGTATGGTTATAATTCTGTATACAGTAAACATTCTACTAAATAGTTGAACAGGGACCTTTTCTGTTGGTGTATAACTGAAAAAATTGATCAGGGTTGATTATACTCACAGAAGTGGCCTCGTATTTACTGCATTGTGTCTTACTATAAGTTAATGCCATTGAAATTCACTAGAAAACACTTACAGGGACAAGGGTATGAAAAGGATAGAAAACACGAAGTTGAGATGGGTATGAAGTCTCAAATTTGAATTTAAAAAAAAAATGCTCATATTCTGAGTAAATGATTTTTTTTTTCACTGATAATTATAAACTTAATATTAGTAGTAGTGCTTCATTTAATGCATTATTTAGATTGATTGCAGTGTAATTTTACAATAAAAGCAACAATACAATTCCTTCTTTATGACCACTTTGTGTACATTGTTGAATATTTTCATCATTGTCTTTTATCTCAGGAATTTTCTCTCAGTATCAGGGAGGGTGGTGTTCATCGAGTTTGACTCTATACACCAGTGTAGAAACGCTCCGATAATATAGTGCAGTAACATGGTTGTTCAATGAACTTGAACAGCTCACTGTAATTTTCCTATGGCAGTAGTAATGAAAAAATCTAGTATGCTTCAAATTTATTCAGTGTTTCTTTCTTACTCTTTTTTCATGTTTATTTCTGTTCCACTTAAATCACAGAAATTACTTTTTTTGAAATTAATTAGATTTTAGCAAATATATCATGTAGCAGCAGAATGGCATGGCCATTAATGCATGCTTGCTTGTTTGTCATGGTAGTTAAGTGCACACTGTTTGTTGTCTAGCCAATGGCATGACTACTATCACTTCTATGTTTAGAGGTTTTTGCCTGAAAACTCGAGTTGTTGTTCACTTTTAATTGGTTCTTTTTGGTATTTGGCATACTTGTATGCAGGACTAACACTGAGGGAGCAGAGTATCATGGGATAAATCTAAGAATTAAATATGATAACATTTAAAAGTAAGATCATAGATGAAAAGGAAGTTGAGTTGTTGTAGTAGTTAGAAAAAATTTTTGGAAAGCATAACTTCATACATATGCAACATGAAACCAAAAAAATTGTTCTTATGCATGTGAATGGTATCTGAAAGAGGGATTAAGGTTTTGAAGTTCAGGAACAGCCTACCTGAGTTTGTGAGCAGTAATGAACACTTGTAAGTCTGGTGTACTGTCACAAGATTCTGCAAACTCTGAAAATGTTTTATTAATCTCTGTAACAAGTTAACCTAGATTTTAAGAAATAAGTTAGCTTATGACATGAATCCCACTGTCCACATAATCTAATCTTATAGATTAGAATAGGAGTTTCCTAGTTGAGAAATTGCCAATTGTCTGAACTATTGAGACGTGCAAAAAGATAGATAAATAACTATATTCTAAAAGAAATAAATGAAAAAAAAAAAAAAAAGCAGCAACAAAACAAATAAAACTTTTCTTATTGTCAGCCTTTGAACCATTTTCCTATAGTATTTGTAAATGTTTTAAAAATACATTTGCCACAATTCTAGTAAAAAAATAAAAATAAAATTGCTTAGCATTTTGCCAACTACTAGTACTTTTTATATCTCTTTAACATTGTGTAATTTTCACTTTAAAATTGGGGAGAGAATCATGTAAAGAAAATTTTAAAATCTTTTACTTTTTTAAAAAAATATAATCTAAGGGGTGGGTCATCTATTTGAAAACTATTATATTTTAAGTGGATTTCACAAAATAAAACCAACATTTCTTTAAAAACCCTTTACATTTGGTCAAATTTTAATACTGCTATTTTCTATTAATTTCTTTCTTTTTAAGTTACTAAAGACAGTGTTATTAGTAGCAGGTCTTCATTATAGAGTTTCAATGAGGAGTACCTCTCTGAAGATTCCATATAATGGCTAATCAGTGAAGCATAGCTGCTCTTTAAAACAAGAAGCACGCAATATTTAACCTTTACCAGAATGAAGCCTTGGTTTGTTACTAGGCCTATGGAAATAACCAAGTGGTATTACGTCTAGACTTATATTTGCTGAATGTTTTTCTTTCTTTCTTTTTTTGGTTTATTATCCATTTTGAAATACTCTGCATAAACATTGAAAAATGTGAGATGAAAAGGCATTGTAGTTGTAAGACATTTTATTAGGCCATCATTTATCCTTTCCTGAAAATGTTTCGGTTGGATTATATGCTTATTGTCATTCGAGCAGAAGCGTGGAGCCTCAGACACCATCAGGAAGGGAAGGATATCAAAAGCAGTCAACAGTATCATAATCATGTGACTGTGTAAAGTTTCACATGTTATGCTAGTGTGTAATATTATTTAAGTTTATGGTACTGACAAATTACTTTTATTATTAATTATTAAATTAGTAATAAAAATTCTCAGTTGTGGGTACATGAATAGGGGGAAGGATTTGCCTAACATGCCAAAAGTGCTCGCTAACCACTCTGTCGATAAGTTAAGATTTAATTTTATAAGCTGTGGTGGATTTTCATTAATTTTACAGAATTTGTAATGTTAAAGTTCCTGATTAAAGAAAGAAAATAAATGCATGAAGATGATCAGAAGTTTTGTATTAAAATGTTGTTATGAATTGAAACAAAAAAATTATAACTTCTAACATCAATATTTATCTTTATAATCTTATTTATGTAGTGTTTCCACAAAATAATGAAATAGTAATGTCTTTGAAACTGAATGCTGGCTGTTGCATGATGAATTCAATCAAATACTCATACACTTGTAAGAGACTTTGATAATTGTGGGTGAAAAGGGTTTGTATTATTGAAAGCTTGAAAATAACCCCCCCTCATAATTTTTCTTTAATGATTTTCTAAAACATACAATGATGGTTCAATAAGGAAAGACATTATTTAGAGAGACTTCATGACATGCAGAGTATTTCTCTAAATATCCCCTTTTCTCTTAAAATACATACATTTTAGAGTCTCACAAGCTTCCTTTATACCAGCAGTAAGGAAGTATCTTGGCTGGTGCTGAGTCCACAACTGCAACACTGTTTTTACAGCCTCATCACTGTCAAAAGACATGAACAGATGAAAATAAAGGAGCTACATCTGGTTAACTGCTAGACTTGGCAAAATATCTCATCCAAATTTTTAATAATTCATGCTCCGGTGGTATATGGGTGGGCAGTATCATGTCCAAACACACAGCCTTAGGCAACAGTCCATGGTGTTTCTGGTAACTGTTATGCTTCAATTTTTTTTCATGAAGGATAACTATTATCAGACCTTGCATGTCCCCAAAAGTTGTCATCGCCACTCTTCTGAGAGAAAGTTGGGACACGAATATTTTTTTTTGTTATTAAAGATTCTGGGCTTTTCTCTTTAGTGATTTTGTACTTACTCTTTGATTGATAACTGATATATGATTAATTCCTGTTTTCTTGCCATCCAAAGGCAACCTCTCAACATAAGTGGCATTGGCTTGAGTTGAAGTAGCAACTGGCTTACCATTTGTTATCATCATAAACAGTTCACTTTCTGATTGAGTCCTTGAAAGAGAATTAAAAATGGTTAATGTTGAATTCAGACTTATGGCTACAAGGTCTGTGTCTATCCCTGTCATAATTTTAATATCATAGGTTATGCATGTATAGTGATTTATTTTATAATGTATAGTATTTGGTTGGAGAATCGTATTTAAAACTTGTAGATGTCTAGGCATGGAATCTGATTGAAAATTTGCTTGTATTGAGAGGTTAGTCTTGATTTTTGGTCCTTAGTTGATATCAGAATATTCTCATAGGTGCTCAAATAGGTTTATGGACATGGGAAAACAACTGCAGTCCATTCATCATCTTTTAAACTGTAGTGGTTCAGAATATATATGATGTTGTTGCCAGATATGGTGATTGCTATCAAGGATTCCTGCTCAGATAAAAACAGGAGGCTATTCTAAGGGATTGATGAATGCAAAGTTTATTCTACTTTCACATCAAACACCTTACCAACCATCCAGAGGATGTGAATTGCTGAAAATTTGATTTGTCTATACAGACTAAAGAATGTTAGCATGCACATTGCACCATTTTATATGATGTCCTTTATTTTTTTGTTTGTCAGTAACTTTTCTATGGCAAAAACCATTGCATAATGGGTCAATTTAGTGATGTAATGCTATAAAAGGAATCTTCAGTAGTTACTACTAATTCGGTAGTTAACTACCCATTTTCTACATATGGTGCTAATGGCAGGATATTGAAGACTAGCATCTTTTGCTTATCTTCTGGCAAGTAATACAGGTTTAAAGGGTACTGGGATGCAAATGTGCTTCTGGTGGTGTAAAGAGAATTAAAGGAAACAGCTGGCAGTTTTATCCTTTTGCAGACTGTAGTATGTATCTAAGTTTCAATAACTACATCATGCCAAGTATCGCTAGCACTGCTTCTACAATAAATTAGTGATATTTGTTTTAAAAGTAACATTATCAATCATTTATTTGCAACGAGTTACATATGGTTTCCTTTTATCTTTCCTCTTTTTTGGCTGAATATAATCGTTTTTCTGAAAATATGCTTCTAAATTTAATAGAAACTGCATAATGGCAAAAAATAATTTTAATATTTGTTAGTGTTAGACAAATAAACTTAATGTCAAGAAACTGAAAAAAAATGGCATTTAAATTTATTTAAATCAGTTAAACTATGGCAGATCTTTGCATTGTTCAGGATTAATACTAGAGATGTTAAATTGAAACCTGGTTGGATTGGTGATGCTATTTCATTCAGGTTTCATCTGAACATCTCCTGGTATCTCCAAATAGAAATTTTTGAAGATAATTAATAACTGAATACTTGTATGCAATATTTAACTACTCAAAGGAGCTTAATTAATAGAATATTTTTTAAAATATGTATTTCTGATAAACAAAACAAAATCACAATTAATTACAAATGTTGAACTCTAGTGCAAGTAATCATGTGAAAGTACTAGTGATAATTAGAAAAGACTTGTGAATAGTTCTAGCAAAACAGAATCTTAGTTCACCAACAGTTATCACATTTTTTCTTGCCAAAATCCTGCTACTGACTAAGTTGAAAGAACACATTTAACTTTTATTCATCATTATAAAAGGCATTCTGATAACTAACTAAATTGGTTTCAATTTCTTGCTTAAATTACCATAAATTTTTTAAAGAATTACTTGAAGTTTTGAAAAGGATAAATGTTTTTTTATTAATAATAATATTATTTATTACAGAAAGGGGATAAGCTCATGCATAAGTATGGGCTATGAAGTATAAATGACACTAATTTTCTGATTGTATATTAAAATCAATTTACTTTGAGTGTAAAATTCTTTCAGATTATGATGGTTATTTAAGGATTGATGAAGAAATCCTTTTAAATAACTTCTTGAAATTCATCTTTCTCTTTGTTTATGTAGCTGCTGTGAGCATTTTACAACTGTATATGAAAATTTACCTCATCAGAGCATTTAATGGTGACTTCAATAATATATCAGAGTGTGTTTTTAAGTTTTTGCCACCATGATATCTTTTAACTCTGCGTGAAATTCCAGTGGAAAAGTAAAGTGAAAGTCTGAATTTTCTCACATATTCATGTATCAGACAGCTTTCTAGTTGAATTTTTAAATGATTTCTGGTATTCTTCCAATTGGGCATCCCCTTATTTATAGGGTGGTGCAACGTTCTACATTTATGTACACTTGAGACATAGGCTAAAAAAAAACAATAAGTCACAGTAGTATCATCTAAAGTTTTATTTTCATACTTAATTTCAAGTGATCTTACTTACATTGTTCCATGATGCTCCTTTTGGTATCTCTGCCTAAAATAATTTTCACTTATATATTGACTTTTTTCCATTTTCTTTAGAAATCTGCTGATATCTTCAGCTCTAATTTGTTTTCAGATTTTTCTTATTTACTCATTGTTCTTATTGCACTATTCTTTTTAAACTTTCTAATGTTTCAATTTACTATTTGTGTTAATCCTTTAAATAAAAGAATCAGACTTGTCTAGAGATTAATACATAAATAGTTTTAATGTATGTGTTGTCAAGGTGATCACTTGCATAAACTGATATTTCTGCAAATTAGCTCTAAACATTTAATTAGTGCTTTAACCGGTCATTAGTTAGTCAGTTATCAATTATTCTGTACACATTTACCAATAAAGAAAAAGCCTGCTACATTAATATTTTCAGCATTCCTGATGATCACATATTAAATCTAAACATATAAAATAATTTCTTTCTTTGTTGCCTGAAGCACACATGTGCACACACAAGGTACAAGAAATGAAAATAGAACATAAATAAAAATTATTAGTTGAGGTATTATTTAATATTGGAAATAGAAATTAACTACAGAATAGTAAACAACTTTTTAAAAAAATGTGTTGTTTTCTTTTTTGTATCAACCCTTTTCCATTCAGAAAATGCAATATTTAATATGCACAAATGTTTGGACAATTTCAAAGATGGCTGGCTATACAAAATGCACCTACTTGGTTAAAATTATTTTTAAAAAAACACATCAAGAAGTTGTGGAATAACTCAAATAGCACAAATGAGTTAGCACACAGTTTAGTAATCTAGTGAAAAGGAAAATATATCCAGAAAATGGAAGGCACAGAATTGAGACCCATAGTGGCATGTACAGCTAGGAAAGCTTTTTCCATCTACCTAGAGGTAGTGTGCATCCAGGTGTTGTCATCCCTGAGTCTATGCTGTATAGCAGTTCATCTTCAGTATCAGCTAAAAAAAATTTCTACTGATTTGGCATCGTCATGAACGACAGTCTTTGGACCAACAAACTGTGAAAATGCCAGCACATTGACTGGCTGCAGATGACTCAAATTCTTCTCATCAACTTCACTCTGCCTCTCTGTATCCAACTTCTCTCTCATTGTTTGACCAGCTAAATGGTGATACGTCTGAGGTAGGAACATTTGAGACCTCACATCACCTGAAGGAAAGGATTCAGTGTTGAATTCCACATAGATAATAATAATAATTCAGGCAGATAACATGCCAGGTAACCCAAATTGGTCATGCAAGTATCTTGGCTAGTGAAGTCACTTTGTGAGGAAACAAAGGGATGTATGTAACCAGAAGAAGAGAGAATGCGAACCAGCATTTTCCTGCATGTACCATGTATAGTATAGATGAAATGATCATTGAATGACTTGTCAATGAATGCCCAACTGTTTTCAGCTATTCTGAATGGGAAAACATTAAATCACTGCTGATGTGGAAATATCCATTGTAAATATTTGTAACTATCATGAATAGTGAAATTATTTTGTGTATCAGAAATAACAAGGAATAATAGCCTTAAGTATCAGCATATTAATTTGGCAAATGCACATGACCATCAGTGGTTCACATGTAGCAGCTGCATGTTTTATGGCTAAACTTAAAAGTGTCAGAAAAATATTCTGATCCAAATAAGCTGAATGATACTAATGAACCGGTTGGAAAACAAGGATGATGACAAAATTCCAAGAGAAGATCCAGCTGCAAGCTAACTACTGCAATAGTAGTAATAAGGATAAAGGGAAAGAGAGATCAAGGATGTAGTGTCCAATGGGCCCTGTACATGTCTTTGACCACACTTTAAGTACTAAAATGATCACATTGTTGCTTGCCATTGCTTAAATTGTTTTATAATAGTGTATAAATATTTTGCAATTTTAAAAATGTTTGTGTGTATGTATACATATATATATATATATGTATCTATACACACACACACACAATCATGTATGTCAGGAACTCTAGGTTTAAAGCAAAAGAAATGAATGCAGGGATGAAGTAAGCTCTTTAGAAATATTGTTATCGATATACTTCTGACAAGACTGCATTATTCAGGAATTAATTGCCTCATGGAAAATTTGCAATGTAATGTATGAGAGTGATACACAATTATTTTATTACCTGTAATTAGTTAATGATTGTAAAATTTTAAGAAACAAACAAAGTCACAAAAGGAACTCGTGTGTGTGTCTTAGATGGATTTATTCAACGATTAAAATAGTTTTCTGTGTATCAAGGTCTGGCTGCTGAAGTCGATTTTTACATTTAGATTGTTTTAAAGACCAGTTAGTTAGTCAGATATCTCAAATGCTGGGTATTGTTAGATTGCACTGAAATTTTAAAAGATTACATTTTTTTTTTACTGCTTCATCTAATATCACAGTATATTCTTGTATAAAGCTCAATTTAAAGAAAACAAATTGCACATCATTAGTGCATCAACTACTTATAATATTTAGTTTACATCTATTGTTGTGTATTATCTGGACCATAAGAATACAATGTTGAAACCGACTTTCTGGTATTTGTGGCCTATATCTGAAATGGCAGCAATGTTTACTTTGAGCTTTTCTTTTAACCGCCTTACTGCCAGCCTTACTCGTTACACGTGGTTCCTATCTCCTCGCTGACTTTTTCTTTATCCTTGATCTGGATCTCTGGAAACCTCACTTTAAATAATCAGATCTAGATTGTTAGCAAATCCCACCACCCCCCCCTTTTCTCCTGTCAGCGGGTTCTTGGAATGGCTGGTAGTTTTCATCTACTAAACACCGATTATCAAAGAATTCTTATCAACGCAAGACAATAAGGATTCAGATTTGGTGTTTATTTGAACACTATCTTTAACCTGATACAAAGTGTCATGGTGTTTGAGATTTATTGTAGGTATTTTTTTGTTGTTAACTTTCTGCTGGCTCTCTTTTTGAAAGAAAATGTTCAAAAAAAGGAATACACTTTGCTCAGAGAAATTTAATCCACTCAGCAGCAAAATTTGAGAAAAAAAGAAAAGTCTTCTCTGGGAAACTTAACTTTTTTCAGCAGTTTTTCTTGGGACCGCATATAAAAAGTATACATATTTCATCTTTATCCTTCACATTGCACTTCCTCTTAAAATGCTAATATGCAAACAAACTTAATACTTTTCTACATATATTTATTTTTTAATATACGTAAGTTTAACTTGATTTCTTCACTATAATATGTGCCTTTTGTCAGTCCACTGGTTTATTTCCCATCACACAGGAACTTGGACAAAAACGCAAAATAGTTAGCCACATAATCAGTGCTGCACATTTAGGAGAGGTACAGTGGTCTGTATCCATGGCTACAGTTGGGTATTTAAAAACCAACAAATCTTTAGCTTTCAAAATTTTCTCAATATACTTGATACATTTTTCATGACTTAATGGAAAATACTTCACATAATAATTATTAAAATAACAAAAAAATGGTTAGCTCAATAACGTTATGATTTTAACTTCTGCCATTAAAAAACAATAATAATAATAATAATAATAATGGATGAATTAATAAACCCCATAGATTGCAGTGTGTGTATGATGCACATAACTCTTTGAGGAGATGGATTTTTTAAAATACTGGCTCAGCCTACTGGAGTGTTTGGGGGGTAATCAGATATCACTTTAATTGAGATATTTCCTCATTTTTTAAACCTTGTACAAGATTAGTTTGTCAAGATCAAATTACCACTTCTCATACTTATAGGAACAAACCCTTCACAGGGTTAAACTTTTCTGACCTTTTAGTGAATTTATGTAGTAAGTACAAACAATGATATTAGGTAAATTCAACAGGAGTCAGTGCATCTTGAGTATAATTGTTCTGTTGGAAAGTTCTATTCCCTGACAGTAAGTAACACCTATCTTCCTGTGAGTGATGTTTGAAAGCTAATCTTGATGATAAACTTCTGCTTGCTTGCTTTCTGGATTACCAAAAAGTAGATCATCTAGACCACTAAATGCTTGTAAGTCCCCCCCTCTTTTTTTTTTCTTTTTTTACCTGACCTTTTCTTGAGTGTTATGTAGGCAAACCTTTTTCCTGAGTCACCTGACTCAAACTGACCTAGATTTCAGCTTTAAATCTTAACCCTTCTGTCCCTAGTTGATCTTTAATATTATGCATGAATCAAATAGTAATTTTTTTATTATAATAATATCTACTGAAATGAGCTTAAACTTTTGCATTATAATATCTTCCAAAATCTTAAAATTTGCTAATGAACAAAAATCTTGCTTTTCTTTCCTTTATCTTTTTGTAAGCGGCTTTAGTCATCGGGTTTATGCATCCGTATTGTACAAAGGTTTGCTTACCACTTCTGTATTCATTTCTTTTGTACACAAATTTTGGCTCAGCCAGTCTTCTCATTACTGCATTTCCATGTAGGATCTTTGTAACCTTGATGAAGATTGTGGACCCTGGAATTTTGGATTGGCACGTAGTCAGGAAATTTGGTTATCTTGAAAACTTTGAACTTATGAAAAACTGGGAAAAAAATATGAAGCAATATAGGCTGTGTGCTTTCATGTGCTGCAAGAAAGATTATGGTAAACATGTCTTTAGAAAATGTTGTCTTTGAAAGGTTTATAATTTGTATTTTATACATTTATTATTTTTTATTGAAATGCAGATAATTGTTGCTAAAAGGAAACCATAGTTATGTATTCCCTTTATGAGGAATAGTGTGACCAAATGTTTTGATGAGTATGCATTAATTGTAATTAAAGTATTAAACATTTAAGATACTTTAGTACTAAAGTTCTTATTAGTTTAAAAGTGTGATATAGGAACATCTGTATGATTTCTTAAAGTTTCCATGGCACTGGTTATGGCCATGCAACTTTGTAACCCAGTTGATGCCTCTGATATATATAAGGAAAGTTAACACTGATTTTGCTTTGTTCTAATAATAATAAGCTCAAAGTACCATATCAAAGTATAACATCATTTATTTAAAGAAAAATAGAAAGAAGACTTAGCAGTAAAATAAAACAACAAAAATGTATTATTGCCTCTAAATTAGAACTGCTAATGTTGGACAAAAGGTCTTATACAGTTGGTTTCTTAATTAAAAACTCATCTAAGGAGAAAGTAGTTTTTGGCAGACATTTTAGGTGGGATGGTGTCTTCTCTTTTTTGTGTGTGTGTGGATGCTTTATTTATTTATTGCATGATGTGTAATGCCAGCATATTTTGATCTGTTGATGAATGAAGCAGCTGTCATGACCTTACCTGTATTTTTAAATAGTTGCTAAAGTAATCTTTCAGATTACAAAAGTGCATGCGTGCATTTAAAAGTTTAAATAACTACAGAGAAATATTGCACTGCAGAAAGTGAATGGCTTTGATGTTCATGTTACAAGACATGTGCAGATTTTAAATTCTAAAAAATTTTGTTTTTTTTTAGCCTTGAAACGGAAGTTGATGCTTCGACGATCTGTGATTGAGTTGGTAGACCAGGGTATTTATCCACGTAAGTCCGTTTTAATCAACTTTCTTTTTGCTCCAGAACTTTCTCCAAGTTTCCACTTATTGTAAATGCAGACATTTGGGTGAACAGGAAATGATGAGTGTTTGAGTGACACCTTACCTGAAAGTTAAATATTGGAGTGGTGGAGACTTTGTATGCCTGTTGACACTTTGTTCTCACCCATAATTGGGTAACAGCATAACACCAGAAGATACTAGTTTGGGATTTATTTTCTAACATCAGTTTAATTGGCAAAATTATTGGTATCAGATTAATAATTTTAAAATATGCTTCAGAAGTCTATACTGCAAAATCAACATTATTGTAAAAACAGTTTGCCAAAAATTCTGTTCAATTAATCAGATTATTCAGTTATCAGGAACTGCTATGTGGATGGATTTCAGATATTCTTTGCTGCGAAATAGATGACTATGTGAAAAGTTATCATATTTGTCTACCAAAATGTTTGTAAATTGTTTGGAAGCTTTTAAATTTTGGCTTGAAGTAGTCCTTTAATATCTAAAATTTGTTTTTAATAAGCAAATAATTTTCTGGATGGTTATATTTTAGTGACTGTAATGATGCTTCATAAGGTCTTTTACTTGAAAAATGATTGCTGACTCCTGTTTTTTAAAGAATTGTTATTAATTACTAAACTATTCACTTATATTTGTTTATGGGGTTTGGTGTAACTCTCCCTTGAAGTGCTGGATAAGATTTTAAATCTTCTGCTCTTGATCTTGGATATGGTGAATTTTCTTTGAAGGTTTTTTTTTTCTGTGTTGATGGTTTCAGAAAATGGCTTCTTCCATTTTTGGCCACAGCATCAATTAATCTTTTGTCATAGATTGATGATCTGAGTTGGGTGAATGAACTGATTATAGCACCTGGCTGGTTATACCTGGCACACTTGTCTGTTTTCCACCTCCATGTTTTGTCTGCTGCAGACAAACTTCCAGTTATTAATCATAAATAAATAGATAGTGTTTTCTCTGCTCTGGCTGCTGATTAACTTATCTGACATACCTGTAAGCATTTTTATTACATATCACTTAACTACTTAGAATATTTATTTACTTATGTACTTACAAAACATTTTGCTGTTAGTTTTTCTTTGAAGAAAAAAAATATATATATATATGGTGGTGCCATTTTTTTAAATGTAGCCATCAGATGAACCACAAAGGGACCCAATGTTGTTGACATGTTTATTATGTCACATTTGGCTTTTGTGACCTTTAATCCTTCCTCTGTTTATTTTGCAAGATAATGAGGAATTTTTTACTGATGCTTCCCTGCTAGACTACATAAGGACGCAACTAAATCTGTATTTTATAAAAGACCACACCAGAAGAATGTGACTAGTATGTATGTACACCAAATGAATACAATGAAAGAACCTTTTAAAATTACTAATAGTTTGTTTTAGTGCCATTTTGTAGCAAGCACAAGCACAAAACAATTTGCACTTAACTTAATGCTGAGTTAGTTTATATTTATTTATTTAGACTAAATTCAAAATGCATCACACTAACTGTGGTGGCCCAGTGGTTAGATTACTGAACTGCCAAGGCTAAGGGCCCAAGTTCGATTCCCAGTTGAAGGAAGTTGCTCTTCTTTGCAAGCCGTCATGTGGGTTTCTGCCTCCCACATCTATAGATGTAGAATTCTGTTCCGGATCTCTCTGCTAAAGTTGGCAGTGCTGGGCCCTATGATGCAGGATAATGCTCTTTCTCTCCCTCATCTTGTAGCATTCCCAAGTGATTGTATAACTATGTTAGCATTACTAAAAATAGTATAGCCAAAGTATTAAATTAAAAGATAAATAATTATTTTGAAAAATTAAGAAATGCTTCAAAATCAAATTGAATTATGCTGTTTAAAATGCAGCATTCAAATACGAAACTCAATTGGAAGGGAGATAACTCTACATCTGTTTCCAACAGTTTTTGATTTGTAAAAGGATGATCTTGTTTTATTTTAAATTAATTCACTGAAATTAGAAAAAAATTAAATTAAATACCACTTATTAAGTTTCTAAATTTTTAAATAAATACTTAAATATATTTTAATGTGAATAAATTTGCTACCAATAAAAAAAGACATTGAATTTTCTATACATAGATATACTTGTTATTAATAGTAATCTCAGGAGAAATACAAATAGAGTATTTTGAACTGAATCCAGGTGATCAGTGGCTTAGTAATTAAACTAATGGATTATCCAGGCCTGAAGACCCAAGTTGATTTCTAGTCAGGATCAGCTCAGTTTTGCATACATTTCTGGCATGGTTTCTTTTCACATCTGAAAATGAAGAGTTTTGGTTTCCTGCCAAAGTTGGAAGTGCTGGGCCCCGTGTGGCATGGGTCAGGCAACAAAAACTATCTAGTGGATAACCACAGCACTGGTTCTTCACCAGGGTTGTCTTTCCTGTAGAGACTAGTGTACGACACGACAACAATGAATTATATCTATCTGTGTATCATTGCCATAAAAGTTATACATTTTGGATAACTTTTGGATTGATTAGAACATTTAATTTAGAAGCCATCTCAGCATGGATAAAATTAAACTTTCCTAATTTCATCAAATAGTTAGTTAAAATTTATGTTGAGAGAAAAAGTAGCACTTGCCTCAGTTTAGTTTTATAAAACAAATCAGTCATAGTGACACATCAAACAGTAATAGTATTAGCTGTATAATAGGGATATATTTTAAACCTTGCAGTTTTGATCAGATATACTAGGGATGTTTAAATGAAACCTGACCAGATAGAATTACAGCAATGCTATTTCAGCTGCAGCTGGGTTTTGTTTGAATGTCTCTAGTAGAAGTAAATAAGCTTAAATAAATTCCAGGAATACAAAAAAACACACTGTACCATTTAATATATTTGCCAAGACTTACATTTTACATATTTCTGCTTTGTTAACCAGACATAATCAAACATTTTTTATGTTATAAGCTTTAATTGTTACATTAAAAAAAAATATATAGTTAAAATGTTTAAATAGTTGTCTTTTAAATTGTTTAATATTCTTGGATGTTATTTGGTTTTTACTAGGTGATATTATTTGGTATTTAATTTTTTTTATCTCCAGGAAAATAACTTTTGCTTGATATTTGCTATGGTAGTTCTTGAATGTATGTATGCGCACGCGCCCACACAACAACAAACAAAAAGATAGTCAGAGAAAAAAATTGGAATGCATTGATATTTCAAAATTTTATATACTTTTAAACCATATAATTAATTAAATAATCCAGAATGTGATATCAGTATTTTAAAAAAATATTTTCATGAACAGGTGCACTTCAAAATAGTGTGAAATAGATTATTTTTAAGGTATATTATAGCATAGCCGAATTCATGATGAAATCTTTTGCCATTGTTTGATTGTTTGGTCAGATGTAGCTAATGGTCCTAAGTTTTGTTAGAAATTCAGCCAGAGAAATTGTAAAAGAAATTCTAAATAGGTCTCATATGTATGTATTGTTTGACCTATTGTGCTATAAAAAAGTAACATAGACTGAAATAACAAGTATTTATTGAAACATCACTTTCTTGTATAAATTTCTCACACTATTAACTAATATGTTAGTTGTTCATCCCATGTCATAAATAATTATACTAAGACTAAAGTTTGTTGTGTAGTTGATTTTATTATGTTTTTGTTAATATTCATTTTAATAATAAAAGACAACAGTATACATTGAAATGTCATACTTTTTTGTGAAATTATATAGTTTACAAGCTATAATTTAAAAAGCTTTAAAAACATTTCTGCATTAAACATATCGTTATATAAATTTGTTTGCATTATTTATTAGATTTACATTATGTAAAACTTTGTACTTTCTCTTTTCAGCTTTGAAAACTCCACCTGCATTTGCAGAACAAAGTAAACAGCTAGAAAGAGCAAAGGTAGTGTACGATGTTATCATTTAAAATATGTTAGTTATTTTATTTATAAAATAAAATTTAGGCCTGTTATGAAGTCCCAAAGAGTTGATCTGTTTTCATTTGTCTAAATAATTATTCTAAAATATACTTCTAATGATTGATATGAAATAAAGGTCTATCTTACTTAATCACAAACACTGTGAATTCTGTTTTTTGTTATCTTCAGCAATGTTAATTATAAAAAAAGTGTCAAAAACCATGGCTTTTTTTTTTTTTAACAAGTACAAGCTGGTGGTATTTGCCAATGGCTTCATATAATGAGTCTTATTCACAGCATGGGATGATATAAGGCCAGGATAGCTGCCCTCATCAGACACACCACAAGTGACTAATGATGAGACTCCTTTTTTTGTTGTTTAGATCAAATAGTGATTAGAAATGATTTTATGTTGACTTGCTAGTTTTTCAATTAGTCTTTTTAAATGTTTTTTCATAAGATATTTATAAATATTGCCAGACAGCTGTTGGAGCAGAAATCATTGATACAAATCTTACATGAGACCACTGCCTTCCATTTAATAACATTCTTAATAAATTTATGAAATAGTTTAGAGATTGCTTAGACAGACATCTGATTTTAATTATTGCAACTTCCAGCTTTTTGTGTAACTAACTAACGTTGAAAAAGATTAGTTTGTTAAATATATAATGCATTTAATGCCAGCCATTCATAGTGACATTAAATATGGCTTCAGAAACATTTTACCAGATTTCTCTCCAGAAAAATGACACATTTATTGCGATTTTTTGTACAATAAATGTGTTTAAAATCCTAATTAACTGTATCTTATGTTGTACCTCGTGATGCATGGAATACCAGTTAATTGTATATAATTTCTTGGCAGGAAATCATAGTTGCAATCTATTTACCATGAACCATATCTTCAAAGCCTGCTCACTAACTACACCAGGCTGTCTGTAGCTCTAACTTGATATCTAATGGATACTTTACAAATGTGATTTTCTTAGCAGGTTGATTTCAAGCCAAAAACGTTTATGGCTCATTGAGAATGCATTTCTTATCTAGAAAATTTTTTTTTAAACAGTCATTTTTGTACATGATATGCATATTGTACAGCAGACTGGATGTACAGGAGTAGACAAAAGTTTAAGGATGATGCAAAGCAAGCATAAATTGACACAAAAAATATGTTAAAATAAACATCCAATGTGAGAATTACATTGATAGAAAAGCAATTTCTTGTTTGTTTTTTTTTTCAATTGACATATACATCAACAATGATTGGTATTATATATTTTGCATATGCTTGCTTTTCTTACATTATGACAGAATTTTGTAACAGTAAAACTTTAAGAATTGTGTCAACTACTAATTATTATTTTTTTTTTTGGACAACCAATAGAATATAGTAATCTAATGCTTAACTTTTTTAGCATTCTACAATAAGTAAAAAGGGCAATTTAAGTCCAATGAAATGTACTTGGATCATAGAGTTGTGCAAGGAGGATCTCATATTCTGAGATTGCTTTGCAGGTCAAGTGCAGTAAAACTGCTTGTTATCTAGCCTGGAAGCTGCATAAACAAACAGGCAGCTACAGTGAATGCCAGAGAAGTGGCAGACACTGAAAAATTAATGCTGGAATTAATTAATAAACCAAGTGTCCATCTGAAATGGGCCGCACAGGACATCTTTTGACATTTTAAAGGATTTTGAGGACCTACCAATCTTTGCAAGAACTGCCTAAAGATACTTTTTTGACTTTGTATTGATTATTGAAGGGAGGACGTGTTGATAGGAAGAAACCTTTTGTTTACTTGAAGAATAGAAAGATCAAACTTCAGCTTTCAAGGACCATCTCCATTGGACTCCAGAAATGTGGACCAGAGGGTGTACTGGTTCAACGAATCACAGTTCAAGGAGTTTGAATCATGTGGTTGGACTTGTGTAGAGCAAAGATTTGTTTGGGGCAGTCTCTTATGGAATGTGGCTGTTTTTCCTGAAAAGAGACGGGCATTATTAAATGTAACCAGTGAATAATGTACCTGGACATTTTGACAAATATACTAGATCCATATTTTGAGGATTGTCTTCAAGCAGTATCTCACAGAGCAGAAAATTCCAGTTCTGAATTGGCTGGCTCAAAGGTCTTATTTGAATCAGTTAGAGGATCTATTAAGAATAAAAAAGCCTAGAAATCTGGATCAATTATTCCAAATTATTCGGTCAACTTGGGCTGATATTTGTATAGACCAGTATTTTCATATTGTGGACTCATGCATTAGTGCTGTCAAGCTGTAATCGATGTTTATGGCTTTGTGACCAAATATTAATACTTCCTTGATTTGTTTATCTTGTGTAATCTCTAAAAATTGTGGTTTTTTGTGACAAAATTTTGAATATGTTTCATTGATTCTTAAATTTTGACACCATGAAATTTCATCATAATGTAAGAAAAGCAAGTTTGTGAAATTTTACTACTGATGTTGATGTATATGTCATTTGAAAAAAATAAGAAATTGCTTTTCTATCAGTAATGCCCATGCAAGAATGTATGTTTGTTTATTCTGCCATTATCCTTAAACATTTGTCCACTACTGATTTGAGATGGTTTAATAAGCCAGATAGGTTCTTCTAGTACACCCATTTTGCTTTTTTTTAAGGACATAGTCTAGCTTTTTTAACAAACTGTTGTTTTACAAGGGCCAGGTGGTCCATAAAGTTTTTGGTTTATATTGGTTACCCCTTCATTTTCTAAGTGACAGCAGTCCTTAAGAGATGATGTTGCAGCATCTACTTTGCTTGTCCATTATCATAGTTGTTTTTTTCTTCTTCTTCTGAACAGGCAGACTTTCAGTTAACTATGTCCTGTTTTTGTGGTAAAGATGATAACTTTGTCTCTCTAGTCAAACATATAGTAGCTGTCTGAAAGTTTGAAATTATGTTCTTTCCATTTGTGAATATATGCTTGTTTGATAACTGTTTTTTGATTCAAAGAAAACAATGTTAAGGTTTGGTGGATGTCATCATTTGGCTTCTTGTTTGGCTACTTTATCGGCTTTTCATTACCTATCATTCTCCAGTGTTCAGGGACACACCGTAGTGCCACTTTAGAGACTTTGTTATATAGTTATAGTGTTCTTCCCGGTCTGTAAGTTTTTTAGAATAGTACTTGGAATACTGATAACAGTGTAAGGTTGATTAGCTTTCATAAAAATTAGTAGCATGCACTCTAGATGACACAGTTGACATAATAGAAATGTCTGTCTTAAAAATTGTCTACTTTTGGGAATGAGTTCTATAATGATTTCTCTGAAAATATCTGTGGCAAAAGGTAGAACTGAATACAGTGTGATAGTTTATTTGCTTTTATAACAATGATGAACATTTTTATATGGACAAGTTTGACTATTGATAAACTAAAAAGTATTATTTGTTTTAAAAATTGCTGAATTTTTGACAATAGAAACAATTTGAACATGCTGAAGATTTAAAATATTAGCTATTCCAAGTTTGAATTTTAACATGCATCAGGAGATTTAATAGAAGTTGAAAATAATTAGGGGTTTTGAGTGACAGAGAGTACTTTTTTGTTTGTCTAAAACTACTAATACCATTTGTCATAATTGCAGATTAGCTACTCCATAGTTAGATATTAGAAATTTAAAAAAAAAAATTTTTTTAAATAACAGAATTGTGAATTAGTGAAATAAATTACTGCTCACTGTAGATACTAATGATGATAGTTATCAATCTGGTTGACCATTTCTTCCTCCTAGGGGACCTTACGTAAATCATACCAACTTCCCATCCTTTTGTAACTAATCTTCTATATATATATAGTTTATAGAAACAATCAGTCTTTTTGTATATATGATTGATGTATACATTTTATTTCACTTGGAAGAGAGTTTGTAGGTAACTGAAATTGGATCTCACCTGAGTGTTTTTAATTCTTCCGTCTGTTAGTTATTTTGCCTATTGATTGGTTCTATAGTTTTATAGACATCATGTAGGTGCTAGTAATTTAGCTGATGAATGGGTATTATTACCTGATTGTTTTTGATAATTTCCCATTCTCTAAAGTCTGTTTACATGCATGCACAGATTCATGTTATCAACCATGAGTTCTAAGATAGGCTCTCAGGAAAGTTACTTTAACGACTATGTTGAAACCCACAATTCTGTAACCAACTTTTTTTCCCCATTATTTTGAAATGGTAATCAACAAATTATTAGTCTTATGCAGATTCTCTGTGCTTAATTGTTATTTTGAGAAAATTCAGCAATTAAATTGATTTTTCCACACATTAAATGAAGTTATAAAAAAATGGTTCTATTTATTAGAGATAGATATGTAGTTTCTTACTGGTTTCTAATAATGATTCATTTTTCTAAAAGTCTTTAAACTGTTCACTTGAAGATATTGTTATTATGCTTTTGCCTATGGATGGATATACCCTGACTTCTGAAATACTGCACAAAGCTAAACCTTACATTAGCCTTTCTCAGAAGTGCTTGTGTAGGTTTTAATTAAAGTAATATAGTTTGTATGTTGAAAGACAAGATGAAACATAAGAATTCAGTTCCCATTCTCCATACTGAGTAGAACAGAGAAATCTAAATGCAGCTTTCTTGTCATTTGTGTGTGTTAAATTTTAACCCTTTTTTTTTTAATCTTCTCTCTGGAATTTTGATATTGTATACATTTGTTTCTAGCTCTAACTTTGCATGCTGTTGCTTATTTGATTAATTGCTTAGTGTTTATTTTGGTACCACAACTTTTGTTCTATTTGCTTGTAGTAGTGAACAGGGGTTAAACATTTTTTACTTAGAACCAGTTAGAAACTAATGTCTTTGATCAGGTGGATTAATGTAATGATTGTGGTGGTGGTGGTGGTTTTCCATAGCACCTAAGAGGTTGGAGTCTACCTATTCATCCACTTTCTTATACCCTTTTCATTTTAATTCAGCTATGGTAAGCACAGCTTGTGCTGAGTGTTGTGTGGTCTTAAACACTTTTTTTTTTCTTTCAAGTATCTAAATAGTTGAAGACCTATTACCACCATGCAGGGCGGGAGCTTTCCTGCCACCCCCTCTCTCTTTTCTGGGCTATCATGCATTTAAAAAAAATGGTCAGGTATAAAATTACTGTTAATTTACCTGATGATACTGTGATTTTGTGTGCTGCCTGACACTCGGTTTGAGCTTTTGTGTTAAATTAGCATAATCAAAGATGGTGAAGCACCAGGCAAAGCTCTCAGAACTCTTTTGAGAGTAAAAAAGGGCATCCTTGTTTGTATCTGTCTAGGGTTTTTTTGAACTGTAAATATTGGAGTTTGTATCACGCCATGCACATTGTGACAATGGCTAGTAGTAGTAGCATCAATTATAAAAACGAGAAGAGTTACATTAGCTATTGGCCATTCTTCCTGATATGCTGCTTCCATGCGTTGAACCAAAGAAATTAGAAACCAATTCTTCTGATAAACTTTGTTCAAGTTAAATAATTAGAAGCTGGAATTCCATTTATTCTTTGGTTTTCATGATTTTTTTTTAAAAATAATAACCATTTGTTGCTCTTAACTGTAATAACACTGGTCAACAAAATTAAATGTATTATACTCGTTATGAATGCAAACCAACTTTTTAGACTAATTTTTCATGCTGATTTCAAAATTTCACTCCATTTGTATGCAGCACGTATCAGTTCTTCAGTAGATACATGCAAATATTTACGTATTTGTATATATGAAATCATTAACGTAATAAATAAGGACATGTTATTTTTAGAAAGTAAATGAGTTTATTGAGTTAAAAATCATCACTATCATTCTACAAAGAGTGAATACACAAAAAATGGGTCAGGACAAAACAAAGTTAGAACAACAGAGTTAGAAACATTGTGATTTGGATTTCCTGCGGTGTTCCTGATCTGGTTGATCAAGGTAAAGTGTCCAGCAGTAGTCAGCCAGCATACTGTCATTCCAGAGCGCTTGGTACCGTTTCTCCATAGCACTATGTCCTGGTGAAAGATTTCACCATGCTCATCAGACACTGCTCCAAGGTTATCTGAGAAGAAATCCAGATGGGAGTCCAAGAAGTGAACTTTCAGTGACATGCGACAACCCATTGCTGAGTAACATTTCAGAAGATTCTTGATGCCATCCTTGTAGTCCATTGCCTTCTTGTTGCCCAAGAAATTCTCACAGATCCAATTGAAAGCATTCCAGGCAGGCAGTTCCAGTTCATCCAGTGTTGTCTTGAAGTTGACATCTTTGAGTACTTCTCTAATTTGGAGTGCGACAAAGATACCCTCTTTCAACTTTGCCTGTGTGATTTTGGGAAACTTTTCTACAATATACTCAAACCCTCTGTCATTTCTCTTCCCTAGTGTCTCTACAAACTGTTTCATCAGTCCAAGCTTTATGTGCAAAGGAGGCAATAGGACATTACATGGATCTACAAGAGGTGTGTTCTTGACGCTAGACAGTCCTGGCTGGTATGATGTTCTTGTCTGCATGGCAAAAGGCATGGACTTCTTCCTCTTATTGAACCAGTCACATAAGCCATTTGAGCAAACTGAGCAGATAAAATGTGGTGCCCATAACTTGTCCTGATCTCCAAGAGGACAGTCAAAGTATAGCTTATAAATCTTCTTGATCTCTGTTGTTATTGTACGTTTTTGAGCTTTCACAATAAATTGTCCACAGACATAACAAAACACATCAGGAGGATTTCTACACTGTCTTTACATTGTTAACACTGTAGAACAAGTAAGGAAATAGATACAAACGGTTATACTTATATTGAATTTAAGATGATGAAATATTTCATCGAACTATGCAGCAATGAATAATGTAGTTTATTTTAAAGGCATGTTTCCATGATGTAATAATGAAATACATGCATACACGTCATTAATTGGAATTTCTATATAATGCATGAGCTAAAACAAAATACTTTCTCATCTTGAAAACTGTACGTGATGTCAAAAAACTAATTGTATATTTGAAATCAGCATTAAAAACTACACTAAGTACACCTTGACATATGCTTGATGAAAAATACTTGTTGACCAGTGTAATAACAACTATTCTGATTTAAGAGTAGCACATCAGCACTATGACTTTATCTTAACCCCTTGATTTCTGCAGGCATTTTGTCTGAGCTTATTCTTCTCCTTTGTTCAGTATAGGCTGACGTTTCTTCCCTTATTAATTTAGTCTGGATTCAGTTTTGGTTTTACTTGTCGAGCTTCTGAAGAGCCATTATTACTGATTCCTTCAATATTCCAAATGTTTTTGTCTCAACTATTAATGGGTAATTTTCGGCAGATGTTTTCATTTCTTATAGCTTTCATCTTTGACTGCTGCTATTTTGGAATAGTACTTTCCAGACAACCATGATGTTCCCATATTAGAGGTAGCATCCCTCCTGCAATTAACATCTGCTTTTGTTTATCTTTTAGCAGAATCTTTACAATTGGACAATGCCTCTTCTGGATCTCTCTTTATCTGCTGATGATATTTTATATCATGGGCTTATATAGTCTATTTCCTGCTTGTTGGCTATATCATGTTTACAGGCCTTTTCCATCCTTGTAGGTATATTGGAACTTCATAGGGAAGGTGTTAATGGCATTGTTGAACTATGACTGCTAGCTGTAGACTTTCATGTTGCACTGCCCAAGAAGTCAATTATTAGTACCAACCTTCTTTGTTAGCTAATTTCTTAAAAATATCTCTTCTGCTTCGTGATTTATTCAAACGACGTGGTCAGGGATACTATTACATTACATGTAGTCCTTAAAGAATTATGTTTGAAGTTAGATCAAGCACTGAAAGTTGTGATTGATATTTGACTTGAGGTGCTCATAGCACTAACTTTCAGTATCAGAACATCATGGAACAGTCCTACTAGTACTGAATACTGCTCACTTCTCCAGAGCTTACTAGAATTCTTCTGATCAATAGTGGAAGAAAACACTCAGAGAAAATTCCATGTGGAATAGACTGGACAAAGAGCAAGAAAAATTACACCACTGCCTACCCAACAAACAAAGTCTAGACCCAGTCAGGGACCAAATGGCAGCTGCCAGCCTGACAAGCAAAGATGCTACTATTCTAATCTCTTAAGTAGTTTATGATACACTTGAGGTGTTTTGGTTAGCTAAGTGTAATCCAAAGCCATTTATTTTTCTGGAAACATTCTTCTGCCCCATTGCTGACTTCTCTCTGGTTTCATTTCTTAAACTGGGTTCCTGCTCTGGGTTTGTGTTTATTATGTTTCAAGATAGAATTTTTTCTCAGGATCATAATCTTATATTTGTTATATTGTACTTCTAATCTTTGTGATCTTGAATGGTTTCTCACAGAGGATTGTTAAGAGCTTTATCAGTTATATTGGTTATGCTTCTTTTTTAAATAGTACATCTTCCTTTATGATGGTTCTGCTGTGAAACATACATTGAAGAAAGAATTAGTTTCTGATTAAAAACATTTTAGAAATTGTACCTTTTACTGTGTTTGAAATTTCAATTTTATCAGTTGCTAATGCTTTAGTTCAGTTCTGTTGCTAAATAAATATAAAAATATTTGCAGATGTCCAGCTAATTATGCTTTATATACTTTAAACTATGTTTCCTTGTAATCAGAGCATTTGAAATAACAAAACTGCTCTTTATACTGTTTTTACTGTTTGATGTTCTGGTGATATGAAATATCATTACACAATTTTTTTAAAAAAAGTATGCAAACAAAAATCTGTTTTTATATTTTAATTATTTCAGTATTAAATGAATTTTGGGATCTGAAACCCAATAATGATATTACTTATTACTAATAATACAAAAGCAGCCCATATGGGATATTGTTCTGATAAAATATTAATACATACAAGTCATATTAGAAATAATAACACTAACCATATCTCTCAATTTATCAGTCATTTTAACTCTCTTTAAAAAAGATAAATTACTAGATGAGAAATTCTTGCAGCATGCTCTATGTTGACTATTTTGTGTGATACAAATCCTTTGATGCTCTTTGCAACTTATCAGACAGCCACCAAACTTTAATTTCAAGATATCACTATAAGTATGTTGTTAATACTTATTACTTGCTTTTAGTTTTCATACCTCTCTTCATATTTTTGGAATTGTAATTCAATAGCATTGTTATGTACCACAAAAACTGTTTTTGCATCTCCTGCAGTTAATATCTTCAGCCAGATATTCAGAACAATAGCCTTGTCATCCACAGAAACAATTATATGAGTGCAGTATGTAATTATAGTCGAGCTCAGTTAATTACATACCAGTAAATTGCTCATCATCTTTAAATGCTCCACCTTGTAAAAGCTAATAATAGTTGTTTGTTGTAATACTGAAAGACTTTGTTAATTGCAAGAACAAGCAGTTTTATATTTCACAGATTTCTACTGAATGTAATGAGAGAGAGAGAAAAAAAATAAGTGCCCTAGCATTTTATTTGGCTGATAATTCTTATAGCTTTTGTGTATAAGTTGTTATATGTTTTTCTTTTTTGTATTCTAATGGATGCAATATGTAGATAATTCCATTTGGCTGCATCTAAACTGCATACAAGATAAACAAGTGTTCTTTACAAGTCTTTTACTAAAGAAATGGTTTTTAACATCAAGTCTTGTAGATGCTAAATTTATTGATGTTATTTTTGCTGATATTTTTTTTAAAAAATGGTCAGAATATAAAGAAAATCTCTCTGCATGACAGATGCAATGCAAATTTCTCCTGGATGTACCTGACTGATTTGCTTTCTAAGGTAGTCTAACATGGCTGATGCTGAAAGCATCTTTAATGCTTTGTCCATTTTCACAATTTGCATATTCTTTTTGTGTGTGCCAATATTATTCTTAGCATTTTAAAACTGATTTTATCGTTGCTCCTGGGCCTTTTTCAGAATCAAAATTATTTAGTTTAGCAGAATAGCTACGCTGTTCAATGCTAAGAACTTGAACAAATAAAAATCGTAAAAGAGAGAATTCTTCTATCAGAGCCCCATTTCATAATTATGATTCTTAGTAGTGGTTTTCCACATGGTCAGAAACCTTAATTACTCAAAACATCTACATCAGACCTCCCCTCAACTTTTAACCTGAGTAAATATAATATTTTAGGATTTTTTGGCATATTCCTTGTGTGTGAAATCTGGAAATGATCTATGCTGAACCTTTTCCAATAATATCATATGCGTGTCTGCGATTTTAAAGGAGGGAATTATTGCACAAAGAAATTTGATTAAATTATCTAAAGGATCTGTTTTTTTTTTTTAATGTGTATTCCCTAATTTAAAAAAAAAATTGCCAAATTATCTTCTTTTATTTTGAGATAAATGAAAGTATAAAAAGTATTTTAGATTTTATTTGGTTTGAAACTTGTTCTTGTTATCGATTGTCATTAGTTTATGATGGTAAAACAACATTCAATTTTAATTAAATTTTACAGAAATGTCTTGGAAAAACAACAGCTAAACTTTATAATAATGATTTTTTTGCACCTGCTGCTAATAAGTAAATTAGAAGAGACATTAGAGCAAGACATGATGAACTGGGGTTAAGGAAAGGACAGGATGTTGATGTGATGTGAAAAAAAAATGATGATAATACAGATAATGAAGCCAGCATGGGGTTCTAGCATGATTAGTATAAAAAAAATGCTGGCCAACAATCAAAGTGTAATAGGAAATGATGAAAAGTACTGATTTAGTTATATCTTCCAGCAAGGAATAATTATCTACAGTCAATCTCAGACATGAAAGATTATAAGCAGTAATATGATGAAAAGTAGGATAGAATACAGACCAGTTGCCTTCCCTCCCTAAAGTAAATAAATAAGGTAATATATATATATATTCACGTGTATACAAATATTGACTTGTATGTAGAGTGAATAAATACAACAATCTGCTATTCTTGTAAATTGTGCATATTGTCTTTAAGAACAAAGCCTTAAGCAATTGGAAAATTGTACTAGAGCACATCTTTGGTAAAGACCATTTGTTTGTATGCAGGTTACAAACATAAACTTTTCTGGTTTCTAAATATAAACAACATTTTTTTGTTCTAAACTATTAAATGAAATCAGAAGTTGATGTTCTTATTAAACAATAAGTCTATTATACACTTGGATTATTACTTCATATCCTTTTTTTGTTCCAATGTATATATGATTAAGGTTCTCAGGAAAAATACCAGTCCCCTTTGGAATTTCTTTATTGTATAGGGTTTTCTAATAATAACTTTATGCATCTATGATTTAAACAATTTAAAAATAAATTCTTGTTTAGGTAATGACTGTGCATCTTTCCTACATTTAACAATTTTACGTTATCAACCCCTCTAAACCAGGAGAGCTGTGAGAAACAGAAACATTACATACTTTCCTTTTCTTTAACAAAAATGCATTATTATTATTATTATTATTATTATATTACTACTACTACTACTTTAACTGTTTTCAAACCATCTATTCCAAAGGTTTGTCTACTTCCCTGACAAAAGTTCCAGTCCACTAAAAATAACAATAATATAGAACAATAGTATCTGCTTTTGCTTGTTTTAGTTCATGTCATTCTGTATACTTGAATGTATTAAAAGAAGACAATTGACTGTACTCTAATAATAGCATTGTTTCCCCACAGATAAGTACAGAAGTGATTTAGTAAGTAGTGATTCCATTGAAGCTTTGTATTTTTTCTGCTGACAACAACAACAACAATGAAGTTTTATGTAGAGGGTGAAAACAACAACATTTGGGAATATAATAGAAACAGAACTGCTGTTTGGACTGCTTCACAAGTATTAATATTCAGAAAACAGATTTTAAAATAGGCAGAGAAATTCAAAGGCACTAAAAACTATTTCTCAAATGATATGGGCTGTTTTGTCTAAAAAAATATATATTATATATATTTATATATGTAACTTTTTCTTGCTTTTAAAAAAAAAAGAAAAGAAAAGCTGGAGGTGGAGACTTAGAGAAAATAAAAATAATTTTAAAATATTAATTATGTAGAGTAGATATAATTTGACACATTTTATTATTTACATTGAAATTTCTTGGATAGAGTGGATGTTGAGGTAAACCCATTTTAGTGTACCATATATTTCCTTCCTGTTTTTGCTATTTATACTGTAGTATGTGTGTGTTTTTTTTTTTTTTAAATTTCCTGGATAGCTCTGTGGTAGCCGTGCTCTGACCTGCCAGGTGGACAAAAATGAGAACTTCGTGTTTACACACCTGTTTAGACAGTGAGGACTATAAGTACACAGTAACTATGTTCTGTATTTATGCTTTTAACATACATTCTGATTGGGCAGTACAGGAAGTTTGCCAGTACAAGATCCTGATCATTATTGTTCTGAATGTAATTCTTTTGAGGTCATTGTAAATTTCACATCATCCTTACATCTCTAAGCAGATTCTGATGGCATAATCAGAACTTGTAAAATACTGAAGCTAATCACCTATTCATCTTAATGCGTGCTCAGATTTTCTTTTTAATACCCCTGGTTGGTTTTGATATTTGATTTAGAAAATACTAGTGGTGACTTGTATAAGGTGCTTAAATCTGTAATGCACTTTGCTAGTAATGATTTTAAATCTTTTCTAAACAGTTAGCACAATGATAATTTGTTGTTGTTGTTTTTTTATTTGTTGAGGTAATTAGGCTGTGATTATGGGAAGCCTTTACAATTTTCTGATCCACACACACACACACGATATCCAAGAATTCCTTTAATTTTTTTGTCTCCCTTTGCTGATGTTTGTCAGACTATGCACACAATGTAACCTTTTCTCACCTGAAGTACACAAGGGGAGATAATCGTCTGATTAGTTGACTGAATCTGTTAATGTCTGAAATCAGAAGTTAATGGTTTATTGCTATATTTACTTAAGATTCTTGAATCTGTAAGCAAGAAAGAAAGAGAAAAATTCATCTCTTGGAAAAATATTTAAAAAAAGAAATATTAAATACAAAATGAAATGATTTTCTTTTCCTGCGTTCATGATACCGATGTTAACACTTAACGCTTTGCTTCAGATATTTGTTATTTGAGCTACAGTGTCAAAGAAGAATTAGATGTGAAGAATAAAAGAATTTTTTTCTTTTTTATGTTACTGATGATACTTGTTCATAACAGTTTGTATATAATCTGGTCAGGGTTTGGTAATTTACATTTAACAATGACTAATAAAGGTTGTTTATGTCTGAACTGTTAAATTAATAATTGATGCATTTACTATAGGATTTCTGTCTTTTTTGGAAAACAAATGTTTAGAGGCAAAAAAAATTTTTTTTTTTTGAAAAATTGAAAATGAAAAGGTGTTCAATGTCATTTACGGCAATTAAAGGGTTAATTCTGTCATTTCTCTGTAACCTTAGTAGTTACAATCTACTTGTAAAATTTTTTTTGTTTTCTTTTTTTTTTTTTTTTACATGATTTTGTTGATATATCATGTATATAATCTTGTGAGATGGCCTTTTCAGCTGATGACTTTAACTACAGACAAGTTTCTTTTAAAATTTGCACTCGAATTTACAAACATAACTTTTTTTTTGTTGTTGTTGTTATACAGACTGGTGACTTGCTACGACATAAAATCCAACATCGTCCAGATAGACAGTCACTGGTGCAGCAGAATATACTAGAAGGTAGGTGATACATGATAAATGTTGACTTATCAGATGTTAGACTGGAAAACTGAAAATCCTATTTAACCTGATTACCATTATTTATTTTAACCTGGTTATCTAGTTTTCAAAAGCTTTTAGTAAAATGTAAACATAAAGACATAGATAAGTCTTAGTACATCTGGAACTCAAATACTGGTTACATGATTTAAAAGAGAATTGAAATGATTAGTGTACTGTATTACAACCTATAATTTTTATTTCTTTAATTCCTTGAGAGAAAATTTTCAGTTACATCTTTTAGTTTTTGCCCATATATATACTGAAACACTTGAAAGTGTAAAAAATGACACTTTTTGTCAGCACTCATTATATTAGCTATTGTCTGTTAACATTTTTTTACACAAATACATCAAGATTTGATAATATCATAAGATGTGTAGAAACCACCACACAAATTTTCTTTGTTTGTCCATTTTACCATGTTCTGGGCAGTGCAGGTATTTGTTTCCATGAATGATGTAAAATAGATGCCATGGCTAGAACATGCAGATGGTGAATGGAGGCCTTGCCCAGACATAGGCCAGCTAGATATGCACCTCTTGTCGTTAATAATTGTAGGAACATCATCAGGAGGCAATACAATGGATCAGTCATTCATTACCACATTCCTGTGCAATTTACCCAAATGAAAGCTCAACATTGAAAATTTTGGATTAATATTGCTTTCACAGATGATCACAGCACAGGTCCAAAGTTACTGCCATCAACATGAATGGTTCTGGAGACCAATTGCATCAAGCAGATTTGGTGATGGCAGCAGCATGTTATGGGTTGCTGTGAACACTAATTTTTGTAGTCTGGTGGTTCTGAACAAAAATCTTGTTTTCCATGCCTGGTTCTCCTTTCTCTTCTACAGCAATGTGAACTTTATTTGATGTTCTAGCTAGATAGCACCTTTCCTTGGCCAATGAGTTTGACAAAAACTTCCTTAAGGCAGAACAATGTCATTTTTCTTGTCTGGCCATCAAAATCTGAAGTCTACCTTACCAGTTCCAGCATATATTACTATATTTTGATTTTGCTGTGTAACAGGTCATTTTAAAAATTTGCTGTGGATTTCATTTAATCTTTATTATTTAAGTGTACAACACACATTTTGTATTTATATAATATATATAGTTTGAAGTACTAGAATATTGGCAAATTTTTTTTTTAAGCTTTAATTAATAAACTGTCAGCAAAATAAGAAAAAGCTTGTGTATGTATGTATTTACCACAGGTTACTGTTTAATTCTGTGTATAATAATTTGTTGTTATCTTGTTTGTATGTATTAAAAATTATTTTTAACTTCTTTGATGAAAAAATATAATCCCCAGAAAATTAAATAAAGGTTTTATAATTCAGATGCCAACAACATTTGGCAATACTATTTAGAAACAGTATAATTGCTGCTTTGATGTCAGAATAACAGGTTTACATATATTGTTATTATTATGAAAAGTTCAGTATTGATGAGAGTTTCTATTATTTAATGTTACAAAGAGCGATGTGCTTGCTTTAAATAAAACTGAATCACTATTAATATTTTGAGTCATAGAAGTGAAATCATTAGTAATCTGATGAGTGCACAATATATGTTTCAGTTTTTATGATTTTTTATTTAAAATGTTTTTATTGCAGGTTCTTTTAGGGTTATCTTTTCATTCTTGTAGTCAGATCAAATAACAGGAAATAGTTAGAAAAGCTTTCACCAGCAAAGCGTACATTTAATGGAATGCTTGGCAGAACTACTCCAACAGCATAAATTAACATTATGCTACTAACAATTTTTAAGGTGGGGAAGCATATTTATGCCTGGCTGGTGAGAATTGGTTAGAGGAAGAAGGTTGTTGATGTCAAACATAATTGTTAAAATATGATAAGCAGTGGGAAGTCAGTTAAACAGGATGCTAGGTATGCAAAGGAGTTGCTTGGTACCTTTGGTAGGCACCCACTGGCCTTATCATAAATATGCAGCACTCTGGCTGGGTTAGTTGTTTTTATTGCTGTCATTGCCCATTAAAACTTTAAATCTAGGGAAACGCTGCAGTATCTTAATAGAGAAAAAGATTTTTTTTTTTATTGACTTCATACTGCCAATACAAACAACAAAACAACATGAAAATTAAAACCATTTTGGCATTTGTTTTGTCTAGAAGTTTACCAGTTAGTTTGTAGCTGAGAAAGTGTCATGGCTGAGGAAAATAAAAACCATATTTGGCAGAGTCCAAGGATGCAGCTACATGTGAAAAATATGACAACAAGAAAATCAACATTTGATAGGAATTTTTCCATTTTATTTCTTAGTATTAAAATACAGATAGAGCTTTGGCTGATATGTGGTAATAAAATTTATTAATTAAAGCCTAAGGTTAAAATAAGATGATGCCTACAATGTATATAGTGTGGTAGTCACTGCTGTTCTGGTCTTGATAACAAGTGTCAGGGGAGACAGTGAGTGCTCAATTTTGTAGAAGGGATGACATACTCTTCGTTTAAACCTTGCTAAAATTACTAAAGGTTCTTAAATTATGCTGTTGTAAACAAGGATGGGAATCTCTCTCTAAACATTGCATTGACCAGCATATTTATCAATTTCTAATTTAAATTTCTGCAGTCTTCATTGTTGACAAAAATGTACCCTTTAATCCTGCAAATTTTGGAAAGTAAAATTAAAGGGATAACCTGAAAGAGTATTTATTATATGGAGGAAGGGAAGGGGTGATTTAAATCTTTAAACATAAAGAGTTTTGGAGGAAGAAGAGCTGGAGTGGATGTAGAATTCAGGTGATAGTGGTGGTAAAAGGGTTTTAAAGAAAAACTGTTGTTTCCATATGAACAAAAGTTTTGCTCTGTTTCCTGTATGCAGACAATGCCTTGTTATTGAGAAGTAACAATCAGTTGTCTCATCTGTTGAAATGCTTGGCTATACAACCAACAGTGTAATTTTCATTAATGCTTTTAATTATTTGAATAAGCTTAAACAAACATTTAATGAAACTAACCAAATAGTGATGGGCTATTTCCTTGTGATATTTATAGATGTTAATAAGTTAATGTTTGTTTATTTGTTAAAATCTGCCTGTTAATGTATAAAATATACCTTCTGGTATAGCCAAAAAAAAATCTGTTCATTGGCATTTCTCTTTTTAGACACAAAAGTTGATCCATCCTTACATGAACGCCAACGGCAGTTAAAGCGAGCACGGCTAGCGGATGGGTTAAATGATAAGCTGTCTCATCGCCCTGGACCATTGGAGCTAGTTGAAGAAAACATTCTCAAAACAGATGAAAATCTGGCTGAAGCCATCAAAGGCAAGTTTCCATTTTAATCCTGGCAAGGAATTTTGGAGATGATTACATCTTCCTTTGAAGTACGCTCCAGTTTCTAAAGTAAAGAATATTTTCTTCTAGTGTTAATTGTTTCTTTCTGTTGCATTTCTTTGTCAGGATCTGCCATCCATCATCGCTATTCACTCAGCTACTGAAAAATAGCACATTTTCCAACTTCCTTTCATTGTATCAATATGGATGATTTTTGTTTGTTCACATTGTTATATATATATTCTCACCCTTACAGTACAAAAAAAAGCACTGCCCTTGTCAGACATTAATTAAAAAGGGGGGGAACTATTTTAAGTTTGATAGATATCGGTGTTGTTAATATTTTGCAAAGTTTAATCATTTTGGACAGGAATAAAAGAGAAAGTATAATCTTCTAGATTTAATATATAATCTACCAGAGCCAAAATTCTATACATTAATGCTAATATAGAACATTCAGATTAAATACAGTTTGTTGAAATAAATGTGCAAGTTTCCTGAGCTCAAATAGTATTTACCAAAGAAAATATAAGGCACCAAAATAATATCAAATGGTGTTACATTACCATAGCTTACAAAAATTGACTTACATAGTTAGATGTTTGTACAGTAAAGTAAATAAAAAATTTATTCCCTTTTTTTCATCCCACAGCACTCCTGAATCCCAGAATGTATTGTCATCTTGTCCTTTAGTAGTATTAATAGGAAAGAAAAGAATTTTGTTCATATACTTAACAATGTTCAGTATAATGAGAGGAAAGCAGAAATGCTTCAGGAGTCTGGAATAGTCTATATATTTATTTCTTTTTTAGGATCTTCATGTCTGTGCAGTAAAAATGTTGGTTGGAAGAAGGGTTAATGTACACTCCTACACAAGTCATTTGCAAACCCGGTCCTAACTTTCAAAGTCTAAGGAAGTCTCTTAACAGAGAACTAGAAGGGGAAAGGTATAGGGTATTAGCGTTGGTGAGCTTGAGCATTGGTCATGGTGCAAGACATTCAAGAGTTACCTGAGAAACCTCCACCTCACATACCAGAAAGCCTTACTAGAACTCTTCACTTTTCTAGAAGGAAGCCCATGCAGCTGGCTGGTGAAGAAGAGTGAGACGAAACATGTCAGGGAGGTATGCCAAACTGAGCCAGCCTGACCAGGATTCAAACTCATGCCCTCAACCATGACAGTCTACCACAAGCTGCTGGTTGCCAAGTATTTTATTAAAAACATTTAACAAGAAAATGAGCGAAATATTTTGTAGCCAGAGTTATATTGAGAAAATCTAGTGTTAGAGAAGACTCTACAATAGCTTGTTCATTAATTTAAACAAAATACAGTTTTGGAATCTTTTGGTGGTTAGTTGATGATTACTAACTTTTTAAATGTCTAATAACAACACGAATTTGTATATATTAGCATTGGTGAATTGAATGCTGTATTATGGCACTTAGATTTAAAATCTGTTGGGTCACTTTGCTGTTTTTTTGATTTTTTTTTTTTTAAATTGTTAAAACATGATACTTATAAAAGTACAATGTTAATAATAGACCTGTCCATTTTTAGAGGGGAGAATACAGTTCCAGAAGACATGTGAAGGAGAAGATCTTTTACGAACTCGGCACTTTGTCTTTGATGAGGAAAGTAATAACAGTGATGGAGCATTATCTCCAACACAAGGCGAAGATTCCAACCTGTCAGATGTTAGTAATTCAAGCTCAATACTTCCTCCAACTATAGATATTGGGCAGTTTTTACAGAAACGCATAGACCAGGGACAAACCTCACCAGTGAGCAAAGCAACAGTCGTACCACCAGGGCAGCCGTATGCAGTTCCCTCAAGTCATTCTGTTCTTTCCAGACACCATTCTGGTTCTGGTTCTCGTAATGGGAATTCTAATAGCAGCAGCAACAAATCTAGACCCAAAAAACCTAAACCCAAAACACAGCCTAAAGTGAAGGTTATAAAATTTCATGAGTACAAGGGTCCACCAAACATTATCAAGAATCTGCAGATTTTGCAGCAGAACCAGTCAACAGAAACTCCCTATCACATCCTACTTCAGCAGCAGCAGTTATTTCTTCAATGTCAGCTAGAATTTCAGCAAAAAAATCTCCTGGTCCCTCATCAGTCACAAAAAATCAGTGAGAGTCAGGTTATTACTCAGAATCACAATCCAGCATCTGGTAAAATGGTTATGGCACTGTCTCCTCAGGGTTCAACCAGCTTGTCCCAGTCACAAATGTTGCCAAGCCCACCATCCATTCAGATCCAACAGCACATGTCCCCACCTCCACCTCCACACTCTCCCCAGCAGGAATCACAAACTCCATCTCGTTCACAGCAGCCAGCTGCCATTTCTGCAGTACCAAAGCTGTTGGCTAATCTTGAAGAAATGAAGGTGGCAGATCTAAAAGCAGAATTGAAAAAACGAAACTTGCCAGTGTCTGGATCCAAACCACAGTTAATTGGGCGGTTGAGACCTTATACTGAAGCAGTTTCCCCTACTGCAATTACATCATCTACATCTGCATCTCTTAGTGCAACTGAAAGTAACAGCAGCACAGGGTCCTTGCCAAGTATACAAACTGTGGTCTTTTCAACTGAAGAATCCATGATAACAAATTCATCACCACCAACATCCCCTCCTAACACTGGTGAAAATTCAAGTATGCCCATGTCTCCAGACATAATGGATATTACATCAAATCTTGTCATGACCAAGAGCCACATCAACAACATAAATAACATGCCCATGACTGTTGACCAAGTTTCCAGACCACCTTCAGTTGCACCTGCTGATGGTGCACCAATGGATATTGACCACATAGCAACATTATCTCCAGATTTCTCTCACAATTTGGCAAATTCGGTAAAAGTTATTGGAGTCATTTCTCAGCCACAGCAGCTATCTCCAGAAGAAATCTGCAAGCAGCAACGAAAGACTATTGAAGAGCTGCAACGTCAGCTCCAGGAATCCCAAATGCAGCTGAAAATTCAACAGCAGTACCAGCAAGTGCAGAAGGCTCCTCAGTCCCCACCACTTGTGTTGAATACCATAGTCAATGTTTCACCTGAATTGAAAGTGCCTCCACCTGTACAGCAATCTAAACAAATCCAAATCCCTGCACATTTGCTACAGAAAAGCCAAAGTACACAACCAGCTCCCACAATGATTATTGCCACATCATCAAATGACACAGCTCCTGAATCTGACAAGCCAACTCTAAATGAAATCTTCAGCAATTCCCCTAGTCTGAGCAAAGTAAATTTTTCTTGCTCTTCAGTTCCTGCAACTGTTACTCCGTTTATAATGACACCCGCAGCTGAAAAATCTAAAGGTCGATCCCCATCACCTATAAATGGCATCAGTCATTCAAGGTTTGTTGAAGATGTTTTATATTTTAAAATGTGTTGATATAGTGATTTATGCTTAAATTTTCCGATACAAATAAGCTTTGAGTACCATTTCTCTCTAAATAGCATCTGCTGTAGTGTAACTTGAGTATATATGCAGTAATAATCAGTTTTAGATATATACAAGTTTTCAATTTCAGCATCAACGTTTAGCCACTGATATGAATATACAGTATGTTAATACAAAAAACTCTTTCATTGGAAAGAAGAAAAAAAATCTAAATGGCTGCCTGATTAATTGTATTATGTTGGTAAGTATATCCAAGGCCAAAAGGCTTGCATCAGCCTAGAATTTTCTAATTTTATTTGATAAAGTAATTAAACCTGGTGAATTTGCATAATAATTTTATGCTAATGTATTGAAGTGCATACTGCTTTGTATTTTTCCATATACTTCATGGGAAAATAACCCAAATGTTAAAAATGTGACAAGTTGAAATGTAACAATCGAATACTTGAATTCTAAAAATGTTTTGTAAATCATGATAAGTGTCACTCAATTAGATGAATGTATTGAAACGTGGACAGTTAGAAGTGGGTACAGTGTCAAGCCATATGAGCGTGATTTGAAGTTAGATTTTATTATTGTTATTTTTAGGTTGATGCAAAACTTTTAGCCGTGGCTGTACTTAACATTCAACTTGTGAGTTGTTCTTGGAGACTAGTACATTCCTTCCCTACTGACATGTCCGACGTGTATAATTTTTTTTTCATCAGAAGTTCAAGTGTTCCAGTGACAGCTAAAGACAATCAGAAGTTGGCCCCCAGAACAGGAACTTCTACATATTACTCTATTCCCATGAAAGAGCCACCCAAGTATGATGAAGTAATCAAAAGTAGACATCAGTTACAAGTGAGTGGTATCCTAAACACATTTCTCTTCTACATATACACTCTCAGATTAGGGATTCTTAGTGATGCTGTTTCTTGCTTGTAATAAGCTTTGCATGTAAATAGAGACAGTAAATTGTTGTAGAATTGAATTTTCTACTTAAACATCAAATTTAGTAACAGCACTAAACAAGAAAACTTATTATGGGTTAAGAAAATTGTTTGATGTTTTGGAAAGTGATCAGAACTGGTTTCAGCCTACATGTCTTTTGCTTGGTGTGTGCTACTGAGCATTTATTTTCTGTTAGTGATCAAGAACTCGAGCATTTATGCTGATGGGTGCAGTGCAAGGGATAAATCAGTTGCTTGTGCCCTTACCGTTAATAGCATTGCCGAGAATCTTCATTACTATTCCATGTTTGTTGCTGAATAGTTGCACCAAACTTATATAGGTGTAGTGGGAAAAATCTTTACTGAATTTTCTTGCTTTTGTCCTTTTGTTGGCTTTTTTGCTAGTTTTTGTATGATAATTTTTGTTAATCTTAACTCCACATGGCTCTCAACTACAACCATACCTAGATGGCATGTCAAGGTGCAGAATATTTATTGTTGCTACTAAACAGCAGCTCTCCCATAATAAACAAAAAAAAGTTTTGAATTTCAGGTTTGCTTCTTTTCCAAACCAGTTTTTAATGTGTATTTGCTGAATAGGAACCAGGTAAACATTTCCGGTTGTTACAAACATTTAAGCAGTACTTCCCCACTGCTGTTGCTGATTCTTTTACTTTCATAAATACATCTATTCCTAATTATCCACCCCCACCCTTCATCTTGTCTTCCAGGGCTGGCATGCATGCTTGTAGTCGACCAGTGGTCTGTCAAAGATTTTGATTTTCACTATTTTTTCTTTTGTACATAGGAACTTTTAATTTAAAATTATTTATTGAAATTCTTTAAAGATTTTAATGTTACATTTTTTGCTCGTATCCATTAAAAGAAGAGGAAAAAAGTATTTTTTTACCTTTTTCAGAGTCCTGGACTGCCAGAGGATAATGGGACCAAGGTAGATGGCCCAGTGGTGACTCGACCAGCATCTGTTAAGTGCCAAGCCATGGATGATGTATTAGAAATACTTATTAGAAATGGAGGTCAGTATTTAAATATTATGGGCTGTTTTTCTTCTTTAAGCGATGTACACATTTTTTTAAAATCACATTACATAGTTAATAATTATGTTTTATTTGATGAGGGTGTAGTTGTTGTTGTGTTGTATGTCAGTCTCAACAATAGAAATAATATCTCTGCATTGGAGACAACCATAATGAGGGAGCATAGTGCTATGGTTACCTGCTAGATGATGATATCTATTCTGCACCATAAGGGGCCTGGCATGTCATTTTTAGATGTGGGAGAAAATCCACTCAGCCAGCTGTTGAAGGAAATTGAGAAACTGTTCCAGGGAAGTACCAAACTGAGTCAGTCCCGACTAGGGATCAAACTAGCCACTTAACCTTGGCAATCTAGCGGTATCAAGGATGCAGTTAGTTTGAGCTGTACACTTGTAGGTACTGATTCTGACAGAGTAGTCCCATAAATATCTGTTTCCGATGTTTTGAAAGACTATAGTAGCTGCATGGCTAGATGGACAGCTGCCATATACTGTGGCAATCCTGAAATTTCTTAAATCTCATAGACTCCTCAAAGTCTGGATTGCCTACATGCTTGCTTGTTCATCAGCGATATCTCCCAAATCATAGGTCCTGGCATAGGTATGCTTTTACTTTGCTTTTGTAAAAACCAAAAATAGATTACCATTATCCAGCTGACAGATGATCATCAATGTTTTGCAGATGTAGTGACAGTTTATGTGGATATCCATGGCACATGTAGAATTCTCTGAGTGCATGCTGATGACTTCTCTCCTGTCTGTCTCATCCTCTCTTCAAACAACTAATAATTTTAGTTTGTATCATTGAGTAAAAGGACAACACACTTCCAGACAATGCTGATGTGGTTGGTTACAAGATAATGTGTTATTTATAGCAAAAACCTGATGCAAACTTTCTTAACCTATTAAGAAAGTGAATTTAAAATAACTATGTTTGTCTTTTTTAGCTGGTTTCTCATTCATGAATAAACGAGTAAGATTACGTAAAGTAAACTTGTACAGAAATCCTAGTGTTCTTGGGAATGATGTGCCTTTCATGCAGTATGAATAATAATAATTGCCTTTGAATGCAAACTGTAATTATTTGAATTATAATATTTTAAGTCCAGAAAAATACCATTTTATATTGGCACATGTGTCAGATAAATTGTATTATTAAATGACAACTAATATACTCATACATCTTTCTGTGAGATAAGCTTCTTTTTTTTTTTGTCTTTCAGAACTGCCTCCCAGTGCTGCTCAAGAGCCACCCCCCACACCCAAAACTACAACAGAGACTACTGCTGTTGCAACAGAGTCTGTTTCACAAGCTAATGTTTCTACCCAAGGAAGTTCCATAGTGTTCTCGCACCTAACTGGTATTTGTATACCATCCACAACTACCAACACTGCTACATGTACAGTAAATAAGAGCCCTGTAGTGGCTTCAAACATTGTGATTAAGCAAGAACCAGAGTCTCCAGAGGCTGAATCAAGTGACAAAATCAAAGAATTTGTTGATATGAGCGAAGTTTTTATCCCTAGTTTTAGCCAGGATCTGAGCACCATGGATTGGACACCTGATCATGCATTAACAAGTCTTGAGCTATTAGACTCTGCACCAATGATGAGAGATGGAAAGATTGATGTTAATTCCGATGCAGCAAATGTATCCTGTATCTCAAAAGCTGATGGAAATACTGAATCCGATTTAGTTACATTGGACCTGCGTGGTGACATGGACAATTCCCCCAGTATGCAGATTGATGTGCCTGATGTATCAGATTGGCTTGGTTTCACCACGAATCCCCCCAACACATTTACATCAGACCCCATCCTGACACCAAAGTCACAACAGGAAGTATTGGACATGTTTAATTTTGACGATTCAGACTTTTCCACACCAGCAGATTTGCAGTGTGGTATGGACTGGGACAAGTTAACAGATCCAAGCACAAGCTCCAGTTGAAGTTAACTGTTCAAAGTGTGCTGTGAAGACAGGTATATCTGTCTGGCAGCTACAAGCAAGTCTCCTGTCCAGAAAGGCCAGGTGATGAAGGGAAATCTACATCAGTATAAGAGATTTTTTCCAGTATTGGAAACTAGTTCAAATCTTTACTAAGTTCATACAGTTTTCTGGTCACTTTTAAGTTGTCGGAACTTAAAACTGGCAGTTGATGTGCTCTTACCCAGACTAATGCCTTGACATTGTCATAAGGGTGTTATCTATTTATTTATTTATGGTCTGTTGTTTTAACATAAACAACAATACAAAGTATTTGTCAGGGATCTTCTTGGGTCATGGTAACTGTACACTGTACAGTAACTTGTTCACCCACAAAAGAGGAGAAGAAATAATAGCACTGCACTTCTAATAATGCAGTGGGTTGTTATCTCCAGCAGCTGTTGGTTACCTTTGGCTCTGCTGTCAGGAAGAAATACTTGTGTACTGAGACAATGCAAATTGCTTGCAGATTTGAACAGTGCTGAAAGAAAAAAAAGTTTCTGTGATGTGTTGGAATGGTGCTGAACTTGAGACAATGATGGTAGAGCAGTTTGACAGATTTGTAGTAATGTAAAGTTCAGGGAGAAACACTTGCTAACGTTCAGATTTTATTTTCTCAGAAACCATAGCTATAAATACAAGCAAACCATTAGAATATTAACATTTCCAGCCAATCTGAGTGTGATAAAAAAAATAGAGAGAGAGAAAAAAACAACAAGGTTTTTTGAACAGTTGGTTTGGAGCGTAACTAACGGTTTATACATGGATCACTGTAGGGCAAAAAAAAATTCTTTTCAGTTCACTTCTGTGGTCTGCTGTGAGTTTGGGATTGAACTTTGACTTGCTTCCAAGACTTCAAAGAAAAAAGTTATAGGAAAGTGTTGGCATACCCATTAAATTGACACTTTTTTTCTCATGGGTCCATTCACAAAACGGAATGTTTTGTTTTGTATATCACATTTTTCTTTAGATTTTCTAATTGTGCTTCTGGAAAGCTGTCGTGGCTTCTAGCTGTCCTGACTGAGCACCAGTGTTAGGCATTCAAATGCATTCCATCCTCTGAAAAGAAAACACACTGCTGTCTGTAAGCCACCAGCCTGCCTGGTCTGGTGGTGTAAGCCAGTGAGAGCGGCAGCATGCTGCCCTCTACTGGCATGCACGAACATTCCCCTATCAATTGGGTGTGGCCACCAAGCACAATCTGTACTGAAAGGAACCAATGCCAACTAATGGCTTCTTATTATCAATCAGCCCAGCTAAATCATCTGTATATTTAGTAGTTACGTGTTGTTTAGATTTCTCTGCAGAATTTGATTACTGCCACCACTTAAATATTTGACAGCTGATCCTGATCCTAATTATCTAAGACAGTTGTTTTCCTGGAGGTAATTTACTTTACTATTGCTTTGATTGGAGATAAATTAAAATTTTAGTAACCTACCACAACAAGTAATGACTGAGGTTTTGTTAATATTAAGTCGGGCAGTTTGTTTTTAGTTATTTTTGTAAACACCACAGGCTGAGCCCCTTTGTCTCTATTACAGCACAGTTAATAAATAAAACAAAGAATTGATTGGTATCACATTATTGGACCAAAATTGAAAAAAAAAAAAAGGATAATTTTAATATTATATTTTGACATCTGCACATAAATCTATATTTTAGGCATAGCTAATCAACAGTATTGTATAATAGGTATAGGCTAGATTAATTATTAAGCTTAATAAAATTTTTTTAATTAATGTTTAATAGCAAACCAATTTGCTTTAATATGAGCCAGAAATATTCATTTAAAAGCTAATCAGTAACAGACATCAGATTATTCAGTTTAATAACTTAAATAACACAAAATGGTAACAAGATTTTAAATGGTTCCAATGAAAATTTGTATTTAATGTATGAAAGATAAGCCAAAGTAATGTTTCAGAATTATATTATATTTTTAATAATACAACATTTTTTTCTTTTTTTTTTTAAATCCATACAATGGAAAAATATTTAATTTGTTGTTGTTTAAATTTTATAATACTAAAATAATTACCTGACCGGAGAGATTTTTGTTGTTTTTCTTGAGAAGTACTCCTTGTATGCACTTTGCTATACATACTTATTACTTTCCTTGTGAAAAAAAAAATTGTTTATCCCAAGATATACTTTTCAATTACTTGAGTAAATACTTTACTATTAAACAAATGCATACACTTGCTTAAGCTTTTCCTTGTTGAGTGAGCACTCAGAATGTCTTATTCAAGTTCGGCCCGCCTGAGAATTTTTTCTACCATGTTGCTGAAGACACTTTTTAGGGAGGAAAAATGAACAGATGTGTAGGTAGATAAGATCATGATATAGTGAGTACCAGCAAGATAATGAAATTGGCATCAGGTCACCAGCCTTAAGACAACCTGTATCTGGTACAGGGGAGGGGACCAGCATCATGTGCTTTTCCTTCCTTGGCTGGCTGTTCTTTCTTTAAAAAAAGAAAAATACTATGGGCATCCAAGCAATTGGATTGACAGTCACCATGTCAAAAGGTCTTCCATATATTGCCTAGCATCACTTGTAAATCCATGGTAATTTTTTAAGGAAATGGCTTCTTATTATATTGGTGCTGGATACTTGTCAATCTTTCCTTCCTTTCACTGTGTGGTTTCTTTGCCTTGTTGCTGGCAACAAAAATACATAAAGAAATTTTTTTCTTCTTCAATGTCGTCATGGTTCTTAGGTCTCAGGCGGGGTTAAGTCTGGCATTCCCAAGCATTGTTAACCTGCTACATGGCTAAGAGATCATTTCTTTCCAAAATAGCCAAGAACATAGTTGTGGATGAAATGTACACCTAGATGAAGAAAGTAGTTGTGGAGAGTTTGGCTTTATGGATAGGAACTACTTATAACGCATGCTTTGTAAATTCTTAAAAGGCTTGGAGAGGGGGGCCACTGGAAATTTTGCAGTCACTGTTTGTGAAAGGTTAAGATAAATGTATGAAATCTGGAGAGTTCCTTTAAACGTAAATATTTAACATAAGAAAAAGTTTTTACATTTTAAAAAAAAGCAAACAACTTATAATTTCATAACATTTAGAAGAGCTTCAAGAAATAATACCCTTACTATGTCAATGACAGAGACAACGTGAAATCTGTCTTGTTAGAGAGGTAAGAAATTATGTATTCAGCAGAAAATAAATGAAACAAGTTGCATTCAGTTCAGAAATGCATTCCAGATTAAACATTTAGTAACCCCTTAAATGAACCAAGAATAACATTGACTGTTTTGGTGGCTTTAAGAAGAACATCTGCATAAAAAAATAACTCTTGCCACTATCAGATATCTTTAAACCTTAGTATCAAACATTCTCATGGATATACTTATCATATAGTTTGAAACTTTCCTGTGGGTACTAAAGCTTAGATTTGTTATAATAATTATATATTTTTTAAAATGCTGGATGACTTTGTGACACTAATAGTTTCATTTCATTCTTTTCTCTCTCTCACTTGAAATAATTTGTGGTGATAACCTTTGTAAAAATATTGAGTAAAGCATTAAAACAGAAGTGTGGAGAAACTTCTGTTGGCTGACTGGGAGGAGTCTCTGCATCTCCTACATTCCCAAGTGACAATTTTTCTTATCAGATAAAGACAACTGAGCTGTGGAGTGTTTAAATTAATAAAGTGAATAATTTTTGGAGTACTGGGAAAAATAGTAAATGACTAAATATTTCCAATGATATGCAGTGCTGTAACCAAGATTATTTTAAATTCTCTCAGCATTTGAAAGAAAATTTAGACCAGTCTTGGAGTATCAGACTACTGCGTATTTTCCGACCCTGCAACACTCGTATGTTATAAAGAGAACAAATGATGCCTTTGTGAAAATAATTTGTATACATTTAATGTTCTGATTAATCATAGTTTTACTTTTGTCCAGTTGGGGACACAATTGTGGGTTTTGCTGCTTTTTATTTTAAAACTAGCAAGTGATCAGGTAGATCTTGAAATAACTTTCATGACATGCATATCCTGTTGTATAAATAGTTGGCTTTAGATATCGTTTTAAGTTTGATGGGTTAGGAGGAGATAGTATTTCTTTTTTTTTTAATTAATAGATCTAAAAAAGAAAGGTGTAGTGCATGAATACATGCACTTAACTGTGATCTCGGACTAGTAATCATCCATACCGTAGTGTAGTAAAATGATTAATAGCTTGGTGATGTCTATTTATATTAAGTGTATGTTGCTGGCTTAATCATTGGTGGCATACTTCGCTTGAGAATCTGTAGATTTTAGTCAACCAAACGCCATTTACTAATGTGAATGTTTTGTATACTAGTGCCATCAAAGACTACACATGTGGGAGAGAGAGAGTGAAAGCTTTGGTAAAGACCTGCCTTCCTTAAAGAATGCCATCCTTGTTGTCTAACCTGACTGAGTAAAGTTCATAAACACGACAGATCGTAAACAAAGTAGATAGTTGGCTCTTAGAACAGTGACCATAGTATGTTAACTGGTTCAGTAATTTTGCCTGTCTAGTTGATCAGCTGTAGGGGGGACATTGGTTCATATAATCACACAATGCACTATTTTCCTTCTGTTGTGTGCTTTTTATAGGCATGATTGTTGTGGTGTCTGGATGAGTGGTGTTTTCAGTTTGGCTTTTAGAGAATTTGTATTGTTTCACATTCCAATACCTTGGTGGACATGCTCTTACCCTCCTCTCTATCTTGTGTATAATTTTTATTTATTAATTTTTTTCAACAGATATAAAAATTTCTTAATTCCTAAGATGATAATTTACTGAAAATTGCAACAACAACAAGTAATGAAATTACTAATTCTATGCCACTTTTTATGACCAAAATAATAATTTAAGAAAAAAGGTTTTGTAACTAAAACTGTCAAGTACTTAGGCATTTACAATACCAGTAATTAATTGTCATTTTCATTCATTGTTTAGGCAAATATACTAGTTAACGGTAAAGAAAACCGACGTCGTTTTTACACCATGTTAGGCCTAGCTTTAGTATGGAAGAAAGGAATCTTGCAAGAACTGTTACAGTTTAGTTAATGTGGCTTATGTCAGCCTCTAACCCCCCCCCCCACAAGATGTGATTTTTACATTGATTTGCTTATTCAGTTGTGTTCCCATCCACTGGCATGATAAATAAATGAAGTCTGAGTCCTTGCTTTCAACCCTGGCACCAAAGGCAAATAAAAATTTGAATGGGTTAGAGCGTTTTTCCCTTTCAGTGGAGAAAAGTTAACTATTTAACTTTAGCCCTAATTAGTGAATCATTTTCTTTCCTTCAGTTTTTGCAAGATCCCATTTTAACATATCTATTAGCCAAACTTAATTTTAACAACAAAAAAAAAAACAAACATTTAATTTATCATTAAATAAGTAGCTTTATTTTAAATCTTTGCTACAAATGTGATATGATTTATATATATATTGTTTGTATTTATATAAAACCATTTTTACTGCAGGTCAGATATGATGCATTCCTGAAAATATTGAACCTGATTTCTCGGCGGTTGTCTTGAGACACAGCTAACACGTAGCGATGTGAAGCTGTTTTAATACAAGACATGCAGGAAGGAAGTAAAATGTACATCAGACAGACAAGCAAACTTGTTTATCCTCCCAGAGTTGATTCATGGTTAAATATTTTCATCACTAGCACAAGATATTACTGAATGAAATTGTCAGTTCACAACTTTCGAAAAGGAGGAAATCTGGTATCATCATAAAACCAAACCCATCTGTTGTTTTTTTTTTTTTTTATATACCTGTAACTATCCCAGTTAGATTTGAAAATTATTAAGTTACCCATAGATAACTTGGTGGCTGTTTCCAAGAGAGATTGAATCTTTTTTTTTTTTTAAATTAACAACATTTTGTTGACAATGCTCTTTATAAATATATATCACCAGACATTCACCTCATAGCACTTGATTGCTTGATGTTGAGTATGTGTAAAAGGGTGTCTTTTATTGAGAATTACTTTGAAGTGTTTCGAACATTGGCACGCAAGTTTTGTTTTTTGGGTTTTTTTAACCTTTTGTGGTGACTGGCACTTAAATCATATTTAAAAAAGATAGTTTCATGAATGATTTGCTAATGATGTTTTGCTTACCAGGGATCACGTTTATAACTGGAGAGTGATGTAATTTTGGCTTTTTTTTCTTTAGAAATCTTTCAGCGGTATTATTAGTCCAGGGGTTCATCAGGTTAACGAGTGGTAACCTATGGCTTTAATTAGAGTGAGATAAAAGGAGAAAATCAGCATATCGAAGCTGTTGGTTTTGATGCTAAACAAAACAAATTCTCGCTGCTTCGTGTAGAAGCTGGTCAAGTGTTTTTTTTAATGGCTGCTAGAACAAAATTTAAATAAGGCACTTGCTTCCTGATGATGATGGAGTATGCTATAAATAGTAAGTTTTCTGGAATATGAGCTATGACACAGCGAAGGCGTAGTAGAGGGAATACCTTTGTCCTGTCACAATTATGCCGTATGTCTAATGTACTGTGAAACAAAAGGGTATTTTGGATTGCATATTTTAAAAATTACTGAATTAGAAAAAAAGACTGGACCAGCTATGCTTGAGTTTGATTATTTCTTTCCTGCTTTATTCCATCTCGATAAATAAAAGTACAAAATATGGACTGTGAATCTGGAGTCACCAAACCGTGAACCCCTCCATAACAAATTGCTTATGTAAATAAATTTCAATCAGCTGTTAATGCATCAATATGCCAACTGTATTCAAAATGAAATAAATACATGCTTTGATGTACTAGCTGTTGTTTTATTTTTATCATGTCTAATCAGAATGTTATGGCTGATGCAGGTCAGCATAGTGATGTCAAGGTATCCCTGGCTAGACATCCCTGACTGATGAGACAGACTGGTCTCATGTTACAGGATCCCAGTGCAAAACAATGTCAATATCCTTAGTAGTTTGTCTGGCAGCTACATCTATCTGCATCAGGATAACATTATTTAAAGGGTATTGTAACAAATAAAAAAATCAAGGATAAGTTGGGATGGTGCTTGGTTCTTTCCCTGCTCCACCTACCAAGATTAGATTCATCTCATCTTTTTTTAACAGCACACTAAATGGGCATATAAAATCAGATCTCTCTTTTGACTAGTCTGAAAGATCTTACTCATCAAACCAATACAATCTGAAAATACTAAATTTCTCTCTTGCTGGAGGGAGGGAGTCTAAAGTATCAAGAATGCAGAGTGACCAAGTGCGTCCTCTCACCTCAACTGGCAAGAGAGAGAGAATAATGGAATAAGATGGACTGATGAGTATTTACATCCTAAATACATAGCAGATGGACAAATGAGAGTACATATTTTGAAAGAATTCTAAATAAAGGAAGCCAGTTTATTAATATTGTGGGCAATCATGGTGCAGTACAATTCGGAGGGAAGCTAAATACATATAATTAGCCATAATATGGCTTTCAGAAGAAAATACAAGATACCATAAAAAACATCAAACCCACGGCTAGGAATGAACAATATCTGAAATCTGGTGGTTCACAAGAATTAAGAACAACAGAAACTGATAAAATTGCTAAACCACCCACTTACCCCTAGGCTCTCTTAACCATCAATTTTCAAAGAAGAAGAAAGGACGTAGGTGCTCAGAATTCTTTGTCTGAAGCACAAAAACAAGATTCCAATAAGGACCCAACCTTGGAATCAAGGTTGACAAAGTTTGAATGCTGAACCTTGATAGTTTCTTGGTGCAAGGTGCTGCTGATTAAAAAACAAAAAAGAAGTTGCCAAATTGAGAGGGACAGAATAGATCTGGAACTGACTTTGCAGATAGCATTTCTAGCCCTCTAACAGTATGTGTGTTGGATTGGCTGTATGTTCAGTCAGGTGTGGTAAGAGAGGATTTGTACAAAGTAGTGTGTGTCAAAGACTCTCTGGCTTGGCTGGCCTAAGCTGAGAACAGATTTGAAGGGTAAAGGAGTATTGAGGACTAAGGCTAATGTTTCTACAACCAAAGCAGTAAAGAAAGGGTGGAAGTCTAACATGATACAGTGTTAAAAGGAATATAACAGCCTTTCTTGAATGTTGGAGCAGCATAAATACCATCTTGCAATAGTGACTACCACGTTATTTATTATCCACTGTTAAGGTCATCACAGCAAAGTTTAAAACAACAAGTGGAGTTCAATAAAGACATTGATGGGGATGAACTGGATAAGTGTGTACTGTAACCACCACATCCCTCAATAAACATGAAAGATTAATTTTATAAAAAGTCTTATTTTGTGAGCCAACCTAACAGACATTTGGTGAACATACAAAATGGTGGCTAAGATTCACTCAAACTCCATATCAAGGTGTAGAACAATTAATTTAAGAGAAGGGTTCACCAGGGTTGAATGGCATCATGTTAGTGGCAACTAGCTACTGCACAGCAGTCTCTCTCCAAAAAAACCAAAGCTGAACACAGCTACAAGATAAAGATTACCATGAAACAGCAGTACACATGAATGGCTAACTTGACTAAAGATACCAGCTAATCTTGAAACTGGACACTGAATCATAAAGAAAAATAATTTATTAAGGGATACAAGTAATGTAAATACAAACTATAAATACCCCGAGCCAATTCAGCAACCTAACAATACAGTGAGAGGCAGATGAAAAGGCACTATGCAGAGACGGCTGATCAATCTCCTCTTACTGGGGTAAAAACTACCACAAAGGCCAGAGGTACCTATAAGCAATGTATTTTAGGCACATGTCTGGAATAAGCATTATTCAACAGTACCTACTAGCAAAAAAGTTGTTTTCTTAAGTCCACTAAAAGGTCTGAATTTAGCAGTGCATATTTTTTCTATTCTGATATCAAAAGTCCCCAAGCAAGAGCATGTGATAATAAATTTTGTAAGGAAAATAGTTTGTTTTTATCTAGATTTTTACTGAAATAATAGAATTATTAACAGTAATTTTGCATTTTATGATATTCAAGGATAATAACTAATAAGAGAGAGATAAACTATGAGATAAAGGGTGCAGGGGGCCCAATTTTTCTTAAAGTTTGCATTTAGAGAACAATCCTTAATACAATAACATGGACTCTAGAGAGTGTATCTGACAACATCCAAATACCGCAAATCAGGAATGAAGGCCACACAACAGAAGTACAGAGAGTTTTAGGAATACTGCAGCCACCGAGAGAGATCGGACCAGATGCTGAGATTTCTACCTATCAATTTCATTTAGGATAATCCTGGTGGCCAGGAACTACAGAATTTCTGCTGGCGTTATCACTAACGTGTTTTCCTACTGAGGATCACTGCAGCTGTAGCTGAACTTTGTACAGAGCAGTAAAGATGCTGAGATGAAACAAGTTTTTTTAAAACCCTTTAAAACAAAACTGAACCTAATTATTAATGAACAGGTTTTCCAAAGAGCTGCCATTTAGTAGAACCATTTGGAGGTAAGTTCAGAGATGTAGCAAGGGTTCTCAGCACCCAGTGGGGGCAAAGACCCTTTTGGCACCCCACTACCTCTGAAATGTTTTGTTTGTTTGCTTGTGACTCATTACCCCCTTAATGACAATCACAAAGAATCAATCACCACCTTATAAAGAGCTAATTTAAAGTCATAATATAACATCTCACAATAACACAACTATAAACCTGGAACTAATGAGGTATCACCTACTAGGTTTACTTACTTACATAATTTGTTAAATTGTAAACCATTTTGATATTTATTTCATCCAGTATCGTTCAAAGTCACATAATCTTTCAATCATGCAGAATGCAGTCACGTGATGTACATGTATTACGAAACAGATTGATAAATACTACTTAAAATGTTATTAGTTTACAATGCTGTGCATATACTTAACTAGATCTTGTACAGGTAGCATTCTGGTATTCACTGTTACATTATATGTGAACCTTTCACGCTTTTGCTGCTGCAAATGAATCAATTAAACTATCAAAATTTATGGTATCGAGTACATCTTTTTCAATACTTAATATTGCCAAGTTACTCAGTTGTTCTGGAGTCAGTGAAGTTCTCAAGTATGTCATAATTAATTCCAGCTTGCTGAAAGACCTTTCACAACTACTGAGGAAATTTCATGGGCGGAGGTGGCTAGTTATTAATTGACGTTATAATTTATAGGCCAGAGGAAATTTTGTGCCCCTTCAGATCTGCACCCCGGGGCGACTGTACCCCATCGCTATGCCTCTGGGTAAATTATCTAAGATATTGAGCAAAATAAAAAAGAAAAAAATCCTGGAATGCTTCAAAATATTTGCCAATTATAGTGATTTAGATAAAAATTAAATTAACACAACATTTGTTACTGGTAATTGCTTTAATTACCAGTTCAATAATGAACAAACTGCCTGCCTTTCCTGAGTCATTTAATTTGTACAATACTATCCTACTTCAAATATAAAATATCAGGTAGCTAGTTATTCTATGATGAAAAGTTTCTTTGCCAATATCTGCATGTAATAAGATTCCAGTTTTTTTGTTTTCCATCAAAATTTAAGTTATAACCAGTCAGCCATTTCCTGACTAAAGCTAGAGGACCCTTTGTGTGCACTCCATGCAATCTAGGAATATCATTAAGGCAACTTCCAGATTTTATTGTACAGATTAATGAAGAAAAAAAATAATACATGTAATGTTCTGCAAGGGTAGCCGGTGGTCCATGGCATGTTTCCTCCTCATTCTTTTTCATCTGTTGCCTGCATGGCCTTCCTCCCACAGCTAAAAAACATCGCTCAAGAGCCACCAACCACAACCGGGCAATACCCTATACCTATCTGCGAGATGCCCTTAGAATCCAAAAGACAGGTCAGGGGTTAGGGAAGACGATGTGATGTGAAAAACTACTACACATTTCTTTTTTTTTTTCTTCAAAAACCTCAAGATCTTGGTGGGTAGAGATAATAAAAAAAAAAAAAATCAGCAAAATTAAATTTTAAAATTCTAAAACTAATCATTATCCAAAAGTCAGCCATTAAAAAATGCTTCAGATTTGCTTCCAACTTTGCATTATTTACAATGGCGACTTAGCTCACAGGCTATATTAACCAAGTGAGAAGTCACTACCATGCATCTGCTTTGCTTACTTTGTTAGCCATATAAAAAACAAAAAAAGTAGTAAATGCAGATGTAGATCCAGCTAAATTTATAGATCTAATTATGAAAGGTAACTGTAACTATGGCATCTGTTGTATATATTTGCATAAAATTAATGTTCTCAACTGTATACTTATATAGCGGTGATCAAACTTATGGCAATACCCTACTTTTAAACAAAATGAGGGTTCATTGTGTATCATGATGTAAAAGTCTGTTTTTCACATAATAGGGCCAATGGAACATTGCTCTGATATTTGTAGAACTTCTGTATTAAGCATCTCGGCAGTAAACCACTTGCAGTATTGTTTATAAACAAGGCAGATGTTTAAACAATGTAGCAGGCACTATAATTCCACATAAACAAAAGAAATCAGAATTATTTGGGGTGATGCCGTAAACTTGGCCATTGTGGGCTTCTTTATAAGCAGCCGATTCAGGATCTTCCAGAAGGCAAACAGCCTGAGCTGTGAAGCTACCAAACAATGCCAACTAAAAACAATCAAGTGGTTAAAAGAAACTATGATAAAAAATCCTTTAAAAAACCATGAACTAAAAATATATATATATATGAAACTGAGAAACATTGGTAATGTATATTTACTAAAAGAAAAATAAAAAGATAGATTTGGAAAGCAGAAAAACATTTCTCTGTTGAGGCCCCGTTGTAAACCTTTCTGATGTGCAATGTAAAGAACATCGAGATACTTTGTATGAAAGCCATTCACACAAGAAAACAACTTTAGCTGTCATCTGTTAAAACATCATTGTGTACTCCACACATCACTAGTTTTCTGTGCCAGAGATGACGAAACCTTTCACAATGAATGAAGTAAAACAAAGCCGCCAAAACATACGAGATTGCAACAGCTCCTCTCATAGACTGGATGCTGCCATGGAAATGGCAATGTTTACATACCAAGGTGGCATCATCATCATCATCATCATTGTCACCCTGCAGCTGCAAATTTCTGCTAGATGCTGCTGCTTTTAGCATTTATATGATCAGCTACAAACGAGTTCTCTCCAAGTTATGTTAACTAATGATGTTTCACGCTTTTCTTTCTTTTGGTTCCTGCTGTAGGCAGCTAATACATCTCCACCAGTCCCCGCGGCATGGGTGGGCATTGTGGGTCCGGACCCGCCCACTGAGAGAAAGAAAACAACAAAAAAAAAAAAAAAAGATTTTCATTCTTCAAAATTTCACATTTTTTTTTTTGGTAATTTTTCTATTCCGAGGAAAAACTATTTTCCCAAATTCAGAAAGAACTAAAACCAAGCTATGACTAATATACAGTCAGTCTGATGAAAGACAACTATATAACTTTTGGATAGCTGCAACTAGTATTTTCTGTTTAAATTATATCATAAAAATAGGCGTAAAAATTCTCTCTTTTTTAAAAAACTGAATCCACCAACCCAGCAGCTGCTTCCACCACTTTAAATGTAAGCATCAGCCACTTTTCTTGTCATTGTTCCTTTCATACACAGAAACTGTTTCTGGTGGTGGCAGTGGTGGGGGTACAAAAGTCGTGGCTTTTACTCAAAACTAACAAATGAGATTGTTCACTAGCAACAGAGAAGATAGCCAATCTTCAAGCTGTATCCATTGTCTTGATAAAGACCAGTCTTTTCTAAGACATACTGCATGTGTTGTTTCCTTTTCTTTTAGAGTTTCCAAAACTGGTTCATGATCAATGCCCATATGTCTCTACCTACCTACCTACCTACCCTTGTTTTGCATAATCAACTTCCACAAAGTTACAATACCGACTCTTTGGAGCTGCTTTGAAGCGGTCTGTAAAGTGAAAAGCCAAGTACAGTCAAACCTCCCATTACTGAACATCTTTGGGACCAACCAAAAATGTTCACTAATTGGAGGTGTTCACTATCAGAAATTATGTTGAAAGATGATAAAACATCAAATATGTATGAAATTAATCACAGATTATTGTTAAGGACATGAATAAAATTTTTTATCAGAAAAAAATATGTAACATCTTTATACACATGAAAAAGTGTAAAATAAAAATGTTCATTGTATATTATTCATTGTTTGTTGCATTGTGAATCGGAACTCTTGAAAGGGACCAGGTGCTGGAGGTGAAAAATATCTTTTTGTTAAATTACAAATAGAGGGCTGTGGTTTCTTATTGTGTGATATGGCTTTAATGAGACAATTGCCTGATACTGAGTATGGCTGATATGGCTGAGTGAAAAAATGTTGTTCACTAATAGAATGTCATTTGTATTAAAATTTGATATTTGGGACCAAGAAAATGTTCACTGTTCACAGTAGAGAGTGGTTCACTATCAGAAAAAAGCCTAAAATTTGCAATGTTAAAAGATAGGCGAAATTTGGGACCAGGAAAAAACGTTCACTAACTGGAGGTATTCACTATTCGGAGGTGTTCACTAACGGAGGTTTGACTGTATTCATTTATGATGTACCTATTACCTAAGCCTGTGATTATTAAACTAATATATTCAGAGACCTAGTGCCTGCCACTTCAAGTTTATTTTCTACTTGTTACCCTATTTAAAAATATTAAAATCATTTGGTGCCAAATCGGAATAAGTTTAGATCTACTTTATCCTTATTGTTGTGTCATACACAGATATCTACAAGGAAGACAACCCTAATGAGGAAAGGTTGTCTGCTGGGAAACTCTGCAACAAAGGGTCCAGCACCTCTGACTTCAGCAGCTGCATTACCTTAGACTTGGCATTACTAGAGTTAATATCTGAGCATGGTTAATTATTATTTTAAAATATATACAAGCAATAAATTTCTAGCAGTGTTGATACAAGTATGTTTTTATAAGCACATTAAAAATAATTATGGTATAACAAAAAAAACAAACAAACAGTAATTTGATTTTAAATTCTCTAATTTCATCAATGAATGGAATTTGGGTTATATAAATATATATATTTTTTTCTTCTTATTTTCATATAAAAATTAAATCAGAGAAGAATGAAGTCTAAAATAAAATTCTATCCATCAGTCCTTAAGAAAACATTCCCACAATACCATGGAAGCTGCTCAGCTCATGCAGAACTAGGCTAAATTGACTGCTAAAAAGAAACAAGTTAATGATGTAGATCATAAACACAGCCAAGTAAAATATTTAAGATTTAAAATAAGAGAGAGAGAGAGGCACAACTGTGCCCATCTTTATTTGGTAGAGGTAGTAATGCCAAGAGTGGGAAGATAGCTTAGTAGGTAACCTGGGAACACCCAAGAGGTGCCAAGTTAATTGAAGCGCATGCAGTAATTCTACAATTGAGTATAGGAGGATGCTTCTTAAACGCAGCACCTGAAAACAAGAAATGCGGCCAATTTTCAGCATATTCTCTCAGCCCAGTGCATCTTCTGAACAAGATGGAGCTGTGTTCGAAAAGATTTCAGCGATTTGTGTGTAGCAGTTTAAATTTCCTGTACACCATCAGCATCAGTTGAGGAGTCATTCAGTACAGCAGTGACTCAGGACAGATTAGATGGCCTACCTCTTGAATACTGAATGTGAATTGGTATGGCAAGTAGATTTTAGTAAAGTAATTTCTAACTCTGCCATGAAGCGGGGATGTAAAATGCTGAAACGATGAGTTGGTTTTAGCTACCTATTTTGTGGAAAACTTTCTGATGAAGACATTTTTAATAATATAAAAATTTTGTCTTTTGATTCTCCCCAGTAAAGCATGTAGCATAGGACTGGTAGAAAAAGACATAAAAAGGGGTCAAGGCTGGGGGCCCCAAATCTTTGGTCCAAGCTTTGGGTGAGGGAAACAAGATTTCATAGCAAAGTAATGCAAAAACGCTTCTTCAATTGCAGGAAGTATACTGGTCTCAGATTCCATAAACCCTCAGTTTTTGGCTGTGATGGAACCTGTCCTCCCCCTTTTATAGCAGTCATCTCTATTTACTGGTAATGCGATCAATTACTGCTCCAGAACATTTACAAGCTGAATACATTTGCTACACTTCACTGCACAAGAATGGTGTTGCCACACAGCACACCAATGCCGTGTGATCCAAAGCACAAAATTACAGAACAGTCCAACAGTTTTTGAAGCAAATGAAAAAAGCATAACAAAGCTGCTTTATTTCTCTCTTAAAAAAATCAGCCAGTTAATATCACTACATGTAAAATCGGCTATCACTCACTCTCTAGCCATTATGATACCTGGGTCCTGCAAGACCTTTTCTCTTTTCTCCCTAGTGAATACACCAACTTCATCAATGAGTAAGTAAAACAAAAGACATTATTAATGACTGTCAGCACAGCCACATGTGCTCCAATAATGATTAGACAACTTTTTAAATGTTTTAAAGCAACAGAATACTTTCTAACTTAAAGCCATCACCCTCCGCAACTACTTGTCTCACCAGCCCATCATGTATATTGAATCATCTATGGTACAAAATAAACAAGAGAAAAATAAGAGTCTGCTGTGGAAATATGCTTACAACTTTAAACAAGAGATATTTTCTTCTGTCTTAAATGTACAATTAGATTATTTTGAAAAAGCAGACATTTATGATGAGAAGAAATGCTGTATAATCACTGAGCTTTAACAAAGAAAACGTATCAGCAATGGACAATTTAATAAGTAGATTTAAAAACAAACAAATAAAGTTGGCAGAAAGTCTCAATGGATGGGTTGAACTATGACCCTGAAGCAGCAAAAAATATCCAAAAAAAAAAAAAAAAAGGGTTATAAACGACATTTTTATACTCCAGAACACCAAAAAGCCTTCGAGGTCTCATGCACACAAACATTTAAAGCATACAGATTTTTAAAATTATAGCATGTTGAATTCTAAAATAACAGAAATTTGTGAATACATGGCTGTAAAATTTGATACTTAACATGTATTATTTGTAATTACTCCTATAATTATGAGAGAAAGATTTGAAAATGTACATATTAACCAAACAAACTATCCCAATGTATACTGTGGTCACCAATTTCTTTTTTCTATTTATCTATTTTAATATAATTTTCAGATTGAAGAAAATTTGAAGGAATATGTAACAGAGTACTTATGGGATGTTTTAAAGGTTAAAGGGTTAATAGGCACGTGAAATGGACAGGTACATGACAGAATCATGGCTAAGGGTATCCGCTGCTTATTACTGTTATAATTAGTTGATTTTCTTTAGAAAAAAATATTTCTATACAAATTTATTAAGCCTATCTTTTCTTAAATGCTTCCAAAAATCTGCAGAGCAAATAATACATTTAATTTTTAAAAAAATTATAAGAAAAAATGGTATATTTCTAAGTAATTATAAGAGAATTGAACTTAATTATTTCATCAAAATAAAAACCAGGTATTATCATGTAACAACTGTGATGTCTCTTTAAATAGATAAGGCTATAAGCATCTTTATGTCATGCTTGTGTTTAAAATTTATTGCAAATAATCATGATTTTTTTTTAAAATGAGATTTCCTGACCAGTTACATACATGACAGACCCCAACCATTTCTGCACCCAGTCATTAACTAATTGGTGCTATCATCCTTGTCATTATGATTGATTTAAATGATGTGCCATCCCATCCTGTTATTCCCCCTTACAAAGTAATCACTTAGTCATTCAGGTTACTATAGCTGGCTGTGGATTAATTCTTTAGCTAACAACATTAAGCTTTCAGTTTTTTCTTTTGATTATAATTGTGCTATACTGTCAGGAACCTACTATTAAAGTCATTCTATAATTTTTTGGTCAAGCAGTATAGAGGTGCATCTCAAAAAATTAGAATATCACGGAAGAGTTCAATATTTTTTGTCAGTTATTTCAGAAAGTGAAAATTGTATATATTCTAGACTCATTACATGTAAACTAAAATGTTTCAAGCATTTTTTTTAATTTTAATTTTGATAATTACGGCCGACAGCTAAAAAAAATAGAAAAACTCATCTCAAAATATTAGAATATTCCATTTCGAGTTTGAGTAAATCACTAGTTATGCAGTATAAATACCATGAATCTCTCAGCCTGGTTCAGTACACGCAACCACAATCATGGGGAAGACTGCTGACTTGACAGTTGTCCAGAAGACACTCACTGACACCCTCCACAAGGAGAGTAAGCCACAGAAGGTCATTGCTGAAAGGGCTGGCTGTTCGCAATTCATGGAAAGTTGACTGGAAGGGAAAAGTGTGGTAGGAAAAGGTGCACAAGCAAGAGGGATGACCGCAGCCTTGAGAGGATTGTCAAGCAAAGCCGATTCAAGAACTTGGGGGAGCTTCACGAGGAGTGGACTGAGGCTGGAGTCAGTGCATCAAGAGCCACCACGCACAGACGTGTCCAGGAAATGAGCTACAACTGTCGCATACCTAGTGTCAAGCCACTCCTGAACCAGAGACAATGTCAGAAGTGTCTTACTTGGGCTAAAGAGAAAAAGAACTGGACCGTTGCTCAGTGGTCCAAAGTCCTCTTTTCAGACAAAAGTAAATTTTGCATTTCATTTGGAAATCAAGGTCCCACAGTCTGGAGGAAGAGTGGAGAGGCACAGAATCCAAGTTGCTTGAAGTCCAGTGTGAAGTTTCCACAGTCAGTGATGATTTGGGGTGCCATGTCATCTGCTGGTGTTGGTCCACTGTGTTTTATCAAGTCCAAAGTCAACACAGCCCTCTACCAGGAGATTTTAGAGTACTTCATGCTTCCGTCTGCTGACAAGCTTTATGAGATGCTGATTTCCTTTTCCAGCAGTACTTGGCACTTGCCGACAGTGCCAAAACTACTAGTGACTGGTTTGCTAACTATGGTATTACTGTGCTTGATTGGCCAGCCAACTTGCCTGACCTGAACCCCATAGAGAATCTATGGGGTATTGTCAAGAGGAAGATGAGACACCAGACCCAACAATACAGACGAGCTGAAGGCAGCTATCAAAGCAACCTGGGCTTCCATAACTGATCGCCTCCATGTCACGCTGCACTAATGCAGTGATTCGTGCAAAAGGAGCCCCGACCAAGTATTTAGTACATAAATGAATATACTTTTCAGAAGTTCGACATTTCTATATTATAAATCCTTTTTTTATTGATCTTATGAAATATTCTAATATTTTGAGATAGTGGATTTTTGATTTTCATGAGCTGTAAGCCGTAATCATCAAAATTAAAACAAAAAAGGGCTTGAAATATTTCACTTTATGTGTAATGAATCTAGAATATATGAAAGTTTCACTGTTTGAATTAAATTACGGAAAAAAATTAACTATTCCATGATATTCTAATTTTTTGAGATGCACCTGTCTGTGTCTGTGTCTGTCTGTCTCTGTGTGCACGTGTGTCTGTCTGTCTGTCTCTGTGTGCGCGCGTGTCTGTGTCTGTCTGTCTCTGTGTGCACGTGTGTCTGTCTGTCTGTCTCTGTGTGCGCGCGTGTCTGTGTCTGTCTGCTCTGTGTGCACGTGTGTCTGTCTGTCTGTGTGTGTGTGTGTCTGTGTGCGCGCGTGTCTGTGTGTGTGTGTGTGTGTGTGTGTGGGGGCTAGTTGAACTTAGATTTAGTAATTCCAAGATGCCAAAATATCTTCTTTCCTTTACTGAAGCCAGGAAATATTTTTTGCAATTGTTTTAACTGGTTGGCTGTTTTGATTATTAGTATTAATTACTCCCTGAAATTTTTTCTCCAGTTTCTAAGTCATTTTATTTATGTTCCTAGCCAGTTTATACATGGAAATGTGTCAATAAAGGACTGATTATCAGACAGCCTACAAAAGTTACCAGCTGTAAAACGAAAGTCCTGTTCTGTTGCTATGGCGCTTTTTTAAAGATGTACTCAAAGCCTATCCTCATTTATTGACGCAGGATAGAGCAAATCACATCTACTGCAGAACTGACCTGAACTGAACTAAACTGATGGATGATCAAGTAAAACTTGTGATTTCTAAGCAACTTTTGGGGCTTGTAGAGATTTCTTTAAATGGAGAATTTCTAGGTGCTGGAAGGCAGTCACAGCCATTTCTTACTGTTCACAAGTTGTTATCATTTCATCCTTAATATAAAGCCTGTAATCTTATCACCCCTATGAGCAAAAGTGGCCTAAACTTTATCAATTTCATTTGGAGCCAAGCTGTTACATCTGTGGCCATGACATGCTGCCAATGGAATGAAGCGGGTAAGCCTTACACAGCTAAACAGAATCTAATACAAACTGATCCACAAACTTTCACACTTGCTGACTTCTTCTCCAGCCATAAATGAGTCCACGGCAGAAAGAAATCCCAGTGCCTACATGTACTCTGACAAGTTAGCTAGCTTGTGTACTTCATGACAAACATAAACAAAATCACTTATGTTTCTGGTAATTCACTGCTGAAAGCCTCCAGTGGTAGCAGATACTTTCCTCACTCCTCCACCTTAAGTTTCACGTCTCAATAAATAAACCAACAATTTCTCAGTACACAAATCTGTCATTATGATTGCACCATTAATAGGTACTATTAGAAGAACCATAAAACATGGGATACGCACCTGCACATATAACTGACATAGAATCCTCCTGGCCTCTGTACTCTGCAGGATCTCCAACAAATGTTGAAAGTCTTCTGGAATGCACTGAAAATTCTTCTCACCAGCTTGCAATTTGTTTTCATAGTATTCAAGTCAACATCACAACTCTGAGAGGAAAAATTTGCTGTTCTTTTTCCAACAGAGAGCTTAACATCTATTATTCAGAAATGGTATCATCACCTTGTGTTTGCATATTTAATGCAAAACAACACCTCATACTCCATGATAAACTCTACTTTAAAACAGTAACTGAAAGCTCAAAGCACTGTGTGGTTGTTTTCTTTTTTTAACATCAAGCTACATTTTCTCCACAAATACACGCCGTCAACAGACCTTTGATCAATGGTTTTCAAAAATGTATACCATGCAAATTTATTGCCTTTTGAAATAAAGATTAACCTGTCTATAATTAATATTTAAAAAATGTCTGAAAGAATGAGGCCTCCCAGTGAAAACTAGTCAAATTATGTCCCATGTATCCAAGTTGACAGGTGTCACACTTGCTATTAAAGGTAAGTTATTTACATGGTACATTGTCTATTAAATCAACTACACACCAAGGACGGTGCTTTGAACACTGATTTGAAATTGCACCATTTTACATACTTAACAATACCAGATATTTATTTATACATATAATATAAACTCTGATAAATAAGTGTAGTCTTAGCAAGATTTTTTATGCATGAAAATGAGCAAAATGGTACGATCAATAAATGAAAGAAAGAAATAAAAAAAACTGAAACAGCAAGAACAGATAGATAAACCATTTTTTTTAAAAACATGTCTAATGGCTGCAGCCACAAAGTGGTGAGATAAACACTTTTTGCTGCACCAGAGGGGTATGGCTAATGCTTCGTCTGTGATCATGGAGTGAGCCTGAGACGGTGAATTATCATAGACGTGTTTACTCCTGAGTGGGTTCCAGACACCACTAGCATAGACTGCACAGGAAGGGGAGGGGCTGTGAAGATATGAAAACCCCTGGGCCCCCTGCCAACTGAAAATCCCACGTGGGTGTGTGCAGGCCAGGTAGATACAATTACTGGCTGGCTGTGGGTGGGAGTAAATGCCTCGTCAACCTGCCAGGCCCCAGTGGCACCTGCTATAAAGATGTTCACTGTGGAAACTGGCTGTAAAAGAGGTTCTGAGAAGCAACAAATGATGTAAAATGATTAGAATTTCTCCTGCCTAATTTTTTTATTAAGAGCTGTTAATACTTCCTGTGTAAACACCACTGATGCACACCTGTGTGTGATTTTAGCTTTTCCCAAGATGGCATAAAAAAAAAAACAAGAATACTTGAAACTAAAGCTATTAAACCCCAGGAAATTTTGCCCTTTACTGCTTTTGAAGAAGAAGAAAAAAAGAAGTTGCCAAGTTCATGTGTTTATTATATCTCATTCAATCCAACCTCTCTTTTTCTACAATAATCCAAAAAAAAAATTTCATGTAAATAATTGTAATGACTACTGGGGGAATTTTGTTTTATATTTTTCATGAAACTCCTTGTAGACACGCACACGTGCATCTACTAAGGCACCTCGCATAGACAGGGGGAAGTCTGAGGGGTGGTGGGTAGGAACTATCCAGTTTCTAGAACATCCACTTTAAATTGCTTTAATGTTTTTACCTTTTTTACTTATGCATCATTTGGGGGAAAAAAAGGAGAAGGGTGGTGGTCTGGCCATAAAATGTGTTTTAAAGCTTAGCAGATGTGGACAAATATGTATAAAATCTATTGCTGGAAAAAAAAAATCATCTTTTCTTGTTCTATGTACTATAATTTTTCATATTCTGTATGTAAATAACCTGTCAAGGTATCCTTTTCTTTAGTCTTCCCAGACACTCAGCTGCCAATTCCTCTGGTCTGTTTAAAATACCAAGACAGAACTGTGTGTAGACACTAAGGAAGCTGTTTTGAAAACAATTTTTGGTAGGGCATCATTCAGTGTCTAGCTGTATTAGACGCCAAAGAAAAGATCATTCAATGCCCTCATATATGTCTTTAAACCACAGTAAACAAAGCAAATTTTCTCCATTCCTTTTTTTTTTCTTTAAAAAGCCTCTTTACTATCTTAATAATACTGTATTGTGTTTGCTTTGTTTCTTTCTTCCTTATCGAGTGTTGTAAATGTTTTCCCTATACTTACGCAGAGAAATAGTCTGTGAAGATGGACTAACGTCCAATTAGTAGTTTTCGGTGTATTATCTGTTTCTTCATTAGTGTGTATCCCATTGGTCACACACAGGATGTAGATAGTTAGAATACTAGTATATTTAATGAGGAACAAAGTCTGGTTTTTTTTTCAGATTACAAAAAAAACACAAGAAACAAACAAACAGCAGATGAGTCTGAAGGTGCAGTGAGTACAGTAGATTTGCCAACAAGAATTCTATGACAGTTGTGCTTGAAAGAAACTTAAACATTTAAAGGTGTACTAAGTTGCAGGAGTGAGAAGCTAGAATTATTGATATATTTGCATTCATTTTATAGAAATTAAACAAAATACTAGCAATCATATGCAGATTCACATTAAAACTACAGGTGATTTGACAGAATATGAAATATGATTGGCCTTTTTTGTAGTTTGCTTCTTGAATAAATTTAAACAAGCAAAAAAGAACATTTTTGGGTCATTTTAAAGAGAGAAGAGGATTTAAGATACAAAGTAATTGGCTGATTAACTTATTTGGAACAAGTGTGCTGTTGCTAATGGACCATAAAATTGTTACTTCCTACAGCAGGTCAGACCCCAGGCAACATGCTTTGGAAAGTACAAGCACAAACTTTCCATTAACTGTCTGAAATCCCAGTGATAAAGGCAGCGAACAAACGATTGCACTACTATGATGTAAAGAATAATTCTGGTTGGCCTTCATCCTGATCAGGACTGTGATCACAGAGTGCCTGTGTGTACTCAGACTGTTGTGCCTGAGAAGGGGGCCAGCTGAGATAAAAGTAAAGGTGACTTTTCAGAAGCTACTCTCCAAAAGTATCTCCCTAGTCAGCCTGCTAAAGGCATGGTTGGCCTGTAAAACAACTCGACATAGGTATATCTACCTACCAGTCTGGAACAAACTACTCACCGGTAAACAGTAACTGGGGTGACTGGCATAGAAAACCATTTTCTGCTCTGCTGCTGGTAGTGAGAAGAATAATAAGCTGAAACTGTATCCTGTCTGTCTTAAGAAGAAATAATTGTTTGCCAGGCTAGAGGTGGATTTTTAGATAAAAAGGGTTGATGTGGTAAAATGGGCTTAGATTTAATATCAAATCTGTGATACCCTTCTGAATACTACTGGTGCACTTATGATTTTTGTCTTTCCTGGTAAAGTCTTTTTGCTCCTTATTGAAATCAGCCTATGGAATCATGATTAAAAATGTAGGCACTTTACTTTGAGAAGGCAGTGATACTAGCATAAAGTAGCTCGTTAAAGAAAACATTCATGTATTTTGTTTCTGATAGGATGTTTTAGACAAAATTTTGAATTGAATAAAATTTATGATGGAGAAAATGGTTATTGAAACAAAGAATAGTTCAGTGAGAAGAAATGCAACATCTATGGCAACAGAACTTTCTTATACCAGCATTCAGAAAAAAAAACAAACTTTTATTGCAGAAAAGATTGCTACAACACACAGTTGATTTGTTAATGATTTTAGAAGCTGCAAATGCAGAGTCACAAGTCATAAGCAGCAGCCATCACTTAACAAGTATTTCAGGAAATAGAGTACATTGACTCAGACTGGTTATGTTGAATTTCACAGGCATTTTTTTATAATTCTTTTCAATTATCAATCTTTGCTTTAAAAAAGTGGGATAGGCACTGCTAGATACTTAAAACACAAGATTTAATTCAATAAAAATGCGAATAGTGGCATTCAGGCAATAAATGCTTATATAAATGAAAATCTTTATAATTTTTACTTGTATTACAAGTTTTAGTTATGAGTTAATTCTGAAAGTAAATTTTTTAAAGAATTAACAGAATAGACAAATAAGCGACACAGTTGTTATAATAAAGAACTCTGCAGAAAGTATGTCAGCTAAAATGATTTATGATCACCATTTTGAAAAATATGGAGGTAGAGAGAAACACGAAAGTTCCATTCTGATGCCTAGAAAAATAAAATTATTAAACAAACCTTGATGTCTTCAATAAACAGAAATTTGTAATTTACTAACAGAATAACTTAATAATATAGATGAGCTATTTCACAAAGAAAATTTTAATAAGTCCTCAATAATCCTAGCACATTTCTTGGAGATAATATCCCTCTCCTGTTAAGACCATCAAAAAGTTGTATATAGTTCTGCACAGCAATCAGTTATCTGTATGTCATAAATGTGCAAGAATTTATGTCAAATGGTGTTCATGTAAGTTCCAACACTCAATTTTTACTACTATAACTTCAAATGATATAAAAAGCCCAAATGGCAATTTAAGTATCAATTTGAAACTATTTATTTCTTAAATGAATCTTGTAATTTTGAGAAGCAATGTTAGTACAGAGTTAACTTTCTTCCTGTGGTGGTAAGACATAAGGCAGTAATAGTCAACCAAATCCTATCCTGTCCTGGACTCTTTCCTCCAGCCCATGTATTTGTCGGAACCTGTCTTGATCAATCTCTAGTATTTTCCCTTTCAGCAGTTTAGTCTTGAGACCAAACCCTAGTAGTACAGGTTAAGGATGTGGACACCCGGTACTCCAAAAGTGGTTAACAGATAACAGAATGGACGAGTGAGTGGTGCACCTTTGCTTTGGGTAGCTAGATATCCAACAAAAAATACCTCATCATAATTTTAAGAAATTTTGGGGCATGGTGACTAAAATAAGGTCCAGTTTTGATCCTTTAGGGTAACTAAATGTAACGCAGCTTTTCCTTAGCAAACAGCAATAGTGCTGCACTGCAATTTATTAGTAACAGTAACCATAACAATACCTTTATTTATAATATTATCTAAATTTTTACAATTTCATTTTTCTGGTAGATTTAGAGAGTAATGTTGCACAACTAAAATTTATTATTTTTCTTTTCTGTACACCAATGACCATAAGGGCATACAACCTTAGAGTGAGATAGGGTAATGCCACGGTTTTCCGTCAGGAACTACCGTTGTCCAGTACATCAAAATTTGGCAGGGAAATCCCTAATAAAACTTCATTTTTCCAATGAGAGAGAGAACCTGAGAACTAAAAGAAAATCCACCAAACCAGCTGGTAGAAAGGAATGAGAAGAAACCGTGCCAGAGAGATATGCTAGACTGTGATGCTACCCACTGGACCACCATGCTGTTCTATGCCTTGTTCTAGCTTCACAAATAGCTATTATCTGATTTACATCCACTATAAATGGCATTTATTTCCCCTCCCTCTGTCTTGTACATAACTGTTTTTTTTGATAAATTAAAAGAAAAATAAAATTAGTAAACATGGCAGTTATATAAAATACTGTGATAATTTAAAACGAAAATTTAAAAATCTAGATGAAGTCTTTTTGATTAGTGATTTGACAGAATTAGAAATTAAAATCTCTCTTCACTGAATAAATGAAGGTGGGGGAATTTGAGGAGTGGGCAAACTTTTAACCAGTTTAAATTTCAATTATTAATTAAACATTTTGGTGATTGCATAGTAAATTTAATGCTGAAGAATACTGATCCAGCAGCTGATAAAACCTGGGAAATTCCTCAACATTACAGCATTTATTGGTTCCTTTTAGTAAGATGAGGTAATGATGAGGAAGCCAGTTTCTTCAGTGTCAGGTTTCTGGGGAATAGCATCTGATGTTATCTACAACAAACACCAGCTTGATGATTTTATTTTCTTGGCACTGTGTTGTTAGAAGATGGATTACTTATGGTCATATTCTTACAACCAATGTTCTGGAAAATAGGATCCAACACAGACCAATAGAAAAACAAGGAATGGCAAAAATAAATCAGCTTTTATTTATGTTTCTAATTCTGCTAATCTCTAGTTCATACATCATAATCATCTCAGTATATATATTATACATACATATTTTTTTAAAATGCTGATGATAAAAACTAATGATTCAAAGAAACAAATTATGCTAAGTTCTGAGTCACAGATAAGCAATTAGTAGACCCAATGCATGTAAAAAAAATTTGTATTTACATTTTTTTAAAAATAATCTCCTATGATAGTCTGTTATGGAAGAACATTTGGCAAAATAACTGATAAAGACTCTTTTTTTAGGTCATGGCATGATGAGGTCAGGCGGCCAGTTCCTTTCCTTACCACCTGTAGTTTCTAGCTTACATCAGGTGCTTATTTGTAATGCAGGCAAGAATTAAAGCCATATTGCTATGCTAAGTCACTTCTCCACTATTAGGTTGTTACAAAAGTTTTCACGGTTTTTTTTACCGCAACAATGAGACTCCATATCGTTGCTGAATGTGAAGTTTATTAATCAAAATAAGTTCCATTACAATCAATACACTTCTGCCAATGAGTAACAAGCGCATGTGTACCATTTTGAAGATTATCTGGATTTCTGGAGTCGATAAACTGTAGGAAGGCAGTTCCAATTTTTGCTTGGTAGGAGGAGGATTTAATAATGGAGGAAGTTGTCAAGGTGTTTGAAAAGGTGGTAGTCTGTGGGAGAAAGGCCTGGTGAATAGGCTAGACGAGGGAGAACTTCGTACCCCGTGTTCAATTTCTGAAGAGTCACTTTTGCAACATGAGGATGAGCAATGTCATAGAGCAGGATTGGACTTCTTTGATTCACCAATGCCGGCTATAATTTGGAGAGTTTCTGATGAACAATGTTTAATTCACGACAGTACCTTTCAGCTATCATGGTTTTGCCAGGTTTTGTTTCTTATGACCAAGCTTTTTCGCCTTGACAATTGCATCAAGATGCAGGGAAACAGTTGCAGTGTTTACGTGCAGCTCTCTGGAAATTTCTTGCATCAGCTTCAACTGAGACTTTCAGACGGTCGTCGTCACAGCTGGAAGGACGTCCATTACATTCCTTATCTTCGAGGCTCACATCTCCTGATCGAAACTTTGTAAACCATCGTTGTACTGTGCACTCATTTGCTGTGTCCTTACCCCGTGCTTCCTTAATGTTACAAGTTGCCTTGCTCACTTTGTGGCCTAATTTGAACTCGTGAAGCAAAATGGCATGAAAACCTTTTCTATCCATGCTTCACTCAGAACTCTGAAACAAATATCCATTTTATGATTTTTAAAAAGGTAGGTTTTGCATTATATATGCCAAAGCATACACCAAATTAACATAATATAAAACCAACAAAACTTTGTAATGACATAATACTAAAAATAAAAATGCGCACACTTTTAAGAAAGAAAAACTTTCAAATTATATTTATTTCTGCTATAATTATTCATTTTCTTTTAATTTAATTCTCTTCAAAGCATAACAGAGGACCAATACATTCCAATAAAGATGGCTACTGGGTTTTACTCATACTATTTTAATTCCATAGCATTAATTCACCATTGATTAGCTGTCCATTTGGCACTGATAATGACTAAAATGTGTGTATAGATTCTTTTCTCTCCAGGATTTGTGGATCTATAATCAATCCAATACTAGATCTATAAGTTCTGCTACAATGTGGCTAGCTAAAAAGTGCTATTGCATGTTTCAGGCCTGCTTGCTTATTGCTTATACTATATTTGCTACAGCTCTTCACAATGCAGTTGGCTTCGAAGGGAGTCACTCCATTTGTGAGAGATTCCATCATGCAACCCTGTCTACTGTGATATTTTCCCCAGATATCGGTGAACTAATCCAATGGATATGTAGAGGTAATTAAATGTTGAGGTAGAATTTCTGTGATTATTTGTTTGTGAGCTGTAAACAATAGCTATCATTACTAGTTACACCGTCTTCCTTGTAGGCATGAAGAAAAACCTCAAAAAACCACACATTTTTACAAGTTATCTGCTCCACCAAAAATTTTTAATGTATGTCTACAAATCTGAAATACTTGGTAGTTTAACATTTTGACAATCTTGAAGCAATAAGTAATGGTTTCAGTATTATTTATAAATAACACCATTGATCAATACAGCATCCACTTAATTTCTCACCTTAAGTTATTTATAGTTGTTTTCTGGTTTTTGATTCACAAAATTTTCTAGAAAGGGAAGTAACTCTTAAGATTTCTTAAAGTCTGTTTTATTCAACCAGTCTTGCAAATTATGGTAGAAATGTATATAAATTATTGATGGGTTATAACTGGCAGAAAAGTAAATATTACAAAACGTATAATACAAAATTATAGAAATTTTACATTTAAGGGAGTTGAGATTGGACTAGATACTTATGCTATGGAGCACAAGCTTGTAATAAGTCACATCTTTAGTCCTTTCCTCTGCCATACACTATCCCATTATTTCTTTTTCTAAGAAATATTATGGCCTCATCCTACCAAAACATGTTTATTAAAACAAGAAATACTAACTTGGAGGAAAAGAAAGATTTCTTTTTAGTTGTTCTTTATGACTGTTAGTCTGTTTGGCTGCTAGAAAATTGATATTTTCAATGTTTTTACCTAGATTGGTAAACTAAATATCTGCTGTTGCCATTTCAAATTGCAATGATTTATGGAAAAAAAACTCAAGTTCCTTTTCTCTAATTTGAAATAAAATTCTCATTTAAATTATGAAAACTTAAAAAAAAACAATAATAACCAAATATAATATATGCATGTTACACTACAGAGTTAGGGTTGACATAAAATAGAATATCAGGGTTCATACTAATGGGAGATTTAATCTGGTTTGCAATAACATTTTCTGTCTGCAGAAAAAAAAATTTCACTGATAGTTAGATGGACAATCTGGAATACTTCATAAACCAAAAATCTATGAGCAGCTTGTGATGACATGATGATAATTTTGTTTAGATTTACTTGATCATTATTTACCCTGACTGACAGTGTACTGCATACAACATAACACTATCGCGGCTTGCTGCTGGCATGTGTTTATGCTGATAGTATAATCTTTATGGTTGATTTTTCTTTCTTTTTTCTAAATAGCCAAAGCCCATAGAAAATTAATATACTTAAGATAAAACTAAAGATTATACAATTTTAAGATTTATTACTACCAATTCATTTGGTTTGATTAGTAAAAAGCATAAATCTTAGATTATCAATTGCTCCTAAGGAAACAATTGAAATATTTTCATGTTAATATTTTAAGAAACCACCATCATGTATCTGGGCTCTTTTGAAGCACAAGTAAAAAAAAAATGGTGACATGACAACCTATATATCCAGAGACCATGCAGTATAAAGCACTGCTAAACATCAAAGAGCACAATGCACAGCTTTGATGTAAAACTAAAGACAATACAGCACAATACACAACTAAACACCATACAGCACAGTTCTCACCATCATCATATAGCACAATGCACAGCTATTCATCTACAAATAAACACCATATAGCATAACTGCAAAAAAATGTGTAACTATGATGCGTGTAAAGTTTTTTGAGGTCTTAACAGCAGAGATATGGAATTTTCCATATTTTGAAAAGCATTGAAAGTTTTTTTTTAATGAAATCCCTTTGAAATTAATGATGTTGATAAGATATTTGAGAAGAAATAATTTTAAGTTAAGCTTGGTCATTATAAGACAAGGGTTCCCTTAAATGTATCTTTAGTGCTTATCATTTATTAATATTTAAATAGATTTATAGTATTAATTCTCTACAAATAAAAACTAATGTTTTAATGAGTTGTTTATTACTGTTGGTTTTAAAAGAATTGTATCATCTATTTTTGGTCAAAGACTAATACTCAAAATGCCTACTTTAAATCATCAGATCCAGGAACCAAAGATGGGAGGTGGGCAGCTTATGCCAAATGCTCACATTCTTTTAATCAAACCTTCTTAGTCTTACCCATCAAGATGTCAGTGTCAGAAAGTCTCTTTCTTTCTGGCTCTAGACCAAACTACTAACCAAAGATACCAATACCAATTTTAAAAGATTAAATAGGTGTTTGCTTTTGTGGTAAAACTTTAAACCACTAGTTGTAATTTTAGTATCTTTAGCTATTACTAATGACCTTGGTGATCACTATCCCTCTAGAAATTATCGTACACTATTCTTATTCTTCAAATGTACAGAGTTGTTCACAAAACCTGCATGCATTTGAAAAAGCAGAAGCTATTTTTTTTTACTAATTACTCCACTAGTTGATTTTCCTCTGCATGTGTGACCTTGACCTTTTTAGACACTCACTAAAAATCTGCTTATATCATATACAGTGGATTTCCATCACAGTTTTTTAGGTTAGTTTCTCAAGTGACCTACTGCAACGGGATATACAGAACATGACTTGTTTATGTCGTCAGTAAACTGTAATTGCTTTGTATACTTTTATGTTGAACATCAGCAAACAATGAAAATTGACCAGAATTCAATTCTCATCCAATGGAGGCTTAAACAAATTCCAGTGCCATTATCAGTTCTGTTAAGTGAAAGTTTCCACTGACTCAAAGAATTACACTAATATTTTAAGTCTAGGATGGAAAATCATCTCAAATCTTTAAGCAGTGTGCAGTCTTATAAGAATGTTTTCAAAAAAAATTATTAATGCCAGAACAAATCATTCTGAAAGAATGTAGCAGCACTAAGAATCACAAATTGTCTTATATGAAAGCACTAAATTATTACTCCGACTTACGGTTTACTTCATAAATTTCCCTTTATTTTTCAAAAGTAAATAATTTCTGGTATCATAAAGCACGAAATAGGACCAACACAATCTTTATTCCAAACAAACGTCATTCATTCTTATATACTCCTTTATCGGTAATCTCATCTGTGGGACTAATTATAATTATTACAGATACAGAGAAGTGGTAAAACCATCTGATAAGCTAATACTAAGATACTGTATGAACGCTATCCTTTCTTCAGCCTAACATAAGCTCTTTTTAGTCCCAATCAGAAGAAATATTGAACCTTTAAAAATTTTAAGCCATTGGACTTTTCTTCAGAACAAATATAGAATTTTAAGGCAATTTTCTGTATTTTACAGAATATATCGATTATATACATGAGAGAGAAAAAAATGCAGGTGATCCTCGATAACTTGTTTGGACTTAGTAAGAACTGGCATAAAGACTCTTAAAGCAGCTGTCACAGAATCTGGTGTACGCTCCTCTCCAATAATTAAGGAAGCGTTCTCAAAATGGATACCAAAAACGCTAACCTTCCACCCAACACAATAAAATAAAAACTAAATAGAGGCACAATTCCCTGTTTAATTAAAGATGTAGTATTCAAGATCTGCATCATTAACTCTGGCTTGTTTTCAAGCATTCAACTTTAAGCCAAATGCTACTAGCAGAGTAGTTTGTCAGCTTGTGCGATTTATCAGCAGCAGCAAATCTTCACCAGGTTCCATGAATTGTTATCTGTGGCACATTTTCTCATTTACTTAATGCACATATTGTCTATTTTTAGCAGTAGGGATGTATGTTTTTTTTTTAGGGATTGTTTATTGGCTTCAATAAAGAAAAACATCTTAGAATGTATTAGTAGTTTCATACTTTCCAAATAAAGTCATTAAATAAACTTAGTCTCTAAAAATACTTATTATTTTGACAGGGATACAGCAAGAAATATTCTTTAAACTGAAGGAAAAGGAAAGGATTTACCATAAGAGAGGATGTCCTCAATTTATCCCTTAGTCAGATAGTCACTAAATAATGTGATATACAAATGAAATTTTGCAATCTGAAAAATAAATAATAAAGGTTTAGGAGCAATTATACATAGTTTTTTTGTATAATTCTACATTTTTTTTCAAGATAGATAATCACATATATCACACACCCTAAAAGTTAGTCTATTTTATGAAATGAGCAATTTCACCATTTGAGCCTAACATAAGCATTGCCTTTACTTGTTTACTTCCCATGTCATTACTTAAAACTAAATATATTCAAGCAAAGCTCAAAGTCCTTTAAAACAGTTTTCTTTGTTTTAAAATAACATCTAAAATCACCTTTTACTCGAAGGACTTCTATAAACATGAGCAATCAGTTTATACAAATCCTTCTCAACTTGCTGAGAGCTTTAAATGCATGTTCTAGTTTTCCTAAGAAAAAAATAAAAAAAAACACAGAGTTCCTCGAGATGAAACAGGAGTTTCAGAGGAGAGAAGAGCTTAACCACTCTCACAAATCTATCATTTCTGTTTATGTTCCTTCATCTGAACTACTGATAATAATGTCCCGTTCAAAATTCATTAGTAACTTTAGACAATTATGCAACAAAAAATAAGATCAACATGTTTTACTAGGGATCTAAATTCTAAAAATTTTAAAAAATTAAAATGGACTGCAACAAAAAATAAGATCATTAGATCTAGCATTTATTTCTCTCACTGAATTAAAAATAAAGTCCCTATTCTAGAACCACTATGGAATAGTGACCAAACTCCTCTAAAAATTAACAAAATTTATTTTGAATAAGAGCCATTGACGGACAAGTAGAGTGAAATCCTGACTGGATGTCAGTGGCCCAGTGGTTATCTAACAGACTGCCAAAGACAAAGATCAAACTTTGATCTCCAGTCTGGTTTAGCTTGGTTTGGTATGGTTTCCTTCCACATATAAAAAAAATGAAGATTTCTAGTAGGGACTTTCTGCATTAGGCATGTATGTCAGTATGTCATCTTTGCACCCTGTTCTCGTCTGCTTGGTTTAGGAAGCTGAAACCAGAAATTCCTCTAATGGATGCCCCGAGCACCGAAATTAATATGCAGATTAAAAGAATGTGGTTCATTTGTGAACTATTAGTATTGTGCTTAATTCTTCTCAACAAATGGAAGGTTGCAAATGTTACATCAATTTATAAATGGCGATAAAGGTCACCTAGGTAGGTGTATAAGTGAGCGAGTTTTAATCATAGTAATACACAAGGTTTTAGAATCCCTTACTAAAGTCAGTTTACAAAACCAACTAAAATGAATATTTTAAAATATTCTCAGAAAGAGTTTCACACTAAAAGTTTTGCCTATTAAATCCATCCTCTAGAATTTTTGAAGACCAAGTTGATGGCAAAAACCAAGTTTCTGTTGCTTATTTAGATTTTAGCATTAATCTTTAGACAATAATAGAATATGTTCCATAGGTGAAAAAAAGATAGCAATGTAATGTTTGAAACATGCTCAAATATACCAAGATCTGGTATTAAGCATTTGCTTCAGAGGTTCTCCTGAACAACTTGTCTGCTACACTTTCTAGCTTTTATTATATATATGATAATAATAATAATATGTATATTTAAGAGTAGGAAAATCATGGGCAAATGGTTATCATGTACATAAAATAGCAAGATAAAGACTTAAGAACCTCATTTATCCTTTCTAAAGTTTTAAGTAAACATTTCCACTGCACAGCTGAGTTATTTTCCACATGTTAGGTCTGTTAATGACATAGGGCCAGAGCTAGAGAGCAGCAGGCTAGGTAAACATAACTTGTCACAGGCTGGCTGGCACCCACCCACCCAGCCAGCAGCAGCAGCAGCACACTTGTGCTTCATAATAAAGTGGAAAAACTTCTACCATATCTCAATGTCAGTCAGAATCTGTCCAGACAGAAGCTAATGAAAAGGAATTTCATATTCACTTTACTGAATAATAAGCAAGTTAAGAAAATACTTTAAGAAATGTGATTTTAAGGACATAATTAGTGACATTTGAAAGAAGTTAAAGACTTGTTATTGATTATTTACTAGTACGATTGGACATACTAATAAAAATTTCATAAGTGCTGTAAAAGGGAAGTTCAAAAGATAGCTGGCTAAAATAGAATCACTGTAGTCACACATAACTAGCTGGGTTCTATCCTACTGTCCTAGTAATAGATAATTGTTTTTGGCTAAAAAAGACAAAAAAAAAACCAACTTGTTTTGAGGAATTCAATAAAAGAAACTAATTGCAGTAAATCGTCTCTGCATCTCCAGTAACAGTCTGTCTTATTAGTATTGGTGGTGGCACCTGTCATTTTAAAGTCAGGGTGTGTAAAATAACACAATGCATAAACCAAATGTAATTTTGTTTTTATAAGACCACTTTGCATCTTGGTTTACATTGGAAACTTTTGCTTTACTCCACTTATAATAACTAAACTATTTCAGTTGAGTTTCCATGATAATGCTGACTATATCAAACCATGTTTCAGGAAGATACTAGAAACATTTTTTAAAACCCCACTAGGATACCATCACAGTGACAGTTCTCTCAGCCAGGGTTCATTTGAACACCCTTAGTACAAACAAGTTTCAGATGGATTGAAGTGTTTAGATTTGAATCTTTAGCAAGTTCATAACTACACAACTAGTACAAGTAAATATTTTACATGTAAGCATTATTTAGATACACCCATCATAATATGATATACATTTTATAACTCTTCAAAGAAATTATGACAGACGTTAACACTACCACATCTTTAGCCAATGAAATAGATTGTCAAGGAACATAAAAGGTATTTTAAAATGACTACTAGATAGCGTGAATTTTATTTTGTGCATGAAAACATCAAATAAGTATTCCTATAAAGGAAAATGTGTGTGCCCCATGTAACTGATCTTATCTGGTCAGTAGTATAGTGAAATCAGCTCTCCCCCAGTGTATTTACCAGCAGAGATTTGACTTGTAACTTAAGAAGTATCCCACTTCATTCAGTGAGTGAGGAGTTTGATCACTGCTGCTGCTGTAGAGAAATAAAAAACACCACAATTGTTCAATAAAGCATACAGGAGGAAAAAAAAAACAATCAAAAGTTATAAAGGGTGGTCAGAATAGATGTTCAGCTTATTGTAATTTATTTGAATCTACTTCACTTAAGGCAGAAAAGGCTGAATACAGTAAAATTGACAGTATGGCTTTATAAACAATTGCTGAAATTCATAGATATATCATAGTTTATAATTGGTTGATTTAAAACTAAACTAATATGGTTAAACACAAGATGCTGGATTGTACTTAACCCTCCACATACCATGTTAGTTCTTACTTTACCTATGCCACCTGGGGGTACATTTTCACCCAAGCCTAGAAAGAGTAGAATTTGTGTTGAACTGACTATATATTTACTCAACATGCTCATAATGTAAAACACATGAAAATGGAGTAATATGGAAGGTGCCATCACAAAAGGTTATTATATTAATGAGAAAGATATTGGATATCACAGCTACTATGGCTCAACCAGTACTGAGTAATACAAACTGAAGGGTAATGGGGTTCAAATGCATCCCCAGGTAGCATACGGAGGGTTAACAGTGTTAAACCAGTATATGACTTCCAATCAATTGCTTGGTTATTTAAATTTTCCAAAAAAAAAAAAAAGAAAAAAAGTATTGCGTGTTAATCTACATAACACTAGGTTTTCTCAGCTGTGAAAATATCAAAACAAGTCTCACAATGACACGAACTGTGTACAGAGTGAATAAACATAAATAAAGTATCCCCACAAAAATATATCTCCACACAAAGTTTAATTTATGGTTGAGTATTAACATATGTTTCCAGCATGTTTTGTATTGTACTGTCAAATGTTCACAAAATAAAATCTGCAAAAGTATCAGTATTATTCTTAAAATAAAAAAAAAGGGGGGTATAGCACCATAGTGTACTTAATCGACCCTGATATTGCAAAGTAATCGTGAATTCTTGTTCTCCAAACCTGCATGCCACCACTGCGTATGAGGTATATCTACAAAGAAAAGAATCCCCCTGGTATCAGTTTCCTAAACCAAGTGGAGAAAACTGGGTTTGGAGGTTAGCTAGCTGCCTGCTTACCAGAGAATGTCTCTACTGGGATCGTTTATTTTTTAGATATAGGAGAAAAACTGGAGAGCACCCAGAAAAAAAAAAAAAAAACCACATGCTTGGCTGGCAGAGAAAGGGAAGGAGAAATCAAGCTAATTAATTTTAAAATATCTTAGACCACCATCTGGTTTTTAAAAATATATATAGTATTGCATAAAAATTTATAATGCAATATTTTGCGATCATAAACAAACATACAAAGTCTAATCAGATTGGTCCCAGACTAATTTTGTCATTTAAAAATCATTCTGCTGCTAAATTAATTAATTAATTCATGTTATGTTTGCATCAGAACATTTACAACCACAACTAGCTTGATTGTAGTTTGTTTTTTTTTTTAAATCCAAGGTCAAATTTCCTCAATCCAAATGCAATCTGATTTCAAAACCAGGAGAGAATGATGCAGTCTCCAGATTAAAGGGAGTAATTAGTACAAAATGATCACAATATTTTCATATATCAGTTGGAATTGTTTGTTATTTCTGAAAATGTTAAATTATATTTCTAAACTGATCAAGAAACTTCAATTTTGACACCTTAGGCTACAATTTCATGATATAATACATTTTTTTTTGGTCTAATACTTTACCAAAGAGGTTTTAATGCTATATTTTCTGATCAAATTTTCACAGCAACTGCTGTAAGAACAATGCCATTAGCATCACAGCGATATTTGGGTAAAGTGTTTCAGAATATGGTCATTAAGCTATCAGCGAGCTTTTTCCATAAAAGGTTATTTTTAAAATTTGTTACACCCCTTATCTTGGTGTCTCTTGATTATGTATTCTCCAAGTGAGCTTTCTGTTAAAGATAATTTTACACTAGGCCAAAGAAATCTCCAATCAAAAGTATATTTGAAGTTAGCTGCTTTGGCATCTTTTGACCCAATTTCAATCAAACTATTGTTGGTCTGCTATTGGAACTAAAGGAAAAACATTGTAGCTGTTGTTTCTTATTATTTGTTGATTCAGTTACCACTCTCAATTAGCCTGACATTTTGTCCAGAGCCAGCTGCATCTTATAAATTGCTGCTGTAGTTCCTCTCCACTCTAAAACAATGGATTATGTAGCACCTTTAGCAGCTCTGCAGTAAAGGCATTTCTGAAAACCAAAAATAGGTTGGCAAGATGACACCTCATCTGGAACACCTCAAAGGAGTGTAGATGTTCTGCATTGTGCCTTTTGGTTGTGTAGAAACTGCTTTAACCATCTGGGCACGCGTCCAAGCGTGCTTCTTTGTAATTTGATGAATAAACCCTCTTTACATATCTTGTCAAATGTTTTCTGCAGCTCAACGCAAGTAGCAAAGATGTGTTTAATGTTTTAAAAGGCATTCTACATATATTTGTTATGACAGTAGGTAGTGTTGACTTCTAAAAATTCTCCTGAACCCAGTCTGCTAATTGCTGAGGATCTCATTTGCCTTTAGGTGGCTTAACAATTAAATTTAACCAGACTTATATGAGCATTGACATATGCTCTTCTATATTTAAAAATGTGTAGAATTTTAAAAAATACATATATGCTTTAAAAGTTCTAAATTTCTTTGTAGCTTCCATAATAATTTTTTTAAAGTGTTAAAATGAAATTTAGAAGCTCAATTTGATGTAAGCTTTTTCTATCCCATAAAGCATAAATCACTCCACCATCTGAGATTTCAATATGATACAAAATGAGCAAAAATAAATGCAAATGTTTGTCCTTGGTAATTAACTCCTTTCTCCTGTTTAAAGTGCTGCCATCTTCTCCTTTTTACATTTTCCTCTCTCAAGTGGAGATAATTTATTTAAACATGGTCACTTTGACACCTGTTTAGAATGAATGCCTCATGCAGAGCAGTGGATAGAAGTAGAGAAAATTCCTTGTTTTGTTGGATTGTTTCGGGTGCAATTTGAAATTTCACACTGATGCTTTTACCTATAATTTTCTTTTATTTTTAAATTTCAAATTCAATTTTTTAAAAAAAAAATCTGTGTTCAAGCAAAGACACTTAAATCCATGAATATTGTGGATAATCCATAAAATTTAATAGGTCTACATATAGTCACCAAACTTTTGTTTATAGTCAAAAGTCAAGCTGCAATGTTGCTACACGGTTTTCTGAACTAATTTTTGATACAGCTTAACAACAGAAGGTAATATGCAAATTAAATTTCTCTACTGCGGTGCTCCTTAGTTTCAGGATGTTTTCATTTTCTCTCAGAATAGCAACATACACAGAACAGTGGTTTTAATGATGACATAATTCATCAATGTGCCTTCATCGCAGGTTACAGCAGCAACAAAAACAAAAGAAAACTTAAATATACCTGATTTAAATTCTTCTTAATGTTTCAGATTAGCAACACAAATAACTTAAACTTTATATGCATATATATCACAGTTTGATTTATGTATCCTAAAATGGTAGACACAAAAATCTACAAGACATTGTAGCTTTGTTTCCCTTTGGCAACTAATTATTTTTTTCACCAAAATATCAAACCTGGAAAGCAGTTCTTTATAAAATGCCTACCATTATGTGATGATTGAATTAGCAAATAAAATTAAATATTAATTAAGTTAATTACAAAATCTTCATATGACTTTGATGTTCACAAGTTAAAATGAATTACATCAGTAAAACTCATCCAATTAACTACACATCTCTTTTTTTCTCCCTTAGTCTTGCTCAAATTAAAACAATTTAGATGGTGACAAAAAATATTTATCATACACAGCTCTAACTTAATTAGTTACAAAATTATAGTTGCACCACCAGATCAATTTGACTGGTTGGTTTTATTTCATAGAAAGACATGGAAGTCTGCACCATATATCTGCCTTGTTTTTCAAATAAATACTTGGGTCAAAGAGTAGATTCACATAGTTTCTGTACACCTATACCAAAGTTGGCAACCCTCTGCTATTCTCTTAGACTGGAGATACCAAAAAGAACTGAAGCTATTTGCTTGATGACCATTAAAAATTTGTAGTTTTAGCCAACTCTTCGCACTGCCAATGCTTGCTGGGTATAGTTATGCAAAATAAACTTTTAAACAAACTGATTCAAGCAGTTCGGAAAATAAATGCCCAAATTGTTTTGTTTACAGCACAAATTTAATCGTTTGTTTTTTATTATGTCATTTTAACTTTCTATGTTCGTATATATTTTGGTTTTGAGAATTTCAAATATCCAATTAACTGTGGTCCAAACTAACACAGATAAACAAGTTTTACTGAATAAAGCAAAATGAACTGCATTAGTTTGTCACAGATGACTAACTTATAATGAAGTAAGACAATAGGAATTCTCTAACTAGCTACATAAATAGCCTGTTAAGAATGAATCTGTACCTAAATTATGATAAATCACCTGCTTTCTTAGATTGCTGCTGTACTATGTTCAGTGTATGTAGACCAAACAATAATAGAAGAGTTATAATGGAATAATTAGATTAAAGACTTTGTAATATTTTCATTATAACAGCTTCCAATCAGAAAAGTAGACTGATTCATGTTATACAGACTTTCCTGACTTGAACATGATTTTGATAGCACAAAACCTTTTATTGCTGAATAAGAGCTTCAACATTGTTTATAAACAAAAATCTTAAAATAAAAGATAACACTAAGTGTTAGAGAGTGACAACAAATCTGTTATTAACACACAATTCTATCCATTTAATAAGAAGCATCTAGCATCTTTTTGCGATATTACCACATAATATTATTAAAAGATATAAGCATAGCAAGATAATGTACTTCTTATTTATTATTGACTTCTGCCATTATTTAGAAGGGAAAATAATTAAATTTTTCCAATCTAATAGACACAAAGCAGTTGTCATTAGTTCCAACTGTTAGTAATACACAACTCTAGAGTAGGATGGTGATTTGATGGTTAAGCTTTGAGTCCCTATCAACCTAGTTTGGTGCTCCTCCTCCTCCTCCTCTGCATCTAACTCTTCTTCACCAGCTGGCCACATGGGTTTCTTTCCACATCAAAAATAAAAGGTTTTAGTAGGGACCTTTGGGTGACACTTCAAAGTCTGTTTTGAAGGGACAAGGTTTCCACCAAGTACTATTATTGGCCAAGAACACAATGCTGACACAATATGCATCTTCTGAAAGGCCTACCATCCAGCCACAGATATACAGATTCCATCCATCACTGCTTGTTGGTACCGTGTTGCAAGTTTTCAAAACCACTAAAGATTTTCTTTGGTGTAGTGTAGAAAAATGCAAAAAAAAAAAAAGAAAAGTTTATTTGTGAAACGGAAAATATGCTTGTTTAGATGTTTTATCATATTCAAAACTAGATTTTGGCTAATGGTCTGACACAAATGCTCTTTGAACCTTTAATGATGATAATAAAATCCCATCAATTAAAAAAAATATGGAAGTGGGAAGTCACGGTGATGCGGTCATTTCAAAGTTGAAATTTCAGCACTTTATATGCTCATGTGCTGTAGCATTAACATATAAATTGAGTAGCTCTGACATGGTGACCAGTAAACACCTATGGAGCTTATTACTTATTATATTTAAGCTATGGTTTGTAGCAAACTGGCTTTTTTGACATAAATGGTGCTTCATTTTCACTTGGGATATATCTGAGTCATTTTCAGAGACCCAATGAGCCCACAGAAGAGCATCTATGTTGATATCTTACTATGGCTGGTAAGAATGTGTAATGTTGTGAGACATCTGATCCACTGGCTACCATATGAATGGGGAATGTTGACAAACATTCAGAATCTCATTTCCATATCTAACAGCAGTGATGTCATATGATCCAAGCAGCTGGACAGCATGTGGTTAAGTTTAAAGTCTGTTTATCTTATAACACACCCATTAACTAGGCTAAATTGAGGCACATCAGTAAACAGGCTTTCTTTCCTCCACTGACACCTGTTCGTTTCTTGTTTTTTTTCTTTTATTGTATCTGCACTGTAGGTCACCAGTGTAGAGTTTTATGACTTCTCAGAATACTTAGAGAGAAAAAAAAAAAAAACCTTTTAAAATTCACTTAACAACACTTAATCAAGTGATTCTCATGCCTTAAATTATACTCGATGGAACATTTGAGAATACTCTAAATAAAAGGGCTTTGCTTTACATTGCACACTTATGGAGTTGTGATATCGCTAGAAATGGGTTCATGTTCAAATTACAAACAATTATAAAGAACATGCATAAGAGAGAGATAATCACATGATAGGCAACTCTGCACAGTTATGATGCAAAAATTATTCTATAATAATTATATATAATCAAGAAGCTGCAGCTGCATAAACTGAGATTTTTTTTTTGCTGTTTCTTTATTCACTTAGAAATAATATGAATATAAAATAATGTTTGATCAAACAAAAATCTTAAATGATATCATTGACACCATCTTATCCCTCCAAATTTTGCTAATTTTAAATCTTTCCGTGTGCTATTCCCGTATTAGTAAATAAAGTTGGCAAAGAACAAAGTGGCAATGAAAATTGCATATTCAAGCATTTTAGTTGCAAACAATAGCATTTTTTTGTTTGTTTGCTTTCCCCACAAAGAACAATAATAAATATGATTGCCAACAGTATAGTTAGAACTTGTTTTGCCAAAGGTCAGATTCAGGAGCTATTATTTAAAGTCATACATACTGATGATGATAAAGAAAAAAAGCGGGCTGCAGTTCTCTTTGTAACCAAATCCTCCCAGACCTGTGCTGTCAACAGAAGGAACATAAATTTTTGTCTTAATGGCGCAGGACAGCCAGCTCATCTTCTACTGTCTCTATGGCTATTTTATTTTTGAGGAGGATTTGCAACGGCTCCATCATTGCAAACATCCCATCCATCAGCATTCCTAGCATAGATCACCAGAAAGTGAAGATATATATATATATATATATACATACACACACACACACCCCCTCTTTTTCCACCCCTCACTACCTGGTTCAAAACACAGCTGTTATCCAATTAACCTTAAGTGATCACCTGGTAGTCAGTTTTTGTCATCAGTGTAGGACTTTAGATAGATTGGCTGCGCCTGTTCCAGCAGCTTCTTCTGAGACTTCTTCAGTTTAATTCCCTTTGGAGGAAGGATGCTCTGAGGTAGATTAACCTGGAGGAAGAAAATCAACAGTGACAGTTAGATAGCAAGGCTGACTGACAAAAATGAACTATAACAGCCAGGGAATGTTTTGGGAGACCAACAATCTGTAGCCAACTCTACTGCTGGGTCTAGTTAACAGCTAAACAATTTTTAGCCCAATAACAGATTTGTCAATATACCATAGTCAGAAGCAAAAACTATCCCTAGAGTAGAAGATTATTCCAACCCCCACTTTTTCAATATTTATTTTCAAATAAAACAGAATTTCTATGAATTTTTAAATAAAAGGGTGAGACAGAAATTCAAAAAAACAAACAAACTCAAAATATGTTTAGAAGGTAAATAAATAATAGAAAACTTGTTATAAAAATTAACAAACACAAATGAGGATTTATGATAGTTAATAAGCATGACTTTTCTAATTGGAGAGAGAGAGAGATTTCTCTTATCCACACTTCAGAGATGCTTATGAGAAACGAACATTAGAACTCTGTGTACTGAAGCTTTGTTTGCAGGAATCCAATAATTCACAAAGACCAGCATGTAGCTGATGACAATTTACATATATAATGTTATAATACTAAATATTTCTTTACTTTAATAGTATAATGTAGTCAGTTTGTTTTTTTAAAGACATTCTTAGCAAACTCTCTTTTGTACATTGCATGTCTTTGACTTAACTCATACCTGTGGCATATTTCTGTAACTTTTTCAAACCTTTTATCAAGTATGTCACTGGTTACAAGTTACAGTCCAAGTACACAACCTGACAAAATATGGCAAATGCTTAGTCTAGATTTCAGCTTAATGTTAATTACTATTTTAAAAAAAATTAGATTGGACCAGTAAGAACAAAACAAAACACACACACAGGAAAGATATTAGCAAGGTCACAACTTTTTCAAGACAATTAAATACATTTACTAATATATATTTCTTTGACGAGACAAGAAAAATCTAACCATATTGTGATATTTATTGCTATGTATTTCGACAAGCTAAGTAAAATCATGACAATAATAAAAGCTATGCAATCTTCTCAAAGTTTACTATCATAAGATCATTCATTTTTGTTGTTTTCTATTTGAGACCAAACCAGCTATAACACTTTATATAGGTGCACATGTGTCTAATTCAAATGAACATGTTTTAATCATATCAGTTGTATAAATACAGTACAAGAGATGGTTAATTTAACAAAATCTCTGTACAAATATACACAGGATAAGAGGATTTTAATAAAGATATTGGTAGAAAATTTAAACTCCAACTACACAGAGAAATGTTATAAAAAATATTTGTAGAAACAGATGTGGTGTCTTCTAACAGAAGAACATCTATCCTCAGTCAGACATTACACTAAATGCATTTTTGTTCATTTATTATTTTATTTTCTGTGTTGTTTTTGATAGTTGTAAGCTGTCATGGAAACATTTTTTTGAAAAAGCAGCGAAGTCAGTATTCATGATCGATTTGTTGTTGTTGTGGTTGTGTATTAAGCAGAGGTAAACTCTCCTGTTACTAGTGAGAGAATGTGGTGCTGCTGGTGATCAGCTAGAATGTGTTGCCTTGTGTGACAGGAAGCCCAGCCCATTTGATTTAAGTAGGGAAATCCCTACTGGTACTCTTCATTTACAAATGCAGAAGAAAGCCACATGGCCAAAATGAGAACTATAAATGCAAATGCACTTAAAAATGAAAAATATTGTATTATTACACACAAGCACTACACCTAGATTTCCTGAACTTCTTTTGGTTAATCGGTGGGAAATGATTCCCCTTTGATGAACCTTATTAAAAAGGAAAAAGTAAATTTTTGCACAACTTCACAGTTGTTTTGCCATTATTTGGTGTCATATTTCATTTGTTTTGATAACATATTCCAAGTAACCTGCTATCATTGAACTATTTACTAACTACAGATCTATACTATATATATAAATGCTAAGGAAATTCTGAGCATGGTAGTCCAGTAGTTTCCCTTCTTAACTATTAAGATTGCAAGCCCAAGTTTGAATCTTGGTAAAGACTGGTTTAGTTTGGCATATCACTCTGGCATGGTTTCTCTTCACTCTTCTTCACCCTTCACCAGCAAGCCTAAAAAATCTAAAAAGTTCTAGTAAGGACTTTCCGATGTATTGTAGTCCTGGAAACCTGTCACCTGTACTAGTCTCTGGGATTGATCAGAGCAGCATGATTGGAAACCTTCAGATTTGAAAATGCCACCATCTAGATTTTAAAAAAAAAACGTTTACCCGAAGTTTGGTCACGAAATATGAAAATAAACCAAGCACATCACATACAATTAACACACTATTGTTTTCTGACTAAAATCCCACAAAATAGCTACATATATAATATTTTTAAGTGGAAATAATTTACTTATTGTAAATTTTGCAATGGAAAAAAATGTTTAAATTTTGGGTTTTCTATGTATTTATAGAAATATTATTATCTTCAATAAATGATATTCCAAAAAGAGGTTTAAACCATAGCATTTTAATTTATCAGCGAGTTTATAACTTCCTTCCTTTTTGTTTTTTTTTAAAAAAGCAATTATCCATTGCCAGAATATCTACATTGTTGTAAGTTCATTGTTTTTTGTTTTCTTTTTAATATGGCCAGCTTTTTGGTTCCATACAAACCTAGGTACTGAGATGTTGGATGACTGAAGAGCTCAAAAATTTGAATTATCCTCTCTCTTTGAAACATGAAGCAAATGAAGGTATCTTGTGCCAGCTTTTGCACTGCTCTAACCCATAGTGCTACTGAAATTTAGAAATTGTTTACCCCATCAAGGGTTGGTTTTCTCTATTCCCAGTCTCTCAAACAATTTTTATCCCAGCTAGAAAGCAGAAGTTTGTTCTCAGATGGCCTTGTCCACATCCCACACGGTAGTTTCTGCTGTGATGCAAATCACACAGCACACCTCAATCACCTAGCTGATCATCCTGGTATTCAGAAACATCTCAAGTGAAATATTAGTTTTGGCACAGTAACAAATGGAATTAATGTGTTTCCTCCAAAACCAGTGATTACTATTATACTATTAGCAATGCAATTCCAAGGTTATTGCTACTGTATATTCTTACTGCTGTAAGCATTAAAGATTTTGGAAAAGTTAACCATACAAAAATGTAACCATCTATATCTAAGTAAACAAATAATAAATTTTAAAAAAGTAAAATGAATTTACACTAGGTAATGCACCACAGCATGGAATATCACTAAGAGAAAAAACAAACAGATGAATATAATATGCTTTTTATCGAAGACTAATCAGTTAGTATACTAAGAATGTTTTGAGCTAAGATGCACTGGCTTACTTAGCATAGGTTCTGATTCCATGGTTTGACACTTGCACTGATAGCACATGCTATGACAATGTTTTGTTTTGTACTTAAAGTAGCGCCACATAATCATGCTTTTTTCAACACTGGCTGAACAGATTCAAAACTGCATTAACCCATTTAAAGGATGCTTTGCTATGTTCTGATACAAGGTGCTTATAAAGTCTTTGAAAGGTTTTAATGTCTAACAACTGTTTAACTACATAAGATGGAACAAAAAAGTAAACTGTTTTAGGAAGTCATATGCTTAAAAAATTTTATTAATTTTTCATTTTGTCATTCAGACTCTTGTGGAACCAAAATGGCGACAATAAAAAAGGTTGAGTACATTTTTGGGTTTCTGAATTGAAGTCATTTACTCCAGCAAAGCAAACACTTAAGGCACATGACAACAAATTTCCACCATCTGACAACTCTGTCAGGGATTGGATGAAGTTTAAAGAAACAAATTCATTTACTAAAAAAAAAATATATAGTAGATCAGGCGCTGGCCAAGAGACTATTGAAAAAGTCAAAGCAGCATTTTCTAGAAGTCTGTGTAAATCACCTCACAAATGAACACTCCCTTTTCAAAGGTTCATAAAATTTCAAAATTGAGGTTGCATCAACAATGCAGAATTGAAAGTCATCATTTATATCTCAGCCTAACAACTGGAAAATACATACAAGGCACTGACAAATAGGACTAAATGCAGCATTACTGAAGATGACGGCTCTGTGGAAGTTTAAAGATTCAATGCTACATCATTACACAAGTTTAAGTATTTGATTTTGCAAATCAACTTTATTTTTGTTCTCACTTACAAAGTTAAACAGTTATTAGCTAATAAAGCTCCTCAAAGATCTCATAAACACATGGAATCATTCATTTTCTTCTATAAATTTTCCATACCTAAAAAAAAATGCATTTAGCAAGAATGAGTCAAATTGTGCCAAGAACCCTTATAATGTGGAATCAGCTAAATTGAGAGGTTCCTGTAGGTTGTGTGCTGGCTCAGGTTAGTAAAGCAATATTAAAATTTGAAATCAGCTAAAACCATCAGCCATACTACAAATGCACACATTTAGCTATATTTGCAAGTGTTTGTTTTTGTTGGTCCACAAATCTACTAAAATGACAAAGATTCTGAGCTCTCTTACCCATTTGAGGAGTATGCCCAGATATTTATTGATGGGAAGTGGCAGTAATGATCCTAACAGAGTAATCCCCCCTCACGTAAATGTGTCTTTCCAAAGTTTTGTAGGCTGTAGGCAGCCCCAGAGAAAATGCTTCAATTAAAGTGATATCTGAATTTTTCCCAAAATTCTCTCCGGGTGAGTATTTAAAAAATCCACTCTGTACAGGGTTAATTATAACTTGGGGATAACAACTGTTTGTAGATGCATATTTACTAATGTTATCTCACGAAGTTTATTAAATTAAAGTTGCTGTATTTAATTAAAAGTTGAAAACATTTGCACTGTTTATAGGTCTAGTAGGTATAGCAGATTATACATCTATTTAAACTGAAACTGCTCCTTTCATCAAATATTTGTTTTGAAAAGAACTGACAGTTAATTATGATGATTTAAAAAAACTGTTTAATAAAGTAATTTTTATTATTACATTCTTTATAAATATTGAAAAGTGTTAAATGTGCCAATGGAAAAACATCAACCAACTTGATAATAACAAAGAAAACTAATTCAGACAGAAAAACCAAAATAATTGCTAATTGTAAAGAAAACAGGATGGCAATAGTTTTAACACAAACAATCTGCAAGGGCAAAACCACTGAGGCTTGCCAAGAGTAGCAGCTTATAAGAGGATTGGCTCAGCCAAAGAGAAAGGGTCTGGTTTGTTTTTGAGTATCTTTAGAATGGCAGGTATGATAAACATATAGGTCAACATTGATAGCTAGCAAAGCATACTGTGACTTTAATCCCCAGCCTGCAGATCTCAACAGCCCCATTCCTGCTCAATGCCTTCAGAAAAGAACTTAGAGACACACAGTTTCAGCATTCATGTCAAACTTCAAACCAGTCTTGCAAAAGACCAGTTTTATACTTTGGCATTTCACTGTATGTTTTGGTTATTTTTGGTAATGCTAATCTTTGTTCAACCTTTTGAAATCTTCTAAGTTTATTTTTTTCATCTGAAAAGTCTCATAACATAACAAAAAAAAAAATCGTATATAAAATTAAAATTACAAACTCATTAAATTGTAAATTTTTTCAGTAAATCAATTTATCAGTTTTAATTAAATTATGAAGTGTTTTGAATGTTTGTGTATATTCTGATTCAAGAAACTGGTAGTTTATTTATACAAAGAAAGGAGATTTAGAAAAGGAACAATAAGCAGATAATCATCAAAAGTTGCAGACAGGCACACATTGGAAAACAGTAAATGAAACAGTACAATGCCTGTTGTATCAAATTTATTTCTTTGCAACAATAGGTTTCTAAAATGCATACAATGTCAAAACCTTGCCTACATAAAGGCTACAGAACATAAAGTAGCTGCATGCTTAGAAATTTCATATCTCATAAAGCAATGCTAACATCCTGGGAAAGTATTTAGACTTTGTGTTAAGAACATTAAATACACAACCAATAGCTACAATATATCATTAGATAAAATCATTGAGAAAAAATGCTTTGATAGTGTTCATCTGTAGCAGAAAACTAACAAATACCAGATAAGAAATTTAAATGTGTTATATTGTCTGTTTGTTTTTGTGTCATCTATTTTTGTGATATTAGTGTGCGATAGCAGTTATTAGATTTCACTAAAAATACATTAACAAGTACTGCCAGTTAGTTTAAGTATGCAAATTTCTAAATTATATTTGGAATGTGTGTTCACACATATTTATAAAACACAGACATAATATTCATTAGCATATTCTTTTATGATAAAGTTATTGGCACTATATCTTTCATTCATACGCAAAGTTTAAGATACCTTGAAATCCACACAATCAATTTTAATATATAAATCTGTTTATGATTTGGTTTCAATGCTAAATTAGTAATAACCAATTTATCAAAAAGTATATATTCTGCTTCTTTGTGAACCCTTCCTTGACTTTTGAAGTCTACAAACATCTCCCAGCATTGAACTAGCGAGCTACCAAGATATGGTTGAGGGTTCTTGAGTTACCCATGGAACTCTACATGTACTGAAACTCTTTATTTTTAGATGTGGGAGGAAACCAATGTAGAAGACTGAGAAGAAAACCATGCAAAGGAGGTGCACCAAACTGAGTAGATCCACATCAGGATTCAAACTCAAGCCCTCAAACCTACCTGATACTTTGAGTTCTCTTGAACTGTTTAGAAAATGTGGTGATGTTAGAAGCCATACAAACATTTGTAAAGTGCTATGCACAACTAAGTATCATATATCACCATGCACAACTATGATACACATGTTGTTGTTTTTGGTCTTTACGAAAGAAGAGCTATGACTCACCCAGATAGTTTATAAGTTTACTGGGAAGGTTATTATAAAAAAATGCTTTTAGTTATAGAAAAAAAAAGGTAAATTTGCTTATTAACACTGTTCTGTTAATGAGTAATTGAGTAATTTGGCATGTCTTTTAAATCGTTTGGCTAACTTGTTTATGCAAAAACAAGGCTGACACAGTTTATTCTCCTTGTTTTGACTAAGATACCATTGGGTAGGTGAATACTCATGTTGCTTGTTTCCTTACTGTAAATCAGTTGTGCACATACATACACACGTCTGCATTAAAGTAGGGAATCAGGTCAGTTGGAGTGTTTTAATTCCAGTAAACATACATTTCAATTTTTTTCATGCATAGGGTAATAATTTAACTTCAACTTTTAGTTCTAATACAAATATCCATGGAGAAAATACAGGATGAGGTTGAGACACATGTACAGAAAGTTCTGCCAGTTCTGTAATTAAAATAGGCTTGCTTTGAATAACATTAAAGGAAAAGACATAAAAATGAGCAGTTTGGGTTTTGTCAGTGTGTTGGTATTTCTTTAATATTTACATTAGAGTTAGGACTAACATTTAAAAGAAAAATAACAAAAACAAACAAACAAAAAATGTGTCATGCAAATATAAATCTTTCAGAAGTTTTAGCAGCCTGTTACTGATTTTGTGTAGCAAGATACGGCTCATCAGTTCTGGCAGGTGAGTGGGACTGACTGGCTGTAGCCTATAGCTGGTGGTGGCACTGTTTCTCTTGCTCAAATTTCTTGCCTCCACAAATCAAAAATGTTCCAAAAGGTTCCTCCCCTTCTCTGAAGTCTGCTGCACTTGGCTGACACGTACACAGGTGCAAGATACCTTAACCCAGACAAATGCTATCCACTTCACGCACGCGCGCACAGAGAGAAAAAAAAAACTTATCTTCAATCAGTTGGATCTGTGTGTGATGGGGAGGAAAGAGAATCTGGAAAGTAGTTAGGAAACATTGGTTACAAAAGACCACAGCTGTCACATCCCACAACAAAGCACCATCTTTTGAAGAGTGCTGTCATCACTCTAAGATTGAGAAAGCCATCATTAGTCTGAGCTGCTTCAAAATGCTCTGTCCTTTGAATCTTTTCTTCTGTTTAAAAAAGACTTTGTGACCTCATTAGCTTATAACACAGACTATTCTTGACCATCTGTTATTCTATCCTTACATATACTTCACCAACCAAAAGCTTGGAAGAAAAAAGATATACAGGCAATTATTTTAAAAAAATATAGTATAACCACTTTACTTCTTGCTATAAGTGAATGTAAGATTCAATGCATGGATGCCAAAAAAATACACATTTAATAAACTCTGACTAAAACCTTTGTTTCATCAAAATAAGCCTCCTTTTCTCTGATAAAAGCTTTATAAATTCTGGGGAGGTGATCAAGTAACTTTTCCCAATATTCAGATGTTACTAAACTCATACTCATACTGTCTGAAGGTATTGTCAAACTGTGTTGTGATATATGGTATCATTTGTCTGAAATTGAGATCATCCTATAAGATTTGGGTGATAAATCAGGTGAAAAAAACCACATTCTGGAAAATATGCTGCCTTTCTTTGCTGTCCACATATTGTCTTCATAATTTGAAGTGTGCTAAGAGACATTTGTTGCAAAATAAACCCTGCACCTATTAGTTAACTGTCAGAAGAAATTGCACATCTTTGTCATGTTTAACTGTAGGAACAATACACAGTTCTGACAAGCATTCTCCAACATTCTATGTTTAGACCTAAACAACCAAAAGTTTTACTCAAGCCCATAATACTTTAATCCAGTATTCCATATTCCAATGTTTGTATAATGTTGCCCATTGCAACCTCACTATATTAGAAGGCCTAAGCAATAGTTTTTTCCCAGCCATATGACCATTTAAATCAGCAAAGGTGCCTTTTTTTAATGTACTCAGGAACACCAGATTTTATTTGATGCTATTCATCTGAGCTGTAGGTTTTCTGTTTCATTTGCTCAATACTATAACATAATCATCCTCTCCTTTAGATGTTACTCTTCTCTCAGTGCATTTTCTATCTGTATGCTCCCAGTCATTTTGTCTTTGCAATGAGTCACTATTGAAGGCCTTTGTTGAAAATTTCAAAGTCTTCCTTTCTCAAAGTACAACTAATAATAGAATGTGTTTCAAGATCAATTTGCTTTTTCTTTTGACATCCTAACAACAAAAGGTTTCCAGATCCATAGCTTTCAAAATTATCACTTCTGAGGTTTTAAAATACCTTTTCGATTTATAATGCTCTGTGACATCTGGCATCATCTTATTTGTCCATTTCTCAATGAACAAAATTATGTCATATGGATAGGAGTATGTTCCAGAAACATCCAGGTTACTTTTGATATCTGTGCCAAGAGGAGTTATTTTGATGTAACTAAGGTTGAAGTCAAAATTTATCAGATAATCCAGATATTTAAGCTTACATTCATTCATTATGTCATGGCAAGAAATGAATTGATTATACTTTTTTTAAAAAAAAAATAATTGTCCACAAATTTGTGTTGTGTTTTCTTCCAAACTTTTTGGCCAGTAGTGTACATAAAAACATTTTTTTTTGAAATCCTAACAGATGTTATTTTCCCAAACAATTTTATTATGATGATGATAGTATGGAAAAGAGTTGAGAGGTAATCTGGCTGGCTATTATCATGATGTAAACTTTCTGTATTTGTGAAATTAAAACCAGAAAGGATTTTGGATTTTTAAGAGAAAATTTATAAATACCATACGCATGTTTAATAGTAATAATAAAAAGTGATGTGAGATTTAAAATTTGGAACAACTAAACATAATAAAACTTGGAAATAATATTTTTTTTTTAGTTTTATCAGTTCATTAAGTTTCTTGTTTAGACATTTCTGCAGGGCAGTCATTCACATCTGCCATGTCCTCTGGATCCTGTCCTCACCCCAGATAGAGTTTTGATGAAGGGAAGAATAAGAGAAATTAAAAAATAAACACACGTAACTGAATACTATACACACACAGCTTGGCTAGGTGGGTTCAAACTGAATCGCAGCTTCGAGTTTTTGATCAACAACAAAAATAAACTAGAATTTAAAGAAATGATAATAAAGCTTTCCAAAAGTAAAAAGTAAAAAGCAAAAACAAAAAAAATCTAATTAAACTTTCTTCTCCAATGAACATATAAAAGCAGGAAACAGAGAAAAAGTACACAAGAGAAAACTCAGCAGTAGAATCGTATTTCTACCCAAATAGAGACAATTTTTTTTAAATATCTAACTGCACTGCTGACAGATAAGATAAACAGAGGCTGGAAAAAGAAAGCTAAACGTTTGATACAAGGAAGTAGATAAGATAGTGCAAGAGCAGCACCATCACCACACAGCATGTCAGCTGAGAAGACTGAGATACAGTCTGCAACCCCATTTTGATGACACTACATCTTGATGCTAATGTGTGTGTGTGTGTGTGAGAGTGAGTGTGCGCGCGTGTGTCAGAATCCAGGAACCCAATCCAATCTCTATTGATACAAAATAAAAACTGACAAAATCCCTATCATCAGGATATCGTGTGACCAGGAAAAATGTTAAGTGTATATTTAATCTATTAACAAATCTATAACATTAAAATATATATATATGAAGAGTCCAGAAAGCAAAACATTTTTGATACAATGATCTCCACTGAGCAGGTGCAAAATTCAGAATTTTGCTTCAAAATGTAATAGTTGTAGAATACAGTTTTTATTATTTTTTCCTTTCCTTTTGGTCCAAACTGATTTCTCATTTTTGGCAGTCAGGTGATGTCAGTTTGAGAAGGTAGAAATAAAATTTGGCAGTCTTGAGTGAATGATGGCACAATACAGGACAGAGTTTGATACTGTGATGAGGAAAAACTAAAATCATAACTACCTGATTATTTAGTCTTTAAAAGGAAAGTTAAAGTCAGTAGTGGCAGAACTTGCATGACAATAGTGTTCAGTAAAAACAATTGTTATACATAAGTATTAATATAAAATTGCACAGCACATGAGAATTAAAGCTATACGAATAGTTTTAACAAATTCTGGAGATATTACCCTCTGTTTCACGACAATCAAATTATGAATGAAATGTGTCAAAATTTTAATGTAAAGTTTTAATTTTAAATTGCATCAATGCATGCACTGCAATTTTACATCTTCATGTGAAAATTTCCCCTCAAAAATAACTATAGTTTATTAAGTGATGTGGTGCAGTGAGTGAATGACGATCAAGACACATTGCATTTCCAACTTCTCTGCCATACTGGCAAGGTTTTTAATAATGAACACCAACACACAGTTCCTCCTGTCTGTGTGGAGGCATTTGTTAGTTTACACCTGTTAGAAAATTACACCTTCATCTACTTGCCTGTCTCTCCTCTACTCACTAAGCAATTCTGCTACTACACAATTTTAAGATTATCTGAGTAGCTACTGTGGACAGGCAGACACATTTACAGGTCAGGTCAAATGGTACATTTCACTTCTCAAAGGTCAGTGATCATAGTTGAAAAAAACATCACAAAGAGTCAACCAAAAGTAGAATAAAAATAAATAAGCGAAGTTAATAAATGATTCATTAATATTTGAAATTGTTCTGGTTCCAAATGGCAACCATTATTTGGAATGTTAACTTTGAGCTCTACCATGTTCCTTATTTTGCTTTTTTTACCAAGTTAAAGGTAGAGAGAGAGAGAGAGAAGGGGGTAGAGAAAAGGCACAGCAGTGCAGAAAATAGGTTAAGTAATTTAAAAACTAATCGCTCTGGGAACAAACAAAAAAAAGTTGTTGTTGTCAAGTGTGGTTTGAAACTACTGATATAAAGGTATCTATGCAGAGTTCCCTTAAATAGCTGAATGGCAAACTAACTGTCCCTCTCAAAATCTTCCATTAATCTAAGAATGTACTGCTGTTTACGGTAATGGAAAATCTAAAGCTATTTATCTTTTAGTCCTCTCAATAAGTTCCAACTGTAACCACTTCAAAATATTACAACCTTTAAAAGCAGCCAGTGAGGCCTAGTGCATATGGGAGGGAGAATCTAGTTTCAAACATCTGTGAATACAAATAAGTCCTATTAGGGAAAAAGAAAAAAATCATTATAAAAACCATAATAAAAAATGATAACAAATTTCAGATGACAACAGGCTTGCATTTTGTTATCCTCTCTTTCTAATCTGGTCTGGCTGGTTTTTCTTCGCTTTGATACCATAACTCAGGACATCAATAGAAAACTATCTCAGCATTGAAAGTTCCAGAAAACAACAACATTAAATGGTGGTAAATACTGATAGGAGTTGTTTGGAAAAGATATCTGAACTATTTAAGGCTTCACACAATCACTGGCGTAGAGAGACGAGAGATTTAAAGCTGGAGTGGATGTAAAAAGATGGGAATACCAGGCATTCCACACATGGCGGCACTTTCTACTCATACATGCCAAGACACCATAATATTTAAACCAAAAGATGATATAGTGCACTCGTTTTTTTGGAAAATCCTCAGTGCAAACATTTCCTTTTTTTTAAAAAAAAAAAATGGAATATTCTGGACACACAGACAGGTGAAAATGACCAAAGATATTGCAAATTTCTACAATAAATTATTTTTCTTCCAGCACTGTAAACAAGGTAAGAATGTGAAATAAAATCTATTATCTCTATTCATGAAATAGATTATCATCCTTTGAAAAACTTATGCGTGTTTTCGCTCTCTAAATTGCAATCATTTTTTTCTCATTTTATAAATAAAATTTAAAAAAAATTAATCAGTTTTTTTTTCTTCTCTGAAGCACGATGTGGACTTAAAGAAACACTAAATTTATTCCATAACTGAAACAGAAATTCTAACAACAACTCAACACATCCTTAATTTCAAGAAAATCCCAGTAAAGTTAATCTTCTGGTACTTTTTAAACAGACGTAGTTAACATCATACAGCAGCTTGGGGTGCACCACAATGGTCTCCATTATATACAAAACAGCATCTGGTTGGTCAGTTCTCATGTGCTGAATAATCTGAAACTTGTAGATTTAATGATGAAACCTGATTACAGTAACATCACAGCTGTGCAATGAACCGACTGCACAATCAAAATCTGTTTGGTGCTATGCCCGTTTTTGTCTAGAGGACTAAAAAACTTCGTAAACCACAGAAAAAATATTAAAAGTATTTATCACAAATTTGGTTTTTGTGACCACATATCTCAAAAGCAACTATGATAGTATTTCCAAATTTATATTGCTGGTGGGAGAGAATCTCATAAATTTAGCCTTTAGAGATGCTAAAAGGATACCACTGAAAGAATGATAATAGCTTAATTTTTATCTTTGATCTACACATAGAAATTATAGCAGTATTCTGATAAGTCACATCACCAATGACTTGGTAAAAATGATAAAATGCAGGCAACATTACATCCTGGCCAACTGAGGTGGTGCTATTTCTATGCTAAGTTAAATAATCATAGTTGTTTCACACTAAATTTTAACTTTAATCGAATGACACAACAAAATCACTTTGAAAACCTGCTGTCATATCAGCATACGCAATTTGCTCATAAAGATTCCAAGAATAACTGTACAAAAATAAAAAAAAGATTTTGTTTCCATGCATAAAAAGTTATTACCTATAAACGTTATTTACTAGAGAAGTGAAGAGGTATACTCCATAAATACTGTACTCAGGCAGTCCAGTAGTAGACTGCCTGCTAAGGTTGAGGGCACGAGTCTGATTCCCACTGGAGGCCAGCTTAGTTTAATGTGTCTCCCTAACAAGTTTCCTTCTCACCCTTCTTCACCAGCCAGCTGCATGGATTTCCTTCAGCTTCTCTGGTTTCCTCCCACATCTAAAAATGAAGTGTTCTGGTAGAGATTTCTGCTCATGACCTCCCACACTGAGAAGAGATCATGAAACCCAGCTTATCAGCACATGATCCTTAATCTCATAAGAGATAAAGGTCTGCAACCCCTGTAACTATGGAAGTATACAGCAAGAGAAGTCAATTACAAGCAAACTCTTCTTATTTAAATTTTGAATATTCCAACAAATAAAATTTACACAGCATCCAAATTTCATATTTACAGTTGTAAGATGTTGATGCCATCTTTATGCGAGCATTCGTTAGTTTGTAAAGAAACCACTAGATGGCAGTACATCTTTTTTCATTGCTGATAGTTTCTCAGTGAGCTGATAGAGGACGACTGTTAAATTAAAGTTTATACCAGGTCACATATGTTGACAGAGATCTATACATAGATGATATATACTTTTCGCTGCTGGCTTTTGGTTTTATAGAAAGAAGTAGAAAATTCAAAATGTCCACCAGTATAGCTTAAAGGGAGATTTTAACATCTACTCTGTTGTCATATACAGCAGGAAAAAGGGGGCATGAAGTTCATGTTATAGATATGGTACAAAACACCTCTGTAATATTGTCTGTCCCACATTGTGCCAACAAAAAAACCAAAACTAGTAGAAATTCTCAAATGAAACCTGGATGAAATAGCATTGCCATAATGGTATCTGGCCAAGTTATAGTTCAATGACCCTAGTAAAATGTGAATCTTCAGTTCACTTTTAATTTACAGAACTATATAAGTTATAAATAACCTAAATTATTAAAATACAAGACCGATTTATTGTTTTGGCTTAAAAATAAAAACAATAAATAATAGAAAGCTTATATTAAAAAAACAAAAATACTCAACTATTTGGCTAAATGACAAAGAATTAAAATCCTAAAGGTCTTACTTTAAGAACAATAGAACCTTCAAATGTTATTTTAAAAATAAGTAAAACTTAGCAAAAAATGTTAAAATGTTGAATTTAATTGTAAAAATTTGGATTATTTTCTGCAAGTAAAGTTTGAATGCTAAACAGACTTGAGCTAATGTAATTTTATAAGTGTGGAAACTTCTGGTAAAAAGCTGTTTTTACTCCAGAAGAGGATGAGTGGGTGGCTGTATCAGAGCTATCCACAGGATGAGCACAAGTATTTACTTGTTAAATGACTGAGGTGTCATGTTTCAGATTGGAGATGTACACAAGATGATGCAGCAGAGAATCTCAGGGTCACTCAGTTCTGCAGCCAGCTAAGTGAACTCAAGAACTGTGGGGAGGACACCACTGTAGAGTGATCAATAACCAATATCCTTAGGTTTCACTGGTGGGGTATCTTTTAGAGGAGAAAGTTCAGCTAGCATCCTCATCTTAATGGATTTTTTCTGCACTCTGCCTGTCAGAAAGCAGCACCTAAATCTATAAAACAATGATTCACTAGAATGAAAAGAAGTAATTAAACCTGTCCGAGGCAGGTGAGGTGAAGAAATAGCTGACTGATGAATTCTAGGTGTAGTTTCCAATGCTGCTAATCTACAGGTGTTAGAGAAATAAAGTGGTCTTTGTCTATGAAGCAAGAATTTTATTGGAAAAGATTCTAAAATCAATTCTTTTAAATCCAAGAAATTGTGTGTGTGTGTGTGTGTGTGAGTGAGGAGAGAGAGAGAGAGAGAATTAAATTTAAAAAGATGCAATTTTGCAAGAAATGTAAATCAGATTGGTATGACTATTTTAACTTTAGCTCAATGTTGATAAACTAGTTTTCAGAGCAATAACTCACTATCTGAGATTACTCAATTTAGCTATCTAGTGTAAGAAGATATAATGGAAACTGGCAAGGTCCATTATCAGTGCCAATTACAAATTTGGGTAGATTTGAAAAAATTTTAAATGTGCATTCTAACATTTATCCTGCCATTTTCAATTGTACTCAAGCTGTGGTTTTTGTTCTACATTGTATCTCATGTGATATACAGTAGATTTTTGTACTTCCATTTGTCTTTAACCATTAAAAATTCAAAGAAACATTAAGTTCCAAATAGTTTCTCCATAGTCAAATAATCTTTCACTCTGTGCAGTCAAGCAGAAAATTCACTAGACATACTCAATTTGCACAAAAAACAAAAACAAAATCTCCTCAAGAGTTTTAGCTTTGGTGTGGCAGAAAGAATTTGTTTTTCTCAGCAACCCTGAAAGATTATGCAAATTACGATTTTTAATAGAAGGGCGGACCCATATAAAACGGTGTCCTAGTAATCATCTGATGTGTTTTGAAATGCATTTCTTACCAAAAGCAGGCCTACTATGATTCTTAAAAGGTTTGTAACTAGGTACCCTTGTTCTGTGAGCATGAAAAAAACAAGAAAAAAAAAGTGCAACTGGTTTACCTTCTAGAATTGTAAAAGTCTGCAGGGTCCCTGTGCAATCTATGATAGACAAGAGTCCATTCAGTTTTGCTAAACAATGAAACAAACTACCACCATCTTTAACAAGTAAATGGCACATATTCTGAACATGGTCTAATTAATATTTTAACCAAAGAAAGGATAGCACATTGGGAAATTTTAAGCAAATAGTTCATTAACCAAATTTGCCCTAACTACTGCACATTCTTATATCATTTCAAGATGCCCAAGATTTCTCTCTTCATCATTATTCTCAATGCTCAGTCATCCAAGTCATAAGCATTATTACAAATGCTGTGGTCCCTATGAATCATTTACACCTGTAATTGATAAAGTTCATTTGCCAGTTGGTGGCTTAGTTAGTGTTGACTTAGTAGAAATACCCCCCCCCCCATTTAGCCTAGTGCCTAATAAAAATCACAAAAGTATTAAATAGCATGCTATGCAATAAACACAGCATGGGGAAACTGATATCTTGTTGCCTAACAGTTACACCTTAATATCAAACAGCTACAGTGCTTGTCAAAATTATTTCCAAATTTTGAAAAAAACATAAGTTTAAATGATGTTTAGCATAGGCTTACTTTAATATAGATTAAACTGTGATAATAATGGTAGCATAAATCAATTTTTTAAAAAATCTTAACAACTCCAAATCACTAGTCCATACACGTGTGTGCAACGCATGGATACGCATTTACATATCACAATAAAAGTCTAGGGTTACTGTAATTCAAAATATTTTAACTTAATTTGTAAAGAAACAGACGGTGATTATATGATAAACAGCATTTTATTCAGCCAAGTTAGCCCAGGGTTTTCATTACAAGATGCTAATGGAAGACCGATTCATGATTAGTGCAAGCACCTGCCAGATTTTCAGTGGCTCATCACCACCTCCAGTCCTGCATAGTGATGGAGAATTTGTGGTCTCACTGGTAAACTTATGTAAGGTGAACCTGACCTAACCTATACTACTCGCAACATAAATAGAAAGCATATTTCAGCACCTACTCATTCATTTTCATTAATGCTTCTAATTTTTTAGAATTTATTTATTTATTTTTTTTTGCTATTGAATAATTAAAAACAACTAAATAAGGGAACAAAGATATCTTAGTAACGATAAGAACTGTCAGAAAAAGAAAGATTTTAGGAAGCTATTAGTTGCTATAACAAGTAAATGAGTATAAATTTGGCTCTCTGTAATGAGCATGTCAGTGGAAACACTGAATTTCTCTGGCAGTACAGTAGTGTTTGGTGCATAGGGTGCCATGTCCCCTAATTACACTACTTTGTGGAGTGTACCATTATTGATGCCATCCATATTCCCAGCATAAAAAAACAAAAGCATGACCAACCACATCTGTGCTAAAATCACCCATTTTTTGTTATTTGATTACTTAGCTAGAGTTCATAAGGTTAGAAGGTGATTATAAAACAAAGGGTAAAGGTGTTTGCAACTTATATAGAGGCTCTTGTGTAAAAAAAAAACAAGAATAAAGATCTAAACTTTTAGACTTTTAAAATGTTATAAACTCCCATCCTTAACAATTTCACCATTTGCAGTGATATTTATACTAGATTACTGTTGCATTTTCTTAAGCATCTTCCATCCATAATTACATCTCCTGGATAACTGGCTTGTTATGTTTGATGCTTAACAGAGTAAAAGACAACAAAAATTATATAAAGTAGCTAGCTAGTTGAGAGAAAATATAAAATGGTGCTTTCACTTATCAGAAACAAGACCCATTTATTTAAACATGCCTTTTCATTTTGAAAAAATTCATATTCAGAAGAGAAAAAAAGAAATTTAACATTAATATTGGCAACAATACAGTGACAAATTAAATTATGGATACTAAAAACAAAATAAAAAGAAGGAAAAAAATGAAAAAAACAGAGAAAATTACATGCTGAACCAGATGGTGAAACAGCACTGTCATTGACATAACTGCTGAGCTTGCTACAGTATATTGTCAACTACTCACTCATTCAAAAGATAGGATGTTTGTTTTTTCTGCAAGTTGGGGGTGAAACACATGAAGTAGAGAAGCAAAGCATCTGTTGGGCAATTTGTTCAGCAGGAAAAAGAAAAACATGTGGACAAACAGAAGATGAACAGTAACCCATGCAGAAAGAAAAACTAATATTTCATGGCTTTTTTTTTTGTTTTTTGGACAGATTGAATAGGTCCAATGACAGAGATCAGTGGAATAAAAGTAGCAAGAATTATGAAATAATGGTTTTGATTCATACAATGTTCGAAGGAACAACTGTTTTCATCTGGAATTGTTTACAAAAAGTTTTAGAATGTTATTATTCATAGAATGAGAGGTAGCTGGGGGATCCAATTGTTAGACTATTGGACTGCCAAGTTCAAATCTCAGTTGGGGGTCAGCTTAGTTTGGCATACCTTTCTGGCAGAGTTTCTTCTTGCTCTCCTTCACCAGGTGGCCATGTGTGTTTCCTCTCACATCTAAAATAAAGTGTTCTAGTAGGGAATTCCCTGCCAAAGTGGGAAGTGTCTGGCCTCTTGTGACATAGATGACCAGAGCACTATCCTCCTTTACCCACCAGGGTTGTCTTGAGATTATCTCCCTTGATGAGACTGGCACATAATATAACTACAATAACAATATTCATGGAATTTTCTTTTTATTATTATGGAAGAGAATTGGATAAGAGACTTTCTCTGATCATACTAAACAAACCAAAAAAGAAAAGAATTCTTAGCTTTAACAGAAATGTCTGTAGACAATTAACTGGACAGGAGATAAGTGAGAACCAGTATTCAATCTGTCATGGCAGAACAAACCATTTTAAACATTACTTAAAATACATACAAAAAAAAAAACATGATCTATTGTACTCCTACATTAGCAAACTTGACATTCTATTTTTCTCTCTTACTAAAATTTCGAATTTAAAACCTTTTTGGTACATTTTCAAGTATGGCCACCCACCAAGTGCTATTCTAAGTCCAAAATGCAATACTGAGAACAGTTATTTCGTTTCACTGTCAGCAACAGCTCATAAAGAGCTGTGTGACATACAGACACCCTGTAGCTACTTACATAATTCTATGCTGAAAAAAACTGTTTTCCCATAAAGAAACTAAACCAGCTCACCCCACATATTTTATGTATCTAGCTTTTGCCTTTAAATTTTTGAGTTAAAACATACAAAGCAAACTTTAGTGTGGTTAGAATACTTATCCATAACGCGAAAAATCCAAGACCTGCTGTAGAGCCAGATGTCAGGACTTGGTGCCTAGTTTTAATATTTGGAAAGATCAAAGGTGATTAGGTGTAATACTGATCACATCATCAAGTTGTGTACTTCAGTTTCAAAACTGGTGTTCTCTAGCACTAGCTCCCTAAATTAGTACTTTGATATTATTAACAAAAATGTATAGTTTTAACATGAAATAACATTATCAATGTATTTTAAAATTTTTCTTACTGTAAGAAATTTACTTTAATAATGAAAAGTTTTAAAATTTGTTATTAGAGAAACACCAGTAGTGAAAAACAAGACAATAATGAGTATAACTGTGATGTTGCCTGTTTTAGTACCTTATGCACTAAACTACACGTGTAGAGGCGCTCATTTCCAATAAAGAAATTAGTCAAATAAAAGGCTATTTTTGCAAAACATCTAAAATAATTGGCACATAAGAATGTTGAAAACTTGCAGCCCAAATAGCAGAGCAAGAGTGGTGTTCATCAGAGCAAATAACAAAAATACCAGTTTGCCTTTACCAAGACAGCAAGAAGGTCAATGAAGCCAATGATGACATTTCAGTAAGATGAAACATCAACCTTCCTGTCAGACCAGCTTTTCTTTTGACACTGTCAGAAAGATGAACCAACCATTACTTTTCTTAATAAGAATATCAAAAGAAATTAGCAAGAGCTGTGTGGGACATACCTTGAACACCTTTGTAGTGATACTGATTTTGAATCTCAAAAGGACCACCTAAAGAGAGGCCACCCTAAATATTTTGTACCATTTTTTTTTCTACTTCCTAATTAAAAAGTAATCTCTCCCCACTTCTTCCTTGTACCAGAGACCATTTTAGTTAGATTTATTACAAATGCTTCCTCCTCGTACGTCCTAGTATTAAAAATCAATCTCCTCATAGCTGATTACTGTTCAGTACCTGAAGTTGTTATTCCTGATTTCAGTCATAATAATAATAATAGCATTGTTGTTTTCCTTCACAAATAAAGCTGATACTCTAACAATGTCCCTTTAAAAACAGAACTCATTTGGATTGTGTAGAGTGATGAGGGCTTGCATCACAACATCTATACTCTCTCACCTGTTCCCCTATGCTCCAGTGGCAGGGATGCACATGGGTTGCAGAAAGTTCACACTAAAACTTTTCATTTTTAGGTGTGGGAGGAATCCGGAAAGACCAAAATAAATCCATGTGACAGACTAACAAAAAACAAGAAGAAACCATGCCAGGGAGGTATGCCAAGCCTAACCCCTACCAACTTGGATTCAATACTGTACTGCTCTGTAACAATAATAAACCATTATTTTTCTAATATGAAAATACTATCATCCAAACCAAGTTTTTAAACCATTATATGCAGGCCAAATCAAGCCTAACTCTCTGTAAAGTCTTTATGAGGTTTTCTTGAATAATTTAGTAGCATCACAAATGTTATAGTTTGTAGCTTAAAAAAGGAACAATTATCTGCATGTCTAATAGTGATATGTCAAAATCTAGAAACACTGTTTTTGTTCTTTTAGCCTTATTTTGTTTGCAAAACTATTAATTATTTTAACTGAATGGCTGCATCTCATCAGTTTTATTTTACATAAAATGGTTTGTTTTTCTTAAAATTCAAACCCTGAGGCTCAGGTAGAATATTTTGTTATTCTACTATGTAATGTGATAAATCTGTTCAATCCATACATTTTTTCAAAATTTTTTAAAATAAGTTCATGCAGTTGTCAGTTATTTCTGTCAATTCATGAAAAATGTAGGAAGTGAGTAAACTAGCATAACATGCATTTTATATTAATCTCAAAATTGATTTTCAAAAGTTATCAAATCTGGTTTGATTATTGATCACTGCAAGAATGGTGTAAACTAACACATAAAACATTTCCTATTTAAAAGTAGAAACCAATCATCACAAAAAGTAGTAACTGGATGAACCATCCCAACATTGGTTTGTCTTGTTCCCAAATTTTCATTCATTACAATAAAAAGTGTTCCTTTCACCAATTTGAGTGATTAGATATTAAAGCCACACTCAAGTCAGCATGGAAATGTTGCTGTGGTTGGCTGAAGCATTGGTCAGAAATACTATAAAAAAAAAACAAACTTAGTGACCAACAGATTGTAGGCTCAAGACCTTCCCAAGATACTTGTACAATACAAAAGTAGAAGCATCTACTGCAACAGTCCATCTGAAGACTAAACCTTGATAGTAGCAAACGAGAAAGATTTCCAAAATGCAGGTTTACAAGTTAGTTTAGTTGGTACTAATCAAGATGATAGAGATTGCCCTAACTAACCCCATATTTTCTGTAAATAACACAAACATAATTAACTTCTGCTCTTCTCCTTAAAATAAGTTATTAATGTTGAATATTTGTCATCTTCTTCAAACATTGGCACATAAGTATCCACCAGAACCCCCCCAGTTGATTCAGCTTCCTGACCAAGCAGAGAAGAACAGCGTGTGAGTTAGCTGCATGCCTACCACAGAAACTTCTTACCAGAACTCATCATTTTTTTATATACAGGAAATAAACGGATCACTTCAACTGGCTGGTGAAGAAGAAACCATGCTAGGAAGGGAGGTACCCAAACTGAGTCAGTTCAGAATGGGATTCAAATTTGAGCCCTGGACTGCCCAATGTTAAATTTAAACAAGATTACTCTTTATCCCCCTATCTTTTTTTAATATCTATTAATTTTCTCACTTTTCATATTTAATTTTTAAAAAATGCTTACATAAACAATCATAAAACTAATAAAAAGTTGCTTTAGATGAATTAGGCAAGATGTCCAGAAATTTCTGGCATACATTCAATGGATAAATCAATGGCTTTTTAATGAATCCAGAAACTATTTACGGAACCAATCCCTTATAATCATTCTGTTAAGAGCTAATGCTGTTACTAGCAAAGGAAGAAAACCTTGGTGCTCCCAAATTAAACTGATAATTATGGAGATAAAAAAACAACAAAAACTCCTTCAACTGAAAAATTTCCACTATAAAATTGGATAAAGAGTAAGGGGATACATTGTTTTTCTTTGTGTCTCTTAGTGTACTGCCAATTTTGAAGGTCATTAAAAAAAAAACAAAAACAGACAATCTCCCTTCAATATGAAGTAATAACAATAAAACCATATTTCAGTATTTATGGATGTCTAAAAGAAAATGGCATAAATTGTCGTCTTGAATTTCCATGTTCTAATAATCATGATTCTTATAATACTGGCTGATCAAAAGGAAAAACCTTCAAAGAAACTACAAACCATTGCAGAAATCAAAAGTATGCTGGCAGCCATTTTAAAACTTCAGAGAAATATTAAACAAAAGCAGAAAAAAATCTTCCTCTGCCTGCACTTTTAATATCAGTAAAAAAAAACAAACATGTTGGTATACTTCATCATTTTGGTACACTGCCATGTTTTTTTTTTTCCTTCTAGTTATATATTTTTAAATTTCTGTTTCTTTTTTGTTGCCCAGTAAAAGGAGAAGGAACGCAACTAGTGTCCAAATTTAGCAGCTTAGAGAACAGCTACAAAGCTTGAGTTTCTAGAAAGCTGATGTCATAGTTCTATTATTTTTAGAAGTAAACCAGAAAGTAAAAAAAAAAAAAATTTATTTAAAAAAATAAGAAGAGTCTACCTCGCTATTAAATGTTCATTCAACATAATTAAAGGTTTATCAAAACCCCTAATAATAAGCCATTCCATTCCAAAAGCTTGTTGTCTGTCCACAGCATGCCGAGGAAAAGCTTAAAATAAAAGTTGTTTACAGTCTGTATCAGGCTGGCAGCAGACGATAGGAATGTCTGGTTAGGAAGTCAAAGCTTTTGTGAAACTAGTGCACCCATCCAATCAGACATTTTAAAAAGCCGTATCCAATGGTTTGAAATTTCTTCAGGGATTCTCCCTTTTGTTTATTGGCAAATTATATCCCAGCAATTCAAGTTGATATTTTATATAAAACAGAAAAGTATTACACTTTATAAAGAAAGAAAAATAAAACTAAATGAGAGACACCTAAAAAAATAGCTTATTGTCAAAGTTTCTAATGTCACTAATAAAGCTGCAGTGATGCATTCTCAAAATGCCTATTTTACTGCATTATCATTGGAACTTCGATTATCCAAACTAACTGAGACCAATGGTGTTTCAAAAATTGGAATGGTCAGATAAAGATTTTCTTTAGAAAAACAAAGTGAGAGTTAACAAATATCATACAATATTCATGCAACTCCCACATGTGGGAAGTTATAACAAATTACTTAAGTTTTAGAAACAGGAGCAAAAAAATAAGTGTTTGATTTATATCTGATCAGTTAAACAATGCTAGTGATCATTCAAAAACATTTAGACCTGGTGTTGCTTAAGCCATTTTTCTCATTTACAAACAACAAAACTATGCATGCACTTGCACAACAATAAATGCACTCACTACCTGTCTCAGCTTTATTTTGCTGCTCCAACCATTTAAAAGTGGCCAAACATCTTAGCCTTGGAATGACTAAGCACATCACTAGTTTCATCATCAACTGCATCTATCTGCTCCCATCTGCCACAATTTCTCCATCTGTTTGAAGTTACCAACTCAAATGATCAGCATCTCATTCATTTATATCACAGGCCTAGTCTGCATCCAAGAATCTCCTTCAAAACCTAAACAAGTGTCTGTGTCACATCACTCTTCACTTGCATCAGTGAACTGTTTCTCTTTAACTAATCATACCAGTCAGAACTTTCACCAGCTTAATGGCTTCCCACAATTCAATGGCCCCATACAACGGATATGAGATTGCTAAGGATTTCCAGAAACTCAGCAAACTCTGCTTTGAAACATTGCCTGAACAATGTGATCCATTGGCTACAACAGAGCAATCACATTGAGAGGAGAGAACAAAGCATGGATGCATTTTCTCATTGCTATCAATTCTTCATCTAGGTGAACAAGTGCATTATCCATCCAAAAGCAACAAAGCTTTATTGGAAAATTTCTAATTCTCAAAGTGTTTCTGAACTTTCAGCACAAAAGTTTTATCAAAATAATCCTTGAACAGTGTACAATCCATCCAAGCACTACTTGTTGGAAAAGCATTGTAATTAATGTTCTAGATGGCTCGAGAATTTTTAGATTTTCCAACAGTCAACTTCATTTTGTGAGTCACTTGTATTATCAGATGCCAAGCTGTTACATGTTATTTGATATGCTTGCTTGTACTGAAATGCAGTATGCTTGTATGTGGCATCCAAAGTCCTGGATGGGAGGGCATTCCACATCAAAGCTGCATGCTCGTCCAGAAATAAACCTGTTCCCCAACAATATCTTTAAATTTGACCTGAAATCAAGTAGCAGTAGCATCATCATCCACCAAGACAGTTATTTTCACTCTGAAAGGTAAGTTGCCTGATTCTGTGACATAATTTGTCATTTTTAAGTCATCTATAACTTGCCGTGAACTTTCAAATATACCCAATTTCAGCAAGATTGATCAAGATAATGGTTTCCAGAGTGTACATTTTAAAGAAACCACTGATTGTTTGATTCCAAACTATGCAGCTAATTTTGATACTCCACCCCCTATTCTGTTCAAGAGACAAATGGGTCTGGAATACTTTACAGGAGGCCTTCTTGGCTCACAAAATTGGAGAAAATCCAGGTCTTAAAATAATTTTAATTAGTTGATCAAACCAAATTTCCAGACAGATAAAATTTAAGTCAGACATGTCCGCTAGCAAAGCAAAGAAACTGGGTTAGTTAGAAATTTTGTCCATATTTTTTATTAAGATGGTTTTTTTATGAAACACTATAAATTTAAGTGAATTATTTAACTGTAGTAGGTTTCCTTGTTAGTGGGTTTGCTTATCAATTCTTGTGTTGTGGGTTCGATCCCTGGTGGGGGTCAGGGTCGGAGGTGCATGCTGCTAATAAGGGCCAAAAGTCCAAAACAGCTGTACAGCTGCCCTCCTCTGGATGCTGACATTCACCTTGACTCTCAACCTGGAGTGGGGAAGGTGCAACCAGATGGTAAAATTCCCTAGACATACCTCTGGAGGTGTCCTAACAACCTATGGGTTATGGGACAAGTGAAGTGAAGTGAAGGTTTCCTTGTAACTATCTAAATAGCTAGCTAATGGTATTATTGCTCTTATCTTTTAAATCAATATTCTGTTATGTTTTATCTAATTCAAATTAAAGTGTATCATTCTGTGATTTGTTGGACTAATTTATTCCTCTATTCTAAAGCTTTAGTTACTTTGTTGGCCACAGACCATATTTTTAGGTCTTTTTTTTAAAACTCTGTGAACACTTGCTTCTGGTCGCATCCCCAGAACAAACATTTTGCTTTGTAATGTGTTAGAGGACAAACCAAACTAATGAATAGAGAAAACCATTTATCTATGCTAATAAGGCTTTAAAAATACTTTCCCTGTGGTATGAGGTTTTAGCTTCACTTTCTTACGTAAGGTTCTCATTCTATGTTACAAGATGAGGAATCCATAAAGTAAAGTTGTGTTATGACTATTTAAAAACCGAAATGTGAGATAATTAATTAAATAGTTACATATAACTGTTAAATAACTTGGTTACTAAAAGACAAACAATAATTATTGTTTTAATAATTAATATAAATCCAAGATACTCTTGTCTTGCATCACTCATTCCACAACTGGCAAAATCATCAATTTTTTGGAAAACCCATAAGCTGTAGACATAAAAATTAAACGAATGACAATAAAATTCCATTCTGTATTTCATTATTTCACAAAACAACCAAATTTATATTTTTCTGTGGCATCTAGGAAATGGAGCCGTGAAATTTAAAAAAAAAAAAAAACACTTCTGAATGTACATGGTTTTGTATGTTGCTATCTCTTTTTGGCTGAAAAAACATTTTTTTAACTATAGGGGTAAGTAGTTTCTTTTTATGAGTTTCTTTCTTGCCTACATCCCAGGTTTTCATTAATTAAAGCTCATCGCAACCTTGTTCCTGGGACAACTGATCATCTCCGAAAGGTTAAGCTCGCCTAAACTTGATGAGCTTCTGAAATAAAGTTTGTTGCAAGCTGAGGGATACATGCGAATGAGTGTTTATTGAGCAATGTGTACACTGCTTTAAAATATGGGAAGATGAAAAAAGTTACGAATACATTTCTTCCTATTTTTGTTGTCCTTTGCTGTTAGAGTTGTTGGACAAAATGTCAGAGCAGTCCTATTTTGGTGTCAGAGAGCACCTGTTGTTAACCGATATTTTAAGCCTGCACACCAAGTACAAATGTATTATAGTCATGAATCCTCATGTACAGAACTGAACAGACAGCAACCAACAAAGCTTATTGAGTGTGGTGTCTTGGTTTGACAACTACTGTGTCAGATATCATGTAAACAAAGAGCAGAAGCCACTCAACTCCTTGCACCTGAAAGTGGCTATATTGTGTGCACGCATATAGAAATGCTATAGCATAGAAGTATCAACATTTAAGAAATTGGTAACTCATCACTTCATTTAGTGAACAGAAAGAAGTTAAAATCAATGGATAGCCACCATCGCAACTATGGTCATTATCAAGCAATCATGATATGTTGAGCTAACTAGAATAAGATATAAGTGTTTTCAACCATCCCATTACTACATCGAATTGTGACACATCATGAAACTGTACATGTACTGATTAAAAAAATGTATAGCAGAATCTCAATTTACCAAACACTTGCTGAACGTATAAGATTAATTCCGTACCTGTTTAGATTCTAATTTCATAAGTTCAATATCTAAAGCATTCCCCATTTGCCCAAACAATCTGCAGCATGCGGTACTAACTCATTCAGCCTTTGTGAGAGTTGCTTAGCATTCTACAGTTGCTATCTAAAGTCATGTAACTAGATTGAGCCAATGCCTAGTGATGGCTTATCCAACCAAGGTAATTTGCCAAGGATGCTTTACAAGCATCGGGTCAGCAAGTCAGGAGAAAAGGCACATGTAACATAGTTAGCTTCATATGCATTATCTTACTGAAAAAAAAGATGAAGTTACTATGGTTCTGAAAGAATGAAAACTATTGAGTTTAGCACCTTGAAAGCTGTCAAATTAACATCAATAATAATCAGTGTTCTTTGTAGTTGAATGAAATGCCATCCCATACCATGTTGTAGCTGCTACCCTCAGCAGCCAGTCTCTTAAGCACAGCATTCGGCATCATCTTCACCTTGACAACCATTCTTTTTTTTTAGTCTTACAGTTTTGTGTTCTGATATGGAACAGATCTTAAAGGTGTTTCAACATAAAATGATCCTATTTTTTTGTGGTGCACAGTCACAGCCTGAGCATTTTTAAAATTTTATTTTACATGTATAGCAAGTGTGAGTTTCTCAATCTAAGAACAGTGAAGAATCCACAGTTTGTTCTTCAGTCAATTTCAATTGCTGACAGGCCTCCTTTATACATACCCACTGCATGATGACATTAGAGACATTTGTGAAAGAACACAAGTTTTGTCAAAATTTAGTATTTTATGCAAAAGTGTCAATTTTCACAAACATTAAATTCACTGTAGTGCATGCAGTTGTCACGTATCATGCTAGTGACAGAATTTCTAACCATGCATGATAAATTGGCAAAGGGATAACTTTAAAGAGTGTAAATCTGTGCTATACCTTAATAGATTTTCATAAAATGCTACTTTATCAGTTTAAACAGTTGCTTATTCTTACATGCTGCTAGATCCTTTGAGAAGAAATGGTTTAAAGGTCTTTATGGTAAGACTAAAATAAATAGATATTACCCGCAATCATTTCAGATAAATAATAATACACAAAAAAGAGTACAAAGTATTCCAGTTTTAGGTATAAGAGAGTCCGATTTTTACCAAACATGACTACTAATGTCATCATTTGATAAACAAATTAACAATTCCCATATTTTTTGTGAAATCCATGGCAGATGGATAAAGTAGAATCATTTTGGATAATGTAGAATAAATATTTTGACTGAAATTAAAAGAATATTGTTGTTGTTTGTTCCTCCTCTAGAATCTAAAATACATAAGTTTAGATGGGCAGAAAGCCAATGAAGATGATCCGAGAAGTGGTATCCCATGTCTAGTTGTCAATGAACCAATCCATGTTTTAAGGAGAGTATATAACTATCAAGATGTGTTACATATAAAATCACTGCTTTGGCAGACATCAGTAGAGGATCTGTAGAAAATATTATCCACAGCTGCCACCTGTTTTATAGTCTCAGCCAGATGGGTGCCAAAGCAGTTGAAGTTCAACTAGAAGCAACATCAAATGGATGTTTGTCAAATGAATACAGCAGCATTATAATGGTAAGACGACTACATTCATAGAAAGAACAGTAACCTGTGATGGAATGTTGGTGCAAGTTAAAAGCACAATCTATGACTGGGAAGGTCAAGGCCAGTGTCTTGTGGGATATTCTTGAAATCATTCATTCTGACTTTTGCACATGAAAAACTTATTAGTTACCAACTATTCTATGTTACCTAAATAACCATGTGCAGCCTAAAATGTACAAAAGGTGTGCACATTTGTTGAGCATTGTCTTTCAGTATGGCAAAGCATGAAATCAGGTATAGTAACCAATCCTTCTTAAATTCTTAAATCTCTGAACTTGCCCTTTGATTTTTACATATTCAGTCCACTTAAGGAACATCTGTATGATTAGATGTAGGCAACAACCAGGTTGTAGCAGTATCCTTTTTATTTCCGTTATCACATCTCAAAGAACATCTGCACAGCTGACATAAGAAAACTCTTATATTATAGGGAAAAATGGTTGGCATTCCACAGGGGGCTACATATAAAAAAGTAACCATTCCCATTTATATTAAAAAAAGATATGATCTGGAATACTCTGTACTCTCCCTGTATTTTCTCACAATATAGATAGATAGATAGATACAACGCTTTACAGGGGGAATGAAACCTGATTTACTTCACTGATCATGTGCTCACCGAACTCCACACTATAAAATATGCTAAAACTCCAAGCGGAAGACAGTGCTGTCTGATTCTTTTCAACTTAAGGATCAAATGAACGTTTTATTTGAAAGAGTGAGAATTAGTCAGAATTTTCAGAAAAGGCTGGTACAATTGTTAATACTGGTTACAGGAAAGATCAGAATGCCATTATGGGTTAGCAACTGAAAAAAAAAAAAAAAGCATTCATTTTGGTTTGTGGAAGACACCAGTTGTTTTCCAAGCCCTAACCCAGCAGTGTAAACGTGATGTGGGCACCACTACAGCTGCATGTGATTAGCTTGAAGGAATGAGTTCATCTGATTCCAGGAGGTTAGAAATGTAAGCAAGGCTTTTGCTTTGTTGCCATAAATACAGAAGAGGAAAAAATTAGAAAGGCAGGCAGTTTCTAAAACAAAAAGAAAACTTAACTCAGCTTACGAAAAAAAAATAGGTTTTATAATTCAGATTACCTGATTTGGAAAATCACTGTTACATAATTAGCAAAGTAATGTTTAAACTGAGAAGATCTTATTTTTATGGTCCCCTAATAATAAAATATGATGCAACATTTTTATTTCTTAAAAAAAAAAAAAAAAACCAAAAAAACTACCTATTTTGCATTTCTTACCTGAAGCAATTTTAAATAATTAAATTATGTCAGCTTAAAAGTATCTATTTGTACAGGATAACCTTAAGCTACAATGTGAGCTACAGTAAACACTTTACTGAGCCACATTTCCTGATAGTCCTGTCATTCAGGAAACATAGCTGCCTGCATATGTTAAACAAATAGTATGTTCCACAACTGAAAGAACACTGTTCAATCGGTGTGATTATAGCTTTTCAAAGAGATGGGAAAGGTTGGGGGGTATTAAGCATCACCAGCATTAAACTGGCCTTTGCATAGTCCAGATTCAACCACTTATCACAATTCACTGTGGAAGGGGGGGGGCAGGTAAAGAAAACTGTGGCGACAATGCAGTACAACAATACAGACAAAATAAAAACTGCTGTGTGGCCACATTTGCAATTATTAATTCAGTCAAGTTTAGACGGACAGGGTAATGATGGCACCTTCGTAGATATACTAGACATATTAGGTAGAGGTGAAGACCTATGGTTCACCTGTAGGTTAAACTAAATTTTAGTCCTATTTCATAGTCAAAATTACACACATTACCAACTCATCCTGATAAAATTCCCTTTAATCTCCTTCGTAAATATCATCTGCAAGAAGATTCTATACTCGCTCCAAAATGGGGTTGACTTAGAACTTCATTATTTAGCATGTGACTTGGTCCTTTTACCTTTCTTTGATGCTATCTATGATAATGTCTGTTTTCTTTTTTTTTCACCATTATTTTTGTACATCTAGGTTCAAGAGTAAGACACTTAAAACCCATTTGATGTTTACAGATGAGTCTACTATACTTGTAACATTATCACAATTTTTACTGCTACCATATGGTTTAGCATAATCTGCAAATTTAAAAAAAAACATTAGGAAAGGCGATATCATATTATCCATACAAGTTAAAAAGGCAGTGTTATATTAATTTCCCCTACTAGTTGTACTACGAAACTCATTCATAACAATCTCTCTGAACATGCATAATTCAAAATAATAGGTTACTGTATATACCAATGCTTTTACGTTTCTTACAAAAAATTTACATGGGAAAGTATCAAAACTTTTCTGTAGATCAACATGAAAAAATATCTAAATTATTAACTTTACAAGTGCATATATATGGCTTTGCATCATGTCTATAGTATATACCATATGCAACTTCATCTTGAGGTGTTCTACATAGAAATTATTTAGGTGTTTTTAGCCATGTCTGATAACATCTTATGCTCTGTTAATGAGGCTAACCTGTGGGAATATTAGTACAACCATCAGCCGAGCTCTGAGCAATGTTAAAGTGCTATTTTACTAATCTATAAATCCAGTAGATTTCTGTAACCAGCAATTTCTAAAAATTGGTCAAACCCTGCCAATGTTGTAAGCAGCAGAAACAGTCAGTCAGTCAAGATCTCATCAATTGGTTATCACATTTAACCCCCTATCTCTTCAAGTGATTACTGCATCTAATCCCCTCCCACAGGCTACAATGAATTATATCAGTAAATTGGCATCACCTTATATAATATACAAATGGAACCTCTAAGAATAATTTCCAATAGGAAAGTTTTGAATGTAAGAAAAATCATGCTTACATAGGCTTGTATTTTGTGATTAATATTCATTTTCTAACAAAGATCTAGCAACAAAAGTGTGGAGCAATCCAGTATTTATTTTAAAAAAGTAAGTTAACATTTAGATAAATATTATTTTATAATTTACCAAAGATTCTGAAGCTAAACTGAATTCTGTATTTCTAGAACATTTGGCAAAATAGCTATAATCATTGTACTAGTTTATAATATATCTAGAAATAAATAATAATAATTTTTATTATCATAATTTTAACATAGGTAAAGACTATTTAATAAATAAGCATTTTTAAAATATTTTTTCCTTAATCTCATAAGGATCTGCTTTCAACATTAGACAGGTCAAACATTGCTTTGTCAGTATTCCTTTTTTTTTGTTCTCTCCTAACAGTGTGGTATGGTGGTCACAAAATATCAGAAAGCCATCTACACTGAGGTCAGAGAGTTCTTGAAAAAACAGTGGCCACATGGTATTTTACTGACAGACCCTGCCATATCTTAGGATGAAAAAGATACATCAGGTCTCGCTTGAACTGAGAGCTAACCAGCCAAACCAGTGAACAACAACAGAAATATATGATTTTTTTTTTGGAATAGCCTAAATCTTATTGCTGTGAAATGCTCCAACCTTACTGACCATAAATTAGAGCAGGTAAATTAACCTGCATGCAAGCCATCGCAACAGCAGTTCAAATTGGCACTGCCTGGTTGTTGAGCTACTCCTTACATGATGTCTACTAGTTTGCTTCGATAATGGCAGAATTTTGGCAAGGTCAGCTAATAAGAATTTGGAAGATCCCGTGTTTTAGTTTCTTTGAATTTGATGAATTAAAGTTGTTTCCATCTTCATAATGCATTACACTGGTCAACAAATTTTTATTTTTTTTTCTTTGGCAGACCATCTAGGAGTGTTTTCTGGGGTTTTGAAGGTCGCTGATTACGAATATAACATTGGTTTTGTCTGATTGGCTCTAGTTTAGAAGATATTGATAGCCTCAAATAAGCCTAAACTGCTAAAATTCTCCCTGAAATACTTCAATATAGAAGCAGTAAATAATAATTTCTGATATTATTGAATCATTATAACATACTATAGGACAAGGGAAGGCAGCTTGCTTCGTTTCTTTTCTAAAGAAGATGACCTGATCTTTTGTAATGACGTTTCTGCACTTCTTAACTGCATGGGGATCTCGTCATATGACCCAGCAGATTGGCGTCTCTTTATAGATAGCTCGAAAGCAAGTCTAAAAGTTGTACTTTTGCATAATGGCAATAAGTTTGCTCCTGTACCACTTGGCCATTCTACCAAGATGAAAGAAGAGTATGATGGTATCCAATTTGTTCTTGAAAAGCTAAATTACAACACTCATAAATGGCTGATTTGTGTGGACTTGAAAATGGTGAATTTTTCTGCTTGGTCAGCAAAGTGGGTACACAAAGTATCCCTGCTTTCTTTGTTTGTGGGATAGCAGAGCAAGAATCCAGCACTGGAGAAGGGAGAACTGGCCAGAACGAGAAAGTCTCGAAGTCGGCACAGCCAACGTCATCAATGAGCCTTTGGTACCCAGGGATAGAATCATCTTCCCTCCATTGCACATAAAACTAGGGCTCATGAAGCAGTTTGTTAAGGCGTTGAACAAAGATGGGGATTGCTTCAAGTACATATGCAGGCAATTTCCAGGTCTTTCCATCGAAAAAGCTAAAGGTGGCATCTTCGATGGACCTCAGATTCGAACGCTCATGAGGGATTCTGACTTCACTAATCATATGAACATGGTTGAGTTAAATGCTTGGGTGTCCTTCACAGATGTAGTGACAAACTTTTTGGGAAATCACAAAGCTGACAATTACAAGCAATTGGTCCGTAAGATGCTTACTGCATACGAAAAACTAGGGGCAAATGTGAGCATCAAAGTTCATTTCTTGTTTAGCCACCTCGACAGATTTCCTGGTAATCTTGGTGATTACAGTGAGGAGCAAGGAGAGAGATTCCATCAAGACATCAAAACAATGGAAGAGAGGTATCAAGGCAAATGGGATGAGCACATGATGGCAGACTACTGCTGGAACCTTTTGAGAGACTGCCCGAAAGTTGCTCACAAGCGAAAATCGTATAAACGTCAATTTCACTTTTGTGAATAAAATATTGTTTTGTGTGTTCATTGTAACTAAGAATCTAGTGTATAATAATGCTTTGCATTAATTTATGATATATAACTGATTATGTAAATTTTTTTTCCCTTGGAGAATTAAAATTCAGCAAATTTTTAGCAAATTTTTTGTATATTCTCGAAATATATGAAAAGTGTTCATTTATTAATAAATGAAATGATGTTATATCTAACTTAACTTGTTAGATTGAGATTTTACACTGTCTTTGTGGTTTTGGATTATCATAAAAATCAATATCTGACATTTTTGCACTATTTAGCCGTTTTTTGTACGTTTAGTTATGGTCGCGAATGGGTGATTTCAGACGAACGACCCCCCTGTGATATCTCCAAAACTAGAGCCAACTTGAAAAAACAAATGTCAGATTCGGATTCAGCGCCCTTGAAAACCCCAGAAACCAGTCTCACTTTTCCTGCCAAAAATATTGTGTTGACCAGTGTTATCATTAACTGAAAATTAGTGCATTGATTTGTAGGAATTTCTCTTAACCAATCCTTTAACGTTAACTTCTTATTGAAAATTATCAGTACCATTTTAAAACGTGCATGTTTACATTTAGTCTTATTTCAGAGATTAACAAACATAAACAAAGCTGTATACAATATTATAATCTCTGTATCCTAGACCTCCAACCTGGTATCCGCCCTGCCTCATAACCTGATTAGTTTTTTTTTTTTTATTTTGTGGTTAATATAAAATAAATCAGATAACTATTAATGATTTTACAAAAAAACATCATTATCTTTATATCTTTCAGGTGATTTTAAACTTTCTACCTTCAAGTGAATAACGATGCTAAAAATTGTCGGGAGATGAAGAACATCCGAATGTAATCATGTAATGCCTAATTACTTACTACAGATAAATCTATCTATAACTGTATGGTACCACACATTTTTCATTCATGCAGAAATATCTTCTGATTCATGCTTGTTTTGAGGACAAAAACAATCTTTAATATAAATCTTCTTGCAAATAATAAGACCTTAATTGTTTTAAAGTATACAGCAGATTTGAAAATATGTTTATGAAGCTTTTATTATTTCACTAGTTAAGAGTCAAAGTGCCTTAATTTTAGCTGCTAGCACTTAGAGAAATACCTGCAAACATCAAGTTATACAAAATGAAAACATGTGTGTTAGAAACAAAAGCTGACAGAGATAAAAACTAATGAGATAGAGACATACCACATAGCCTTTATCATCAGCTGAGGAGGATATGAAAATGGTAGCCATGGTATTTGGAGCAGAAGCTTGCCAAGTTTATTCTTTGTATTCATCTTGGCATTCAGTTGCAAAATGTATTTCAGAAAAAAAAAAGGGAAAGAAAAACAAAAAAAAAATAAAAACAAGCTCTTTTCCAGCACATCTTTCTGCCTTAGGAGCCTACAATTGTGCTTCCAAAATTATGTATGTGGATCTGATAACATTAGTGAGGGAATGGCTAATCTTCCACAGGGCATAGCTATGCTTAAAGGAAAAACAACCAATATAATGTAACAGCCAAGGAGATAATATAGTGTCTAAACAATTTTAATAACAATAAGACACAAAAAATACAAAAAACTAATAATTAGCAGTTTTTCTTCTTTAAAAATGAAGGCTGAGCCCTGTTTTTTTAAATTAAAATCAAAATGAAAAACGGTATTCAAGAAGGAAAAATACTTAATAGGCATCTCTTTTAAATCAGTCTGTTAATGCGTTCTGCTTTATCAGAAGTTAGTGAGACCACACATTGATTTTAAAAGGTGGGCTCATCAGATAAGTATTATATAATAATACTGAATAATGATTTATTTTTTAAAGTGTCTTATGAAAGTGTTGTTTTTTTACTAAGCTGCTTCCATGATTCATAACTAAAAGAAAATGGTATTAATTGTTTTTTTTCAGCTTCACACCAAGACATCAAAGAAAGTAAATATTCCTAAAGGTTATTTGTTTTTAATTTGACAGTTAAATATTTTAATCTGTACAATCAGCCAGGGATGTCACTGTATAGGATTTAGATCTTTTATAAACATTTTAAAAAAGGAAAACAGAAAGAGGTTAGGTAAGTAAAAGTTGCAAATTTGAGTGACCAAAGCAATTCAGTTGTACACCTCTCTAAATAAGCTGCTTGCCAGATGAAGTTGGTCAACTCTTTACCATTTCTTATTCATAGCATTCTAACTTTTTCTTCTGATGGATGAAACAACAGTTTTTGTTTCTCCTCAAGAATTTCTTCTGAACAAAAGTCAGAAACAATTTGAACACCTGAGAGTGAATGGTTGTGGCATTGATGTATCCTCTGAGGACCCTTTCTTTTTTGGACTTATACTCAGCAGGTGCATGAATGTCCCTGATATACTCTAGCTTCAACTGACGATCAAAAAACCTAAGAGAAGCCCCCCCCTTCTGATGAAAGTGAGAAGGCAGCATGATGGTTCAATAATAGACTACTCGATTGCTATGGTCAAGGACCCAAGTTTGATACACTCAGGAGAATCACTTGATTTGGTGTATCTCCCTAACAAGTTTTTTTTTTTTTTTTCTCACTTTTCCACTAGTTGCCTGCAAAAATTTGCTCCCACATCTAAAAATGAAAGCTCTTGTAGGCTTTTCCATACTGAAGCAGAAAAATGCCATGCACCCTTGTGGAATAAGCTTAGCAATGCATCTTAGTAGACAACTGTGGCACAATGCTCCCTCACCAGGGTTGTCTCCCCTATTGGTATATGACATAACAAAAGTGAGAAGAACCACCCACAAAGAACAGGGCTTGGTACAGAATAACAAAGAAAAGCCACCAGATACAGGGTTAGACCCAATGAGGAATTGAACTGTGATCACCACCGTGCATTACTCCGCTATTGCTGGATATTAACACCTCATGAAAACTCAATTTTCACCATGCTACACTGTATATTAGTAAAAGCAGGAAAACAATGTAGAAGATAAAAGTTTGTACATACACATTCTAGAAAAAGTTCATTAAATTTCCATATCTTATATAGCTACTAACAACAGTGTAAACATGACCCTATTAAAAAGAAAAAACATTTTAAAAAGCCAAATCAGAATTCTTTGTTAACCTTCTAACCATTACTGAGCTTAACACTTCTATTTTCATCTTCCTAGAAGAGAACAAACATTCACCTAACCAGGTAAATACAAAGATATCTACAGTTTTAGATGATTAGTTGTTTTTTTTTAATGCTAAAATCCTTAATCTGTTTTCAGCACCAGCTATCTATAAACCCATTACAGAATTATTAAATTCTCATTCCTACCAAGCAAACAGAGTAAGAATTTAATAAGCTGAAAAATAAAATATAAGCATTAATTTACTACCCTGCTAGACACTCACTTTATACAGTTATTAAAGTAGAGCACCTACTGGATTCCAATCATATAGAAAAGTCTGTTAACGTATCAGGAAAATGTGATTTAAAAAGTATCACACAAACAGAATTAAAAACCCATCCATATGACAAAAAAAAAAACAAGCAAAAATTTTGTTCATATTTTTATAGGGCACAAGCCTATCAATGGTGTTTTGACAGGAAAATCTGATGTCAGTCAAATTGGCGATATTCTATTAGCTATGTACAGTTCTAGTAGAATAATCAAGTAATGACAATACACTAGACTAGCTACCAGATAGTATTTCCCCAGCTGACATGTTTAGTACCCCAGCAGGAACATATTCAAGGAAATGCCTACCTATAAAAACCTGGAAAAGTTGGATACAATATACACATTGCACTAGCATACTGTTTTGGAGTAAGATTATCCTAATGCATCATCTAAACCTCACTAAATGTCAAATTTGCCTGGAATTCTTAATTTAAATTCCCCGACTGTATGTACTTCACATATTAAATTTTAATCTTGAGAAATTTTGAAGTAATTTTTGCTTTATGTTTTATTCTGTTATCTATCTATGCTTCATATTTTCTGGGAGACCTGTATGTAATAAAATAAATAGGGGGCAAGTTAAAAAAAAATTCTTGTGAATTATAACAAACATTACGGAAGTCCTTACACTGATTAATGCTGTCGATAGATGATCCATTCCAATACAAGACTATTTAATAAAACTGTTTTCTTATTTCTCTCAAACCACTCTGGAGAAATCTAGTTCATGCCAGATTAATCTGGTTGTTCTTGTTTAAATGTGCGCGCGTGCGGGTGCCTGTCCTATGGAAAACTTCCAGAATACTACTCCACTTAATAAAGTTGTGGCCATGTTGTTAAGATGCATCTTAAAGCTAAGAGCAACAGAACCTCTTCCTCTACCTGTTCTGTTGGCCAAATTCATCTTCAGTATTGCACAGCTGTCACTTATTTTTTTTTTTTTTGTTTTTGGTCTTTTTTCTTTTCTTTCTTAAAAAAAAAAAGGTGGGGCAGGCACATCACAGTTTATAATCTGTAAACACTGTGTTTATCGTGAAACTAGAAATAAAAGTTGTTTTTTTTTTCAAAATAAAATTTAAAAAAAAAAAAAAATATTATACTTTTGTTTAAAGCAGAGGCAAATGAAAAGTGAGATGAGTTTCTTTTTTATCCTCTGATAATTAAGAAAACGTTTCCAGTGCTATGAAAACTGATTCTGCTCAGCTCTGGTAGCTTTGCCAGGTCCACTGCCAAAAACCCGCTACAGTTGACGACAGATCCTGAACATCACAACTGTAATAATATCCACAATTAAAAAAAGCACGAGATGAACCCTTGTTCAGTGAAGAGGGGGGCGGAGGGCACTATGATTATGCGGCAAAGCGATATGAGACTGTTTCCATAATAACTGTTCAGTGAAGAGAAACTTGTTATCAGATTCCATATGGCCGTGCTTTAATTAAAGCCAATTTACAAGTATTTGCATATTTATTATAGTCTGAAGCAAAACAAGACATACCATAATATAATTTATTCTTCGTCTGAAGACACTTCTGCCTCAAACCCTGCGCACCAACATCAGCATATAGAACATCCACCAGAAGAAACCCTGACATATCAGTCACCGATGCCAAGAGGAGGACAAAAGGGTGCAGAGGTTAGCCATACACCTTCTGCAAAAGGGTTTTACAAAAACACTTCATTCTTCAGGCGTGCGAGAGAACCAACATGGCCAGCCAGCAAAAGAATTTGAACTTGAGCCCTCAACCTTATTAGTCCAGTAGTCGACCAAACCATTTGGAGAAATTTAGAATAAGAAAATAATGAAAGACAGATTATTATAAAAAATAAGGAAGACAAAAACAAAAATTATATCAAATATATTTGTAGAACACCCGGAGAACTAAGACAATTTTTATTCTCATTGATATAGTGAGGATTTCACTATGTAACTAATGTTAAAACATAGATCAGTCTAAGTGGTGAATAATTTCAATGTTTTGCAATTGTGAAATTTAAAAAAAATTCTGTATATTTCCATAAGCAGAGACAATTAAAAAATTAATTATAGTTGATTCAAACTATAGGTTAAAAATGGCTTTACTACCCACTGTAAGACTCCATAGTGAAAGAAGTCCACATATTTATCATAATGTATCAACTTGATATCTTGTCTCTGATAGAGACAACAAGATACTGCTAGACAAAACAAAGCTAGGTTAATAAAATTTCCACAAAGAACACTAAACCATCTGCAACAAACATGCACACCATAACCTTGTGTGATATTGGCAAATGGATTCTGTTCTTGATTTGAAATGACTGCTTCAAGACTCCTAATTTACAGACCAGAGCAATATAATGAAGAATTCATGAGGTTTAAGTCTTTCCTGAAAATGAATCCCATAATGAAGAAAACACATCCAGCCATGTCACAGATAGAAAATTATTTGGTTTCATTTATAGTTAGCCAAAATTTTTTTTATTATTGAGTTATAAGCAGTTATTTAATCCTTAGAAGTATCACCCCAAGTACATGATGACACAGGCTATATACTATCTGACCAACATAGTGTGTTCGCCTCAGTATTATTCTGAGCACATGACACAGGCTCCATACTATCTGATCAACATACTGTGTTCACCTCAGTATTATCCTGAGCACATGACACAGGCTCCATACTATCTGATCAACATACTGTGTTCGCCTCAGTATTATTCTGAGCACATGACACAGGCTCCATACTATCTGATCAACATATTGTGTTCACATCAGTATCACCCTGAGCATGTGATGACACAGGCTCCATACTATCTGATCAACATATTGTGTTCACCTCAGTATCACCCTGAGCACATGATGACACAGGCTCTATACTATCTGATCAACATATTGTGTTCACCTCAGTATTACCCTGAAAAATGGAAGGGGAGATATATTTACTAAAGGATCAAATTAAAAATGAACTAAAAAGCAAACAAACAGCACTCAACATAGCTAGATTCTCAAAACTACATAATAAAAACTTTTAAATAAGTATAAAATGAAAAAATACTCTTCTTCTGATGACAGGAATTTATCAAATCATAGGAAAGAGGACTTTCGATAGGAATTTATCCACACTGAATAACCTACTGCTGCAGTATGCTGGCTGGCACCATGTTGGTTGTTATACAAATACCAAGTTCAGCAACCCCACTCCTTTTCGTCCACATTCCATGACTTTGATAAACAAAATTGAGACAAATGTTTTTCTTTTAACACACTGATACACCATGTTAATGAGTACAGTATTTTTTACTACAGAAATCAAAACACTGATATTTCATTTAGCAGTGTCTTTGAAATTAGTTTCTGTAAATTTGCTGTTATGTCTGCAATCATTACAAAATTATCAACTATTTTATTAGTGCATATGTACACAGAGTAAACATGAATTGATGGAATCACTTATTCATGCTAGATTCCTAGACACCAATGGATGCTAATTAGGCTAGAGAGCAGATAACTAACATCTATATATTAAATACTATAACAACTTTTAATAAGTGTACAGAATTAACTTTAGTAGATTTATGGAAGAATGATTGCAGTTTGATCTAATAATTGACTGGTAATAATAAATAGAGAAAATTCTGGGTCCTAACCCCAGGAAGTCTCAACCATCTTCCAGAGATGTCTGTGAATGGTGTCAACCAGTCCAAACATCCCATATTTTGAGTGACAATTGGTTTCTTCCTTTACACATTGACTCAACTCAACTAGAATGTTAACAACTTTGGTGGCATTTTGTTCCTGTGATGCTTTCAATAAAATGTTAACAAAATTAATTAAATAAAAGGTAATATGTTGTCTGAAATTAATAAGTAAAAAAACAACAGTTGTAAAAAAAAAAAACGAGGTTGAGATATCGTGATTTCCCAATTATGTCTGCTGAGTTTCATCCCCAAATTCCATCAGTTTACACTCATTTTCACTATTCCCCCATCTTCTGCAAAAATGTTTCAGTAAAAACTTATCTAAGAGTGCGAATGACCAACACTCAACCTCCTGAAAGTAGAACAAAACTCTACACCCATGCTTTTTGATAAATTAACCACAGGGCCATCCTGACAGCCTCAGTTGATGGGCATGGAAAAGTCAGGGAGGGAGCATTTGTAGTTTTACAAAAGACCGGTGCTGTTTCACCTTTAATTACCCAAACTGCCTGATGGCTGAAATAAGCACACACGCAAACAAGTCCTTTTTTTTAAAAAAAAAAAAGAGAACTATTTTTGCAAAAAAAAAAAAAAAAAAAATTCCTCTCCTAATAGATATTCCAAAAGAAATCACAATGCTTTAGGGCTTAATGGTGTCCAAATTGTACTAAACAAACAATTTGCATTTTTAATTTTTAATTTTTATTTTTGTAGCTATTAAAGCTATTCATGGGTTTCTTGAATCTATTGCTACAAAGGATATTTCAAGAGGGGGGTGAGAGGAATTCCAAAAGAAATGAGCTAAATCTTTCGTTTTAATTTTATGAATTTATCAAATGTATGCATTATGAAAAAAAGAGGAAGATTAGCCTGAGAACAGTGGTGCACAGTGAGTGGGTGGTCATCACCCCGCTATGGCTAAAGGCCTGGATTTGATTCCTGTCAGATTCAACTTGGTTTGGCGACCTTCTGTTGCACGGTTTCTTCTCACTCTTTTTTACCAGTCCAATCTATGCAGAGTTCCTCTGAGCACTCCAGTTTCCTCCTACAGATAAACAAAGAAGTTCTAGTAGGGATTTTCCAGGTACTTGTGGTATAAAATCCACAAGTAAGTCTTGACTGGCTTGACCATTGCTCAAAAGACCCTTCTGACCACACCTAGGTAACTTACTTGGCCACCAAAGCTGACATGACTACACCTTTCCCCTTCCAGTTCACTTCTGTGAGATGCTCTCAAGACCTCAAAATCAGAAAGGGAAATAACTGCAAAGTAATATTAATTAAAAAATTTGTTAAAACTGTGCTATGTCAGCATCCCTGTTTTCTCCCACAATGTCATGTTTGAGCCTGTAATACACCTCAGTTGCCCCTTTATCAATCCCACCTATTCACATGGTTTCCCCTGAGCTTGTTTGCTTCCTTTAGATCTACTGTGACTAGGGATAATCTCCCCTGGCTTCTATTGTTTGAGTGTGTTATTGGAAAATGGGAACCTGTACAAAAATAAAATAATTTTAAAAAAAAGGATAACAAATAACAAGCTGAGTATGGCCTAACTATGCATGGGTATAATAGCCTAAAAATCAAGATCAGTTAATATTAATCTGTTAACTTTTATAAGAAATAAAGAATGAAAAACAAAAGTATTTTTAAAAAATTAAAATCTATGCTTTGCATGAAGTTATAATATCACAAACAAAAATTTTGAACAAAATAAAAACAAATGCTTCTCTGTGTATTTTGAAAGTAAAGTTAAATATGAACTATTGATGAAATATCTCTTTAATACATGTAAAAGTAACCTAATAACTGATAATCAATGTGTTATTTTTTTAATGAAACAAAGAGATTTTGATAAATTTTGTAAAATTTTCTAAAGGATGGAAAAGCAAACACGTTAATAGTAGTATTAAAAATAAGTAAACATAACACAACTTTAAGTCTAAAAATTCCTTTAACACACACATTACTATTTTAATATATGTGCTATTTGTTTGTTTTGCAGACATAAAGCTGTCATAATTTGAAATGTTTTCTCAATATACTAAATTCATCATTATAGCAAGACTGTTTCATTTGTCCCACAAACAAATCTCCAGAATTTTTTTTTTCCTTTAAAGTTAAATGACGTAATACCGCAGCAAATTTAGTTAATAATAAACAGATGAATGATGTGGGTATTGAGCTGCTTCCATCCCTTTTGACCAACCATCTGCGTAAACATTCACTTTTATTAAATTAGTTTGACCCAGATAAAATTTGAAACGTTTACGCCTCTGATACCTTACGACTGCATGTACCCACAAATTCTGCCAGTTAAAAAAAACCATCTCACACTCCAAGTCTCTATTAGAAATTAAATTCTATGACTAGACAGACGTTTTGAAATTTTCATTTTCTTTTTTTTTTTGCCAGTTCCAGACTGAATAAGCCGGAACCAGTCAAAGACAGCTGCTGTTTACCTAGTTTCCTTTGTATGCACAAAGATAATAAAGATAGATTTTTGATGCCTCATCTTATTGCTCAGACATAAATCTACTTTATTGAAATAACCTGCTCTTATTTACATTACAGCAACTCCTGATAACTTTAAATATTTCCATCAGACCTTCAGCCCCCTCCTCTCAGGTGCATCTGAAGACTTAACCTGAGTCTTGTCCTCCTAAGTTGTTCCTTCCTGGCAAACACCCCTTAATTTAATAGTCATAGTGAATTTATCTGGACCTTTTCCAGTTAATCAACATCTTCTTCACAGCATCTTCAGTAGGATATAACGCTGTACTGTTTCATCAACAAAAAAGTATGAAGAATGCTATATGTCACATGAGCTTCTGTCTAGTCCATCATCTAAATTAAATTATAGTATTAGATTATATGCGGGCTGAACCATTGGATATGTTTAAAGAAAATGTAATTTGTAACATATTATCCACCATATTTGAGAAATTACTGTAAATATTAATAATGAAACATCAAAAATAAAACAAAATAATATTCCATAAATGATAACAGTGTTCATTATTATCTTCAAGGGTTTTCAATAACTGCTTAATTGCATGAGAGAACAAAAGAATATATTATATTACAAGGCCATATGCTTTAAGATTTTGAGTGAATCCTTAAACTTCTACAGAGCAGCCATCTTCAGTAATGCAGCATTTAGTCCTATTTGTCAGTGTCTTATACATATTTTCCAGCTGTTGGACTGAGATGTGAATGATGACTGTTTCAATTCTGCCTTGTCAATGCAACCTCGCTTTCGAAATTTTATGAACTGTTGAAAAGGGAGTGTTCATTCCTTATGAGGCATGGTGAGGTGATTTACAGAGACTTCCAGAAAAATACTTATCAACAGCTGCAATAGTCTCTTGGCCAGTGCCTGGTCTACCAGAGTGTTTCTACCCTTAAAGGAGTTTCTTTAAACTTCTTTTCCCAACACCTAATGGAGTTTTTGGTGGATTCTTGTTGTGATTTGTTCCGCTGCAGTAACTGACTTAATTTCAGCAAACCTTATTCTTGATCACCACCGTTTTGGTTTCACAAGTCTGACCAACAAAGCAAAATTAATAAAATCTTTAAGCATATGGCTCAGCTATTTCTACGTTCCTGTCTTTTGTATTTAAACAGTTATTGGACATTCAAACACCTTACAGAACTTTATGAACATCCTGCATTATAAAATAAAATTTGGACTGAAAACAAAATCAAAGAAAATAGCACTTTTTGTAGCTCTAAAAAACTTATTCACTATTTGAAATGTAATAGTCACTAATGTATTAGCAATATTTAATATTACAAATGTATGAGACGTTTTTTTTTTTTTTAAACTCTTTTTAAAGATAAATCTTGTAGATTATCACCCCCCCCCTGACATACACTAACAATAATGCCTAAACATTCTTGGTTCAAGTTTTCCAAGTTTACAAATCAATCAGAAAAAAATTTTTTGCAGTATAATAAATAAAAAATTTGGAAATGAAATTTGAAAATTAAAACAGAATAAAAATACAAACTGAAAATCAAATTCATTTGCTGATTAATACACTGGACAGGTAACTAGACCAACTGCCTCGGCAAAAATAATAAATATTTTGTGAAGTTTCAACTGTATTACATTTTATTCATTAGAATTTAAAAAGAAAAATTTCAAGTAAAATGTTAAAAATACACCAGAAATGAAACAATGGAATTTTCTGCAGCAATTTTAAAACCTTTTCAATTAAATTGTCATCATCACTATTCTACAGACCTCTCATCATGCTGCTAACATCTTTAAAAGTTACTAGTATTTTATAACAAAAGCACAAATAACAATATTCATTTCATTCTTCCCACACCTGGACCACCCACCCTGCAGAATAGGTGAAAGGTCAACAAGATAAGAAAACACTGATAAGTAAATTAAAGAATCTGTACATAAATCAGTAAGCAACACTACTGTAGCTTGTAAAGAAGAGGGGGAAAATGCTAATTTAACTATATCAGCAAGCAAAACCTGCTGTAAATAACACATACCTTCAACATGTTGTTGAACTGGCACCATTGACAAAGTTTTTCTTTCTATAATCTCTTTAAAGTGTAATTACCAAACAGACCACACTTACAGTAATAGCCAGAAAACAGAAAACTAATGATAGAAAAAAAATAATTTCTTTCAAAAGACAGCATTACCATGCAGGATCCAGTTTGGCATTAAGAAAACAAATGAATGTTAGTTTGACACATCACCTACAATGCAGCTACACCAGAAAAATACATTAATAGATGGATGACAGAGAGAGAGAGAGAGCTTGCCTACTACTTACTGATCCATGCTTTGACTGATAGCATGTTGGAGGATCAAAGAGCCATTAATTCAAGACTTATAAATTGGCAAGCAAGCACAAACTTTCAGGGCCTAAATTGTAGACTGGTTTATGGCAATGTTAACCTAAATATCAGTCTAAAAATTACTGTAATTATTTAGAACCTAAATGGCTGCTGTGTACACTTGTTAATTGTTTGTCTTTAAATTAACAGGTTATGCTTTGAGATCATCCAAAGCAATACAATTATCATTGGCAGTTATTAGAGAAAACACTTTTTTTCTTAAATTGATAGCTTTAACTATAATAAAGTAGTGTATATATATTTTTTTAATTTCCTTGATTGTGCATTAAATGTAATTTAAACAAATATATTTAAAAAATACACTTCAGGCAGCATGGTGCATAGAGTGGACTTAGCATAACTCCTCAATATGGTTTCTTCTCACTCTTCTTCACCAGCTGACCACTTCAGTTCCCTCCAACACTGGTAATATGAAGAGTTCTAGTAGAAAGTTCCATTAGGTTGGAGTACATCAGACACTTTTGTGGTTTCAGTTATTCTCTTTTTCCCCTGTCTGGCCAATGTCTCCAGGTAGGGGACACAACAGCCAACCAACCAATACTCTTCTGAAGGGGTACATAAAAAAGGTTTAATCTTCCTGAATGTTTTAATAGGTGAAAGGAAAGAAAGTTCAATGTCCACACCAGTCATGGTTTTCTCTCTCTCTCCTTTTTAACTACTTGACCCTCTTGCAAAATATTTAACTAACTACAAGACCCTGCTATTATTTAGTGATAGAAGCATCCACTGATTAAATGAAATAAAGTTTTAATAACTTCATAAAAATGAAATTTTTATTACTGCATATTCTAGCAGTTATTGATTCAAGTCTTTGTGTACTTGACCAAAGTTTCTATAATCATTTATTTGCTTTAACCAATGACTTTCCCTTATTCAGTATGCAATATTTATACAAAAACCTCATAAAAATAAAAAAAACTAAATTCAATTGTCTAAATGAATCCTTTAATTTAGGGTGACCAACAAGTTAGGTGTGTAAATAAATAACTTGCCTCACCATAATAACTAAATGTAAATATGTTCAAATCCTTGCCACAACATGAATACCCTACCAAAAAAATAAAAGGAGTTTGTCCATGATTTACATATTCAACCATTGTCTACCTGCTGAAAGCATATGGTGCTAGCTGAGATTGTCTGCATTTACCTATGGTAGGATAACTGGTCAATCCAAGGCCAAGCATCACATTTCCGTCATTCTTTCACTAACTGTAGGTGTTGTGCATCAGATAATTTAGAGAGAAAATACAATCATTGAATATCCTACAACTATCACTACATGCACAGAATAAGCTGATGTCCATCAAATTTTGCTTTGCCTCCAACAATCTCTTTTTTAAATACTGTAGCAGTAATATCATTGTAACAGCTGTGCAGACTTTAGTATTCTGGATAGGATCCTTGATAACAGATGAAAATAAAAGCTAATTAATGCCTTCTTGGTGCAAGATGCACATTGCCAGTCTGTGGTCTTCACAGAGGAGTAACATTTTCACTAATTCACAGCCACTGGATACTTTTGGGTCTGGAAAAAGATAGACAAAGTTTTTGACCCAGTGTGTCGAAAGACAACTGCCAGGCAAGGTAGATTTGACACAATGATATGGGTTAGCATTTGATATGGTGGTAAAAAGAATCTTGCATTTATTGATGGACATCTAAATTTTGTTTCTTTACATATCAATCCTTTAGAACACCATCCCACTTATATTTGATCAAAAAATTCTCAGATGTGATCATGACATCCTGCAGAAAAATGGTGTGTAAAATGCAAACTCCCCTGAGCACATATGGGAGAATCTTGAAAAAATTACTAAGGGCAAATTGAACAAGACCAATCTCACAGTAGCAATTGAGCCAAATAACCATTGATACTCTGGTCAGTTTCTAGGCATATATATCTGCAAGCTCTATGGGATGCAAACAGTGCTCCAACCAAATACTGAAAAAGACTTTTTGAATAGTGATTGTACATATATTACAGAATAAATGAGCATGTGTTAAACCTATGGCATCCAATTTATGGCAGAAGGATCTTCATAATGCCTAACTCTAGACTGAAAAAAATTTTTAGTATAACAAAGTAAAAAAAAGCAACAATTGGTTGGAAGTATAATTAAGCAGTTTGCAAAGCTTGGTGTGAAAAACATGATTTTTAGTATTAGAATGTTTAATGTGAAACAGATTGCCCAAGATAGTAGTTAATATTAATATTAAAAATCAGTTTAAAAACTGTATTAAAAAATCTCTTTTAATTTTGATCACCTTGCATAAAGGCTTTCTAACTCTTTATGCGAACTAAACCAAAATATCATCTTTTTTTTTTAAAATCAATTTACCTGTATGCAATAACTGGCATTATCTACAGGGTGCGGCAAAATGATCTGACACATTTGTATTTTTAATAAAAGCCAAATGGAGTAAAGAACAAAAAATTTGTTTTTATTTTCGAAATGTACATAGAATGCCATTTTTTTCCATTTGGTTTTAAAAATTAAATCACTCAAGTGGGTACCATTATTGTCCACACACTGTTAAAGGCATTGACGAAAGTTGTCCATAGCCCGGCGGGTCATTTCATGTGGAATGGCAGCAATTTCTTGGCGAATGACATCTTTTAATTGCTCAATAGATCGAGGGCGATGAGTGTATATCTTTGATTTCAGATATCCCCACAGAAAAAATTCACACGGGTTCAAATCAGGTGATCGGGCGGGCCAACCGATGTCACCACGCAATGAAATCAAATGACCGGGGAACATCTCCCTCAAAATTCCCATTGCAGCACGTCGAGAAGTGTGGGCTGTTGCCCCATCCTAATGAAACCAAACATTGTCCTTATCGTCAAGTTCATTCAATTTGGGTTCAGAAAAGTGTCTAGCATCACACAATATCGATCAGAGTTCACAGTCACAACTTCGAGAAGAAGGACCCTGCCAAATCTACTGCGCACAGCACACACATATCGATCAGAGTTCACAGTCAGTACGCCCGAAGAAGTAAGGACAATGCCAATTCTGCTACCGCACCCATGTTGGGACAATGCAAGGGTGTGGGTGCAACTCACGAGGGTTATTCTCAGCCCAGTATTGTAAAGTTTTGCTTATTCATGCTGCACACAGGTGAAAATGCGCCTCGTCACTGAACAACACAACAGCTGCATGGGGGACATGTTGTTGAATTTCCAAACACAATGCTCTGTGAGTTTTAAAGTCTCTTTCGCTGAGTTGTTGTGCCAACATCATTTTGTATGGATGCATTTGCAGTTCCATGTGAAGAATTCTTTGCAAACTTCTATCGGAAAGGCTAAGAGCAGCGGCGTGTTTCCGTGCCGAACGTCGTGGAGACTGTTGAACTGAACCTCTTACCGCTGCCACATTTTCCGGAGTTCTGGCAGTCCGAGGTCGGCCGGTTGATTTTCGTTTCAATGCTGATCCACTAGCTCTAAAGTTGGTAACCCATAACAAAATCATGTTTCGAGTAGGTACGGGATCATGTCTACCAAGCCTGAAGTGTACACGGAATGCTTTTTGTGTTGCAATTACGGATTCGTTGTTTTTGATAAAGGTTTCCACGATGAAAGCGCGATGTTCGCCTGTCCAATTCATGTCGGCAACTGTAAACGAAATGAAACAAAATGGCATTCTATGTACTACATTTCGAAAATAAAAACATATTTTTCGTTCTTTACTCTCTTTGGCTTTTATTAAAAATACAAATGTGTCAGATCATTTTGCCGCACCCTGTATAATTATTGTTGCTTTAGCAGTGAATAACTGCTGTTAACCCTCTCAATCCTGTTTAATTCTATTTTGTAAACTATTAATGTTTTTGGAGAGTAAGGTGACCTGATTATGCTAAATGGTTTGAATACAATGTTTCATCATTCTTATACAATCATACATATAAAATATTACCGCTCCAAAATAAATGAAGGCTCTTTCTAAGAGAACAAACAATAGATTGCAATTAAAAACCAACAGCCAATTATTGCTGTCAATTAAGCACGTATATGGAAAAAGATACTTTAGTGTCTTTAAATTCATGTGCAAAGCAAAATCCGCATCCAGGTAACCCCTTACAGCAGATGTCACAACAACAACAACAAAAAAACAATGGAAGAAGATGAAATACTTCAAACAGACACTTTGTACTCATAATTATCTGTAATGAGATGGTTTTCAAATATGTACCTCATATTTAAATCTTTTCCCATTGTTAACAAAATTTTCCATCTTTGTAAGTATTTTAGCAGCGCAGCAACATACAGAAGACCATCAACTGCATGTCAAGCATAAGTTACATACTTGGTACAGATAATCTCACAATGCTTAAATTCAGCAGAGTTACTGACAGCAGTAAATAAACAATCAGTTACACTAATTATCTTTCATCAGGGCAGGGACGGGTGAATGGGTAAATGAAGGGAGCTTAGCCAGCTCATCATGTGTGTTATCATGGAGCCAATTATACACCTAAGTGACTTCTGGTCACAGTAATTAACCACCCATGGCTGGTGTTGTTATCATGTGACTGTCACCATTGGAGATTTTGGCAGCAGAAGCTCAGAGTAAACACCAGATGGCATGCAAACCAGCTGCTTGTCTTCAACCAGTGCAATGAAGCATTTGGAAACCTCTAAATGGATACCAAAGTCATTAGAAAAAACAGGCAGGGTATTTATTCATCACCACCAAATAACAAAAAAGTGAGTCCACTCAGAATCTACCTACCACTGTTACTCAATCACTGACACTAACTTACCAACCAGTACCAAAAAAAAAAAAAAATGCTTTTTTGAACATATCTCTTTATTCTCCTAGTTACTTGACAAGCCTTTAAACCTTTAAAAAGATTTGATAAATAAATCTCCACACATTTATTTTTATAAAAATGAGTTTTAAAAGGTAAGAATAAGTGCCAAGGCCCCTGGTGGCACAGAGTAAACACCAGGCTACCACACCTGGGTTGTTACCAATGTAGGGGAGCTATTTCCATTGTTGATGTGCTGTACACTATAGTCAAAATTAAATACCATTCAATTAAGCTGGCAGATTTTTAAAAAAATCATTATTTCTGAAGTTATAACTTTATCAAAATTGATTTGTTCCTAAACTATTTTCAATTCACTAAAAAACAAAAAGGCAGAAAAACTAAGATATTTTTTCTTTTGTTCTAAAAAAACAAACAAACAAACAATTCTTGTATTTAGGAAGACAAAATGAAAAAAATAAATAAATAATGGAAATAAATATTTGAATAATCAGGAAAATATAGCTACTTTCCAAAACATTTTTTTAAAAAAAAAAAATATGTATTTATTTATTAACTTCAGCTTCACTAGTCTGCATTTCTGTCTGGTAGCTACTTCCTTAGATAATAAGCTAGTTTTAGGATACTGATCTTTACCACATCCCTGTCTCATAAATTCTCTTCTGCTCATACTTAAAGATGTGCTAAAAGCTGTTTGAAAGTGAAAATAGTGAAGTATTAAAGAAAAAAAAAAAAACAAAAATGAGAGAGATGCTTTCTCAGGCTAATGTCTTACAGTTGACTTTGCTTGAATTTCTCAACTTTATCCCTTAATTGGAGCAAGGGAAATGGTCCAGTGGAAGATTCCTGGACTGTTACAGCCAAAGGGCTAAGTTTGATTCCCTCCCCTGCAGAGAATTGACTGGTTTAAGGTATCTCATTGGCATGGTTTCTTCTCACGCTTCTTCACAGCCAGCCAGCCATGTGAGTTTTCTCCAAGAATGGCAACACTTCTTAGTGGACAACTGCAGTGCCATGCTTCCTCACCAGAGTTGCCTCCTTTGCCAATGACACAACAGTAATCACTTATATGCTTGGGGGTACAAGCAATGAAAATGTACTATTTTTGCCTTGCACGGTGTTTGGCTATCTTGACACTGCATACAAGAAAAGAGAATCAGTTCTAAAAACGTTGATAGACTAGTTTGTTGATACTTATGTAGCCTTGTTCTTATACCAACTTCGCTTTACTAAAAATTTTGTTAAATCTCCATGGATAATGTTAAGTATCTTGTAAACTAACTCACACCCCACCTAAGGAATCAATTGTAAGTGCGCAGCTTCTTTCATTCTTCTGTAATGTGATCAGCTCACTTTCACAGGTTTACCCTAGGTTTTCAGATTTCTTCCGATCCGAAAAGCTATTAGTTTCTTTTATTAGGATGGTCATAAAATCCTGCACCCCCTACATCAACCCACTCCAGGTCTTATCTTGAAGTAACATTCCACAATGCAAACTATGGATATGTTGCAACATCTGGCCAGTGCTCTAGTTCTCACCTTGCACTAATACAAACAAGTAAAAGCAAGAGGGTCTATGGAGTTTATCAGAAGATACTTTTTCAATTATTATTTCAGTACAAAATTGCAAATACTACATCTTTAACACATCTGCACTAAGCTGGATATTCTCCAGTTCTTAGAGATATAAGGTCAAAGTGACCTGGTAATAATCCAACCCTATGAATGCAAAGAATAAAAAGGAAAAAGAATATTATATCCTCATAAACTGTAGTTTTGTTTTTTTTTTATTTTCCTTACAGCTGGTATATTACTTAGAACCTAGATGCTGATTAGAAGAAAAGCTTTAAACCAAAACAGATGACAAAGGATATCGTGAGGAAATATTCAGTGTAGTTATTTTCTTTTCATATCTGATGCTAGGTACCAAAATTTGTGTTTGATATTTTGTAATTGGAAAGTATTCAAAACGCCTTTCTCTTTCGACAATACTAACATTGACAGTATATTAATCATTATTAGCATCTTTTGGTAGTCAGCCAGTCACTTCCATAGCTTTTTTCTGTTAGCTCAAAAGGGACCTGGGTTTTCCTGCACAGCATTCTTTTTTTATTTACTTGGAAATTTTGTAAACATAATTCATTAAAACCTTACATCATACAACTTTTAGGCTGATATGAAATCTGTTAACTAAGCACTTTTCTTTTCTTGTACCTATCAAGTAAAAAGGGACTAAAAGTATACAGGCTTAAAAAGAAACGAAAAAAAAAAAGCAAACTGTTTCCCCCTGTATCAAGATAAACAGCAAAGCTCCAGCTTTTGTCTATAAGATTTCAGAATTTTAAAGATGGTGGACTGTCAACAATCTCTAAGTCTCTTTTTAATAATGTGACTTGAATGAAATTAAGCCCTACTTCACTAGGCAGGTTGTGTACCAAGTTGCACAGTTATTTGTCTGTAAGTAGCCATGACTGAGTAAGTCCTTTTTTGCACCTGTTTTATAGTTCACACACACACACACACACGCACTTTGGAAGCGGAGTGGAGTAAGAGGAATCAACTCTTGTTGTCCTCTCAATGCAGGAACTCACTAGCTTAACCAAGAGTGCATCAAGGGGTGTGGCACCTCTTGTGAGGTTAATGAAATGTACAGACGCCCTATTAGAGTCTCACATTAAAAGAAATTATATTGTTTGTATGAAAATATTGGTATAAATTAATTGCATTTTTGATAGTTGACACCCCATAGTAACCATGAATGTAAAAAATAAAATTAATTTAATTATAAAAAAAAAAATTTCCTCATAGCAGGAAGAGATGCCTTTCATAGCAATTTGAGCTATGAACATGGGGAAATATCAAAACAAACAACAAAACTGTGGCTTGTAACCCAGCCAAATGCACAAAACCTTTAATTTGTTTTTAAGTGAGGTATTATGATCTCTCTGAATGAATGTTAATCTGCAGTTCTAAGCAGTCATGCCAGGAAATCTCAGTGTAATTGCATACAGATTTTGACACTACCGTTTTTTCCTAAGGTAAATCCAATAATAATTTTTTTTTGAAATGTTATAATATAACATTATAGATCTAAGATCAACCAAATTCTGTTTTTCAAATCGCTAAATTAATTTACTTACGGGTTCATTTTCATTCCTCTTAATATATCATCATCAGAGAAAATTTTTGTTTACCAGCCATATGCAAAAATTTTTCTTCTTGAAAAGGTTGTTTGTTTGTTTATCGTGAATTTACTGGCTTAAAGTAAAACATTCAACAAGAATTTCTTCTAAATTCTCATATGAAGTACATCTGCCCCAAAAAACTTCATTAAACCATTAATCATCCAAAGACCATTCCAACCAATCATTTTGCTCTATCTCTCCACCAACCAAATCATGTCAAACTGAAGTTTATCAGGTGAATAAAGCACAAATTTGAGTTTTATTTCTTTGTGTCAATTTCTGATTAGTCTCATGCCAGATTTCAATGATCTGTTCTGTGCAACCATCTTTAGTTTCCGGCCCAGTGCCAACGATATCGCCCACTTGCAGCATAGCCCGTTACTACCCTACACCTAGCTGGTAAATCACTTTACTGAAGATGTACATTTGTGTTTGAAGTTGCGATAAGAAAAGAAACCTGAAACAACATCTAACACGCAAGTTATTTGCTCTGAGAAAAAAGAAAAAGAAAATAAACTGCCTGAAAGAAATAACGAACATAAATAGCTATCAGAATTTAGATAAACAGATTTGAGCATTTTAAAAATGTTAATAAGCTCAGTCTGTATTGTCAGAATCAAATGCTAAGACATTTAAACACATGAATCCTATTTAAAAAAACAATGTTTTTTAAAAAATGCCAAAGTAATCTTTTCTATTTCGGATTTCACTTCCAATATGCCTAAAGGAAAAGGAAAAACCAAAGTGCTTGGAACATTATAAACTCAAAATGTTTTCTCGCTGGTTTCAGTGTTTTACCAAGATTCCAATGTTCTTAGTCTGAGTAAACTTGTTACTTTAATTCTGAATGCCTTTGTTTAAAAACTGCTAAATTAAACCAAAGTTCCAGCATGTCTGCTCCCACCCTAATACTATTTCAAACACTTTAATTTTGCATTTTGTTGACAAAATAAGCATGTGTTTCCTGCCATATCACTATTATGAGACTTAAATAAACGCTGTACTCACAGCAAACCCATCCCTACATGTCCAAAGATGACACAAACAAACGTAACATCAGCAGTGTTTGAAGTAAAAAGTAAATCATTCATAGTAGATAAGTACTGATACATGCACTAAAGATGCAGCAGCATAATGGACAATATAGTAGTTTTGTTAAGAAGAAAATATCCTACAGATTTTCAGCAGTCTACCATCTTATGAAAGCAAATTCCAAGATACAGTGTACATAGAAAACAAATTTCTCAAAAGAGATCATCTAGGTAAGTAATATATTTGTTATATGCTGTAAATAGCTTTTATATAAAAAAGCAGATTTATTCCTTTTTTGAAATTATAATAATTTTTCATCTTTTGTTTCAAGGATTTCTCAATGTGATGAGATTTCTAAAAATTTCAGAGTCTGTCCAAAACAGCTAAAAACCTACATTGTCTTGTGGCAATTTAGTAATAAACGGAAGATTGCAACATTTGTATAATAATATTCTTGCACTATAGTAGTTTGCTTTTTTGTTATCGTGTACATGTAATAGAATGCTGAAGTTTTTTTTAAAACAAATGTTCTGAATCTTTAATTATTTTGCATGAAAGAAGTTTCAATGTTGCATTGGATTCTCAATCATACAGATTCATTTTTATTATTTTGACTAAACAGTTAAAAACAACAACAACAATAGATAATAAAAGAAATGACAACGGGTGAATTCAAGACGGATGATAGATCTTTGACCACTGATCACTCTGAGAAGTGACAAATACAAAAGGCTTTTTTAAGCAGGAATGTTAGATACAAGGGGACATAATCATATCTGGTCATATTTAATTTGAACATCCCTATATAAGAATGAAAGGAACCATAAGAATAAAATTGTAGTATCCACTTACAAGAAATTTCTTAATAAATCATGCATCTACTAAATAAATAAAATAAGAATACATCATCTCAAAAATAAAGATACAATGCATACATAACAGAAGCAGTAGTGACTAACTTGCTATTATGAATAGAAAAAGTATTTTCATTTATCTGTCATTTGAAATATATATTACCTGGTGATAGTCTCTAGACACTTTCATTTTCCAGGAATAAAGATGATGGGGGGAAATCAAGTGTTTTATACAGTGGAACCTCGTTCGAACAAACCTCGAGAGCAGCAGCACTTTACTTCGTTGGGCATATCATACAACTTGCTATATTGCTTATTTAATTGAAAATATTTGGTTTATATCATTAATTTATTGCTTAAATTTTATATTATTGTAAATATTGTAAATTATTTTTATTATTATTATTCATTTAAGCGAATTATTCAAGTGTATTATTATTAGTGAAATCATAAGGAAAATAGTACATGTGGATTTATAACCTTTATTGTAATAAAAGTGAGAACCAATCATGTCTAAGCTAGCATTACAAACAAGTTCAAATTATGCAAAAAAAATCAGTAATGGTCTTCCGTTTAAGCCTCGATGTGTGGCTTTTGACCAACCAATCTTGATATTCAGATATGGTTGGATCTTTGGGTGGATTCTTGCCGGCCCACAGGAAGCGCTGAAGAGACCACAGCATATCTGCTACTTGGCGGGCGGTCGGTAGAGGCGAATGGGGCTCCTCAGGTTTGTCTTAGTCTTCTCCAACAGCAATTTCGTCTCGATCTTGTACTGCTCGGGCAATGTCTTCAACCGAGAACGGAGCAGAGGTAAGGAGGTTGTCGTCCACCGTTGCGTAGGCCTCCGCTTCCTCTTGCGTGACTTGCAGCCGCTCCCACCTCAGCAGCTCCGCAAGCGGCAAGTCATCTTCTTCATCGGCTGGAGGGGGCGCAGCAGTGTCGATTTTGAAGCCACAGTGGGAGGAGGAGTTGGAGATTGTTTGCGGCTTGACTTTGTTCCAAGCATAGTTGATGCCACCAATGGCCTGGAGCACCGTCCACGTGGGTTCCTCCTCTTTCTCGCAAGCTGGCACAAGACATTGGGTCACGTAGTGTGTCCTGTAATGGTGTTTGAAGTTTGCTATGATTCCTTGATCCATAGGCTGAGTGACCGACGTAGTGTTAGGGGACAAGTACACCAACTTGATGTTCTTCAGCAGTACTTGGACATTGTGTGCCGAACAGTTGTCAAGCACCAATGCAATCTTCTTATTTTCTCGCCAAAACCGCAGGTCCTGCTCCGTCAACCAGCGAGAGAAGATGTCACTAGTCATCCACATGTTGCTGTTGGCTTTCCAGTCCATCGGGAGTTTGGCTGTCTTTATCTTGTTACAGCTGAAATAGTGGGGTCTGATGTTCTTGCTTATCACCAGAGGTTTCAATTTATCTGTGCCAGTCATGTTGGATCACAGCAGAAGGGTGACCTTGTTCTTGGACTGCTTGCCTCCTCGACCGTCTTCATCCTTATACGCGAGGGTCTTATTTGGTTGAGTCTTGTAGAAGAGTCCGGTCTCGTCTACGTTGTAGATACAGTCAGAACTGTAATCGTTCAGAAGTTGGGGAAGTAGGGTGGACTTCCAAGCATCCACAGCCTCAGGGGCTACAGACTTAGCCTCTCCCTTGATGGAGCGGAATTTAAGGCCCTTCCTAGCCTTGAAGCAGTCCAGCCACCCATTGCTGCACTTGAAATCAGGAATCCCCATTTCTTCTGCAAGCTGCCTGGCCTTCTCTTAGAGATGTGGTCCAGAAATAGGAACGTTACTCGCTTGTGCATTTCTAAGCCAAAGGTCGAGAGCTTCTTCAACGTCTTGGTTATTGGACCTTTTTAGAGTTTTACTTTTTGAATCAATTTTTTGTTGTTCAAATGCAACTTTGTACTTATCGCGTTTAGAGAGTCAACTTGAAAGAGTACTCAAAGGCACTCCGAACTGCTTAGCAATGTCAGTCTTGCTCTTCTTGCCCTCTTCAACCAATTGGATTGCAGTGTACTTGGTCTCCAATGAAGTATGTTTGCGCTTAGTAGCCATCGTTAAAACAAAAACTCCAAATAACAAGCAGTTTTATGCTTCACCTTAAATAGAGATTTGTGGAGCCTCAGTTAAAAAGTCCGTTTGACCTGATACGACCCGGAGTGGACTGGAAACAACACCGACAAGGCAAAGCGGGTTTTACTTGATTATTAGATTAAATGTAAAAAAAAAAACACATTTCACATTCACAAACACATTAGAAATTAAATTACTGGAAATTATTTCTTGAAAGGAATTCTTTTTTAAAGTAGTTTTGAAGCCAAATACTTTTAACAATCTTCTCTACTTTGCTAGAGGCAATGTAAAAAAACAAAATCTGATACAAAAGTGGTTCGTTCCAACCAAGTATTTGATCCAGGTGAGTTTGATCCATCCCGTATATTTTTTTGTTATAAGAAAATGGGAAAAAATAAGAGAAGAAGGCTATCACTTCGTTGGAACCAAGATTTTGTTCCATCTGGGGTTCGTTCGAACGAGGTTCCACTGTACTACAGTATTTTAGTTTATAACAAATGATTTATAGTGGTTACTTTATGATTTGTAAGGTCAAGGACCTGAGTTTAATTCCCATAGCAAACTGATTGGGTTTAGTATATATCCCTGGCATGGTTTGGGTTTTTTTCCTTGCTTTTCTTTACCAGCTGCCCATGTTGGTTTCCTCTCAGTTCTTGTAGGATTTCCACCCCACCTGGCGCAGGAATGGCAATGCTTCCTAACAGACAACCACGGCATTACACCAGGGTTATCTACCATGTAGATGTAGAGTACAAAAAAACAAAAAACAAAAACAAAACAAGAGTAATATTTATTTTAATTAAATGAAAATATTTGATTAAACAAAAAAGCATAATGAAAGTATATATATATATATTTTTTTATTGTTTAAACTTTGCTTAAATCAGGTGATATTGTTAAAATGAAGAGCAGAGAACAAAAATCAGCACACAAACAATATAGCTTTGAAAACAACAGAAAGAAAATGAAGAGGAATTTTTCACTCATTAGTAAGCTGCCTTGTTTTTTTAACCTTAAAAAAACCTGTTTAAAACATTTACTATTGGTTTTACACCTGGACAAGTCATTCAAGCACAGAATTCATGGTACATAAACTATATTTATAGCTTGAAAAGAGTTCAGACAGGGTTCACGTACATGGCAAAGGAAGTGGCTATGATGAGTATCTAAAATGCTAAATACCTGCTCTAGGTCAGAGCAGAGAAAAGACCTACTAACAGATAATTTTCTGTGCAGCAACCAGAGGTTTTGTCTCTAAAAGAATAAAATCAACAAAGCTGGTTACTGAGGAAGGCCAAAAAAGCACAATGCTGCTAAATAGTTGACAAATCAATTAAAATCTGATTTTCTTCATTGGATAAATATCCACACACACAAAAATGTTGATGGGTTTGTTTTTATTGCCATCATAACTTAGCTTTGTCATTGACACCCAGAATAGGAGCTTAAGAAGGGTTACACAGATACAAGAAATAAAAGTGTGTTGGGGTTGGTGGGGTGGGGCCCTTTACACCATTCAATCTCAACATTTTTCTGGTGGGTAGAATATCCTTTTATCTTCATCAAAGATTATTAAATTGGTATTAGAACCAGGTGTAACAGGGGAAAAAAAAAAAAAAAACAACCCAAACTAAAATTACAAAACTCAGTTTTTTTAACTGTATAATAAACAATAAAAGGAATATTTTTGTCATGTGAATGTGCGCTAGGATGTTAAACTATGGGGCATTCTTCTCACTTATCATGGTGACTCTGAAAGAACACCAGGCAATTACACCAATTTTTGTAATAAATTATCTAAATTGTAAACTTCAATGGAATTTCGATCAATTCAACATCCAATACTTTATATTGATGAGCAAATAGTTCCCCTGACAAGACCATAAACAATTTGTATACTATAATCATCCGTAATGCTTTATAATATATGAGAATATACTACTAAGATGTTGCTAAGATGCAATTTTAATATCATATTGTTGTTAGGTACCATGAAAGAAAGAAAACTTGGAATGTGTATAAACTATACTTTAAAGAATCATTAATGTTAACAAATGTTAAATCAATCATTAAATAATGTCACACAGGTCAACAGAGGTATCCCAGCATGGCAATCTGGACCAGATCATTCCATTCCTCTATGAAGGCATCACCAAGTTGTCGCAAGGTTCATGCCAGCATAGGACATCTCGCAATGGCAGCCTGGACCATGTTTCAAACATGTTCAATCAGATCAAGGTCGGTCTAGAGAATGAGCTTGCTACTCCATAACCACAAAAAATATCAAGGATCTCATCCTTGTACCTTAAACCCGTCATGATGCCATTCTAGATGACATCACAGCTAATTATCATTCTCAGCAAAGTTACATTCTAAAACCTCTCCCCTGGTCCACACTATACCATGAAATGTTGATCTGCAAAATCCATACAAATCTCGGACTCGTCCATGAAAAGTACAGCGGTCAAGTCTCTTATGGTCTGCCCTACACAGTCTACAGATGTCCGTCCCACTGTACCCTGCAGTGGTCCAAGGCTAGTAGTATGTGGATACAATATTTTCTTGTCTGCATACTATTAACTCAAGCCAATTACATACAGTTTTGCTTTGAAACACTGATTTGAAAGACATCTGTAAAATATGATTTATTCACTGGAATTAATTTTCATGGATTTGTTCAATCAGCTAAAAAATAATTAACTTGTAAAATTATTATGCAGGTGCCACATTCGCAGTGCAGATTTAAACCTCTTAGTTTTAGTGCAGGTGTTTTTAATCTTCAGTAGGGCTTGATCCATAGGGATCAAAGACAACCAAGGGTTTTCACAGCCATTTGTAGTTTTAGAGTGGCAAATAAAAAAAGGATGTCCAGTTTTGGGTACTTCCGGCTTCATGATTTAAGTTCACAAAGTTCACAAAAACAGCAGTAAGAGTTTGTTTGGAAAACAGTTAAGTTCACTCTTTAAGATGTCTGTGGGATTTGGATAACTACAAAGCCCACAACCATACCCGGTCTACCTAACCCACAACTCTGCAATACACTGGAGACCAAAACTACACAAGCAGCAAAAAACATCACCAAGTTAGTAATTGTTTCTCAAAAGAGAAAGCGTGGAGAATATAATACAACTCCTACAATGATGAGAAAAGGACTAAAGCAGGAAGGACAGTAGTAGAAATCAGCATAGCATGTGCGAATTGAAAATTCTCCACAAATTTAGGGCAACAAATTGACAAGAGCACAGTCTATGGAATGAAGACTGCCTACCTGAAAAATATGAAATTTAACCTGCAGAAAGTGGCTTTGTCTCCCCCCAAACAAGCACGTGGCCTTTCTCTTTCTCCTAGGCAAAATGTACAACCTTATGGTGAAAGGTGGATAGATAAAGTCTGGTCCAGTGGCAGCATTATAAACCAAAGAATAGCGATGCCTGTCACAGAGAAATTTTGTTGAAAAATGACAAATCCAAACTACCTAAGTTTGGTGGGAATCTGATTATCACAGATTCCTAGGTAAAATCTTTCCTGCATTGCATTGGGCATGTAAAAAAGGATACCAAAAATGTGAAGCAACCACTGGAAGACTTTGATATCATTAAGGCAGCTTTTGTCTATGGAGACAAGACTGCTATCAACGAAAAACCACATCACAGATCAACTTGTCATCAACTGGGACCAAAGGTGCCTTGATGGGGATGAGTAGACAATGGAGAAAGGAAGAACCTGCCAAGTCACTGTCACTGGGATCAATGATAAAAGACAGACTACTGTACTGTTGGCTGTCAGCATGGTGGGTTATTTTCTGACCACTGTGATCTCCAGTTTACCCCTCCCCCCACCCTGGAGAGCTGAAATATTATGCATACTGGATCTTACTGGAGTGCAGATAACTCTATGCTCAGGTTTGTTGATGAGGCGCTACTGCCCTATCTAAAAAGACAGAAAGAAGCTAAAGCTTGGTCAATGCCAGAAGTCATTAGCTATTTTCAACATGTTCAAGGCCTACCAAGGAAGCAATTTCTTGGTCAAACCAAAGAGAAACAACATCCTGGGCATGTTTGTGCCAGCATACTGTACTGAAAATCTTCAATCCTTAGACTTACCAGCTAACAAAGAATTTGAGGAGGAACTATAAAGCATTTTCAGACATGATAATCAAAGGTTTTAGCCCAGTTTGAAAATGACGGCAAGAACCAAGTATCACTTGTGGACACCAGAGCTTCAATTTTGAAGCCTATTCATTCTGTTTGGCTTGCAAAGTTGCATGGAGAAAATTGGTAAGTGACAGGACCTAATCAAATCTGGATTTACTGAAGCTGGACTACATAGTAAAAAAAAACAAACAAAAAAACTACAAGATAAAACCTGTTTTTCTGAGAACAATAAAAGCCTTAGAACAAAGACATGGTATTGTTGTTTTTTTTTTGTTTTTAGAACTGAAACGTTGCAAATACTAGTACTTTATAAATTAGTAACTAAATCCATACATGTATATGTTTTTTTTTTTCATGGGATTTAATTTTCATGGAAAGACGTTTAAGGTGAAATGCATGAAAATTAGATCTGCACAAAATATATGTACTCTACAGCATTTTAAGTGAGCTGCTATTTGGAAAGTTTCTTCCTGCTTGCAAGACAAATAAGAAATCTGAAGCATTGTTGACTTGGATCAATCCCTAGACATTATGCTCTGGTTTATGATGCTAAGCTTGTCTTTTACATGATATTGAGTTGCTCCAGTCTCCAGTGTACCAATCCCGCAGGCAAGTTCTGTAGCTGTCCCTGTTGTGTCATTCTGTATCATCAGTCAGGGTTTTAAAAATCACTAAGTGATAGAACAATTCATAAATCCCAAATTGTCAGCATGCAGCATGTCAACATTTACATGAAAATCAAGCAACTACACTTGATGCAGCAGAAAAAAATCAGTTACACTGTGGATGAAAGTCCCAAAGAAAGCAAGCTTAGGATTATGGACTGAAAGTAAACTGTACTAGTATTATTTGACATAGTCATGATCTGTTGATGATGATTTGATTGAACCTTAGCAAATTCTGATTAGTATATGCAATTATTTCTTATGATAATTTACAATTTATTTTAACAGTGAAACTAATCATAACTAACAGTAATATACACTGAAACTGTGCACTTTAAGTTTCTTTTAAGTATTAAAAAAAAAGGTTTTTGCATTCAATGAGTTGAGTTATGAATAAGAAATAGAAAATGAACATACAGCAGCACATCTAAACAAGTCTGCTGCTCATAGTAAACAAAAAAGATCATAGATGTGTTGCACACAGAATTTTTGATTGGCAGCTGACAATGCAATCTAAAGAATGAGAGCTCGCTGTTTGGTGCAGAATGTAGTTCGACATCAAGTCGGAGCTTCTGGTCACAATACTTTGCCAAAAGCAAGTATTAGGCGTTTCTGTCTAATAATCTAGACTAGAGTTACAGAATGGCATGACAACAATTTTTTTCGCTTGACAGACAGGCAGCTAAAGAATGGCACATACATGCTCATAAACATCGGTTTGTGTATAAACATAAATTAATTGATGTTAAGGGATGCTGCATATATTGGTGATGGATCTGTGGTGGAGGAACTCAGTCAGCAACATTAGGAACAACTTTCATGATTCAGCTTTTACTATTAAGATGAACCACTAAAAATCTTCAACTTCAGCAGCTGTAGAATTGATAGCTCATTACCAAAAAATTCTGAGTAAGCGGAATAAATACATTCCAGAAAATGAACAAACCGACAGTAGAAAAACACACAAAAATAACCTAAAATATTCTGAACTGTTCTTTTCTTCAAATAAACAAAAACAAAAAAATCGCTTATCCCCACCAAAAAACAAAAACATCATCATGAGTTGCATATAAAGACAAAAGAATTTCGAAACCTGTTCTGATAATTACGCTTACTCTGAAGATCTTGGTTAAGCCATGATGGATTCCCTGGGTTAGCTAAATTAAACTGAAGTACCAAGTTACACTATGCTTCACACAAATACAAAGTCAATACAATGATGTCTAAAACATAAGAAAGAAGAAAAATAGGTTCACGAGACTTTCTTTCATAACACCAGCATAATGGGAATAAAACTATCACGTTATGGAAATAACTAAGCTTTTGCTGACACTGTATTAAGCTCTGTTAAAGTAATAAAACAAAAATGGAATAATGGAAATAATATTTTTAAAAAAAAGAAGTCACAAATTCACCCAAATGCTAAGAAAAATAAAAAAAAAGGAAATAGAGTATAAACAGAACGTTTTCAACTGTGTGGAACTTGTTATAATTTGTGTAGATTGTCAATTCCAAGGCTACATTTCTGCTGATAATGTTATTGCCTATGGAAATCAGGATAGATTCTTTGATGTGTCTCAGATTTTTGTTAGATTCATATACCTAGAAATTTGTTGTCAGACGAAATGGGAGAACTGCTCTGATGTACAGTTAACATTAAAGCAAGTACAGATTTGAGGCAATTGCTCTCACAAACTAACTATTTGTGTTCAAAGATCTAATATTTAATGGCCGTTGTGATTGACTGATGTAGACAAATCAAAAAGATTAGCAGAAAAATATTTGGTATCAACGGGAGTCTTTTACACATTCAAGTGAAGATCTCAAACTCTGGGTCTTTGAAGGAAAGAAAAAAATTGTGCTTACAGAGCGTTCCAGGGATTTTATCAGCAATTTCTGTAAAAAAAGAGAGTAACATTTAATTTGAATAATTTGTTTTCTTAGTCTGACCTTGGATAGGAAACCCTTCAGTCACAGATTTTAAAGGCTCACTGAAACAGTGGAGCAAATGGTTTGTTCTGTAGCAGGAGAGTGGCTGCTGTGGAAATCTGTCTATTTATGTTTATGTATCCTTCCTATGCAGTGACAGTTTTATAAAACCTCAAGGTATTTTTTTTAATTTAATTTTCAAGTCTAGAAAGGAAAGCGAGATGGTAAATTTCTTATGGAATTGAGAGAGAAAAACCACTGTAAAGAATCATTACGCTCTGATCATACAACAAAAGTATCATCAGCACACCCAAGCCACAGCTTTGTTTTGTTAGCAGTGGAATCCATAGCTAACTTTTCATAAAAAACTGCTTGAATAAGTTGAATAAAACTGTGAAAGAAGTAAACCTGTGGTCACTGCTTCTAAACTAAATCTGTAATGTCAGAAATCTGTGTTCCTAGCAGAAGTGCATTATAATGGGAATATTAGTGAACTAAGGCATACTATCAAAAGAATTTACCTGCATATTGTAAGTTTTTTTTTTTAAAAAAAAAAAAGAAAAAGAATTTTTCACAAGAGAGACTTTGTAAAACCAATGAGAGAAGAACTAACAGAAATGTAATATTTCATAGATGAAACAGCACTATTAACTAAAGAACTGTTTTCAGCAATGTAGTCTTTTTTGTTTAGAATAATGGTAGAATTTCCTTTATTAGTGTAGAGTACACAATGCTGGAATCTTATTGCTTTGACAAAGTTAAATATAAAGTCAGCAAAAGCTCAGTTATTTCCATAAGTTAGTGTTTTATTCCTGTTTAAAGATTATACTAGAAATAAGAAAAATCACATTTCAAGTTATGACCTGAAAGTTTGTATAGATTTTCCAGCCTGGATTATTCTTCACCAGATTATCAGCAAGCCACATCCAGCAACATTGGCATTTTGAAATCTCTCACCTGGACTTCACAACATGTTAATCTGTAATGTCCAGACAAAATCTGGACTTGCCCATGAACAGTACAGAAGTCATCCAATCTCTCATTGTCCACTCAAGATGGACTATAGCACAGCCTTGCAATGCTGATTAGTGATATGCAGATACATACACACTTTTCTATGTTGAGACAATGACACCTGCTGCGTTTTAAAGGTCAGATTTCAACTGAGTCACTGTCTGGAAATAGTTTCTTCTTGATCGAAAAACCTAAAAAAGCAATCCTGACAAAGTGTTGTTGACTTGGATCAGCCTCCACCATGTCATCTAGCAGCTTGCCAAGTGTTCACTGTCAAGTCCAGGCCTTAGAAGTGACTGTTGGCTTATGCCAAAGTTGTTTGCCAGATGACATTGAGCTGCTCCAGTCTACCACATACCAATTCCTCTGGCAAGTTATGTAGCCATCAAAATGCTGACTCTGTTGCTCTACCATACTAACCAGCATTAAAAAACTACCAATTTAGCAATGAAGCACTGATCCCATATTTCAGCATGCAACACAATGAAATGTGTGTGAAAATCAGGGAGCTCCATATCCATGTGCATTTCAAACCTTGACACAGTAGAGAAAATTCAGTGACACAGTGGGTGAGGGTCCCAAAGGGGTATTTAGGGTTAGGGAATGAAAGTTAATTGTACTAATATTAGATGTAATATTAATGGTTTTCGTTGATAATTATTTGATACTTGGTAAATTTTTAGTAGTGCTGCTCAAAGCTAATCCATACTTTAAACTGAATGTGATAAATCTGATGAACTTATTTAAAAAATAGATAGTCTTCAATGATAAATAAATACAAAATAGTATCAGAAGACACTAGATTAAACGATGTTCTTCCCTATTTCTAATCTGCATAAACTTTAGGTAACAAGCAGCTGTAATACACCATTTCAGCAAGATCGATTTTACATCTGAATTGATAAATTCTAAGGCTTACTTAAAAATACTCTTTCCAGTGATACGATAATAATTTAAATATTTAAAATTATTAATTTTTTTTATTTTTTTTGGAGAGTTATATTAAAAAAATTTTTTAATGTAATAACAAATACAACAATTTGAAAAGTTTATAAATATTTTTCACAACACATTAAATTATTAATACAAAAAATACCTGCAAAAAGCAATAGTAGTTGATATTTCTGGACTGAGAAACTGCCTTAATTATCTCTGTTCTTTTCTGTCAACTTGCAGTATTCTCTCCTCATCAGTCATCAGATCATACAAGTAAAGCAACAAAAATGGTCACCATGCCATGTGTGATGTCTCTATGGTGAACCAGATAAGAAACTATAGATCATCTGACATCTTTAAAAAAGGAAATAGATGCCTTATGTACTGATGTCTCATGATGAGTAACTATTCTTTTTAGAATTAGTTTTCTCCGCGTGTTTTTGTTGTATGAACGACAAAATTTAGTCTTATTCAAAGAAAAAAATAATTTGAATATACATTTTAAAATTTCCTATTAAGAAAGCTCTCACTTAAATGCAAAAGAAGAAGAAAAAAACTAACAGTAGAAGATTTGTGTGTTTGCTAATTACACTGAAGTAACCCAACAAATTATGCTGATTTCAGGTAAAGCAGAAAGTCAACATATGTTAATTACCAAAACTAAAAATGCTAAAATTGTACCATAAAAGTAAATTGTCAAACACTAATTTGATATTTTTTTTTTTTTTTTTGTCCTTTGTAACTGATGCTGCTGCTGCTGCTGCAAACAGTATTCCGTTGTCAGCAGTCAGCAGAACTCCAGCAGGAGTTGTTTATAGTGATGACGACTCTGGACTCTCATCATACCACCAACACTCCCTCACCCACTGCTCCACCAGAAGGCATGATGGATACAGTGACCTACTAGAATTTTTCATTTTTAAATGTGAGAAGAAACCACATGGCCATCTGGTGAGGAGGAGAAAGAAGAAACTGATGTGCCAACCTGAGCCAGAACCAACTGGGATGTGCTTGATCTCAGGCCTTGGCAGTCCAGTAGTCTACCACTGGACCACAATATTATGCAATACGCAATAAATCAAATTAGAATTTTGATGATTTAAGCATAAAGGGAGCATTCCCATGTTGTGTAACCTCCTGGTCTTATTGTCTCTCCAGTTTCTCAAACAAAAGGTCAGAGTATTGGCACCTGACTATTAAGGGTTCAGGACTCAATTATTTTTAGCCTCCAAGATGCTTTGATAGATAGGATTAGATGTACCTTGTTGTGGCAGATAATGGAAAATACAAAAGAGACTCATCAGCCTGCATATGCAGTTCTTTCAAAACTATCGCCCTCCTGTCCCCCTCTCTCAAACAAACAAAGTATCCACAACAGTAAAGAAAATGTTACAAACTTCTCCACATGCTCTATTTCCACTACTGCTCTGGGTATTATAGCCATTTTGCCCTTAGAGGAGGGAGCAGCAAAATGATAAAGAAAATAATAAACATTCGGAAAACAAAGTAATATTTTCATTAAATACATTTAAAAAATTTAGAAACAAGAGAAAGAGAGCTGAACTATGACACCTGTCAGGAAATTGTGAAAGGTATGGTTGATGTGTTTGGAATATGAGTCGTCGTCTATCACTAAAACTATTTCGCATATTTAGATTAGTTACCTGAGGACAGGTTTCCTTTGTTCGCTGTTTCTCCCCCCCTTTTTTTAGAAAAATTGTATTTTTTTTAAAAGCTGTAATTTGTTCACACATTAAATTATTTTAAAATAGGGAAAGCATGTGGAGAAATCTGAAAAAATAACCTGATTAATACACGGAGAGAAAAGAGGATGCTTTAAAGTGGAGCTACTAAAAACACAAGAAGACAAACCTGACAACAATTTTAAAACATGGGGGTGTGCAGAGTAAAACAATTAAGATGGGTCAGACGACAGTTTAAACGCTGGATGCCAAGCGCAGGTCCACAAACTGAAGCCGACCAGAAACTGCAGAATGGCGCAGTTAGCTGAGGCTGGCCTGACATAGACTGGACCCTAGGATAAACTTTTAAACAGATCTCTGGAAAGACAGAAGCAATTGCTGGAAGGCGGGCAAGATTAGGCTCAAAAAGGTAAAAAACAAAAAAAGTTTTGTCGCTGTAACCTAATGTACTAGCAATCAAAACTATAAAGAAAACAGTCTCTGAATCGTTAACAGACCTGTCTGGTTATAGGAAAATATCTGTTACTGAGTAAAATTCTAATGTCTCTATAAAAAAAAATACTTATAAAAGTTGTTTTTTTTTCCATTTATTGGAATCCATCATTATTTATATGAATGATTTTATAATAATAATAATATCGAGATTATACCATTAAAATAAAAACCTCTAAATCAGTATTTTTCTAGGATTATGCATGTTATTCCATTCTTTAGTTCTTGCCTCTAAATCGGTATTTCTGAGAGTTCAGTATGAAAACAAACTGATATTGCTTTGATAAATGTCAATCCCTTTGTTTGCATTTCTTGCTACAAATGTTAACCCTATATAAAGAAAGGGACAAAATAATTCAGTATTTCATAAAACAAACAAAACCTTTTCCTATCTGCAGGATATACACAATAAAATAAAAGCCGTTTGTAGGCATAACATATATGACTCCACTCTACTTTGAGATATGGCTTCAGTGCCATTTTCAATGAGAAACCACTGTGAATTCTTGGGCTGTGGCTACTTCTGAAATTTCTTAGTTTTGTTACTTGAAATGCTATTTATTGAACCGATTTAATACCAAATTAATTTATTTAAGAAAAGATAATGACTTATTAGAAAAATTTCAATAGAATTCTATTTTTAAATGTTTTCCAGATTTTAAAAGCATTTAGAAGGTTCACAAAGATTAAAGATATTAAATTTATGTGAGTCAGACTTTAGATTTTTTGAGATCTGACTTATAAACTAAGTAACAGTTTGAGGATCCAGTCACTTCTTTCTGTTGTTGACAATTAACAATACTAAAGCTTATAATTATAAATTTGCTAGAGCTTCACTCAGGATGGCTTCAGATTAAAAATTTTTTTTTTTCTTTTTTTTAAAAAAATTCCAGTAATGGAACTGTAAACAGATAGAATAAATCACCAGTGATAACAATAATGTATGCAATAACTTAACCCAAACAAATTATTTACATAACACGAAGTGGTGACAGAAGGGCAAATAACAAAAAGAATTATTAGCACTAAATATTTATTAAAATCTTTCAAAGCTGTTGTCTTATGATTTTTGTTTTGTCATAATAAGTCCACGATAGAGTCTGTCATGCATAATTATTGCAAACACTGTTCCATCTCTTAGCTACATATTCCTAAAACTTGACATGTCTCTAAACATGATTAAATAAAGATGATGATATTTTGGTAACACCCATAAATCCATGTTCCTGGATTTCTTTCTGTAATTTATTAAAGTTTATAACTAAACCCAGAATCAATCATAGACCCATAATCCTGCTCACTGACATCCTATTCCTATCCAAATACCACACAGACAGAAACAATTAGAATTTCGTTTAACATCACTTTGCAGATGCTTAAAAACAACAAAACACAAACGACCAATGCTTGCACTAATGACACAAACAGTGGTAACACATGATCCTGTTTGTGTGTGCCAATTTTCTGTCAACTCACACATGAACAATGTAAGAACAAATGGCAACCTGATGACACAGCCTGCAATTCTTTGCATTAAACATAACTGGGGGATAATGAACTCTCTAACTCAGTGGTTCCCAACCTTTTTCTAAAAATGTTGCTTCGCGGTCCCCCTAGATTTTTTTTTTTACCCTTTGCGGTCCCCCATAAAATCAGCTCAACCTAATATTTATGTATTATTATTATGTTGCATGTCAAGTTTTTGTTTCTATGTCGTCAAATGAGTATTTCCCAAAATTTCAGAAACTTTTCTATATATATCATATAATCCACTCAGAATTTTTGAAAATATTCAAAGTGTACTAAACGCACTTATTCTAAACCGTTAGTCAATTTAAAAGTCTTAAAAAAAACTGTTGAATAAAATTTATTCAAAATATGACAATTCTCGAAAATCAAATGAAGAAAAAGTTCCGTGAGAGATCTGCACCTGTTTGGCCTTCAATATTTTATCAATGTTGGGCTGCGTTTTTGAAAGAGCCACTCTCATGTCATGCGTTACATCGAGTTTGTTTCTCAATCTGGTTTTGATTGAAACAAGAGTTGAGAACGCTGACTCACACTCACAGGTTGTTGCGAACGGAATCAGCAATTTGAGAGCCATCTTTGCAACATCCGGATATGATTGTACCATTTCAATCCAGAAGTCGCTGCAACGCATCTGGCGAAAAGCATTTTTGGCAGCTCCATCATTCACCAAGTCAATGAACTGCTCTTCAATGAGATGGTCTTCGGAAGGCAGCTCAATGACGGAGATGGAGAATGGATTCGAGAGAAAGTTATAATACTTCTGAAAATCGTGAAATTCAGGAAAATAGCCTGCAAGCTCTGTGCGGAGAATATCAATGTGATTCTTCATCAACTTGAGAATACCAGAATCGACTGAGAGATTATTTTCATCGAGGAAAGCATTGAGCTCCGGAAATGGTGCAAAATTCTTCCTTGTTAATGCCACAATTCCAGCTTCATCCTGAAAGCATTCATTTTTTTCATGGCAGTGGAGCACGGTGATCTCCTTCCCTTGTAATTCCAAATTAACGCAGTTAAGTGCCTCGAATATGTCCACCAAAAACGAAAGGCGCACGAGTCAGCGACCCCTTCGCGGTCCCCCTGAAATCGCTTCGCGGTCCCCTAAGGGGACCGCAGACCCCAGGTTGAGAACCACGGCTCTAACTAAAAAAAATCATATTTTATTCTTTTCATTTTTAAATTATAAAGCTAACGAAACCACCACTGAAATGATGTTTTAAAAATTTTCTTAAAGCTAGAAAATCAGTTAACACATCTGGCCCCAAAAACAAGAACCATGCAATTTACTTCAACCATAAGAAATACGTTGGTTTTTGGTGGCCCCTTTCATTCTACCTGAGTAAAAGAGCGTTGTTCAACTAGAAAAATCCATCAGTCTAGGTCACAGTCTAGTGGAGAGTGTGCTCCATCACAGGTTGTGACCAGCACAACTGTAAAATAAAGGTTAAAAATTATCAAAATGGTTCCAGAACACAGTGCATTAAGTACATTTAGTATTGAAGATAGGAGTATCTTGCTGACTGATAGGTGAGAAAATGTTCTGCTGGTGCAAGAAGTGTTAGTCAAATTATAATGTCCAAAAAAAACTTAGCAACAAACAGGTTGTAAGACCGAGACTGGCTCAAGCTACTTAAATACCTCCAAATATAGAAAGACCCAAAGCAAAACATCTGCTTGTGTTACAAAAATAACAGGTCATGTCAAAAGTCTTTCTTGGGATTGAAACCTGATGGTGACATCAGAGAAGGATATCAGAAATACATGTTCATTAGTTAGCTGTGTTACTACTAATTATGTGATGAGAAAAAGTAAAACTAACCCTCTCAGTGATCTAAAATAATTTTTTCTTCAAAAAAAAAAATTCTTTGCTTGAAATTTTGAATTTAATCATAAAACTATCACATTCAGCAACTTTAATAAAACATGCACATTAAATTATGACTTTTCTAAAATGGGTTTTAAATTGGTGCATATCTGCAGATGGCACTAGTGATGTATTAGAAAAGATTAATAGACTAACTAGCTTATACAAATACCTTCCCCCCATTTTAATGGCTAATAGTAAACTAAAGAGAAAAGAAACTAAAAGTCACTTAATAACAACAAAGAAAAATGTTTAATAACAATTTTACAAATAATAGAATGCAATATAAATGATAATGCTCACACAGGTGTCTTAACATTATATCTCCAGCCTCTTGTCTTCTCTTCTAGGGCAGATTCTGGACATAGTTTTTATGTATAATTTTTTTAAAATTTGTTCTTTAGATATTTTAACTTTCACTGTATTAGTGTCATAGCATGATTTTTGTTAAACAATAGTAGTCAGTTTTACATGACCTTGAACTTTATCACAAGCCAGCCCCAAAAGAATTCTTTTCATACCAATATTTCTAATTGAAAAAATAAAAGAATGGTTACTGTACTATATAACCTAGTCAAGGATACTACAAGACAGGTGATCTAGATGGTAAATTTTTGGAGTTCAAGTTAATCATAAATGACAATTAAATGCAGCATGCTGAAGAATCCATATTATAAAGAAAATTTGGTTACAAATGCAATTCCATGGACTGCACAATAACATCTAACCAAGGGATGCAAATGTTGCTGAGTGCAGAAAAAGTTAGCCGGTAAAGTCTGTGAATTTCAACAAGCAGACAATCATCACAGATCAAAGGTTCTAACAGTAAGTGGAATTTCCAGTAGTAATCATAACTTTACTTGATAGAGGATATTTTTCTCTTTAAGAATTCTAATCTGTCCCAGGTTTTGTCTTTCCTAATGGGAGCTTTTGTACATCTTATTTTAGTGCATGAAAGATGCCAACTTGGTTTAGTTGATTATACTAAATGGAAGGACTTAAACGGCTGCCTAGTGAGGAATGTCAACAGCAGAAAAACCATAAAAGAACTAAACTAAGCAAACAGGCAATCTTCTGCAATAAGTTTTTACAAAGAAAAGCTATTACCAGAACCAAATGCAACTATACATGATAGTGATAAACCTGCTGTACTTGACTCACCTGATAAAAATAGTGCTAATGCAGGAGTGACTTCTGCAGCTGCAACTGAATGTGTGAATGATGATGCCAGTGAGACATGGGGATATATGGAAACTACCTATTTAAATGAGGAAATCTTAGCTTTGTCATATCCTGCTAACTGGCCATCCAACTTAACTGATTCAGTGAGAACACTCATTGTTATCAAGGGACCAGCTAAGACAAGTGCAGATTTTAACAATTTCATTTACTTATTTTTATTTATTGCATTTTATCATTCCACTTAAAATTTGTTCAGAAATGTGCTACATATTCTGCCAGCAATCACTAGAAAGTAATAAAAAGTTGTGAATGAAGAAGGATATCACAAAGTAATCTGCCTGGGGCAGCCTAACACTTTTATCTTGTAGTCAGAGAAGAGCTATTAATAAAGAATCTAGCTTAAAGAAAAGGTTTTGTATTAGCTTTTTAAGCCAAACCTTTTACGAGTATTATGTTTGTCTTTACAGTAACCTTTTAATAATCCAAGATGATACTGAACTACACATGAATCAACAATGAAATAGGCTGAACAATGCAGTTAGGTTTAACTTTGCTAATTACTCGTGCTAAAGGAAGCATGATACCAGAAATCTCTCTCTCTCTCGCAAGCAGATTTTGTTTTAAAGTTTAGTTCTATGTATCTGTTTGGAACTTGTTAAATATTATTCTACATTCATGCAGATACATCTACAAAAGCAAATAAATAAAATATTTCTAATTTCTGCATTCAGAATCACTTCTCATAGATGAAACACTTTGTTCTTACATATTTTTTAATATATAAAAGAGACTACTGAACTAATAGGGAAATTCAACTAAAAGCTGGTAGAAATAGCATTTAATATTGTGCACAAATAAATATTTAAGTATTAACATAGAAAATAGGTTTTAATGCTTCATTTGAATAACAATGGAGACTATACCAGCTGCTGGTTAGATACAACAGTATCATCATGTTCAAATGTTTTGTATTTATACACATATTCAAGACGTATGTTAATTTATTAAATCTACATAAATAACAAAATTACATGTTTAAAATGACACATCCTTGAAAAAATTAACAGACTACATATTTAAGTGATATCCAGTATACACTAAAAAGTGTCCATGTGTATGTTCTCATTCTGAGAAGACATCCTTTAAAAAACATTGCTGAATATTCAATGACAGAAATATGAAAATATGGTAATTTCTCAGCAGCTAACAGTAAGATGATTGTTTTATGGAATAGTGTAAACTGGTCAACACAAAACTCAGGAACAAACAGACTTCCTACTTAAGATGATGTTGCTGTTTGCCAATGATCCTTTGATGGCAGAACTCACCCACATTAATTGTTTATAATGGTGATGAGTAGTAGTTCAAGTAGAATATAGCAATGATCATGTCCAAATAAACATGTAAACATCTCAGATCTGCCTCTGTACCGCTCTGATGTTTTCAACTACTATTTTAAGACTTTTGTCATTGTTATTCTTTCAAACACATCTATTTGATCAAGTACAAACCTAATAGAGCAGACAAAATATTTAACAGAATATACTTTAAAAAAAAATGAATTAAAAACTTCAAGATCACATGTTTGCGCATCTTTAAATGGTCTCCAGTGAAGATCAAGAGCTAGATGCCAAATAATCTACTGTATCCACATGTATTTGAGCTGTTTGAGATCCACATGTTGCCAGATGTGAAAATGTTTGCTAAGGTGAACTACCCAGTAAATACTTCAGTCTGTAGTTTTTACTTCCTAGATTTTTCTTATTTTATTCACAGTACAAGCACATACAGAAAATAAATAATTTTCCTGAAAATCAAAGATTTACCAACTTGCCTCTGGCATGGCAGGAAGCACAATGACTGCCTGTAAGTGGGGCATGAATAAATTCTGATCTAACCCCTATTTCTAATAAGCAGTTATTATGATGTTAACTTTTTAAAACCAAAATGTGATAATAAAGTTAAAATTCATTGTCAAATTATCCTTCAAAAAAAGAATTTCCATAGCACTACGAGCAAGCCATGTGGGTTTCCTCTGTGCACTCCAGTTATCTCCCGCAGAAATAAAGAGGTCTAGTAGTAGTTTTCCGAGTACTTGTAGGAGAAGTTCCATGGGTAACTCTTGTCTGTCTCACATCTGGACCCTAACCATACCCAGGTAACTTGGTCACCTTGGCTGATACCCCCTCAGCTTCCCATTCTATCTCCCTGCTGTGAGACTTCCTTAGACCTTGGGACTGGGAAAGGAGAACCAGCAGTAAAAAACAACAAGAAAATCTAGTTTGTTTAAAGAAATAAAATCATAATCTGGCTGTTTTTGATCAACATGCTTAAAAAAAATAGACTACTTGTTAAAATTTTCCCTCCAGAGAAGCCATACAAAAAAAAACAAAAAAAACAAGGAAACAATGCAACCGAATATCGGAGAAAGTTGATCAATCAAAGTCTTCAAAAGCGACTTTGCCTCAGAAAATTATGAAGTCTGCTTACTACAGCAGACAGTGTGTAACCTCTCAACTTATATATAACACGTTAAACAACTTACAAGTCTCGGATATGGTATTCTGTAGTGAAGTGCTAAAAGGTAAGACAAAGAAATGTAATTAGAAATGAAAAATATACAAAATAAAAATTACATTAAAATCGTTAAACAATTAAACAATGTATTTCCTGTAAAGAAAACCATTTTGAGATTTGCCTGAATCTGATATATCAAAACAATGGCTTCAAATCATATAGCAGCAAATTCAGAATGCCCAAAGTAGAGAGAGAAGAATTAGTACATACATACCATATTTCTAACACAGTCTATTGTTTTATATTAAAAAAAAAAAATTTGAAGTCTGTAACTATCAAAACTAGAAATTTTTATTTCCATTTTTCTATAAAGTTCAACACAAGAAATAGGCTAAATGTTAAAGCAGATACATAGTAAACCTTAAAAGAGCTTCTATCTGCTAAATAATTTTTAAAAGCATAAAAAAGTATGCGAAAAATCCTAATAAAATGCTCAGCAGTCAATGAACCTGGCTAAAGGTTTGACTGCTGAAAGATACCAAAATTTCTGATGAAGCTCCCAGACACTGTAGCTGTAATGATGTTTGCAATTTAAAAGGCAGAACTAAATTTTGTTTGTTTGTTTCTTTGTTAAATAAATAACTAATTGCTTATCTTGGGAATAAAATTTGTTGGTTTCTTCTTTGCGGGAATGCATCCTTAAATATATAAAAAATAGAAATTTGTTTTATTTTCTGTACAGCCAGGTTCTGAGTTGGTGGGGGTTCTGTATGGTTTTATGTTGCCAAAAGGTGCACGAACAGATACACACAGACCACTTTCCTTCCAACCTTCTGATCCATTCCAACTGTAAATGATTTGAGCTGCACATATTACATAAATATATGAATTGCCTTTCCATACTTCAATAAAGGTACAATATATCCAGGTTAGGAAGCTTTTAGCTGGCTATAACTGTGTTCCCTCCATTTCCCTGTACTCATAGATTTATTAAATATGTAAAAACCAATTGGCACCCATAATGATTTAAATTTTCCAAACAGGAACAAACCAGAGTTTTGTGGGGCAATTCTTTCAACAAATTAGTACCACTGTAACATCAAAGTAAGTTTCTTTTAGAAGAAAAAAGAAATTAATTTTAAATTACATTGTATTAAACTCAATTTATTTTAAAATATTAATCAAGTTTTAATTTCCTTCTAGTTAGAATATACTAGAGATGTCTGATTGAAACCTGACCAGATGCCTTTATTGCAATACTATTTCAGCTGACACACACACACATGCTCTATTAAAACAATAAACTGTCCTGTAGCAACACAGTACTAGCAATAAGATTATTATTTTGAGTACTAATTTAATCTTTGACAATGAGCATCTTGTTTAAATCTTTATAGTATTATTTATCTATCCACAAACAAAATTTATATTTCAGATTACTGAAAACTAAAAATTGGAGTTGCTTGGATCTTTCTTTCTACCATACTAGTAGAGTTTGTTGTTAATTAATAGTTTACACGATCCAACATGAGTATCGAGTACTATTATTTAAATAAAAATTACACACACCAACGACTTCTCTTTAACTATCTACATTCTTACATATGGGAGAAAGCTGTAGAATAATTACAGCAGAAAATTTGATAACTAGATTTCTAATGTTTATCCTGCTTAGTGCTTATACATATTAACTGCATTTTTATACTACAGGGTGCCCCACAAAAAAACCAGGAAATTTTAAAAGTCCAGATCTCAACATAATGGATTTTACCACGTGGGGTTTACTGTTACATCAACTTCAATTACAGAGGAGAGAGGTCACAGACATACAATCCTTAAAACCTGTGCTGATGGAAGCTTGGAACAATATCCCGCTTGAAGTTATCCAAAGGGCAACTGGAAGTTGGCAAGACCGTTTACGTCGTTGTGCAGCTGCCCACGGAAAGCATTTTGAACACCACATCTAACATTTGTGTTTTTGTTCTGTTTTAAGCTACCAAATTTCTATCCTTTGCTTTTGTTTTAAATAACTACCAAAATTTCCAACAATTAAATAAACTGTACCAAATATCCTGGTTTTTTGTGGGGCACCTTGTACTATTCATTTAGATACACAATTATCTCCCTTTAAATAATGTAAAATGACTTATTTTCCTTAAGCCACGAATAAAAGAAATCATTTCAATTTTCTAATACTTTCATTTAGTTACATTTTTCTTTTCTTTCGCTTTTTATTTCCATCAATCTATTGTCTGGTAAAAATTTAAAAAAACTAATAAATACAATTCAACATACACAGAAAAAAAAAATAGTCCTGTATTGCTGTAGGGGTTAACAGTCTATGTAGTATGCATACTGATACTCGTTTAACAGATAAAAAGTTGCATTGATCAGATTCTTTTCAAGCACTTTCCTTGGTAAATGGGGATTGAGAGAGAGAGAGAGAGAGATAAAAGCAGGAAAAACAAAAAAATTGATCAATTACTGCAACTGCTTCTAGTCACTAATAAGGTTGTTAAAAAGATTATATTTTTAAAAAACTTCTACAATATTACAACTTCACCACAAATACTATTTCACTTTCAAGCAAAGCATGTGCTGCCTGAAGCTCAGCAACAGTGTAAATAAACACAGCATCAACTAAAGCAAATGTTCAGTTCAGTTCAATTGAGAATTATTCTCAAATTTTACACACACACAGTTCCCTAACCTAGTAATTTGGTCACCTGCTGTTATTACAGTACAACTTACTCGATAACTTGAAGTTTCAGGGGTTTCCCAAAATCCTAAGTTATCCAAAGTTAGACTCGGAAGTTGACTTATTTATCTAAGTTACTAGTTTTTCTATTCCATGCATTTCTGTTCAGGTAAACATCATTGGTCTTATTGGTATTTTTAAGTCATGGAAAGATTAGTTGGAGGAATGGTAAACTGCTTTTGCTATCTCTGTTTTACTTTTTAGTCCTTTTTTCAACTTCAAAAATCACCTGATACTTTATCTCAATTTTGAGAGTCCACAGTGATGTTGTACTGATGTGCAAGTTGCTACTGACAAGTTGCTGCTGCTGCAGTGATATGTCAAAAGACAAGTGATACAAGGAGGGAGTTGTTGATTTTTTTATATGATAGAAGAATAAACTGTGATTTCTTATCTCTTTTAATCGTATATCAAATGTTCACAACTCACAAAATGTCACAATAAACACCCTTTCATTAACTGACAATACATTAATAAAGTAATTAGCTTCATGATGATAAATAACTTATGTAATGGAATTCATTTTCTTAAACACATGGTTATTTTAATAAAAATCAATCATCCAATTTCAGCTGACAAATTTTCAGTTATAAAGAGAAATTAATATGCAACTGCACTTCAAAGGACTAAAAAATACCTCAACTTATCCAACTTAAACCAAGTTCAGGTCATCAAGTTTTTATGAGAAAGATAGGCATTTTGCCAAAACACCTGTCTCTTCAAGTTAAACAGTATATCTGAATTACCAAGTCTACAATCATCACAACAAGTGATGCCCCTCTCCCAGACTACATGTCTAAGCACACTTTAATAATATATATGCATCAGAGTTTTTAAGTTATAAGCAACCAATTCCGTGAATAACTTTATGCTCACCCAGAACTTATCATTCTTTTAAATGTATCCAGCTTTTGAAAAAAAAAAACAAATTATTTTCTTTAAATTTTTTTGTTTTGTTTTCAGAGTTCATTTCAGTTAAATCAATGCTTACCGAGTTCAATTCTTGTTTCTGCCTCCTGTATGCATAGCTTTATTTCATCTGCAGATTTGACCTGCAAAAATAATGCCCCATCTTCATATTTTATAAAAGGTGATAAAATAAATAAAAGACAACCTTAAAAACGTCAAAATTATATTAATCTTTTTTTTTGTTGGAAAGAACGACACGAGAATTGATACAGGGGAAACAACTCTTACAAAGCAAATTTAAATAGTCAGCACATAGATTGATCACAGGTTGTCAGAAGCCATTCAGGTTGACTCTTTTTTTGCAAACTTTTGTCAAACCATAAAACTTAGTACGAGTCTTTACCAACAAGGACAGCTTACAGCAAAGAAGCGTTCAGTTTTTTTTTTTTAAACTATATTCTAAGTCTGGCTCAGAGAGTGAAAAACGGAGAATCTGAGAGATTAAATAGGGGTTGTCATATCAAGAAATCACTTCCAATCTAAGTAAACTAATCCCATAAAGTTTCTTAGATATAAAGATTTTTTAAAAAAAAATTTTTTTTTCCGTAATTTAAGTATGTTTTTGAATTACAAAATATAAGTCCACCCTCCAATGACATTGTCTTTGATGCCAAAACATTAAGAGCTTTTATTACAAGGAAATAAAATAACAAAAGGATTAGACAGTTTGCAGATAGGTTGTAAATGGCAAACCAAAGGAAAAACTCACATGCTTGTTCTTTCTAAAGAGATTCTTAGCCTCACTGATTATGTATTGTTTTTCAGAAACCGTATCTTCTACAACCCCTGTCATTGCTTCCCAAGTTTTGGCCAGCCGCAAAATTCTACGGTATGCCGACAACACCTCTTGTCTCTGCGCCATGGTGTCAATGGGGCACACATCTATGGACAGATCTTGCAACCTTAAAAATAATATGTATAAATATATCAATAAAGCAGTTTAAAAGAACACGGAAAAAAAAAAAAGAAGTTAAAATTCCAACAAAACCAGCTTTTAAAAAGTAAATTAAAATGTGCTAAGCTGGAAATAATGCAAAATTCTTTCTTTGGGTGGCTACTATATTTTAACTTGAAAGCCCAATGGATCAGTGGTAAAGGTGGACATACAGTAGTTGACTAATAATTACAAACAGAAGTTCTACTCAGGGAAGCAAGTGGGTGGTCTCTGTTGGCACAAACCATAGCCAAATCAAATTATTGAGGAAGCAGTCATAAATACAATCTGTACTCAGTTACTGCAAAGCAAAATGAGTTTGTTAATTTAATAACAATAACAATAATAATAATGCCACATGTTAAGAAATTTCAGTATTAAGTTAATAGTTAAAATATTTGGTAAGCTAATGGAAAATAGATGTAGAAAAACTTCAACATTCCATTTGTTTCTGATCAAGTTCATTGCACAGGTTGGAATTTGCTGCTGCTAATGTAAACCTTGTGTCAAAAACTGGAATTGCTTACTCTTTCAAAAGAAAAATTACAAAGAAAAAAGTTAATTCTGATCAGAGATTCACAAATCCAACAAGGTCGCCCACCCCCATCTCCATATTATTCCCTTGTAGTAATTAATTCGAAAGCAAAAGGCTCCGCCGAATCGTGCAATGTCCCTTCCAAGTCGTCGTGAGGGATAAAGGGGAGATAATCGCGTCTTCTTCTCCCCCCCCCCGACCACACACGACTACTGTAAATGGCGCCTATGACATTATGTAACTATCAAATTTGTGTACGATGTCACTCGGGCCAGAGAGTGGAGGAGGTCAGGGATATTTGTTCTTTAATTTCCACGCACCCACACAGACACACTCCCGGGGGGGGGGGGAGAGAGAGAGAGCACGTAAGCAAAGCGCCATCCATTCAAGAGTCAAGTTCACCGCCTTGTCTCGGAACTCGTCCATTATCAAAACAAACTGTGAAATTACGGATTCGTGTCGTCGTCGTCGTCCCCGTGGATGGCGAGAGTCGTACAAAAAAGGAAACACAAAACCCTCCTGGAACTTAATCGAGAGCGAGCGAGCGAGCGGGGCGTACTTACTCCCTCCACTCGGCTTCTTCAGCGAGGCGCGCGCGCGCTGCCCGGTGTGTCGGTCGGCCAAGTCACCCGAAAAATAGTTCCGCTTCACCTTCGATGTCATCGACGGTCTGTGGCTATAGACAGATCTATATATATATATATATTTACATATATTTTTTGAGATCCAACTTAGCTTGTGCGCATTCCCCTTCATAGAAAATTTTAAAAAAAATTAAATGTTTCACTATACCTGAATTTCACACACCTGAAACCTGTAGGGGACCCGACAGAAGTCGTGTTTTCAAGGTATCATATCATCAGTAATTTCAAACGTTATTATTGTGTGCCCAAATATTACTCAGTTCCATATATTTTTATATATTTTTTTAAAATATATTGTAATACCTTAGTGATTCTAACTACTACTACCAATATATATATATATATATATATATATATATATATTATTTTTTTTTTTTTACCTATTTCAAAATACCTTGTCGGTTTTTTTAGTAGACACAAGGAAGTTTTACAAAATAAGCCAACCGAAGTTTGTCTATTAAATTAGACAATTATATTTTTCAAATAATTTTATCATATGCTTTGTGTGGTGCTGTGAATGTTTAAATAGCTAAATTATATTTGGCTTGTATAGAAAAGCAAAATTTATTCGAACACCTTTGTGCTATTCCTTCTGTTTGCGGTTTAATCACTGACTTAAAATAAGGAAGCTTCCTGGCTAAAATGTCAAATTCTCTAACTGTGCAGAAAACTGGCTGAATGCTTCCCCATTAGAGGAAAAACACTATTCAGGAGCATCCAGTTTGTATGTGCAATTTTTCAAAGCAGTTTTAAACACAAGAAAATATATTAGTAGTTACTAATTTATACAGTTGGTTTCATATTTATTTAAGTAAACTTTTGATGGCTGGATAATGGTATTTACTGGAATCTGCAATTTAGCTTTTTACTGTTTCAATAAATGCAGATTCTGTATCTTAGTGAGATCACTTCAGCCGCATCATTTGTGAGGGAGTTAAGCCATATTACTGCTTGTCTAAGATCTAGTGAAAGGTTTTAACCTCTTACTGTGCATGTATCTTGATGAACAGTATTGTTATAACTGGTAATTCTAAAAACATTCAGTTAAACAAATTTACAGACTTTTCATTTTTTTGAAGTAGTTTTATTGTTGGTCACTCACAAGAATAGTTTGTTTGACATCACATAATCACTCATATTTGAAGGGAAAAAGTATTAAATTTGGCAGTGTGTGTTTTTATTGTCTGACGATGAGCTTTGAGTTGCATAGACACCATACCACTAGTTTGTTAAATAAAAAATTTGCCAGGATTTCACTAAAACATACAAAGGTAGTAAGGGCATTACGAGTTTATGGAAAAATCTAATTGGGAGACTTGCCTAAAGTTATGGTGTATTGAAATTGTTTGATATTGATCTAGGGCTATACTGAGTATATATCTGATAAAATGGATTCAGCTAAATACAATGGTTTCTCTTTTGCTGCTATCAACCAAATTTTAAAAAATTTTCTGCAGTCTCCTGTCAGCATTTGCTTTTTCTAAACTACATATACTTTTATTAGTATTAATATTTTTTATCTTGGTTTTTATATCATCTGATATGGAAGTCAAAGTAGAACTGGTCAAGTGTGATTGTTTTTTGTTAACACCAATCTTAGTGCTTCTGGAGCATTTTCTATCTTATCTTCAAGTTCAGCAGGCGGCACACTACCAAACATTAGCTGATACCAATTTGAAAGGACAATATCTACTTGTCTCTGTAAAAAAACCTTCATAATTAAAAATCACTAATCAGCTGGGTGGCTGGTGACCTAGTGGTTAGACTACTGGACTGCCAAGGTTGAAGGTCAGAGTTCAAGTCTGGTCTTGTCTGACATACCTCTCTTGGCAGTTTCTTCTTCGCAAGCTAGTTGCATGGATTTCCTCCAAAGTTTAAAAATGAATAGTAGAGCCTTTCCTGCACAAGAGCACTATTGCTGCAGTGGACCTCAGTGGTATGGGTCTGAGGTTATCAAATAAGTACCAGCTTGTTGCTTACTACTAACATTATTACTAGTTTTATTGAGAAAGGTTATAACACATCTAACAGCATCTCGAAACAATCTACAGACAGTTCCAGCAGCAAAAAATTTTTTAATACATTCAAAAAAGTTTGAGGAAAAAGCAGCATTCACAATTACACTAGTTTCCATTAATAGAGGCTAACTAAAAAATTATCAGTCTAGTTTCAGAAAATCCAGACATTTCCAAATTTCTAATTGGTTTCAGCTAACAGAAACTTGATATTTCATGGAGTTAAGACTGCTCCAATGAGATATAAAGAAGAGCTGATAAAATATTTAGGTGTATCACTGTCTGCCTGGCCAGTAGGTAATGTTAATGGCAATACTTCTGGCCTATCTGCTGGTAATGTTAAAACACTAGCTAAACGTTGAAATATCCCTATTTCCCTCCACTTTTCCACCATAGATTAATAAATACAATAAAGGTCCAATGTAAAAATGTGTACATTGATGTACTCTAGTGAAAAGTAAACCATAATATTTGCACTCAAAACATTTCGTGTTGCATCTGTTTTGTAAATTTAGACATCTGGGATTTCACTTTAATGACAGTAACTTGCCAATTTCTGAAATGTTATCCATCATATCTACATGTGGATGATGTCTTACTGAGTAAGATTATTGCATTTCACAATGGTCCACAATTAAATCAAGTATAAAAATTGGTTTCAGTTGTAGGCTTCACAAAAGAACTACAGAGAAAATGTTTTACAGATAAATCAAACTGTTCTGCCCAAACTATCCATTTACTTTTTCAATGTAACTGAGAAAATTAAAGCTGCCATTTTCGTTTTTAAAAATTATATTTCAATTAGTTTAGTATGCAAATTTGGGGTTTAAAATGAGAGAGAGACACTGGGTGATTTAAAAGATAAATCTAAATTTTATTTTTTTAAAAAAATCCTATAAAAAGTTAAAGTTGAGATTTTATAAAAACAAAAAAACACAAAGGTGCATGTTTGATATGAGCATTTTATTACATTCATAATCATAAATAAATATTTGTTAAAGTTACTGATCAAATAAACTAATACTTGAGCATCTCTGTGGACAGACAGATTATAGTTCTGGAAGCTGGACGGTGGAATTTTCAGGCCTACCAATAAGACGTTTTGTGCCAGAAAAGCCCACATAACCTGTTTCTGTAGCCACCAGTTTGCTAGGAAACTGAACAGCTGCTATTAAGGTAAAATCTAATATGTACATATTCATATCAAGAAAACTGCTTCAAAAAACATCACTACACTGTGGGCAAGCAGTTTGTTGAATAACTTCATGTACATAGGAAATTTATGACTAGAACAAAAGTTAATTTTTCATGCATGGTACAATGTCAGCTCTAAATAAACAGTATTGACTACCCCTTATTAGCAACCATGGTTACTTACTGCAATCACAAATAGTATCACAGATATCAGAAAAATTGTTTCTTACTTAAATTCCTTGGAGAAATTTACATGCTCTAAAACAGATCTACTTAGCATTTTAGTACTAATATACATACATATATATGTATGTATATATATTTAAAACGCACAAGAATCTGTTTGATGTTTTTTTTAAGATTAGCTTAAATTCTTAACTTCTGCTTATCTACAATTGACATTAGTGACTAGAGAAAGAGAACTAAAACTAATTAGCAGAGAATATGCTGAACTGGTTTATCAGTGCATATAGATAGATAAGTCAACTAAAGCAAAGTCATCATAATATCATGGTTGTTTCTAAATTAATTATATTGAAAAATTTTACAGTAAGACAGTTTACTATATAAAATATTCAATGGCTTTAAAATCTTGTGGAATGATCAGATGAAAAATTTAGCAACTTTCAAAACAAACAAATGTAAGATGATCAATGAGAAAATCAGGATCACAAAGATGGATAATGTAAGCCACTGTGAAAGGTATTACAGATGGTATTCTTTACCTTATATATATCATATCATCATTGCATTGCAGTGATTCCAGCCAACCCATGCTGCCACATGACATTAGTGTTTAAAGAGATAAGCCTGGAAACAAATCAATGCCTGCAGTGCCTACATATCTGAGAGGGTATATAGCTATGTGGACTTGGCACTGAAAATTAAGATAAATATTAAACTGTTAGATAATAACATGAACTATAAGAGTCAAGCAACAAAAGACACACACATGTTTTTCTTTTTTTAAATTACAAACACCTCACAAATTGCCTCTATTGTTTCTTTCCTTTTTTCCAAAAACAGATTAAAAGGCTACAAGTGAACACTGGAGAAATTCATGTATTTATTCTTTAAGGTAAATATCAGAACCCCAGCTTTATTAGTATTGATCAAATCTTACTGATCTGTGTGACAAAATTAAATTCTTGCTTTAAAAAATTACAACAAATAATGCTGAAATACTGTTGGGGGTATCATGTTTCTTACAAATTATTTTATTAAAAAATAAAACAATATTTTTTTTTAAATTTAGATAAAGGTACATACAAAACAATCTTGACAACCAAAGGAAACATCATGAAAAAAAGTGCTTACATGGTTAAATGAAAAATTATTTGGTCTATCATCTGCAGCTTTGAACTAAATCTCAACCTTCAAGAGAGTACATTTGTGTCATGAAAACTTTTTGAGACAAAAGAAAAGGATTGATTTTTGTTTTTGTAAAACTTCTTTTGTAAAATGAAAAAATCAACACCAGCGTGACAGAGCACCTGCTGAACACAAAACCTACAATACTGCTGTGGAAGCACTTGGCTTATGGATACATTCATGTAGAACCAATTCATGGCTCATTGGTATATTTCAAATCAAACAGTTACATGTTCTTCATGATAGGACTAAACAGTACAGAAGAATCTGCACCAATGTGCATAAATTATGGAAACAAAAGCTAAAGCAAGACAAAAAAAAAAAAAAAGCAAATTTCAAATAATTTTTACTGCTTGGGTAGTATAATTGAATTGTTCATAAAGTAGTTTAATTTTGCATTCTACATAAAAAATAATCCTTACCAGCTTACTCTTTAGAATAATTTTTTTTTTCTCAAAGAATCCTGCTTTTATCAATTAAAGAATACCACATCTTAACTTTCAGAAATAGAATTATTCATAAATGTCTTTGGGTTTTATTTATGATTTGGCAGTAATTGCAATAATCAATCACTTTCAAGTTCTGAAGGTATAAAATTGATGCTAAGAGAATAAAATGTTAAATAGTTTTCTCTCTCTAACATCGTACATTTTAGTTTGTTATTTTTCACATTCACTCAGCTGACTCGATATGTCTTCATGATATACAACATAACTTAAATCTACCTAAACAATCCATTTGATTTCCTACTTACAATGATACTTTTGCTTTTTTTTTTAAAGGTAATACTTAGGAACATATGAGAGAGATTGCGTTGATAAAAAATTACAACACTGCATCCATTTATTATCAGTCATATATGATAATCTAGAAAATACTATAGCATATGGCAACTATGAGAAATAATGGAAGTCTAAAATAACAACACTTTTAAAGAAAATTTCCAAGAATGAGGAATTTCAATTTTGCTAGTGACCAAATGTAAAAATTTTTGTATTTTTAATTTGCTGAGTTTTATTCTGGTGTTGATGACAAGATCTTTGAAATACAGTGTACAAGTATAAATCTATTAACTACTTACTTCAGCATTAGACTGCTGAGACTTAAGAAACAGTGAATTATCAAACAGGGTTGTGTAGCAGAAAACAGTGTAAATGAAGATGATATAGTAGTCTAACTAGATTAAGTTGGTTTCTGCACTGTCTATAATAGTGGTATTTCATGGGCTATGCCACCTGATAGTTGGCTAACAGAAAATGGGAAGGGGAAAAACTGCAACATAACATGACACCTCAAGTTGTTTCAGTATAGCAAATAATCTTCAAAGTTCCAGTCTCTGAAATTCCCTTTCCAAAATTATAACCAATCTAAAAAACATTTTTTTTATGTAGACCTACATTATCAAGCTAATTCTTTTCCATTACATGCCACAGTGCCAATCATGATGCTGCTACCACCACATCAACTAAAACAACAATTAAACTGTCTACGAAAATAAATTTCTGCTGCTATTTATGCAATTCTGCTGAATTTCTCTATCGTCACCAATAGTGAATGTCCAAGAACAGCTAGTGTTACCGCCTCCAGAGGATCAATTGGTGGTCTTGCTCAAGGATGTTTGTGCTGCAAACAATTTCCAAATGCTATTTCAAGCTAGCAGTACATGAACTTGCATCCAGACAGGGTTAGGGTTAATTCAGACCGACCGACCATGGGATGCTAGCACTGTTAAGAATGTATTGATCAGCATGCAGTTAATGCCCACAAAGGCCAGTGGGATAAGAGTAATTCTGGCTTACTTCAAACAATGGAAATCTTGTGTGTGAAGGTAAAAACAGTTTGCAGGTGGAGATAGATAGATAGATTTCTTTCTGGGACAGCTATAAGAAAGCATCAGGTGCCATGAAACTAAGAGATAATACTGCAAACTATTTGACTGCTGTTCTCTCTTTTCATAATTTGAGTTTTAAAGATGAACTGTGTTGGTTTCTTTCTTCTATTGTCAGGGCAGTAAAATTTTTTTAAAATTTGTTAATTTTTTTAGTACAAGAAAAATTGATAATTTCTATGTAAATATGAATAAATTTAAAGTCAGATATATATATATATATACTTAGTAAATAGAGTCTATAGTCTGTGTAATCATAGTTGGAGTGGTGGTGAATGCACCATGATTAGTAAGGTGATACTAGTTCCTGTAAATAGCCCACCCACAATATCTTTCCATTCTATACTGACCGTTGTGATTTTAATATTAAGTAGCTTACCTAATCATTTCAAACATTTAAAAAAAATAGAAATGACATAGAAAGTTCTTTACCATAATATTGATTTTAAAAATTGATACTGCATGTTCTGATGTACTTGCTTCAGGACATTCTCAACTCTATTAACAAGTTGTATCAAACCAGCTTTTTATCATGTTACTCATCAGACCTTGAGACTTGTTCACTCTGCTCCAGAAGAAAAGTTCCAAAGTTTTAGTTTAATAAATTAGCAGTTGTTGTTCCAACTTGGATTCATTCGCTTCTCACCCAACATCTTTCTAATAATGTTCCTTATCACATGATCACCTTATGACTAAATCCGATTGTACAGTTCCATTTGTTAAGAGCTTTCTCATGGTATCTCAGTCAAAATGTGACCAGGGTGCACGATAACCCTGAAAGCATTACAAATGGTGCTTAATACAAAAAGGGTTACTGTGTGTCTGGTTTCAAAGCATCCCAAACACTCAGCATGTTCAGGGTAAACTTTAAAATAAAACACAACAAACAAACATGGAAATCCTACAGAATGGTGGCACTTCTGTTCACGAAAACTCTCTTATTCAGATATGAAAGAGTTTTAAAAAGCGAGATTTCCAAAACTGAATGATCCAACTAGTATGTATGCATTTTAAAAAACACCTGCTCATCTAGTGTGATTATGCAAGAAAATTACCAAAATTTTGTAATGACAGGCAATTAAACTACCGCCATGCAATAGATCCAACCCATCTACTTTTGTAAGGTAGTGGATTGTCAGTAATGACGTAAACTCAACTTAGAGATGGCCCCCATTTTGGATGTGGATGTGTGTAATGCAGAGTTATGTCACTCCAGCATTAATGTAAATGGCTACAATCAAAGAAATGGCATTCTTTCTTCAAATTGCAGATTTCCTATCCTTTTACCATGCAAACAAATCTGGATGACTACATATTTTCTTAAAACTGGCTGACATCCTCATTTGGTTTCATAACATCCACATAGAGTTACATGAGAATGTGCAACAGTAACCAATTTGTGGGGGGGGGGGGGGTCGTTGCATACTCAAGTACTAGCTTGTTAACAATCATGAGAGAGAGGGAGGAGAAAGAGTACAAATAAACTATAATTAAATTCTTTTTGTACAAATTCTGCAAAACATGAAGTAGCTTTTGTGACTTCCTTTTAAAATGTAGAATATCAAGTAGTTCATGGAACTGCAGTCAGATTAGTGCAAAGATAAGACACTCAACAACAACAAAAAAAACATGCACAAACCATTTAAACAAAATTGTAAAAGTAATAGAATGCTTGATAATAAAGATGTTTAAATTATAAAGAACTTATTAAAGATAGACTATATTTTTGCATGTAAACTTTATAATTGGGAAAAAACAAAAACTTTACAATATCCATATAATGACTATTTTATAAGAAATTACTAATGTGAACATTAAAAGACAAAGTAAACTTTAAGTGTTTTATTAATCCCTCAGCCAGAGATTTAAATTTAAGTGATGCATTAGAATACTTTTTGGTTTTAGCTGTACTTGGCAGGAGAGATTAAACTGCTGCAGTTCTGAAATAAAAGATACATTACCATAGGTTATCAGATTTAAAATGACAATAATAAAGGAAGGTCCATAAATTTGAATTAAAGTTAAGCTAATTCGGACTAAATAGTTGGAGAGAGAGAGATGTTCAAGTAGACAAGTTACTTAAAACAACTTTTTTACTAATTATATAAACTAAAGCAAGCTTATTTAAAACAACAGTACTCTGGTTATTCAGCTTCTAGATCAGAAGGCAAATTTTAATTTCTTCTTTACAACAGCTTAGAAATTTTTCCACTTAAAAACAAAGTGTTTTTTTTTTAAAAAAAAAATATCTGAATACACGACCAAGCCAGGTTTTGTTGCTGCTGCTAGGTGCATTAACCTTTAGGCCACAAAATTACCCAATATCCATTTTAAAGAATATTCATGCTAACGGGTAAATAAACAAAATTAAAATGCAATACCTCAGCAGGGTATTTTCATGGCTCTAAGTAAAATAAATTTTCAAAGTGTCATTAAAGCAGACTAAAAAAAAACTAATTTCAAGCAACTTTTTGCAGATATGATTTAACAGTTTTGAATTCTTTTTCTTCCCCTAACCCTGAACTACAATTGTTACTTTACAACTTATCCAAACCATCTATCTTCTTTAGATATTTTCTTATTCTTCACTACTACGGACACGTGTACTTAATGGTTTCATAGATAATGAAACAAAGAAATTAGTTTGAGAATGAAGCTTCCACCTAATACAGTGAAGGAATATGGCTTGAAAATATCCTAAGAAGAATAAATCTCAAAAAAGTGTGTTATAAAATCTGTTGTTTTTTAAAAAATTTCTTCTATCTTCTTAGTAAACTTGATCTTGCATAACAAATCTTTTGATGCACATTAAGTGAAAGAATCTGATTGGTGTCAAGTGTTTTTCTTTTTTTTTTTTAAACATCTCTGTGGAACATTACATATGCATTATCAACAAAGATTACAATGCTGTCAATATAATAAATAAAATGCAGTTACTGTCTGGTCACAGACATCCACAACAACAGAAATAAGTAAACATGAGATGCACTATAAAATAGACAGGTGTGTGTGTGCATTTATACATGTATTTTTAAAGCAATAGAATTCAAAAGATTTAATGCCTGGCATAGTACTGTAAATACTGGAATGACAATTTCATTGAAAAAGTGCATACTTCCAATCAACTGTTTTTCATGTGGGTTGCAATTTTTTTTGTTTATTATCATTATTGCACATCTTTAATATTTAAAAAAATAAACAAACTCAACAACCCCTCCCACCCAAAAAAATTGCCTGAAAATTCAGAGGCATGCCAGAACTTTTAATTCATGTTTACACTTGTGTAGATTGCAGTTCAGTACAGAGATAAATAATACTGCTTGGAATTGCCATATTCTAAGGAATAGCAACTAGAAACAATCTATAAAAATGAATATAAAATGAGCCATAGAAATTATTCCTCAGCATTAGACAAATGAACTTTTACTGCAACACTTTTCACATATTCCTAATGAGAGCATTGTTTAGCTTCATGAGAAAGTGACAATACTAGCAATTTCTTTCTTTTCTTTTCTTTTTTTAGTTTGAAAACCAACTCAACAACGGTGCATGGAAACTCATGCTTGAGGTTATCAAACAGACAAAAAAATAAACACACAGTCCAGCAAGAAAATACATCGTAGGCAAATGAATATACAAGGGGGGGGGGACAGGTTAAAAGCTCATTTTGTACCTTTGGCACTTCAAAACAATGGCTTATTGCAATTCCCTTCCAGTAAACAAGTATTTGATATTTCATTAAAAACAATGTTAAAATGTTCATGAGGATGCAGACAATATGTCAGATAAAAATAAGAATGGAAATTAAATGTATTAAAAGAAAATATTCTTCATATGTATATGCGTATCCACATTACATTTTATTGTTCTATGCTTTATTCATGTCAAATGTTTATATTATTGCACAAGCCATGGTAGGTGAATACACAGAACGAAAGAGAATATTTCATTTACTATAAATATGCACATATAATTGATATGCAGATACAGTACATCCCATTTTGTCAGGTTACAGATCTAATCTTACATTTCCAGCTGATTTAAGTCTGTACTAAGTATAACAGATATTTATTACACTTACAAAAAAAATTTTTTTTAATACAGATGGACTAATATTAGTGATACTGACCTAAAAACTAAAGAAATAATCTACACGGTATGCAGTAGCCCATTTTTATTTCTTTTTTATGATTCATTATTTTCAATTTCTTACTGGCCATTTGAAAAGTTTGTCTTGGTCAGTAATTCACAGCACATGCAAATCAAAATAAAATTTGGTCATAAAATCAGCCTAAAACCTCCCACCCAACAAAGTTTATAAAGGAAATATACTATATGCAAATATTTACAGTATTTATTTTGTCTATCTTAAAAAGTTATCATTTAATGTTTTACAGGAAAGTTAAATATACCTTGCAACAGCTCAACTAATAACCAAGAAAATAATATTTATTTAAAAACAAAAAAAGTAGTTTGCATTCAGGTATTTGTTCATATAAAATAGTTTAATAACAAATGTTCTCTTCTGCTTGTCTAAATATCTTTAAGGCCTTTTTGCTTTAAAGCAGATGGCTAAATGTACCATTCTAAGGACTTTACTAAAATTGAGAACATTTTCTCAGAATCTTAAAACAGTTAAGTATAGATTGAGAGATCAAAGCTCATATCTAAATCATTCATTTATCCAGTGTTTAAATTCATACCACTTGTATTGCAATTAAAACTTACAGGGGCAATAAATTAAAAATTAGTTGCAGATTTTTAAGCACCAAGAGTTACAAACAATAAGAGGCACACAGTACAGACACTAAGAGCAGGAGTCTTCAATCTGTCTTTACATTCTGATTTTTTCGATCATTTTCGTATTCTACAAAATCATCAAAGAGACTTGGCCATGCCTCTGTATCGTCGTAGGATGTCAGGTCATCTCCTACTTGCTCTGTAAAATTTAAAAACATGTCCCAAGTGTCCTTTGGAATGCCTCTGATAGTGGGATGTTTTTCAAGAAATTCCAACCAGTGCTGTAAAATGGCTGGCTCTGTTTGCGAAAAAATAAGTCTCCATAAAATGACTGCCATATCAATGGGCAAAGTTCGCTGTCCAGCATCTAGCCCAAATTTGTAAGTCCACCTGTAAAGTTCTTTAAACGACTGTTTGTTCTGAACTTCTGCCAAAAGTTCTTGAAACTTAGACTGTATTCCTTTAATGGAATCAACTCTAAGATTTTTACAACCACTAACAAATTCTTCACGCGTAAAACAACACATTGTGCTTGCCTGAAATTTCCAAGCCAAAACTAACACAAGGAATTCTTCTGGTTTCACATCTAGATCTACACAGAATTTTTCTATTCCTTCTGCAAGAATAACATCTTCACCGGCATCTCTGTACTGTTCAAACAAAGCCTGGATCTTGGCTTCAGAATAATCACGGGACATCAACGAAACCCGTTTACCGTCCCCATTGTTCTGTTTTTTGATAGGCGGAATTTTAGGATACTGTGGAAACATTTTCCTTGAATCTGACCTAGCAGGGACCTGGGACTTGCTCAAGACATTTACCTGGGCATCTCCAGCTCCATACGAATACTTTGATTCTTTGGGCTGCGCTGTCTCTCTGTTCTGTGCTGCCTGGGTCTGATGGCCATCAACATGGGCAGCAGCGGCATTCGATCGAGATGGTTCACAGCAAGACATGCACTTCCCCATTAGCACTGGCTTACAGAAAAATACTGAATTCTTCTTAAACCTGAAAAACAACAATATATATAAACATTAATTAACAGACTACATTCAAAATGTTTTTTTGACTGATAAACTCCAAATGTCTGAGCTAGATCACTTATTACATAGAATAAAATATAATTCAGTTTTCTCCTTCAAAGTTATTTTAGGTTGGTATTTCTATGATACATAATTTTTTTTGTGTTTTATAGCATCAAGGACTGAAAAACTTTGTGTGTTTCCAAATAAACAATGAAATGAGAACACTAGTTAACACTGCTGCTGCTTTGAGGACCAGCGATACAAACACAACAGCTTAGTTAATACTGACCCACAATGTGACTCTGGATTTATACATGGAAAAGATAAGTGGGGACTTCATTTAAGAATTCAGATTTAAAAAAGCAGAATGTTTTCTCTGTATAGTAAGCAAATGTAATGTTAGTGTTAGAATGCAGTTTGCATTTACATCAGAGATCAGCTTTCCTATAGTGTGTAAAATAAATTGCTTTCCTAAACATTTGATTGATACAGACATGAACTGGAAGCTTAGCAGTTTGTTATTAACATTTATTCTAAGATTATAGTAGTTGAATTAAACAATTCTGATACATTTTTTATTGGGATTGCACTAGAAAAAAATTATCATATAATTCATATTTTTACATAGTTCTTCAACAAATAATTACGAAAATCAGCTTGCAGTCACTAAACCTATTAAAAACAATTTTCACTATATATATATATAAAAAATTAATTCTTAAATATATAAGTTATAAGTTTTTTTTTTTGGTTTAGTTTTGTTTAGACTGTATTCTTTTAGATACAAATTTTGGACAATTATACAGACTAAGGACTTTCAAATGAAGCTCAGCTGATCATGCCATTGGCATATTTGCACACAAACAAACACAAAAGAAATACTTAAATTATTCAAAATGAAAAAAGCAAGCAAGCAGCAACGGAATACATACACAAATAAGCGGTTTTAAGCATTGTTTGTTACTGTTTCAATTTTAAGAGGTCTGCAGACATAAACCAGTCACCCAGCACTGTTGTTGTTGTTGTTGTTGTTGCTGGGATTCGTGAGTCAAACAGTACGTGCTTATCAAATCTAGAACAAAATATGAAAACTCTAGCCAAATCATTTCTTCCTCTGTGAATTTTATTTAGTCAGCAAGAAGCGATAGATCAAGTTGGTAATTTGACAAGTGAGAGAAATATGCATTTAGAAGTGACAAAGATGTTGTAGAATGAATGCAGTGTTAAAGATGACCTACAAGTCACCATTTAGATATTCCGTTTCACAAACAGCTCTAAAAAAATGTCAAGCAAGCAACAGGATTTTGTCAAGAAAAAAACAAACAAAAAAACAAAAACATCATCTTGGCTAAGCAATAGTGCATTTACAAACCAGGGCAAGGCAATCCTTTTATTCTGATCTATAATTACGATAAGAGAGATTTTTTAAAACTCCAAAGTATTTTAAATTAAGCTCAAATGAAGAAAATTAAGCAAATTGTTCATAATAAACACAATTCTAACATTATTTTGCAATTTATAATGAAAAGAATCAAAGAAATGTAACAAAAAATGTACCAAAGAAATAAAAAAAAATGTAGTAATATGATATTTTTTCCTCAAACTTCTGTTTGTCTCCTTGTAATTATTTTTTTTAGATATATGCCTTACATAACACAAAATAAATTTTAAAATTAAGTAGCATCAATTTCTTATTGGCTTGCATAAGAATAGTTTAAGGAATAATTTTAAATTATTGATTGATTGTTTCAATATAAATGGATTCCTAGCTGATAACAAACCAGCAACATTCCAACTAATGAATTCAAATAGAGCATTCAATCAGAGGAAGCCATTTTAATTTTCTAATGTGACATCTTCCTAGTTAACTGCGATATACTGGGATATTAGCACACACAATGAATTGATTAATGAAGAATAACTAATGTCATTTTCAAATATATAAAATATTTAAAACAATGTTTATCTTGAATGTTAGGCAGAAAAATTCTGCTATTTAGCATATTGATGTCTCTCTTGTTCTGCTAATTTCAGATCATGGATTTTACTTTTCTATACTGGTACTGTCTCTACAGTACACTAAAAAATGTTCAAGTGCAATTTATCTACTGTAAACTGAATTTTAAAAAGTTTGTTTTTCTTTTAATATAAAAACAGGATGCAAATTTTCCAGTTAGATTTCCTTTCCTTTGCTTTCTGATTCCTTACATTGCCAAGTTGCTTTTCTCTTGCAACTTCTGACTATTTCAGTATCTTGCCGTCATAATTACTTCATAGAAAATTCTCCAAATTACTACAGCCAATCTGTGCAACCCAATCGTGCATTTCTCTCATGGCTATATTAAGTTTTATAATTGTTTCGTGTTTTCTTTAAACAAACTTGGAAGACTCCTAAGTGTTGTTATTAAGAACCTTAGAAAACATTTTGTGAACACCAAAGAAATTTAGACTTTCCTGAGTATATAACAGAACTATATAGCTTTAAAAATATTCTAATAACAATTCTCTCATACATACAGTCCTTGTCAAAATGAAAACAAATTGTTTTTCTTTTCTTTTTGATGAGCAAGGTAACTCTTTCTTAGGAAATCTCCACTTATCCTATTTCTCTTTTTACTTAAACACCAAATTTATTACTTTCTTATACATCCAATACTGAATACATCTACAAAAGAATTAGAAGAGAATTACAATTAATTAAAGAACTTAACTATAGTATTTTGAAAATGTAATGAAAGGTACTTTCATTTTGGAATCAATTCCTTCACATTTGCAAAAAACATTTAAAGTAAAATTGTTAAATACTTATATATAATGAATAAATAATATTAATGCTAAAAATATCTAAATTTAATGCAAGGTAATTAAATTGGGGCGGTGCAATATAAGATCGTTTTGTTATAGTGTTCCTTAACACAAACAAATCTTTCAACATTAAGTTGTCATTACTGAAAAACATCAAGTTTAACTTAAGAAACAGTTTAATATAAAACAAACTAAATATACAGAAAATTCTCTTAAATGCATACAAGCTAAAGATGGAGGTGAGAGAGAAAAAAATATAGCAACAAGTTTTCTTTTTAAGATTGCCTATAGTAGTTACAACATGTTTCAATATCATTTTTTTAAAAAAATAACGTTATAGCAAAACCTGAAATATGTATAAACTCTACCTTAGTGATGCTGGTTCCATCCTATTTTTTTATAAAACAGCATTGTACATATATATTTTCATATTTATGGAAATAAAGGTTCTAAAGAATACCTTGAGATGTGCGCGTGTGTGCAATAGCTGTTTGTTATAGACTATAAGAGTTTCCAGAGGTAAGCAACATGAAAATGTATCGACTAATATTCCCAGCACACTTCCTTTCTGTTGAATGCCACTCATTCAGAGCAGCAGATTCTGAATCTGATATAATAAGAACATACCATGCAGCTTTGTCCTTGTCTTTCCAGTATTTGAGAGAGAAAAAAATACAAACAAACAAACACTGGAATATTATTTACAGCCAAGCTACGAGAAAAAAAAACAGAAATAAAACTTATCACATTTCTGTCTGATAATCTAATAAATAGTTTTAAGGTTTCATTTTGATTTTAAAAAACATTAATGCTATAAACTGCAAAAATGCTACCTTGTTAATTTCTCCCACAGGTCTAACCACAATCTTGGTTGCTTTTTCACATTTGCAAATCCTGTATTTATATATATGTCATGATACCATATATTATAAAAATAGTGTTTAGCTTTACTTTCTTTACAACTTTCAAATATAACTGAATATCTATTGTACTCATACTGAAGGTGGCAACAGTTAATATTTATTTTGACAAATTAGTGTTTTTGTGAGTTAGTTATTGACAAGTGAAGAAGCCAAATAATAGAAATTATGCTGTTCTGCATATCTAAAAAAACAAAGGAAAAATACAAACACTGCATAAGGATAATAATTAAATTCTAAATTATTTTCCTAACAAGAAAAATGTTCAGCTACAATACATAATTTAAAGATATATTGAAAAAATTGCATTCAGATAGGTTAAAGTATATAAATCTGAAATTTCAAATCTAAAAATATATATATAATTCAAATCAGTCTGAAGATATCTCTACCCTTTCACATCATTTAAAAATATTTAGGGATCTAGTACCAGTAGCCAAAATGTTATATTCTTAAAAATGGAATAGATTGTTAGAAATCACTGTATACATAATTTTAAATTTATGTATTGCAAATATTATAGGAAGTTTGAAATGCAAAGACAATATTAGGAGCCATTTTTTTTCATTATCAGAAATTAAGGATATTCATGAAAATGATCTGCAACTCTACAGGCAATCAATCCATCAGTTATACAAACATAAATGCACATTCAATTACTAACTTTAACAGTGCTATAGCAGATGTTTTATTGAGAAATCATTCATCGATTAAAAAAAATTTCTTCTTCCATATCTACTACTGAAATAGCAAAATTTGTTCATGAAAACCTATTGAATATAAAACAAGAGCGATACTAAATCACAACTTTTTACTTGCAGACAAAGGATTACAAGATTATGCAGATGCAACTTTCCTTTTTGCATGTTAAGCAACACTGGGTGAATCTGGTGCTAATGCAAGGTGACCGGCATTAAGTTCCACAAGTGACAAAGCTCATCACACAAGTCAATCATTTATCAACATTGCGACCTTTCTCCCAATGGCATTGTTCATAAATACCATTTCTAGATTAGTTACCCTGTTATGGATCAAACAAGCTCATCTGAATCCTAAGTTTCACAAAGTCATAACTTCATTATTTTGTCTGCTTTGCATTACTGAGTGACTTTAGAAACTCAAGAAGCGTGTTTTCAAAGGGATAGCAGTAAACCCCTGGAAAGAATCAGGCCAAGTTAAAAACTACAGTTCTGATCATCTTTATAATGTAGTATTTAATAAACTAATGTCTATCACACACACCAAACAGTCAGGGCCAGTTGATGCTACTATTACCAGGAGTCTTGCATTAACTAGTTAGAAAACAACAAATCCTAAAAATATCTTAGAATCGCTATTCTTTTTAGTTATTGGAAGAACAATAAGTTAAACTACACATATTAAGAACGTACAGAAACTAGCCAACTTAATTTCAATTTGATAATTAAATATGTCCAAAAAAAAAAAAAAAGTCCAGAAAGAAAAATGCAAGATGAGAAAAGTGGGGATAAACAAGGATAATTTTTAAGGATTTTCCATCATGCCTGTAGACAGAATGAATGAATTGCACCCCTTGACTACTTCCCATCAATGACAGTGGATCTTATTTTTTAAAGAAAGCTTACATAATCTAGCTTCCAAAATGTATACATAGTCTATTGCAGTTTGAATGCTGTCAGATGTTTAACTCTAAATTACATAATAACTGGAAGCTGCACATGGTTTACTTTTAGCTAAAGATGACAGTAACATATTTTTATATAATTTCCAGTCAGGTTCTACACTTTTAGATAACTTGAATCCATGAAGTAGAAAAGTTGTAAGGTAACACATACTCATTATCTGAACAGACACAGAAAACAAACATACATTCAAGTTTTTTGAAATTTTATGGAAGAAATTTAACATTCTCATCAGAAAAATGCTATCAATGAAAGAGACATTTAAGAATCAATGAATTTTGAAATTTTGTGTTTAGATGGGAAAATGGAGAAAGTTAGTTTACAGGTCGAGAATCCCTTATCTGAAATTCTGAAAACCGAAAAGCTAAAAAATCTGAAATATTTTTGGAACGGTTCCTAGACGGACGATGCGTGGCTCCCAACACGCTTCACATAAGCGCATTACTCACTGTATTTTTTGTGCTTTTTCTGTGCTTTGTTGTTGGTGTGAACATACTTTGAAAATGTCAAAATGCCCTGCAAATACCCCTGCGGTACTGTTAGACCTACTGTAGTGATAGCTTACCTTTCTGATGGTTAAATGTACATTTTTTCTTATGGTTTCATGCACAAAATGATTAAAAATTACTGCATAAAACTACCTGTAGGCTATATGTATCCATATGCAGTTATGTTGTAAATGAACTTGTGCCCAGTCCACACTCCCCAGTAGGTTAGCCACCAAATTATGGCAGTATACCTATATTCCAAAATCCTAAAAAATTCCGGAATCCAAAACACATTTAGCCCCAAGGTTTTCGGATTCGAGATTTTCAACTTGTATCATTTTTTGATAAACACTAAGTCAGTTTTTTTAGAAAGTGAGGGCACAGTCAAGAGCAGATGAAGTAGGATGGAATTACAAAGGCCATATTTACCTCTTTAGATGGTTTTATGGCTTTAGAATATTTACATCTGCAGGAAAAGCATAAAAGATTATATATTAATGTTGCAAATGATAATATTCTGTCCTACCCATTATGGGCAAAGTTCAACAGCAAAACTTCCACAGTGGAGTATGTACCCAGGACAATTTTTTATTAAAGCCATAGGTAAATTCCTGAGTTGAAATAAGGAAGAGTTCTCACTCCACTCCAAGACAGAGACCTGATCATTCCAAGAATGCAATTTCCCTACATTGCTCCAAATCAAGGCAGGCAGGCAGGCAGGCAGTTTTTACTAACTGATTCAATAGTTTTTTTTTTTTAAAAAAGGCATCTAGTAACATTAGAAACAGAGATACAACAAAACGCATTACAAATCAGCAAGATATTTCGCAGTAACGAACAAATAAGTGTTCAAAATTTTCAAGATACTTATTTCGATATTATGTTGGCGTTTTGGGAACTTCTTCAGAGGTGGCGCATACTTTACTTAGTTATATGTTTAGGTGAATAAATGCAAATTAATTTGTAACAAGAACTAAAACACATTTCTTTTTTTTTTTCACAATAAGGTTGTATATAATAGTATAATTTTTTTTTTTTTTTTAATTTTCAGAGAGATTTTGTGTGTGTGTGTGTGTGTGTGGTGGTCAGTCATAACAGAAAATACCATATTCTTTCAGACCGAAGCAATATTTTCCAGAGAGGTGGGGGGATGGAGATGGAGAGAGAGAGAAAATGGGGGGGATGAGACAAGGATAGATGGGCATACAGAACGATAGAAAGGCAGAAGGGAAGGAGGAGGAGAAGGGGGTGAGACAAGGATAGATGGGCATACAGAACGATAGAAAGGCAGAAGGGAAGGAAGAGGAGGAGGTGGTGTGAGAAATTCTTTGAGAGAAACATAAAAGGGAGAGAATAAATGGTGGTGGTGGTGGTGGAAGTATACAAGGGTAGAAGGAAGAATATTATATAGGGATAAACGAAGGTCTCTTACCAGTCCATCCAGGGGGAAAACTAGAGAGGAAATTGTTCAGCACCGGATTATCCGGACGTTGAAGGGGCGGGCACCCGGCTCCTCCCAGGCCTACACCGCGAAATCGTTCCTATTAACAGTGGACCGAGCCAGCTGTAGGCTCGAGCGGCGGCGGCGGCTGGAGGGTCTTCGCGGACTGAGTGAGTGAATGAATGAATGAATGGGATGGGATGGATTTCTGAGGAGATGACCGAGGTGAAAGCGACCGCCCGGTAACCGGAGGAGGAGGTTCTCCCTTTGTCGAGCGGACGGAGGGACCAAGATCACGAGCTCGGCGGAGACACCGCACGGTTCATGACAGAGCGGAGCTACGTGGGAGGTCTTTTCTGTCTCTGTCTGTCCCCCGGTCAGTCAACAACTTAGGGGGTCGGGGACTGAAGGAAAATAGATAAATAAAGACGAACACAGACACAAGCGCGCTAGGGAGAGAGCGTGCACACATACCTACCTACCTACCTCGAAGGGAGGAAAATTATCCTTTTTCTTTATCACGCATATCTCCTCACCGCTCCGACGGGCCAAGGCTGTCCATATTCGGTCGGACGGGGGGGGGGGTTCAGCGGCCCGGCATAACCGCACGAACGAGCCAAGCCGCGGTGTCCGCAAAAATGTCGCGTCGGTCCGCCGACAGAAACATGGTGGATTTCCTGCTCGTGACGTCACGGCCGCTCGCGAGCTCGCCGGGCGGTGATGGAGGGCCCCGGCGCGCTGAAGCTACCTTGGGATGGCCAGGGAGGGAAAGGAGGAGGGTGAACTGTCCAGCCAGCTCCAGGTGCTTTCAGCTCTGCTGACCCGCGCCGGCCATCGTCGTCGCCACTGCTCCTGTTGGGGGGGGGGGGGAGCCCAGCGTCTGCGAACCTGTGTGTTGTTTTGTTGTTGTTGTTGTTGCTGTGCGGGGGCTAATAAAAACAGGGAGAAAAGAGGGGTTAGGGGGTGGGTAGGGATCGCAATCGGTTTGATTAAATTAAAGTTGGAGAAGACGGTAGGGCGGGCTACAGCTTTTGTTGTTGTTGTCCTCCTAAGTGTGTCGCTCGTCCAGGTCATCGGGCCTGGCCCGACCTGTGGCGGGGACAGGCGGCGGCGGACCACCGCTTGGCCGGCTCCGATCTGTTGTCGCTGTTCGGGAAACCGATACAATAACTCGGAATTTTAGCGAGACGGTTTATTGTTGTTGCTGTTTGTTCGGGAAACCGATGCAATAACTCGGAATTTTGGCGAGACAAGACAAGGAACCCCTAACCCCTTCCCCCACCCCCACCCATGTCTATATCGTCTCTTCTTTACATATAATAAAACCCTCCACCCACCGGGAGATTTTTTCCTTTTGCTTCGAGTCGGTCCCGCTGGATTATCGTCGGGGGATATGCGGGATTACACTAATCTTAACACAAGCGAACGCCGAATGTGTGGGGTGGGGGTAGGGGCCCTTTCTACGACACTGCTACCCACATCAGCTCTGCTCTCAATCTGGAACAAGGAAAACTCCGTTACCCCTTCTGTGGTCGACTTAAAACCAGGGTCTCTGATGTGAAAAGGTCCCCTTTTCTCCACCGAATTCCTAGCCATCTGTCGACTCAGCACCTGAGGAGTCTGTGTAAAGGAGACAACAGGGTGGTAGCCTTGTAGGTTCTGGCTGTTTCCAACGTGTCCCCACAAATGCTGCTGTTTAGTATAGAGAATTTGGCCATTAATCATATGTTTTCTTGAATACTCTAACCGATTCTGTTTTAAATGGAGTAAAAATAACTTCAAAAGATAAACTAAATTATTATTATTATTATTCATTAAACAGCCGAATTATTTTGATGAGGGAAAAGAACAACAAAAACCAATATTTTTATAGTTGGTTTAACAATAGGTTAAATGCATCTTCCTTTTAGGTTATCCAACCAGTACAAAGCACATTTACTTTGAATGGTCATCTTATACTTTGGTTTACCTGATGATAAATAGCTTTCATTGAAATATTTCCAGGAGCCAGTAACCCTCAATTCAGACATGCTCTATGGGCTTTAAGTGAGGAAAGTGAATAAAATATGCAAAACATTGGATATTTAGATAGTGCTGTTGTAATCAGCTATATAGATAATGTAAAGATTATCATTGTTAGTCAGGGCTACTGTGGTGCACCCTCAGCTGTTCACACTGAGCTATACCAAGTCTATCAACTACATCCTTCTGGCTACTTTTTCGTCCATAGCCTAGCTTTGGTGAGGTATTGCTGTCAGTAAGCCACCCATACTCTCAGCATTTGGTAACTTCATTGTATGAATGTTTGTGACAGGTTCTATACCAAACCTGACCACCATTACACAAATCTGATACCCTGACAATAATGTGACTTTTGCAGGTACACCTCAACCAGAGACAGAGTCATATGTAGCACCTGAAGAAATAGATGTCACGTGATATAAGCCTTGGGTTGACAAAGAGTTGAAGAAGGATGATAGGTTTCCAGATGAAATGCCATGATTTTATGAATTTATTAACTATAATGACACAAACATAAAACTGGTACCACTATTCAGAGAAAAGTCTAAAGTTATGCCATGTAAGGATCTGTTCAATATGACTATTATTCTGATTAAGCATACCGTAATTCCATATAAGCCTATTGTCCATAACTTTTCTCAAAGTGTCTTGGCTAACTTAGCATATGTGAAATCCCAGATCACTTTTTGAGACCACTGGAGGCTATCTCAGAAACTTGTGCTTAAGGTACCTCCTAAAAGAATAACACAAGAATTAAGGTCCAGACTTTTCAGTGGCTAGAGGAGAGGGAAATGGTTTGAGATTACCTTGTCACTGAGTCAGGAATGGAGGTAATCCAAGACATCATCCAAGGTGTATAGGAGCACTCCATCCTGTTGAAACCATTGATATGTCATCAGAAAATGTTCATGTTGAAATTCGAAGTATTAAAAAAAAGAAGAACCTCATCACTCTATGTTTGGAGATGGTGCACTAGACAAACATTTGGGGTCTAGCAATGTTTCACAGATCTTAGTGCCCAAAATCTCTCACCAGCCAAACAGAGGTACACCTTGTCAGAACACCATAACACATCAAAATGGAAGAATCAACCTCAAGAATCTCTCTCCAAATGTTTGACACTTTTCTTGACTCACAGATGTTAGCCTCTATATAACATAAATTTGTACAGAAACACATTTAAGTCCATCCCAAGAATTTTCCAGGCTGCTGTTTTTGACACCTATCAGAATTGACAAATAATACAATGATTACTTCTGAGACTGTTAATCGCCCTACAGCAATTATTCTGCATGATTTCATTGACATGCTTAATTATTTGATGATGTTTGGTTAGTTCCCAAACATTCCTTTGCTCCAAAGTTGCTGAACAAACTGCTGAATGGGCTTACAAATTGGGTCCCATTGGTTAATGAAGCTTTTCCTGAACTTCCTCTGTCTGTACTGTCTTGTCTGACTTTGTCTCAATAAACCAGTTGAAAAGTTTGGTTTTCTATTGCAGTCTGCAGTCCACAATATTTTCCATCTAAATGCATCACCTGTAGATAACAAGTGGAACAAGACTCAACTTTCAACATTCCTCTGTATTATGATACCAATATTTTGTTTATGTCATTAATAATCCATTAGTAATGTTTAAAATCTGGTGATTCGTTTGGAATACCAAGTAGGTCTTTCTAAATGGCCAAAAGTGACTCTGGATAGTTTTACAAAAGGTCTCCAACAAAATATCCCTATTATATATATTCTTTAGCTGAACCCTATTCTGCCCGAATAAAAGTTGTTATAGAGATATGCAAGTATAATTTTTGAAAAAAGAATAAAATCATCACATAAAAATACACAGAATATGTTCCATACAATCTAGGGATTTTCAGAATGGGTACTCACATTACATGGGCAGAGGTATATTATTTATCTAAAGTAAATAAAGTAATTTTGCACTATTTAAAAAAAATAATCCTTTTGCATATTTCCAGAAAAAAAAATAAAAAAAATTTTAAATCACAGCTTGTTGATAGGCAGAAGACTATTAATTGTTTTTACAATACAATAAACAGTTCTCCAAATTCTTTGAATACATTTTAACCTTTTGGTTACACATGAAAACACAGAAAAAGAACAATAATTTTTTTAATTGTGGCATTTTAAAATTAAATAGGCAATGAATTTGGCTACCCTTTTCCCCTTTTGTTATTCCTACCATTATATTTTCATAAACTCAACCAATGAAGGGATATTTCATCAATAAAAAGTGTTCTAGAATTCCTAGTTATTTATCATGTTTTTTAAGAAATTTTAATGAAAAATTTAATTTTCTTTATATATATATATATGTATATTCTTTTTTAAATGTCATAAATATCAAAATCTCAAGATGTTTATAAATCCTTAGATTGCTGGTACATTATGTACTGATCCAAGATTGCATAGCTCATCAGATGGCCCAAAATATATAATATGTACATACATACTTGTGTGGGAATTTTTATAAAATTCTCTCTTGCACATTTAAGCATAGGCCAAGAGTACCCATATGTTTAACCAGACTACCTGGTAATGATGTGTTTCTTCCAATCTGAAAGTCCATGATTATAATATTTGAAGCAAGCAAAAGAAAGCTTTTTAATATGCATAATATCCGCATATTTTGTCTGAGCTGCCAGTCTATTGGTTTACTCTTAAGTATCAGCTACAATATATTTTTCTATGTTGAAGACTTTCTAAATATTATGAACAGGTGTCAGCAGCTCATTAAATCATTCGTGTAACTTTACAAAAAGAAACTTAATCCATAATGAAAAGAAGATTTTAAGCTTTGAGTGCTTAGATGAAAAAAATAAACTGGCTGAATTCCTTCAGAAGAAATAATATATACTGAAAACCTTGAGCAAGTGAGAGAAGCTCTACAAATTCCAATATACATTTATTCCACAAAACGTAAGTAGGCATCAAACATAATCTACAAAAAAAAATATGGCATCACAAAAGAAAACCCAGCCCAACTACAGACCTACATAGATTTTAAACATTTAAAAAAAAATATTTGACAAAGTACAATGATGTAAAAGGTGAGTAGATTGTAAAGAAACAAAGATAGATAAAAAAACACTGAACATATTTTTATTTTTCTCTCCTGTGCAGGAAGCAAAATACCAACCTGTATTCAAAATCAGTAAAGGTTATGTAATAATATGCAACATCAAATGCCAAAAGTTGTGGTCTCTGTTTCATCAGTTGCTAGGCTGCTGCAGTAAAAAAGCCAAAACTATGGAGAATTTGTGAATATGAAGTCCACATCAATTAATTCCCACTATACAATATTATTACCACCCGAAATCCATCCTCCTTTTGCTAAAAATTTGTTATGATTTGGCCTTTTTTTGTAAAGGCATAGGATATGTGATATTTGTTGTGGCTATGAACAAACTTTGCTGTGTACACCACTGAGCTATTGGCATTTGATTTACACTAAAAACCAAAGTGATGTCAGATCACATTCAGTCTTATTGCCAGAACAAACACCGATGTCTGATAATAAATATTTCTGATGGCAATTTTGATCTCTGCTATAGTCCATCAAAAATGCAGTTTTTGCCATTTTCTCTTACAAACTGGTAATGTTGGTGAAATTGTTTCTTTAGTAGAGCTTGGCAAAGGTTCTCTTTGTGATGTTTTTACTTTTAGGTATCACTACATTTTAGCAGTTAGACTACTGAGCTGCTAAGGTTGAAGGGCAAAGTTTGATTCCTGAAGGTGATCAGCTCAGTGTGGCATATTTTCCTGGCATGGTTTCCTTTTCACTCTTCTTCACCAACCAGCATCCATGTAGGTTTTCTCCCATATCAAAAGGTAGACAGTTCTAGTAGGGACCTTCACCTGTAGGTTCATTAGGTGCCAGAGCACACTGCACCACTTTTGTGCTTGCCTTAGTTTCCAACGTTACACACTATTAACATTTTTGGTAGGATTTAAAATAATAATAATAATAATCTGGCTTTAAATAAATAAAACATTGTGATCTTCCACAACTAAAAGCTTTATTTTCCATGGCTATTGCTGTTACACTTGGCAAAAAAAGTTTAGTAATAATATATTTTTAGTAAGGCAGCCATATATATGGATTTACCAATGAAACATCTCAAATATCATATATAATAAAGTTATTTGTACATGCAGATATGTACAGTAATGGCTAAAATTATTGCATCACCTTAGGTTTTATAAAATATTCAGTGTTCATTGTGCTACAATGTAAAAATACATCTTTAACCTGATAAAGTAAATATTTCTTAGAGCCTCTATACCTAAACAAGTAATGATTTCTTGTGGAGATGCAAACAGAAAGTAAAAGAACCTTTGCATTAGTTATGATATAATTATTTTGTGAATGTAATAATTTTGAAAACACTTGTATGTAAGCATATGAGTACATGTAAAAAATTATTATTTTCAAACTTTTCTCATTGAAATATCTTCTTTTATGCTTCATAAATTCTTCAATAGCAAAAAATTATGGCTGACGCTGCATATTTAAAGATAAGTAAAACAAAGGAGAAATAGCTAAAAGGCTTATTTAACTGTTTTTTTTTTTGGACAAATGTAATATATACCAATATATTTTTACCAACCAGAAAACTACCCAACAAGCATGCCTGTTTTGGGCCAATGCTGGCGATATACCTTTTTGTACTGGCACCATTGGCCTGTTACACAGCTCATTGGGCCAATGCTGGGCCAATACCGGCCTACCATTACAACATGAGTTTTTTCACAAACTGCATTGGCCCAGCATTGGATACAACAGCCTGTATTGGGCCATTACTGGCTCAATGCTGGCATGTTAATTAGGTAGTTACTCTGTCCTTTCCAAATTATTATTTATTATATTTTCAAGTTATATTCCTAATTCACTTAGAACTGAGACTTGACTTCAGCAATGATGTATAGATTTTCATCAGGGTTCTTCTATATGTCTTTGGAGAAAAGCTAGCAGCTGATAAAGTTATACCTACATTTTTTAAAGTCAAAACCATACTTGATCAAGTTGCCTCTCATGCAAGTTAAATTAAAGTGTAAAAGATACATAATACTAAGGGCATTTAGCACCAACATATTGTACCTGAACAGGTTTTATTTGAAGGTCCCTAGTTTTTAATAAAAGGTTTGCTTAAATAATACAAAACATTTCTATAATATTTTTATTTTTTCTTTTGCTAAAAAAAACTGAAAGTCATAGAGTTTTTACCATATCTACTATGATTTAGTTTCATGGGTAAAATTAATAAAATTATCAAATGCATAAAAGAATTAATTAAATAGTTTCATATCAATATTTCAGAGACTGACACATTATATTCTTAAACTCTTAAGAGTTAAAAGTAGGAACAGTGGCAATACCAGAATCCACAGTATTCTGGGCAATCATGATACTATTTGCAGTCTTCTTTGAGAAAGCACTATGGACATTAGTGTGTTGAGTCTTTAATGAAATTCGATTGCATTAATGATATAAATTAGTTTTAAATTTTTTAAAAACGTCATGACATAAATAAGAGTTGCTTATTAATAGATATGTGTTCCTTTATTATATGAATCATGGGATGTCTCTTATTACTGACAACCTTTCGTGCATAAAACAAAATAAACTCATGGCATTTTTGCATTCCATTTACAAGATTAACAGAGTTGTATTGCATAAAGAAAACAACAAAACCATGCATGCAATTAGATTATGAGTATTTCCTCTGAACTAGGAGTCAAAGATTTCTTTACAGGAGAATTACTAAAATGGGAAGTAACTCATCCAGTACACTGCACTTTGGTTTATGTACACCTTGTTTTCCACAGAAAATCTATAAGCACTCATTGAATTTGTATGCATATGATTAAAAAATGTAAGAATTTTTCTAACATTTGATTGTATGTATGTGTGTGTATCCCTTCCTGGTTTACAGTGAGGCACAACCTATACTTTCACTTAAAAGCATACATGAGGTTTTTGTCACAACAGTGATATGCCTATCACTCCTAATACACAATACCAATAGAAAATCCAGCTTTGCTCAAGTTTACATGCAGTACTAGATTTCATTAATCAAATATTTACTGCACACAACAAAAATGCTACATACATTTTCCTTTACCTACACACACATTTTTACATTAGTTCTCTATCTCACACACACTCTACTCTCTCACACTTCTCCCCTCTTTTCATATACTATGGTCTATATATTCTAACAAAAATTTATAGAGGCATTAAAAAACAACAACAAAGAATCCAGTATTATATTCTTATGGATTTAATTTGGCCAGTTAAATCTAATAGGCACCAGCATTCAGTTTTTATCAAGATACAACTTTGCAGTTTTCTATATAAATAGGCTCCCTAATAAAAGGTCTATTTAAAGCAGCTGTACATAGAATCAAAATCTGATTTCTATCAATAATTTAGTTAGAATAAATTCTCTCATTTGATTCCCACAATGCAATGCTTCAAAAGCTCACAAATGCCTGAGCAGATATTAAAATGTCTTCCAGTCTGAGGGAGTGTCAGCTTCTAAGAAATTAAATTGTAGGAACAGTTTTGTAATCATCACAGACAGAAACAGTTTTTAAAGTTAAAAAAATCTCTCTTCCTTAATGAATTAAAATTTATTTTATTTCATGATCAATAAATAACTTTTTAACTAATAAACCATAGCTGGTAATCATTAAAAATATTCATTCAATGTATCTGAATAAAGGTATTTTATGCATAGAAATAGGGTTTTTTTTAAAAAAATCTTTCATAGAGAATACGAAAATCCCTTTTTTAAAAGCACTTTGAATTGATTCAATATCTTTTAATTAAATCCTATTTAAAGTAATTTTCACATTGTAAAGTTCACCCATCAATGTGCATGCAAGAAATTCTAAGTCAAAACAAACAAATGAAAAAGCTAGACAAATGGTTCAACTTGTTTTTTTTTTCCAGATGACATTCTGTGGGAAAAACAAGTCCAAGTAGCATTCCTTATTGGTTAAGAAGAGAGAGAGAGGTGTTATAAGGGATTTTGAAATGTAACAAATTATGTATACAGGGGGGAAAAACTGATAAGTATGGTACTGATGGTTAACTTCTGTAGCAAAAATGTGTGTTCATTTTAAATTGTCCTTACACTAAAAAACTTGGGCCCCACCCTTCTCTCTTCCACTACTATTTCATTTAAAATAATTATTACATTTAATAAATTTTGTTACAATTCTCCTAGGTTTCTGATCCATCCAAAGTTTTTATTTCTGTCTTTTTTTAAATTCAACTTTCTGCAATATATTTAACCGTTGGGCCACTTTTTATTTACTCATCATTTGGTTCCTACACACACACACACAGACAATTTTTCTTTACCAAATTTGAGTCAATTAATTTAAGCTTTATAGAAAAACAGCAAGGCAAAACATTTGACATATACGCAGGTGCATCGTGCACTGTACATTAAATTGTTTTGGTCAGTTAGAATAAAATAACTAAACCTGGTACAGAGCCAATCTTACCTGTAAATGAACACCTTCAAATGGCAGGTTAATTCTGTCTACATTTCTAGATTTTGTTATCTTTGCCAAGTCTCTATCAGCAAAAATAAAGTTTCATACAACAACCTTAAGCTACACGGATGCCTTCAGCACCTTTTTACTTTTGTCTTAAAAGAGTTAGATACACACACACACACATTTTTTGTACATTTTAGTTAGCATACCCCATACTGTATTTCAATATATATAAAACCATGTAAGACCTATTACAGTAAATTGCTAAATATCAGTAATCATAAGAAATAAACAAACATTCTTTTTCCTTTTATAATTTTAAATTTCCACAAGTATAGTTTTTGCATTTTGATTATATAAATATTTGTAAAAAAATATCCATCAAGCAAATGATTGAAATACATATTTATACTAAAATGTTGCTAGAATGATTTAATAAAAAGAAATAATGTAATTTATAAAATTATTTACTGCAAGCTTTAATAAAAGATTAATTAATTTTTTTCTTTGTTTTCCAGTCTTGTTAGCTTTTATATTTAAACCCTTGTCTCTGCAGTTTTGGGCATTTTAGAAGACAGAAGGTACACACACACATACATTTTTGATTGTATATCCATATAAGAAAACAAATCAAAAAAATCCAAAAAAACAACAGATCATTGTCAATTCAATGCATATTTTTTAAGCAGTAACATTTTGGGATTCAGCTTCTTCTGCAATGGTTTCATAGGATGACTTTGGTTTCATTTCAGCATTAAGGGACTCCCTCTGTGCATCTGTCAGCTCTGCTATTGCTTGGTAGAAATTTGTGAAATCCACGTATGCTTCTATTTTTCCCTGCTCGTCCAATTCCAGTTTGTTTGTGCCGTGGTAGTGTTGACTAAACAGCTGTGAGTCGCTACTGCTCTGGGTTGAGCTTGTGCTGGCGTATGTGCCTGTGTTGGTTGTTTTCTGGGTTGAGGACAGACTGTTTGTGGGTGTCTCTGCATGTGTGTTGCTAGATGAGCGACTACTGTCACTTCCACCTGAGCTTGAGGATGACACATGCACTTGATGGTTTGGAGACACAGATCCAATAGATAACTGAAATGTAGTCACTGTGTGCGTGCTGCTCTGCGTTACTGATGACACTGCATGGAGAGATGTTGATGGCCCTGTGGGTGAGACACTGTGCCCCTGTTGTGATGTATTTGGTATTCCATATGCTTGGGGAGAGGTGGATGACATAACATATCCTCCCTGTGTGGCTGATGTGGGTGAGCCATACATCTGTGGAGATGATGTAGGCACAGCTGGACCCACTTCTGAAGAATGATAAAAAGATGAAGTAGGATGAAATCTATTTGATGTTGGGCTCATGGCATTTGCAAGGGGGTAGTTAAAATTGCGAACCAACAAAGTTATATCATCTCTCTTTTGGCAAATCCGCTTCATTTCTAAGCTCCCTGTCATGAATGTATCATGATGGCTGCGGACTACCTTATCCACAACAGCTTGGGCCACACCATTAAGTGTAGACTGAACAGAGAACTCATTGGCAACCATGCCAGCAATACCAGAGTTAACTCTCTCATTGCCAAAGACATCCTCATAAGCCTTATACAAGCCATCTGACATGATGATCAAAAAGGCACAGGAGCTGTTTATAGCTGCACCCCCAAACAGGTATGGTTCAGCAATCACTGGTTCAGAGCGTGCACAACTGAAAAAAAAAAAAAAAATAAAAAGAAAGTTTATCTAAATTATCTTAATTTAAATCTCTTTGGACGCTGTTTTATTCTGATTAAAAGCCTAGGTCACAAAATCATTAATATAACATTTTTTGTTTTAATTTTAGATTTTCAGCAAGTAACAAGAAAAAAAATGTACAATCAAAAAACACAGAGAGACAGCAATGCATGGTTATAGTAGTAATCATAGATAGCAGACCGGACTGCTTGGTTGGTGTTCTGGTAACAGAAACAACAAGCTGAACCACACGTTAATAGCAAACTAGTGACAAAGACACCGATTCCAGATTTGTTGATGATCTGAAAAAAGTTTAATTAAACTTTCAAAACTTAGTTTAAAAAAAAACAAAACAAAACAATCTCTGTACCTCAGCACATCAATGTCCATGAAGCCACCTTTCACATGATAATCTCCAATGCAACGGGTGTTATCAGAACTGCCAAGTTTGCGAACCTTTTTAAGTTTTTCAACGTCCAGGCCTAGTTGAGAGAGTCTGATCCGCTCATCCTCGTTGGAGATGGTGTGATCCACGGAAAGCTGCATTACCCGGAGAATCCCATTGTCTTCGGTTGTGCAAAGCAAGGCACGGGAATCCCCTACAGTCAGATAAATACACCACACACACACACACAGCTTATAGCAAACTTCCAGCAGAATATTTAATTTAAAAAGACAGACTGGAATGGGAAGGAAGAAAGCTTGACTAGCAAAGCATTTTGTCAAAGAGAAGCAAAACAGACAGGGAGGGCGGGGGGTATTATTTCCAAGGTTAATCTGAAACTGCCCTCACCAACATTGGCTTCGTACAGTTTGTTGTTCTTAATCAGCACAACTGTTGCTGTGGTTCCTCCAGATATCTTGGCTTCCAGATCTTGCAGCTTTTTCTCAATTTCAGGGTTTCGACGAAATGCATCGTATGTGCTCATTCCCTGAAGAATATTCAGGAGAAAAGACAAAAAAAATCAGGCCGGAAAAAAAAGCCATCATCCAAAAGCACTGAACTGAGCTTCGCGTAGGAAACAACTTCTGTGTTTCGTAAAATAACCTGACGAACATTAATTGTAAGGTTCAGAGTCACCAACCCCAGCTTTAAAAAAACTATGATTATTGATTCCATGTTACTCAGAATTTTGTCAAGAGATTTCAATATAACAACTTTGGCAAAAGAGATTCCTTCTTCCAAACGAGCCTCTTCATTTCTGGTGTGCCGCTTGGTTCCCTCCCCTGGAGAGTCTGCGCCATTTCCTGTCTGGCGGTGGTTGTCTGATCTCTCTCACCATTCTGCGCAGGTTTGTTAAGAACAAAACTTAAAGCCATAATGTTATTTAAAGAAAAGGAAGTAAAACTAGTGTTCTGGAAACTCAGAAATGCACAAGCATTAGCACTTTACTGCAAACGAAATGCCCCCCCCCCCTCCAACAAGAAAAAAGAGAATTCTCAGTGTTTGGACTCTTGAAACCTAAAGATGGGAGATTTATCGAGATGTTCAGGTTTTAGATTACAAAAAATGCTAAGAAATAAATAAATGTAATTTTTATAAGATGCTTTAACTATATCATTTTTTAAAAATTTTCATGAGATTATTGAAGTACAAAAATGTATAGATAAATTACTGGTTTTTGTGTGACTCTGTTGACAGAAAACCAAAGCAAAACAACAACAAAAATCTATGTTCTGACAACATACCTCCGGAATCTGAAGATGCACAGTTGTTTTTTCTGCCAAAAATTCATCTATAGATTCCAAGTAGCTATTTTCTACAGCAAGAAAAGCCTAAAAAATAGTTTTAAAAGATAACAGAATTGATAAATAAATCAGAAAACAATAAAGATCTTTAAAACAGTGAATTCTAAACTTGCCTTATTAATTACCTAATACTAGATGTATAATTTCTTATTAGTTTTGACTCAGTTCCAGCTTGTATAAGAAGTAAATCTATCTTTTACTTGTCTTTCATCAGCAGAATGTTTACCGCAGGTAAAACTTACGAACTGTCTGTCTGTTTATGTTAGAATTCCACTGCTTATTGCAAAATTACTAAATATATCACATAAAGTAAAAATGGTTTTAAAATAGTCCCTTGTTCCTCTCATTCACATCTTTGAAGGTAAGTACAACTTGGCGGTAAGCAGAGACAAAGAAAAGGCTTACCTGGTTCAGGACTTCTTTGATCTCCTCATCTGCCGTTTTGCCAGACAGCTGACCCAGTAATAATTCAGCAGGCATCCTCTGAGCAGCAAAGTGTGCCACCCTACTACCATCATGACCATCAAACACCCCGTAGAAAAAGCAGTCATTGTCTAAGCTATAAATAGAACAACAAAAAAATATGATTAAACTCAGCGTTTTCCAGAGAGTTATAGAAGTACCTGAAAACAAAAGAAAAAAAAATGATTATAAGCTTCATTTTAAAGAAAATCTTTGGGCAAAAAGCCATGGATAGCAGAGAATGACAAAATAGCGCTAACTATCAGCATAAAGCACTCCATCAAAGTAAATGATATTTTGACATATGAAGAAATAACATTAAAAAACACATTTAAGAAAAGCGATTCAAAAGCTAAGAATACAAACAAATAACAACCTGAATCTTCATTTTACACTCTCCCAATGAAGGTGGCCTACAGTGTGTAGTTAGCAAAAAGGACTGGCAAAATTAAGTTTTGTTTACCAAAAATGGAAACTACTGTCTTCAAATTCATGTTCTTCCCTTCTGTGTCCATCTTCCCTGTAGATCTGGTTGGTTGAAAAGCCGACCCCAGAAAGGTGACAAACTGGGAGATCATCTGTCCAGCTCAAGGCATGGCCCTGTATATAAAAAAAAAACAGTCACTTTAATAGTCTGACCTCTCAAGCAGCTGTTAATTTAAAATTAGTTAACATTGTTTTAGTCCTCCCACAATGTTGCATAGTTCAAGAATGTACAACCCTTCCCAGAATAATAAATAAAGGTTAAAAAATCTTGACAAACACCAAACGTCTGATCTTGGTAGATGATTTTTAAGAAAATGCTTATTTATTAAAATTGTTGAATGGGTCAATTTTAACACTTTTACGCCTGTTCACTACATCACCACGTTGGCGAGCAAGTTATTTTGCAAGGATGGATTCTAATCAATGTATTTCTAAAACAATAAGTCTAATGGAGATAACTTCTTAATGGTTTTGATGATTTGATTTGTAATACTTCAAATAAACGTTCGTCACCATTGTGATGAGCACAAGTTCTCAGGTCATCGGCATTCATGTGATAAACAAAGCCACTAAAACTAGCCGAAAAGTAAATGCCATGCAAAATGAACACACCTGTATTATAACTGCGTACGTTGTTTCAGTACTTCACTGGTTAGAAAAAAATAATTTGGCTATAAAAAGACAAGCACTAAATTCAGCCATAATGTGATATGTTATTTTCAGAAATTCTATATATGGAATCAATCCAAATACATTTTCAAATCACACACAAACACACACACACACACAAACAACACATGGCTAAAAGATGCCAAATTAAATGGTATTTAACATACAAACAAATCATTCAACATTATATTTTCTAATTAGATAGATTAAATCTTCAAACATTCTCTTTTTCAATAAAAATCACTGTTGAATAAAATGAAATCTTATATTTGTATGGAAAAAAAAACTTACAGAGAGCATAACAGTGTGGAATTTTCAGAGGAAGAAATCCCTTCCCCTCAGAAAAAGTGTTTTGGCCTTTAATTTCCTAACATTCTAAGAGGACCAGGCCACACACAAGCCATCAATCCCAAGTGTTCCTCCACTCTTTTTGCTATTTTACTTCAAATGTAGGGTCAATTCTAGGTAATGTCTTTGCATATTTATAGTGTTCTGAGGAGATCACATGATTAAGTAGGAATATTCATTTTTTAAGATTTATTCTCCAACATTCTTTTTCCACCAAATCCAATTAAATGCTTTCTTGACAGATGCTCCAATCTTTTTTCCACAGACCTATGTAGTTCTTCATGTTGTTCAATCAAAGCTCTCTTAACAGACTATACAGTGATGGAGAAACAAAGCCTCCTGCAGCAACTTTTTATAGCATAGAATCAAACATATTTTATGGCATTATCAGTATTTTATAATGAAAATGCCACTCAATAAAATGGAAGCTTGACCATAGTGTTTTATGCCAATATCAAATGTAATCTCCTTGTATGAATGATTTTCACATACTTCCTCATGCTGCCCAATCTACTAGATTTCTTTGTTTACAAACAAATTTGAATGTGATGTGAAAAAGGATGTCTATGGATGGGCCCTTGTATATTGTACCATCCTAGATACTGATCTTGTGCAAAGCCTAGACCAGTTAAACAATACTATGAACAGGAAGATCCTCTTTCTTCACACTACACCAAAGATGATCCTCAAAATGTTAAATGGAATCATAGCAAGCCACGCAAAGGATCTACTTTGCCCTGAAGCAAGAATTTCACCACTACAGCTACATGAGATTTGGCTTTGTTGTTCATAGATATCTGTCTAATAACAAGCAGATGATCATGAAAATAAGGAACAATGCCAGGCTCAAGAATGTTTTCACCTGTTGGCATTTAGATTTTCAGCCACCGTAACAAAACCAAGCTTATAGTTAAAATATTCATATCCTTACACCATAGCAAGTCCACCACCACAAGCAGTATTCCAAGCAGTGTTTCCTTGATTATAAGCTTGTCACCTGTGTCACCAAATTTTCACTCAATCATTGAACAGTGCAGCAGAAACAGACTTCATTCAGGCCAATGTACCTTCCTACATGTTCTCAAATTCCACCAGAAGCACTGATTGACCCAAATTAAGATTACTTAGCTTACACTAATCTGATAACCTTGGATCTTTTGTAGGCCAATGAGCATGGTAACCAAAGTCATTCAGTCTCCAGAACACTGTAGTGAGCATCATGTTGTTTGTTCTCCAGAGGTTTCTCAAATCAGTGGCAATGGCAAAAAAGATCAAGGTAAATTTCATGAATAGCTTTCCTCCTTCTCTTGGAATCAGTTTATGGGTTTTTCACTATATGCTTTTTATCAATAGCAGCATTGTGATGAAGTGGCACATATTAAATTGCCTCCCTATGTTTCTATGTTTCAGTAGAAAAGTCCAACTTTTTTCATTCCAGTTATCTGCCATCTCTTGGCTTCTGTGCAATATCTCTGCAATGTTATATATATACAACACATCAAATTTATACTGATGCATATTTAAATCATATTAACATATTTTCATTTTTCTAAAGCCAATCTCATGCGCATGTAAGATCAAAATGTGCCAAATGCAATGCATGAACCCTACTTGTACCAGCAACTCAATCAAAAGTTAACTATGACTTTACTCAACCGTGAATATACTTTATACTGTAATATTTTGCTTTTGGTTAATATGAAAAAAAAATAATTTGGCAGTGCTCAAGAAAGATATTTTTCTCAATCATAGAACTTAAGTTTATTTGGAATTAACTATTAATATAACTATTATAAAACAAAAAAAAGACGTTTTAAATATTTTTGGTAATTCTATTTCAATTAAATGGCAGCATTTGAAATGTTCATATAAATCAGCATTAAAACATCAACATAAGTCTGCAACAGGTTTAAAACAATAGTTGAAAGGACACAATGAAGTGCAAAGCTTGCTAATTTGTTGCCATGAAGCTAACATGCTTCAGCTATCTTGGCTGAAGAGGAAATTAATAATTTCATAAAGCATGAACAACAACTAATATTTAATAATTTAATCTTAGTAATCCTACAGCAATCCAAGTATGGAATTATGCTGTAAAAGGAAAGTTGTTTTAATGTAACTTTTAGCTGTATTTTTTTCCCAAAAAGGCACAAATCTTTCTGTCTGACACACATCAGGAGTATATAAAGATTTTATATTTAATATGGTTTTTCACACGGATTGATAATGTTCCTTGTTTAAAAGAAAGAAAAAAAAAAGCAAACAATAGAAAACTATTTGTGTAAGTTTCAAAATCTTTCATAAAGAGCAGAATTAGAGAGGCCATTTCTCCATTCATTTACTATTCGAGTTATCCCCCCCTGCCATCGGATCACGTTACCCACTACAAAAGAATGGAATGCTTTGGCCATCTTCCCTGCTACTACAAAAACACCTTCGTGTTTACAAATTCGTTAAAGACCCGAATAAAACAAGTTCTGAAAAGAAAAAGAAAATAATAATAATAATAATAATAATAATAATAATAATATAATAAAGAAGCAACGCGAGAGTATTAATTAAGTCCCTTAAGATCAGGGAGAACTGGAACTTCCTCTCCATCAGTGTGCGCCCCTCATAAGCGCACCTGGCCGAACCCACCGGAGACTTCCACGCACATACAAAGAAAAGGGGGGTTCCGGCGATGCTCCGTGGTGACGGGCCACCGGAGGGGCTCAGGGTGGCCGACCGACCGTGCAGACCTCCACCGTCGTCGTAATCACCGACTGATTATCTCTACTTTTTTTAATGTAGGATTGTAGTTGTTGTTGGCATCGCACGGTGTACGTGTTGGGTATGGAATCCTGAAGAGCAGCAGCAATAGTTCCTGCTACCTGGTTCAGACTCGGGGGGGGGGGTATTAATCGAATGGCCGAGTCTACGCGCGCAGGGATCGGCACCGTTCGGACGTGTCACGGGACTGAGAAATACCTGGATTCCAATCAGCGGTGGAGTACCAGTGGATCCATTCGATAACCTTCCATTGGACATGCTTGGACGTACCGGATCCCGACCAAACTCAAATCATGATGACCGACAAAGCATCCGAGAAGAGCCCCCCCAGCTATCACCGGAAGTTAATTCCGGGAATTCTCCCCCTCCTCCCTTCTAAACGGTGCAAGCACCAACCAGTTCCCTGCAAAAATCCCCTCCGGCTCTCAGGCAGCAGCAGCAGTTCAGCTTGGAGTGGGAGTTTACTTTCGCTTGTTTTAATTTCCTTTTGTTTCCTCCAAACAACAAAAAGCATTTGTCTTATTTCGCGACTGTAATTAATGCACATACAGTACAGCAACAAACCCGCGACACCAAGGTGACGAGTCATTTAAATTATGAATCAGTTATCTCCCCTGTTTCTGTTTAACTGTAAAGCTCTGTGAGATTCATATAAACGAAATTTAAAAAAAAAATAAACAACAAACTTTTTCTAAAAATATTAAAATCTTATTTCATGGATATTATTATCTTTTTACAGTAGTGCTAAGGAATGATGTATTAAGTTGCTTCAGCTGGCTGTTCTCGTGATGACTATTTTTCCTCCTTTCCAACCTACCACCATTAAATCAGCATCAAGAGATCATCGTTAATAATGATGCTGTTCACAAGCAGTATCTTCACTCCACTCGTCCCATAGGTCGTTGGGGCGCCTCGAGAGGTGAGTCGGGTGAATGGCAGCGTTCAGGAGAGGGCTGTACAGTGTACAGCTGCTCTGGGTAGCCCACACCTCCAACCCCCCCCCCCACCGAGGAATCGAACCCGCGACGCAAGGACTGATGAGTAAACTCGCCACCACGCCATCGTAAACAGTAGAGCCACATGTTAACCATTTAGTTTCTGCTTTTGTTGTCAAGCCAGCGGAAAATAAACGATTATTATTATTTTTTTTTTAAAGAAGAATAAGTAAGAATGCAGATTTGATCTGAAAGAATTATGAAAACATTAATCTATTTGCTGTTTAATTTGAACCTATGCCAAAATGATGTTCGTTCTCATATCCTTGCGTCAGACAGAGGATACATCCTTTTGGATATTCTTCACATATATATGTATACATTGTTTATTTCCCTATTCCTTACGTAAGAACGATAATCCTTGTTATCCTTATAGCAGATTTCATCCGTAGACACTGGGTTGATAGATGTGGTCATTTCTCTCCTCTCTGGCTGCCACAACATGGACTACAGTTGCAAATCAGACCGTTTGATGTGGTGGCTTTTCTGTTGGCGGGGTTGGCAAGGAAAATGTTTACTTCCAAGAGGAATTTCACAAAGTTTTTGATGTATGCATAAACATATTTAACAGCTGTTTTAAAATATCGCATTACGCCAATATAACATTATAATTTATATGTATTTCTCTCATTCCTTGTGTGTTTTTTTTCCAGACATCAGTTTCTTCTCACTCTCCAACAAACGGCCGAACGGGTTTTTCTACAGGTATTTGAACTCGATCCCTCAGCCAGGTAGTCTACCCCTGGACCACTCCACCGACACGGAATCTTTAAGAGGATCGCTTGTGTTGCGTTGCTTTGCTTTCTGAATAGGGAACACCGTCAGGGGCTACCCGTCGCAGCAGCGCGGCAGTAATTCCTAAGTGCGTGTATAGGTGGAGCTGTAATCGACGTCGCCCGTCTATACGCTTAATTACAAATTACTGCTGGTGTAACAACTTACATTTACAGCAACTACTCCAATGTTCCCTGTATCCAAGGTGCTGAAGTTAATCACGTTCTGCTGCCATTTTGCATACATACATATTCTAAAAATTGCGAGCAGAAGCCCGTCTCCGTGAGAATGGTTATTAAGCGCACATTTATTCATTCTATTTTCGGGCGATTGGATATTAGTCGGTGTACAGCATGAAAACTGGTTGTAATGTTCTCGGACTGTCACGCAGAGTTAATCCTGGCATTTTAGGAATTCAGCAGCGGGATGTGTTTCTTCATGCGCTTCTAAAGGATGTCTGCCCTGCTAATAATGTGACCGAATCCTTCTTCGAACCCGAGCGCTGAGTGAGTAGGTTGACCATACGTCCGGCAAAAGGAGGACATGTCCTCCGTCCGGCAGCCATTTTAAATATGGTGGTATTGTCCGGCTTTTCACTTAAATGCGCTCCAGACTTGAAAATTAACTTCCCACAATTTCAAATTAAATCAATTTTTTTATTTATCAGTGGATTACAATGGAATGTATGAATGGATAGGAGGAAGAATACGGCGGCGAACAAGTACATGACGACCCTAACACGGCGGTATTGCACTAGGTGGGGTACTAGTCGAGTACGGTAGCCGAACTGTTGGCGGTACAACGGCTACGGCTTAAGGAATAGATGAAATATCGCCATCGGGAACCGGTTGTGTTACGATCGCAAAATTGCTTCGGATGTCAGCGGTCATTTATAAAAAGGCGATTGTTCATTAATAGTTATAAAGATAAATTATATTAATTAAACTACCAAATGTTCACTAGCTTCCGGTGTCTGAAGTACTGAATATAAGAATCTTGATCTCAGTTTTCTATATTCTTTTTTACAAAAATCCTAATTTGTTTAAATAAAATATTTTTTTGTGCAATTTCCTTTATTCAAATAAACTGCCTCAAAATGAATTGGCTTTCCCATTCCATGACCGCTTGATAATTGTAGGTTAGCAAAGGGGAAACAGCCCTAATTTCGTTTTTGATAGTAGATGCATCCTTTTTCGAAGCCATAACAGATTTCGTATATATATAAGCAGCTTCCGGAGAGAAATTTCAGTCTTTGTATATATTGAAAGCTAACAGGTGTCAGGAAATTCAGAAGAGCTGGACTGATACACGTACACATCCAAGTTATATATGTATTACATTTTTTTAAAAAAAATCCAAACACATAATCTAAAAACAGCTGAATATACCGCCATGTTATTAACTTGTTTACGAACCCCCTGCCCTGACTCGGAGGTCTTAAGGTCATCTGACAGAAGAGGGACGAGGACGTGTGGGACACCGGTCACCTTGGTGACCAAGCCAGGGGGAGGGGTCACAGTTGTGGGTCGGGACTCAGCTGCGGAAAACCACCTTTAGGACTCCTCTGCCTAGCTATGGGAGGAAGTCCACGCAGACGGACAGATTGTCGAAAAGAGAGCAGACTGCCCAGACCGACGGGAACAGGACCCACGCCCAGCGCTACACACACACGCTGACATTCACCGCCCTCCTGCTATAGTTTAAGAACTAGCAGAATTGGTATATCTCTTCAGTTTAGTTATTAGACTCTCAAGGTATGCATGCTTGTTTGGTTTTTTTTTTAATTTAAAAGGTGTCTACGATCGGAAATGGTCGAAAGTCATCTCGCGAGCGACTAAGATCTTTGCTTTTTCAGTTGTTGGCCAAATCTGGATGTATTGAGTTGATGATGATTTTTGAAAAGCAAGGAAGGTAAAAACAAACAACGACATTTAGATTACTCCAGGTCTGCCGAACCACATACTTCAAGCATTAAGTGGAAGGTTCGATGTAATAGGAATGCAATTTTTCACGATGGAAGTTATCATCATCATCATCATCATCATCTCTAAAGAGGGTCGGAGATACAAACGAAAGTAGACGGTAACGTTATTTAAGAAATGGAGTTCAACTATGAGAAAACAAAACGGTGACAGTTTTCACTGAAATTATTTTATTCAAGATGAAAACCAACCACTTCGGGGATAAAATATAGTTTTACAGCACAAATAAATGGTCTACAGTAAAATATCACATGAATTTAAAAAGAGAAAATTTTAAAATATAAATCTTTAAAAAGCGAACACTGCGACTACAAGTTTATTTCTAAGTGAATCAATTCGGCCTCCGATTACAGTTGTCTCGGGATCAGGGGCGAAAATAAGATCCCTACAGGGTTCAAGTGGTCGTATAGTACCACACAGGACAGGGTTAGGTAATGTGCTGCTAGGCCACTGTACTAAAGAAGCCTGTAAAGTGTACTGGTGCAGAACCGACGGTAGCCCGGATAGCTTACTAGTGGGCAGAAGAGATTTGAGAGTTTGAGGCCGAATCCCAGTCCGGAGCTGCTCGGTTCGTGGCGTCTTCCCGACGCGATTTTAGCTCGCCCTTCACTCGCTAGTCGGCCACATCATGGGTTTTCTAATTCCAGTAGTAGTAGGGCCTTTTCGTCACACACGTATCTTCCTTAAGGAGTGCAACGGGCAACCGCATCCAGCTTATATCGTCTCTGGGGCTGCTGCCTTCTCTGGTAAAGAGGAACGTCCCGACAGTTCTAGTAGGTAAGAATTATAGTTCAGAGACTGGAGCTTCTTACGGAATCTCTCCTAAAATCAAAATGTCACAACTTTTTTTTAAAAAAAATGACTATGTTATTATTTTATCTGCAATGCTATTAATTTAAGGTAATAGGTCTACAGTGGACCACGCTATCATCGCTAATGCCTAGAGCGCTTATGGCTGGCTAGTTTCAGGGCTACGGATAAGGTACGCCATCTAGCGGCCGCTACTAGATATGTTTTCCTGCACTTGGAGGCCATTTGTATTTTTACATACACTGGCAAAGGCAGAGCATTTGTTATTAGTCGTTAAGCAGTAAATGGACATGATTTACTTGAAATTTGAATATATAATATATATTTAAAGGTGATACTGGCCAGTTAATGATTTTGCGCTGCATAGGAAATTTTGTAGATAGGGTTGCTTGGGGCAAAGTGGATAAGGTTTCTCTCTGCCAAAGCGCATAGAAATTATTGATCGTCCACTCTGCAGATCTAAAAGCGGCGGGGAACGGGACACTAACTGTCGAATTAAATGGTGTGTGTGTGTGTTTCGACTGAAGTAAGAGGATTTTGAGAGAGAGTCTGTTGTGATGGGTCTTCGAGCAAGACGGGAGACTGAATACAGCTCAATATTTTCCTGGTACTTGGGACTTTGGTTTGTTTTTGTAAGCAGTGGAACTTTAAATAAATTCTGTCTATATCCCTTGTGTAAAGATAAATTGTTCTGAACCGATTTCAGTCATTTCCCCCCCGTGGATTGATCGGCTCCACCCATACCAGCTCAAACGTTTTCAAAGGCATTCCCGCTTTATTTAAGGGACAGGTTTTGGGTATGGGTTCCAGCCAAACGATCACTATTTCTAACAGACGTAGTTTACGTTTTAAAATTAAATACTTGTTTGAAATTGTTTTAACTTTTTTAACTTTCAAAAACTTTGTGGCATCAGCTGAACTGAAGGCTACGGACACCGAAATTTTGCTATTTATATCTGCGAAAATGGCCATCGAAGAAGAGGAAAAGAAAAAGGAACGTGCAGATTCGGCCTTCCTCTAACGTGGCAGGTAAAAACACGTGTTAGTTTTCCCCAAGTATTCTTTGAAAAACGTGCCACAAGACACAAGAGAATGGAATTGGCGGTGGTGTGGAGTCGGCCGGAAATCCCTGCCTTACAGTTGTTACGTCACAGCCGTTGTGGGTCTTGCATGATGGATCTCTGATAGTCTCGCCTACCAGTTGCAAGTCTGTAATTCGTTTAACTCTTTTCTGAACTGTCGGTGGGTTCTCAGGTCGTCGCTGTAATATCAAATAAAGAGGAAAAAAAAAACAACAAGTTGTTGCCGTGAAAGCAGATTCTAGATAAAACGGCGCAGATCCATGTTTTTGGTGACGGACGGAATTCGATAGGTATCGATTTAAAAAATCTGGTGCGCGCAGGTAGACAGAGATCTACTTATTTTAACTGCAGGACTGTCAAACCAGTCATATTATATATATATATGTAAACAGATTTTGGTGGCATTCACGTCACGGTAGCGTGAAAGCTAATGCACAGCTTTTGTTTTGTGATGCTTTGGAAACTTCTGGCAGGATCTTTTCACGGTACACAACATTCTGGATGAACTTTGCAGTTGCCTAAGTGAAAATAACAAAAATTCAATTCCGTCCGACACAAAAAGAGAGAAAAACATCCATCTGGTCTGTAAATGGCATCCTATTGTTTGCGATTGCATTTAATATTTTTTTTTTTTTAAAAGGTTTATCCAGCTATATTGGGCTAAGATGGGTCTTTAAAAAATCGAACGATGTGAATATTGGGCCGGTACTGAAGAAAAATTGGCAGTGATCCGCCGTTTTCAAACAGATCCACGATTGTAATCTCTGGACAGGAATATATCTCCGTAATTTAACTGGCTTCGCATCCAGCTTTGTCAAAGCAACGAGACAAAAGTAGAATAATAGGGGGAGGGGGGCGGAGTGATCACAAATCTCACAGGGTGAAGGAAAAGAAGATTTATGGAGAGAGCAGGCAAACTGCTTAATAGCGCGGAGATTTGTCATCAGCCGAGTGTGTGGAATATGTAGTCTTGTTTTAAAACAAAAAACCTGATGAAAATTTTTTTTTTTCGTGTAGAGAAATTAAAATAGATTCTTTGAGGTCTCAGGTTTCTCTTGGACTCACACAACAATATAGAAGAACTGCTGTTGTGTCCGGAACCCCTCATTTTTAGATGTGGGAAGAAACAGGAGTGCCTGGAAGAAGCCTACATACTGGTAAAGAATGGCGATAGGAAACCATGTGTCAGGGAACTACGCCAAACCGAATCGAACGATTGTACGTTTCCATCATTGGCAGCCCACTGAGCCACCGGCCGACTCCAAGAACTGTTCTGATTTTCAGTTACCATGTGAAGCAACTACAGATTTGAGATAATCTCCTTCACAGACTGATTTCGGTGTTCGGAGACTCTAATATGTAAACGATGTTGTGTTTGACCAGACGGATGGAATAGATATCAGGGATACATTTGGCATCTTCGGGGTGCTTTACGCATACAAGTGAAGATCTCGAACTCTGGTTCTTCGAAAAAAAGAAAGAACTCACTAGTATCGTGTCTACTGGGGGTTAAGTTATTTGACGTCATTATGGGAATCACGCCCACCAAAACAAAGAAGCAGATTTGGAATTCTTGCTAGATATCAGTTGTTAACTGATTGCCGATTTAAATAAAAAGGTATCATAAGCAACCTAACTGAGTGTCGGTTTTAACATTTTTACTTCACTTTATATAATAGAGTAGAATATGGCTCTGCCTCTGTGTGAGAGTGAGTGAGTGTGTTTGTTAGTGAGTATGTGTTAGTGTGTGTGTGAGTGTGAGTGTTAGTGAGTGTATGTGTGTGAGAGCGAGAGAGACTGTGTGTGAGTGGGTGAGTGAGTTTGAGTGTGTGTGAGAGCGAGAGAGACTGTGTGTGTGAGAGTGAGTGAATGTGTGTGAGTGGGTGAGTGAGTTTGAGTGTGTGTGAGAGAGAGAGAGTGTGTGAGTGTGTGTGTTAGTGAGTGTATGTGTGTGAGAGTGAGTGAATGTGTGTGAGTGAGTGAGTTTGAGTGTGTGAGAGAGCGAGAGAGTGTGTGTTAGTGAGAGTGAGTGAATGTGTGTGAGTGGGTGAGTGAGTTTGAGTGTGTGAGAGAGCGAGAGAGAGAGTGTGTGTGAGTGTGTGTTAGTGAGTGTATGTGTGTGAGAGTGTGAGTGAATGTGGGTGAGTGTGTGTTAGTGAGTGTATGTGTGTGAGAGTGAGTGAATGTGTGTGAGTTTGAGTGTGTGAGAGAGCGAGAGAGAGTGTGTGTTAGTGAGAGTGAGTGAATGTGTGTGAGTGAGTGAGTTTGAGTGTGTGAGAGAGCGAGAGAGAGAGGTGTGTGTGTGTGAGTGACTGAACCAATAAAATGATATTTAAGCAGATGTTAAGCAAACTGTGATTGCTCTTTGCTAGAGGTTAATAAAGCTAACTAGTTTAACTGGCGCTGGCTATTTTAAATGCGAAATAAAAACGTTTTCAGATACTAACCTAGTTCCATCGTAACCCTGTTATCCCGCGTTTAGAGATTTTCCTACCACATACCGGCCTAAACACTTAGAGTAGATGATGGTCAGAATGTTCAGGGGAACAAACAGATGCGTGTAAAATTACAACACCCCCCTTTTTTTTTAAAAAAAAGAAAATAATTTTATAGCAAAGTTTCCGTCCTGATTTCACGCAGGTTAGGGTGAAGGCCGAAGAACACGGACCGGAGCCGGCGCCTGAGCCCGGCTGTGAAGAGGGCGACTCTTAGCACTCACCGAGAAGCGGAAGCGCAGTCTGCCAAATCGTTCGGGAAAACACCCGTATCCTTGGAGCCGAAGTTTTTCGGCATTTCAGTGGACGCTAAAAAAAAAGAAAAGAAATAAGTCCACAGTAAAATATATTTTTACATCAATGATAACAGTATTATTATTATTATTATTAATAATAGTACATTTTTTAAAATAGCTCGAATAGTGAAACTTTCTAAAGAATAGAACAGTACAACTTAGCTTGTGCCTTACCTGATCTTCTACAGACACCGTCAGGTAAACTTTTGAATATATATATATATATATTTCTTTTTTGATTATCTTTGGAGAGAAAAATCAGCCCAGGGACGTTAGAAGAAAGCTCATACAAACTATACGACCAGTTATTCTACAAAGCAGGCGAGAAACATTCGATATGAACATCAAAGGGGAATGAGATGCGCTGCCAAAGCCATTCCACTTCCTGGTTACAAATGTCCACCGCAGACAGTCTGGCAAAGTTCTCTCTCTACTGCTTAAAACTTATTTTAAAAAAAAAGAGAGAGGAAGTGTCCGGCTTATTAAGGGGGACAAGCAGAAAGAAAGAAAAACTTTCCTCGCTGACATATACCCAGCTTGGCAGAATATTTCCTAATGTCTGACTGTGGACATTTCCTATGTATCTCATGCCTTATTTTCCCCCAGAAAAGAATGTTTGTAAACTAATCTATGTAGCCGTAGTCACTTTGGTTGTTTGTTTGAGAACCGTTCCAATAGTATTTATACCCACCGAATGTGGGATCCCACGCAGGACCGCAATCTCTGGGGAAAAAAAGGGGTATAACTGTAGTCCAATTAGCTAATTAATCTAAGTATCGGTGACCTATCCGAAGTTTTTCCTTAAGAAATCTAAGAAGAGGGTTCACCTGAAGATGGCGACGTGAAAAGATGCAAAGAACGTAATCCAGTGAAACGATGGGCAAGCGCCCGAAGTCAGTCTCTATTTTCTATGAATAAGGGATCACCAATAACTTCCTGTGCTTAGGGGTTTTGCTCCTTTACATTTGTACCACTGGGTTTGTAACTAATCTAACAACTCGCCAACGGGCACTCACCCATGTCATTTTTCTGTCCAAGAATTTCTCGAAACTGCCTGAGGAAGTATTTAACCAAGCTGTATGTATCCATCTCTCTCGTCTGCCTTATTCTGACCTGGAGAATGCTGCTGTACAGGGTGGCCTCCATCATTTTGAGCAGCACAAAGAGAACCAGAAAAGTGAAAGAAAAGAAAAACAACTGGGCAAAAACGGCGTTAGTCTGATGCATGACTCTGTAAGAGGATTTCCCAATCATGGATACGAAAACGGTCGTTATGCTTGTCGCAAAATCGCGGTACTCGTGGAGCTGTCGGCCAAACACCAGGTACGAAGCTTCGGAGTAAGCGAAGATCACGATGAGCAACAAACAGAAGAAACCAAGCAGCTCACTGCAGCTGGTGGTGATCACCTGGACGACAACGTGCATTCTTTTGTTGAAGCCAAGGATGCGCAGGAAGCGGATGGTGCAGAGGAAAACGAGACCGGCCATGAGCAGAACGAAGGACCAGTCCCACACCACAACGTGGTAGAAATTGACGAACCGCTTCGGGTCTTCCGTCAGTTTCGCGATGGCCGCCGCCGTCATCAGGGACCGGACGATGTACATGGCCACGGCGATCGCGCACCCGGCCAGGATCGCCAGGTCGAACACGTACCAGACCGTTTTGAAGAATGCCGATCTCTGGTGCCACAGCCTGGTGCAGACTCGCGCGAAGAAGACCGCCATGAAGACCAAGAAAAGGATCTCGCAGGCCAGGGTGTACGAGCTGGTGGAGCCGACGTGCCGGAAGGTTTTAAACGAGTACAAAGACACGTAGGGCAGGAGCCCGCCCACTTCCGGCATCTCGGCCAGGAAGATGGCGTGGGCGAACATGTTGGTGTGGGCGTTGTACAGGGTGAACTCCACGAAGACTGCTCGCGACCTTTGGTCTATCCACGAGTGCTGGATAAGTTCGTTCAGGATTTCTGTCGACACCTGCAGGTTGACGTCGAGTTCGGCGATGTAACCTCCACCTCCGTACAATCGGTAGTTCCCGCTGATGGGTAGTCCCCATATCTCTCCCGCTGGCGTAAATCGCCACGAAGACGACGTCAGGTGGTAGGCTTTCTGGTCTTTGGCACATGGCGTGTTGGTCCAGCCCACGCAATAGTCTCCGGTGTCTTCCTCGAACACGGAATAACTTCTCCTGCACGACCACCTGCCGATTATCGGAATGTCGCATATCTCTGAAAAGATATCAAACCTTTCAGAGCATTTCCAAGGTTCAAACTAAAGTGATGAGTAGTTTGTTGAAAGTTAAACTATTATATGAAAAAGCAAATTAAATTCAAGATTCATTAAATATAATAAAAGGTAAAAGTACCAAAAAAAAAATTTTAAATTTTACAAATATATTTAAAATTGTTTGGGAAAATAAATATAATGAATTAATAGAAACATCATTAAAAAAAGAAAAAGGGGGCGGCTGTTTCCGTCATGAAAGGTATTTAGGGCTATCGCGGGCTATACACCAGCAAGCACTTGTTTAACCCACACGTCTACTGCAAAACAACATACTGTAAATTAACATAACCGCCTTCTAATTGAGTTTAACCCCTGATTACGTCGACAGAGAAAATATTCGAGATGGATTTGATTTATTGGTTACTGGAGATACACGAGTCAACCGTCTATTTTCACAAAGAGAAAAGGTGTAGATAGCTGTACGGTGTTGATACCGTCGACACTGTGCTAGTGACCGTCTGGGCGGAGTCGGGACTGAGCTAACTGTGCTGGACCGTGCGGTAGCTCCTAAGATCGCCCCTCTTCCGCCCACGAAACGAACGCTGAATACCGCCGGCCGAGTAGGTACTTAATCTGTTGAACTCTTCGAATTAATAGTTTATTTTTTTTATATATATATAAGGAGGGATCAAAAGAATTAATCTGTTAACGTTAACTATTAAATCTCTGAAAATGAAGTTCGTTTTTATCCTTTCGTGTAAAAACAGAGAAATTATGGACTATACAAGAAGGGAAATAACATATTTTTTAATAAGAAGAATGGAAATCGAAAGCTGGTTTCCACGTACCGGTGCCTGGTATCCTGACTTGCCGAATTCTAACGGGACCCAGTCGGAAGTTACTCAGATCAGAGAAGTAGAGCCTGCTTCTCCAGTCCATGGGTTTACCATTATAGTTTTGTTGTGGAAAGATGTTTGGGAATAAAACTTGTTTAATCCAGGTAATCAGCTGTTTTTTCGAGTTAACCTGTAATGTGTGTTGAAAAGAGAGATGGAGAGAGAAAACGTTTTACAAGAATGAACCCGTTATGCAGATTTTTTGTCATTTGTTGTTGTTGTTGTTGTTTTTTCTTTCCGAAAATGACGTCACCGAGTTCCTTAATATACTTCAAAAATACAACATGGCCGAAGCGCGAATACCGATCGCTAATGAGTAGAGTAAGATGAGAAAAGTTTGGCCCACTCACTTCAGAAAACCCTTTGAAATTGACTCTGGATTTTATTAATGCGTTGCCAATCTGCTCAGACATCTTAAAAGCCCTTGAATCTCTGTTGCTGAAACTGATGCTGTACGTTATCCATACGAAGAGTAGGTAGAGAATGATGTCTCGCAGAACTTCACGCATGCGCAATTCCATCAGCCGCTTTCTGCGAGCTTTCAGTACAAGGTCTTTGGGTAGCGGGTTACTGGGACCGGTATCTTCTGCCAGCGAAACAGAGACAAAAAGGAAAGAGAGCGGAATTCACGACGAATCCATTTCGGAAAACAGTACTAGCAGTACTAATACAAAGTTAAAGCTGAATTAACCACTTTTCTGTTCAACTTTGATACAGCTTCCTCTTTTCCGAAATGATGTATTATACTATATTGGTAGAATTTCTATGAAAAATACGGCATATTTAAACGGAATAAATTCTGTACATTTCTGAGAGACAATTTATGCTGTGATAATAAAGCTTTGGCACAACTGTGCTATAGGTGTACTATAAAATATTACTAAACAATAACAAAATTAACAAGAAAAACATAAGCGTGGATCCAAGATTTCTTATGATAATGCTGGAATATATATTATTAAAACATATATTGGCAGTTTCCAAGCTATTATTATAGTAGGAGATATCAAATAATACATGCAGTCATTGTTATACGCAATCATGAATGCAAAATTTAAAACGTGAGGGTCTGTGTACTTATATATATATAAAGCTTACGAAGTTTTAGGCATTAGATGATAGACGAAAGGTAAATCTAAAAGCATTCTGACATTTTGAGTCAGGCCGCCTCCAAAGCTTTCTGTTCAAGCTATTAAAGTATCTGTCTCAGCATTGCTTAGCACGGATGATTCTAATTGATCTCTTACCACTTATTTATCAGGCCGCCTTTACATAGCAATCACACACAAACCTTGAGTGCATTCTGCATTCTGTTCTAAGCACAATCAACGATGAAGTAATTTTTCCTGAGAATAAATTCACTGAAGATAAACGGGTGGGTTTATTGGGACAAGCGGCGTGTAGCACATCGCCAGAGGCCTTCGTCATAAGATGGATAAGAAATGCTTTTCTATCAGTCATTAAGAATTATTTCCACTACTCTTGGAGTGTCTGCCACAAAAATCATAAATATCCTTAACCTTCCGTGTATCATGAACTTGGTGTGTATTAAGTGAAGAAACACGTAATATAAGACACAGAGAGCGATACGGATATGTCGTCACAAAAGGTTCTATTAACGAGGATGGGTACTCTGGGGCACAGCCCCACGGAGCTCAAGCTGTGCTGAGTAACACGGATTTGAAGGATAGTTGAGTGCGAATGCACCCCGGCTAAAGCTTTACATGGGTTTTAAACACTCGGGCCAAAATTTTAAGGGATGCCAGTAGACATTCTTCCACACGTCGGGTGCATGGATGGTAGGTGAAGGTACCTTTAGGCCCCAGTTGTGTTGCGTGTGAGGTTCTTGACTTTTTTTCGCGCTCGTAGGTGGCCATTTTGGAAATAAGGTACCGTCTTTCAAACTGCCGCCACGTACGGGTAATAGAAAGTACGCACTAGAGAGAAGAGGTCTAAAATATGGCAGAAATTAGGAAACGGAAAATCTTAGGCTTTCACGCATTAACATAGAGATGGAACTTGGCGTGCACCACTTCGTCTTTGATAATCTTGCTGCCAAACACCATGGTTAAAAACACGGCTGTTAATAGAAAAAGCAGGGGACAACCCCCTAATACGACCGACAGAGAAGATATGGGAGTTATTCGTGTTAATAGAAAAAGCAGGGGACAACCCCCTAATACGACCGACAGAGAAGATATGGGAGTTATTCGTGTTAATAGAAAAAGCAGGGGACAACCCCCTAATACGACCGACAGAGAAGATATGGGAGTTATTCGTGTTAATAGAAAAAGCAGGGGACAACCCCCTAATACGACCGACAGAGAAGATATGGGAGTTATTCGTGAAAGGTGCTGCAGTCTCGTCGCCAACGCGACTAATCTGAGGAACCACTGGAGGGCAAGCAACAGGATTCTTACTGCAGTATTCTGGAAACTGAATGACTTTGATTACCATGCCCATTGCTCTGTAAGGGATCCAAGGTTGTCGAATCAGCATAAGCAAGCTGGTTTTAATTGGGTCAGCCTATGTTTTGGATATGCCAGAGAGCACATTGGCCGGAGGAGGAGCTTAGATACCACAACTGCGAGCTTGGTCTTCTTACTGCGACTAGATCTTGGGACCGTAAAAGACTCCTCAAGCCTAGCACTGTTCCTTGTGACGTCATCTGATCTTTTTATCGCTTTCTAAAACATCAAAGCTTTGACGTGTTAGGAAATTTTTAGTCTTACATTCATTTTAGACCGTGCACTAATTCTGCAGGAAGTTTGTTTAAGAAACGTCCGTCGGACCTCAATCTACGCCAGGGCGATTAGATTAAAAAGAGCCAGATAGTCACGTGCTGTAACCTTTGAGATTTACCTGCCAGAACAGTTCATGTTGCACAACCACTCAAGGAGCCAGACCAAAAAAAAACAATACAGCGAACAAGTACCAAGCTCTGCAGCCGCCTTCTTACATCTTGCGTCTAAACATTTTGGGAAAAAAAACGCTGTTTCGTATAACGCGGGAGACATTAAAACGAATAAGTAAGTTAACAAAAAGAAAAAAAGAAAAACTAAAAGAATTGCAACCTAACCTTTTACGAGTTCATATGGGACAAGATTCAGTTCGATAAGGTTTTTATCGATTTCTTCTTTCCCGGTTTTACGCTTGAGTTCTTTAGAAAAGATGGAGAACAGCAGAGACAGTACCACGATCTGAAAATAAGGGAAACAGACACATTAACCCAGAAGCGGCGACTGGGAGTGATGTAAGAAACATTTCTTAAATTTCGGCATAAGTTTTAAGAACCAGAAGCGCAAAATAGCGTTCGTATTTTGAAGACTTCGTTCTTTGTACTCCAAAGCACAACCTTTCTAAAAGGCGGAACTGCACCGAGAAGAAATGGCCTGATCGGCGATCGTTCTGATCGATATCTTTTTGCAGTCCAGTCTTCGTGGAGCTATGCTTCGTTTTCTCCATTATTCATTGGATTTCGGTCGATAACACGCTCCGGCGGGTAATAAATATCATGAACGAAACGATTTTCCTACCCGAAAGTTTTAGGCTCGCGTTTGTCATCGCGGATTCTTCAAATGTAGCTGCAGCGAAAGTCAGTTTGCTGCGCCATGAGTAAACCCTCGAAGTTTGAAGCATCACTCTCGTGGACCTTCCAAAAAAACGCCGGTTCGACCTTAGAAACCGTATTTCTGGTTTACTGTTGTTGTTTCTTTTGAAGAAAGCATCTCTGCAGTGCTGGAAGCAGAGCTTTCCTGTTTGTTTGTTTGTTTTTTAAGGCAGTGTTAATAGTTTCAGATCTGTCGTAGTAGAAGAAGCATTACTCATCCTCTCAGCACAGACACTTAGGGGGGCAGTGTATAGTTTGCTAAAGTGCACATGAAGATCCCTGGGTAACCAGTGCAAATCTCTTTGCACGTTTTTTTCATTGATTTTAACCCCTTCAGACCAAAGTCTGTTTCGTTTCCAGGTTCAGCTCTACATAGATTCCTAATTTTGCGTACGAGATGCCTTCGTGCTCGAGAAGCCAGTACCAGCTTTGGCAACTTCTCCAGTCTTCGTCATTGCCCAGCAGGTCAGCGTCTCCCGGTATCTATCGCCAGATAACTCTGAAGCCTTCCAGACTGTCCTGCGCCCGCACCAGGACACCAAGTGTGTACGTGTTGCCCCATTTTGCTCCAGACTGGCTCTTCTCGCATCCTGTCGAACTTGTCGCAGTATCTCACCGTCGGTCGGAATAATCATGCCGAGGGCGCAGGGCAGATATTCCAAGACTTGCAAAAATGTAACTGTCGCTCCACCTTAGCTGCTACAGATAATTCCAACCGGTACCGCCATCTTATCTTTCTTTCCACCAAGGTTTCTACAGTAGAAACTGTTTCACGCTTCTTATTTCTTTATGAGGATAGTCTGAACGTATCTTTGATCCACGAGTTACAGACTTCTTATTTCTTTATGAGGATAGTCTGAACGTATCTTTGATCCACGAGTTACAGACCCCCCCAGTTATTATTAACGCTATAAAACGAGGCTGCCGATGGAGTCGGACTTAGTCTTTTCGGAAATGCGAACCCTGGACCGAGTTAACGGCCATACGTCGCATTATCGCTGACATTTCGATCTTTGGTTAAATGATCTGTGTAACCACTAACATCCTCCATGCCCCGCCACTGTAGCTTCGCTGCTAAGTCTGCAGTGATTTGCTAACAATTCCCTTTCATCTGTAGCATCATGAGCATCGCCAAGTCGACGAGCTGAGCAACGGGTCCCGCGTAGACTTGCGTATACGGTGGCAGCGGTAAATAGAGGTCGTCGTCAGCTTGCCTGGTTTACCGTACAAAACGGCAGGTGTCTGAACATTGGTGGTTTGCGGTCTCTACAGACGAATCAGACTGTCACCGTGTCACAGCATCTGGGCACACAAGAATGGTTTTCGAGTCTTTTTTCCTACTGCGTTAGCATCCGCTGGATTCACATCCATCCTTTTGAATACTAATTTAATCAATCAAGGGATCCTAGATTACAACCACTGTATCCTGTATAAAAATGAAGTGCCATGCCACATATCCAGAACCTCTACATCTCGGAAGATGCAGGATGGATTCCAGAAAAGTAAATCTCACTGAATACGCAGAGAACATTATAAGTGGACATCTAAGGGGAAAAGGACCAAGACATCTTAGCAATTAAGGGAATACTTGAAAATTTCGTGAGCTTTCCATACCCGGAGTCCTACAGATCTGCACGACACACAGGATGTCCTGACCAAATATAAAAATGGTTCTCGAATATTCACTGTGCTTTCATTACGGATGAAGTCTAAAAGGACAAACCCACGGTGTTCAGGTCATCATGCCAGAAGTTTGCTAATACAGCTGTTCTTTCTGCGGTTGATCCGATGGCGTGAAAAGTGGATTCCTGCCTCGTTGTATATGAGCTGGGTAAACACATTTTCGGTCAGTCTACGAGGGAGAAAGAGACATCGCCATCCAACACGTCCACGCTGTTTGGTCGGGGTCTGAGGAACACGATGTAGCTTCTAGGCGTCTTCCATGCCAGCACAATCTCGCCATTCTCTGCTCACTTCAGTCCATACATTGCGTACCATGAAACTGACTGAATGAGGAAAATCCTATTCCATGGTCGTGCTATGGTTGTTATTCGGGGGGGGGAAGGTAGCCTGACCCGCCATTAGCTATAGGTCCTAATAGAGCGACCAGCCGCGGCACGTGTTTCCTTGGAACTGGGAGTGAGTTTCCCAGTCTCCGGATTACCAATAATATCGCACGGCGATGTTATTTCTCCAATATGGATTCTACTCTCTTACCACGGCATTTCTTCTTTAACAAACAAGATTTACTCTTTTGCAAGACCTCTATCGGTTTATTCTCACAACAGTGCTCAATCCATTTTTTATTAATTCCTTATTGAAACAGATTCCCGACCAGCCTACGATCCCTGTATCCTAGTAAAAAAACCGAACAACACCAATATGGCGACGTTTTCACTATCTATGGCGACGTTTTCACTATCTATGGCGACGTTTTCACTATCCATGGCGACGTTTTCACTATCGTATCCATATAAAGTGACGAGTTTAACGGTAACTTGTCTAAAAGCGACATAACGTACTTAGCAACGTTTTTGTCAAGATCAGGTGTTTAACAGCCAGGTTTTTATAAGACAACATTATTTTAAAAATCGGTTTCTAGGTAAATAGTCTTACAAAAAGGTAAATTCCATTCTGCTATAAACAATAAATAAGTAGCACATTGAAGTGGGAATATTCACAGCTTCTCTTTCATCAGTTTCTTTGTTGCACATTATGAAAACGTCTGGGAGCATACATTTTACAAGTACGCAAGCATATGCCAGCAAACAGCTTTTTAAAGGTCTGATTACCTATAGATGTTTGAATCCTTTCCGAATTTCTTTATGTCCTAGATGTTTTATAAAGATTTGATTAAGAGTGGTAGAAGCGGGCTTTACTCGCGTCACTGTTCCTGATAGATTGGCGCTATCAGACCACACCATTTTTTACGAAGTGGTTAGAAAAGAGTTAAAAATATCAAAGTAACTATTATTGAGGTAATTTCAAGTGCTCTTACCTTCGCCGGATCTATGAGTACAACTGATTCCAAAAAGGACATAAAGAAGGTAGAGAGCCATTCTTCGGACTTAGTTTTCCCCCAATTGAAGCTGTAGAGGATGACGAAGAAGCTCGAGATGAGGATGGAGAGGACAACCAGGATCCAGGAAATGTAGACGCAGCAGTGCGGGAGGGGGGCGCGGTCGGGCGGAGAGAGCGAGTCCTGTTTGGTGGCGAGATTATCTCTGATCTGATCGCCCAGTCGATTGCCTTCCTTGGGCGGCTGGAGCCGGGACTTCTGAAAGATGATCATGATGACGGAGATAGGCGGCGTGGTGATGAGGATGCTGAGTAACGACGTGCAGAGTATGGACACCGAAAACCGCACGGGACCGATGGAAAACTGATCGAGCCTGACGACGTTCTCTTTCGAGTGGAAAAACATGGCGTTAGTGACCATCGTCAGGCAGAGCAGCGACATGCAGCAGGAGGAACGTTGCACGCGGCTGAACCGGCTTCTGCTGGGGCGCACGAGCACGGACAGCCACAGGTGATCGTTGGTCAGCATCTGCTTACTGTACTCGTAGAACATCGCCTGGAATTTGAGCATGTTCTCCGTGCCGCTGACGGGGATGACTTTCTCCAGCAGGCCGCCGGCTTCTTCCACGGCCAGCCAGGAGTTACAGATGAAGGTGCACCTGGTTTGGGATAAAGAAACGAGCAGTGACTAGTACGCAACCCCGTGACGAGAAAAACTGGACAGATCTAAAACCGTCAGGGAGACATTAGCTGCCCCCTGTTGTGCGTTATCTATTTTTTTCTGTGTAAACTCTCTTGAATACTAGGTATGCACCAGGGATGGAGGAGGCTAAAACCCTCCGCCTACAGGAGGGAGATCGTCCACTTCGCAAGCTCAGTTAGAATGGAGTCTAAAGTGACGTTGTCCGGCTGAACACACGAGCACATTCCACGTGTTGGTTGATGACCGACTATCTGTTTTAAATGCAAAGCGAACTTTCGTCTTACACCTATTTTCAAGTGTTTGCATTTGTTTTTTGTTCTTTCGTGGCTGAACTGCAGCACCTGGAGACCCTAAATTTTGTGTAGGTCTGGGCCAGGTTTTAAGTTATCGCATGTTGTCCTTGAAGGCCGTTTTGAGGCCACCAAAGGCTGCTTCTCAAAAGCCTTATAGATTACACTTAGTTCACTGCACTCGTTCAAAATAGACGACCTAGCAGCCTCAAATTATACTGAAGGTACCTCTGTATCCAAGGGTACTAGAGCCCGACCTCAAAGGCTGCCTTTCAAAGTTCAGCGTTACTACAGCTTCATACAACTCAGAATTGACCACAGATTTCAATTTTTCGACAGTTAGGCTTGAAGGCCATTGAAAGCCATCAACGGCAGGTTTTGATACCATACACGGTATAACTTCGTGAACTAAGAATGAAAATTCATTTTGTGGTTTGCTACAAGTTTGTCGTCATCTTCTAAGCTGGCCCTGTGTTGGTCAGGTACCCGTTTCAGATTCCTGAACAAATCAGCTGAAACAGAACCGTTCTGCTATTTTAAAAAGCCTACGATTTATTTCATGATTCCTTTTTTTTCTTTGTCAAGATAAAAATGTAAATGTAAGGAATTAAGCTAAGTGTATTTTGAAAACATACTTAAAACGGATAATACGGATAAAAATATTTCTTTTAGGGGAAACAACTGGTTAGGAACATCAAGCGTTTTAAAGAGAGCCAGGACTGGTAAAAACAAAGATTTATCATCATCTACTTCGTGACCGACCTATGTTTGAGACGCATGGCAGCCATTTTAATCAGTGAGCAGATAACCCGATGGCAACATTGTCTATCACCTTATAAATTACAACTGCCGTTACCAAGAATAATAAGAATTATCGCACTCGAACGTCATATCCGCATACTGGCAGTAGCTTTAATTATTTTTTTAAATTATTCAGCCCTTGCAGATGAAATGGAAAGCAAAACCTTTTAACCCTCTACGTTCAAAATCGCTTAGTCGAATCCTCCGCCATTTTCTACATCGCCAGGTCGGTCTCGGAAGGAGGCGAACAAACCCTGACGAGTCTCTGGTCGAAACGTGCAGCGCCACACAGACAGCCGAGCTCCTCGATTTTTGGCGAGAGTGTCGGGTCCCATCAAGGTGACGCTGCGCAGAAGAAAACTGAGAGCGGCGAAAGAAAGGACAAGAGAAGAGTACCTTTGCTTGTGCTCGATATTTACTACCTCTATCTTGCTGAGGTACCACGAGGCGTTGTCTCCCTGACCGGAATTGTCGTGCCAGATTCGCAGATACTGCAAATCCCCCAGCGGCTCCTTGACAGTCAGTAGATACTTGTTCACACTTCCGGTCGAAATTTTCTATAAAAAAAAAAGGACCAAACTCGTAAAAATATTTTTTACAAATTTGAAGAGTAGGGATAAAATAGGGGGGTCGGTGTGTTTGCCGATTGGTAGTCGGTTTCCGCTGTGTATCGGGATCTGCTGAGTGGCGTGATTTCTCTTGCACCTGTATCATCATCACCTGTTCCACGTGGGAAGATTAGTTTTTTTTTCTATTACTGAGACAAAACTGGAAATAGTGAAGGGGGCGGATGAAACCAAAACGTAAAGCACCGAAACAAGGAAAGTTTTAAATCCACTCAGCTTCGTGCCTCTCGTCAAACACGGAGGAGAATCCACCGGAGCTAACTTCAGTGAGATTTCGTGACCTCTGATATCATGGAAAAAATAAAAAGTAAATTCTACAACGTCATATTCCGTTCTAAGTGGACCAAAATCATTGGTGAAAACTTTCCTATTTTAAAGAAGTTCACAAACCGAATTACACTGTTAGGTTTTGTAAATCACAAAGGGACAAAAAGTAAAACGTCCGCCGGGTTATAAAACTGCTCCCGTCAGATCCCTCCTCTTACTATAAGTTTGCGAAGACATACCGAAGATGTACCGAAGAAGTACCAAAGAAATACCGAAGATATACCGAAGATATACCGAAGACATACCGAAGAAGTACCGATGAAATACCGAAGATATACCGATACCGAAGACATACCGAAGATATACCGAAGACGTACCGAAGATATACCGAAGATATACCGAAGACGTACCGAAGATGTACCGAAGAAGTACCGAAGAAATACCAAAGATATACCGAAGATATACCGAAGACATATCGAAGACATACCGAAGATATACCGAAGACGTACCGAAGAAATATCGAAGACATACCGAAGATATACCGAAGACGTACCGAAGAAATACCGATACCGAAGACATACCGAAGATGTACCGAAGAAGTACCGAAGAAATACCAAAGATATACCGAAGATATACCGAAGACATATCGAAGACATACCGAAGATATACCGAAGACGTACCGAAGAAATATCGAAGACATACCGAAGATATACCGAAGACGTACCGAAGAAATACCGATACCGAAGACATACCGAAGATGTACCGAAGAAGTACCGAAGAAATACCAAAGATATACCGAAGACGTACCGAAGATATACCGAAGACGTACCGAAGATATACCGAAGACATACCGAAGATATACCGAAGACATATCGAAGACATACCGAAGATGTACCGAAGACGTACCGAAGACGTACCGAAGATATACCGAAGACGTACCAAAGACACGCAAAACTTTGAGAAGTAGTTTAACGTTAAAAGAATAGCATTTCATAAGAAGCCAGTTCGATGCCAAAATTTTTTGCTGCAGTTTTGACTACAAAAATGCATCATACAGAACGGTACAAATAATAAATAAGGTTTTCGAAAAATCCTTTTAATCCAGTCAAACAAATACTGAAAAATTGTTTTAAAAAAATACATTTGGCTTGCATTGTACTGAACGTGTAGTCTTATCAGAAAGTATCTGATTACATATTAAGCTAGTTTAAAACTACGTACAGTAATGAATAGAAGCTGGTAGGTATTTAGTCTAATTACACTAGCTTTCAGAAGTCAAGCAACAAGCATAAATCAAAATATTTTCAGAATCGTTAAAGTTTCATTCACTAAATGTTCAACAAAATCTTTTTTACGTAGCACTACTATTATAAAACAAATATGTAAGTTACAAATAAATGTTAGAGGTGTAAAGAGAAACAAGCAGGATCAGATCAGGAAACCAGAAAGTATCCTAACAAAGAATGTAAACAAAAATAGATTAGAGCTAGCAATAGAAGGTGTGGCCTTTCCTGACAGCAATACTGAGGTTTTATATACTGCTTACAACTCTGTCAATAAAGCAATTAGGCAATAAAGTTATTTGTCTTAGAGAAAGCTGCAAATATTGGAGTAATGCTGGAGGGAGTTAGAAGAAGACAACACATCTTCCTAGAGCGCCTCAAACGTTATCAATAGAATTTAAACAAAGAGAACGAGCTGTGATGGCATGTGTCGTTTGTGGAAAAGCGTTATCGTCCATTAAAATGAAGTTACCTCTAATTGCACCTTCGTATGGTCTGTCATAGGGTTCTAGAATCTTGTCTCTTTACCTCATTTCATTCAAAGTATTTCTGTGAACACATGCAGGTCTGTAGGCCCACGCAATAAAACATTTCCCCAGATTATCCCAACTCCATCATCTGCTCCCTTTCTATGATGTTTGTGGGCTGGTTGCATATGCCATGCTTCCTCTCGGTGACTACACTCCGTGAGTCTTAAGACTAAATCCAAACTCATCAGTAAAGAGAACATGGCTCCAGTCATGTAGTGAGTATCCAAGTGGCATATTCACGACACCATTTCAATCGCTCCTATTTATGTTGGCGGGTCAAGAGGATAGAAACCATAGGTAATCTAGCATAAAGCTCTCTTTCGTGCAGCTTTTAGAGACATCATAAGCAAATCTGGTCGGTTTTAAAGTCCTGCTTCGCGACCATTTGCTGAGATTGTGTCCCGTGGTTTACCTTTAACTGGTGTTCAGATAATACCTATATTCACTTGAAATTGTCTCCATACTGACAAATCATATTTTTTTCACATTTTAGCAATTTTAAAATTTTAGAAAATGAAATAAGCCCATTAAAAAAAAATTAAAATAGAAGAAAATTAACTTATAATAAAGCGAGTAACAACGGACAAGTAAACCGTATAAATGTAAAGTTTGATTAAATTATATCAAATAGTATTTCAAATATTTTTTTATGCCTATCTAGAATTTACTTCCCTGTTACGACCGGATATGCGTATTAGTTATAGATACGCTTAACAGCCTCCGATTGAGAAGACTGAAAATAAGGGCGATAACTAAAAATATCAGCCATATTAGAATGTAGAAATCTGGGAAGACTGACCGTTTTCTTCTCAGAAAACCCGCTATATTGAAATGTTGACAGCTGGAAAAAATCTTTGCTAAGCTGTTTAATGCCACGGATGGTAAAGAAAGAAACAACAACAACAAAACCGGGATAAAGCAATTAACATCCAAGAACTGGTGATAAACTAACGATGGCTTCTCAAAGAACATGGTAGCGGAGAACAGACGAATTGAAAAGGAGAGTTCATATCTACTTTTATTTTAAAAAAGAGTTTAACCAGACCGATTAAATAGTGGAAATTTAAAAAATATATAAATAAACAAGTTTAAAAAGCAATAATTTATTAAAAATATAAAATAGTTGAAAACGTTTCCGAATTTATGAATGAACAGTTTCTGTCAGATCATTTAAACAAACCGCTTACCTATGAGCTGCTGATGTCTTCCATCCCTAGCTAACTGGAAGATCACCTAGGGGTGTTAGAACGCTCAAACTTATGGCTTCGTAATTCTGCTGGTTGATTGTTGAGACGGAACCCACGTGGTTTCCGCCTTCGGTGTCGATTCAGACACAGGTAGGTTATTATTATTATTTATTATTATTAAAACACTCTAACTAAACGACCCATAGTACACTACGTCTACTACGCACCCGCAACAATTTAAATGCAGATCTGAAAATGAGGAAAATCTCATTTCATCCGTCTTATTTTGAGTCTAATTGATGAGAAAACTAAAAAGTTTAATATAAAGTATTAATTACTAGTTATATATATATATATATATCAGGGGTCAAGATAACAAACCCTAATAACATTGCACAATGTTATACTTTATGTATGGCTGCAAAGAAAACCATATATTAATTAAAAACATTTCGATAAAAAAATTACAATCTCTAAGTCAAGTTATATGAACGAGAGAACGTACCAAAAAGAGCTTATGCTAGTTAAACCATGTCACTGTCGAACAGCTGAAGTCAAAACCATTATTGGATGTTACAGAAGTTGGGTTTTCTCCATGCCAGAAAGTTTCTAAGTTATCATCAAAACTAAGAGTGCTTGTAATAAATATCAAAACTGCAAAAAGCGGGGAATGCTCGCAACATCTCTGTCATCTCCGGACACCGCGTAGTTTGCAGGTGTGTACTCACGGTTCAACAACTATCTGTGTCAAAAGACTAATTAATTACTCTGAAGTGGATGAACGCTTTTAAATTCACTTTGCAGTTCGCATCGAAAACACAGGCGTATCAGATAAAACTACGATTTTCTACATCTTCCAATCCCTGCATTAACTAGAGTGATGATGAAATAAGAGACAGAGCATACAGTTTATTATTACTAGCAACAGTAGGGTAAAAAAGACAATTTATTTATCAAAAAAAGGTAAAAGAATAAATCGAAAAACTACTGGTTTAGATCAGTCTCCCGGCACCAAAGATTTTGAACTCGCCCGGTTTGTAGACTTCTAGTTATCCTTTTCACCCGCCCATCTTTGCTAAAAATTTAACTAAGAAAGTGTATTAATTTATCACCATTTCCTGGACATGAATAGCTTTATGCGCTCTCGTTTGCTTCTTTACTTTCTCTCTCTTTTTACCACTCGTCACTTCAAGCACACACCGACACAGATCTCCACCTGGCGATCAGTATCCCAATATGGCGATTTTATGGATCCAGTCTCACAGTATGGCGGACTGGTTACGATGCCCATACCTTTCTCCACCTTTTCAACTGGAAGAGCCCTGCACTGTATAACTGTAACTACTGGGGTGGACCTTAAGGTGGACCGCCTGGGCTGGAAAGATTCTAAAAAGGGGTAACCATAGAACTCAAGCGACGTTATTCATTAAAGCCAGAAAATGTAAAAAAAAAAGAAAAAAAAAACAGCACTGACTTGTCTTATTCCGTCATGCAGGCGGATTATTCCACTATCGCCATTGTCTCCTACCAGGATGAAGCTGACTCTCGAAGACGTCCCGGCGTCGCGCCTTAGCCCCGTGTGGACGATCATTAGATACATGTTGTCACTGTCTTCAACGTTGTCCAGCAGGGGGAAGACGCGCCACTGAAAGAAGAGCCCCGTGAATTCAAACGGCAGAAACAATCGAACTAAAATGGCGGTGATGTGCAAATTATTCAAAGCGAAATTTTCTTAATCGAAATGATCGGATTTAAAGATATATGTCATATCTACACTGCTAAAATATATAGTAATATATATTAATCTACTGTTGTATAGACCAGTTTAAAGAATAGGTCAATAGGCATACCAACTCCTTGCCAGCTGCCTGGTAAGCTGGAAACAGTATGTAGTTGCTCAGTTGACTGGGTGAACTCCAGGCCAAATGTCGGGCATTTCTGTAAGTGACCTAGCAAGAGACAGCTTGCGAGAATGTGCACTTTTAGAGGATACAAACCTATATTAGACGGGTTTTGACCAAAAACCGGTTACTTCAGATAATAAAGTTTTACCTTCACGATGTCCTTCCTGTCTTGGTAACGAGCCCAGATAATTATGAGAATGTAGAACGCGAGAAGACCAAGTACAACGCCAAAGACGGCTCCGTTTCCCAGGACATCGAACCTGCTGAACACCGTGGAGAAGTCGATGCTGTTGGGAGCGATGTTAAAAGTGTTGGCAAAGGTTGTAGTAGACGGGTTTTTACAGTTACAAACCAGCTCTTTGTTTCGGACGTGGATGATCACCTGGAATGAAGAATATATAACAAAAATTATTTAAGTGGGCTTTTCAGGAAGAACTCCATTTTTTTTTATATACATCACCATTTTCGTATTGAATTTGTTCATGTACAGGTAGTTCAGAAATCTTTTTTATATAAAAATAGCACTTATAGGAAATAGAATATAGTCTCGTCAAAGGTGGTACTCTAACTAATCCTTAGCATGTTCCTTTTGTCAGACATATTGCCTTCATTCCAAATGCACACAATTGTTCAACGATGGAACTTCTTTCTCGAACATTTTGTAAAACTAACAAAAAATAAGTAATTGATAAAAACATATAGTCGTTATCTGCAATAATAAAAAAGCAATATCAACCAGAATATTCTAGAATTTTTCCATTATATTTTAGATGGTTTCTATGATCTTTCTATTGCGTTATAGAAACTGTCAGAACTTTTCTTTCAGTCTATAAACTTCTCGGAATTTTCTAAAAATTTCTTCCTGACTTTTTTCACGTGTAGAAAGAGTCATCTAGTCTATCGGCATTTTCAGTCAGGGTTGAAATAATTTGTCAGTAAAAAAAATATTAATCCTGAATTGTGAAAATATGCATGGAAGATGTGTAAGTGATCGTGATGCACAGCAGGTTGTTACATGTATCGAAACGAGTCTGAGACGTTCATAAACTGTTGAAATATTTAGATTTCCAGTAAAGCTGTTGGCAGGATTATTGGAATGCTTGAGAAAATCAGAAAGCACATCTTCCGAAAAAGAAAGAGGCGGACCAACAAAACATGTCACCAAGAGAAGAACGGTTTTTTGGCGAGGCTTTAAAAAAATGGATGGGTTTGCTTCAAGTGGTGAATTATTTAGAAATTTGAAGAGAGTATTGCCAAAAAGATATCGATAGATCTGCTAGAAGATATTTGGTAAAATGGACTTCAAGTTACACATCCCATTTAAAATACCACGACTTTCTGCTACCATGTAAAGACAAAAGAGGCTTCAGTTTTATAAGAAATAACAAAATTGGTAAGTATAAAATTGGAGCAAGGTGACATTTGAAGATAAAATTTGCATAATTTTTTTTGATAGTTGTGTTGCTTTGAAAACCAGGTAAATATTTAAATAAAAAATGGTAAAGGAAATCTGGTAATCTTACCAGGTGAAAAATCAATGAATACAAGTTACTTGAATCTTTTTTTAAAAAAGGATTGTGTCTAATCTGCTAGGAAACTCCATTGTGATGATAAATTTTGGTTTTTGACAAGATCAGGCCCATGTCACAGCAAAGAAAGTCGTCTCTTGGTTCAAGAACAACAACATTCATTGGTTTGATGCTGACTTGTCTGGAAATTCTTCCGATTTAAATTAAATTTGAACATATGAGCAGTGGTGGAACGATATATTGGAAAAAAAAAATCATCCAAAAGTAGAGAAGAATTGGACGCAGATTTCGTTTTAGAAAATCTAACGTAAAAAAAAGCAACAACGTATTACTTGCTTTGCAATTGAGCAGCTTCCACGATCTCGACTTGTCTTCCCAGCCCAAGCAACTTGACGTCACGACTTCTAACCTATAGGGTGACAGGAGTTTGTCTTCATCAGTTTCGTTTCTTGAAATGTTTAACTCGAGACGTTTAGAATCGCGCCTGACTCTTGAGACGGCGGCTGAAAACAGAACATATTCGTTAATAAATTTTAAAAAAAGATATAAAAATTTGAAATTAAACGTAATAATACTAGGTAAAGGACTAGCCTTAACTGTCCTTTATTGAAAGAACAAAAAAAGGGTTATCCATCCATATTTTAGTAAATTACAGTTCGTTGGGGTAAAGTATCAGATTATACTCAGTTTTTCCTACTTCTTACCTGACTTTGCTATGAATGGCTTCAGTCCCAAGAAAGCTGGACCAGCCTTGGTGATGATACCGGAATCCAAACACAGAGAGTAGACGCCACCAGTCAGGTTGACCGGAGCCACTGCCATGCGGTAAGCGTATGCGTTTTCCGTGGGGTAGATTCCTGCCCTTACGAAGATTTCGTAGCCCAATTCTTTTACGAATGGCGCCAAGATGATGCAGACGGATTCATCAAGAGATCTGTACTGAAAACGGATGTAGAACATTTTTGACTGGTCTCCCGAAGTCCACTTCGGATGAAAGATTTTCGCCCTGGCGGAGTCTGGCGTCTTGAAGCTGGCGATAAGGGATACTGCTTTGATCGGGATCCTGCTTCTATTCGCTCCTTTCAGCGACACTATCACAGTGGACGAGCTGATCTGGGCTGACTTGTGACTTTTGTCCCACACAAAAGGGTTTTTTTTAAAGGTAAGAACCTTAAATATACATTTAAAAATCGTAAAAGCATTCCGCCTAAACCAAGCTGCATTGCGCGGCCATCGACGAGGAAAGAGAACCAGATGGCTTCCGTTTCGTTATGATGAAATCGATCAGTTAAGGATTCATTAATATTCGACTTAGCGTACGACGGTCTGACCATTGAAGGTGACGTTGCAACCCGACCTCGAGCTACTCAGAGACAAGAAGCCGGGTTTTATTTACATTGTGTAGCCAAACTCTCCAACACGCCCCCCTCTAACGGGAACAAGAAGGATGGAGCACCGGTTCTTCCCCTCCAAAAACTGGTGAAGCTTTCGAACTACCGCCGACCGTGACGGACTCGCAGAGCGTGACCTCTAATAAGTCACAACGCAATAGAGTCCATACAATGCAGACTGTAACCGTTTTTAAGAGAAAACCGATAAGTTATTTTATGACTAACATTAAGGTAGGGAAGTCTTAAGAAGCATATACAGTTGTCCCCCAGTATTCGCGGGGGTTACGTCCCTTGTGCACCCGCGAAGAGTGGAAAACCGCGAATATTGGACGTGGTCCATAAAAATGCCTATAAACGTCAAAATATAGCGTAAAATATAAGTAAATATATAATAATAATTTAATAAAAAATACGACACTCAGCGAAACACTCGAGATAGCTACACGCGGTAAACTGGGATGATGCGGGGCTGCTGGGCTGCATCTGCGTGAGACAGCGCCTCGTGGGCAGCAGCCAATCAGCAGCGAGGAGAAATGAATAACGCTCTCTGATTGGCTACTTTCAAACCTCCAGCCTATAGCGTTTATTTTATATCGATATTTGGCTGATTTACGTTAGCATTTATATTACAAAATTAGTAAATTATATTGTTATTAATAATTTAACGTTAAAAAATATATATTGCCATGAAAAAAGCCATGAAAAAATCGCGGAAGATATTTGCGATTCCGCGAATATGCGGGGGTTTCCACGAACAATTATTAGTTAGGTTCTAAGGAAAATTCCGCGAATAACCGGGGCCGCGATTACGCAGGGGTCGACTGTACTGACAAACAGGCTTTGTGTAGCCACCCTCCCCAACAACAAAGTTATCATCTTGAACATGTGTACGGTTCACCTGTGAAAAAAAGAGGTGGCTATTGTAATTGTCACGAGTACTGAAACAGAACACTGCAGAAATCTATTAGTGATGGTACTTCTAAGATGTTAATGCTGGCCAAGCCTCACCTTCTGTCACCGTTCGAAAGCAATGAACCTAATATGAAAACGAGGCGGTGGTGAGATTACATTTCAGAACTCTATCGAAAGGTTCACACGAATACAAAGCGTCAAAGAAATCCAAGATTAAGATTAACGGTTAGACAGATGTGTGACTAAAGATACAATATTACAACTTAAAATGTATCAGCTTGACCTCGAAAGGCTTAAATGAGAAAACGAAGCGAAAGAAACTGATTTAACTCAGCCCAAATAGAAAGAATGGTCCCGTGCCTTCTTAAGAAGAGTAGATTTCACGATGAAGGGAGCCTGGATGAAGGACATGATCTCGCACTCGATCGAATTGTTGACTAGGCTCTAAAAATAATACAAGCTTGTCTAGAAACAATCTTGAGCACAGCTGAAATATAAGCACAGACTACCACAAGCCAAGACATCTCAGAAACTCAATGGATAGACTGAAAAGGAAGACCAAGTCTCTTCTGAAGCAGTGTCAAACCTTAGCATCCCAAAAGTAGTGGTCCAAGCGTTACACCTTATTATAGAGACAGATTCCTCAAGGCCAAGATATAGAAGAATACAAGATCCAGTAAAGGCTGGACTACAAAGGAAACTTAAGTAGGTTCTTTCTATGAGGCATGTAATTGGCATATCCAGGCTACCTATTCCACGTGACTTCTCAATACAAATCTAGTACAAGAGCGATCACGCACAGGTGATCCATACCAGTTTTCAGATCCCTAACTGCCCACGAACACGGCCAGTTTTTTTTAGTCTGATTGAAAATGCAAAAAATCCATGATCTTTTTTTTGATATCTAACAATCAGGTCCAACAAACTTTAGCGTCGTAAGGTGAGTCAGATATTGATCTATTTTTAACTGATCGGTTGCACCATCATACAAATAATAGAAAACTATTAATATTTTCGTGTTAACGAGATCATTGTTGATAAACCTATTGTTAATTTACTAGTTCAACTTTAAAAAATCACATCTTAAACAAATCTATACGGTTAAGGCCAAACCGGAAGTCCAACGTCATCAATTACCTCAAACTGGCTATAGACGAATATTTATAGAACGATACAAGAAAGAAAAAAATTACGAATATAAAAAATACATAAAGACTTGCTCAAGATCAGAAATAATTTTACAGAATCCTGGGGGAAAAAAAATACGAAACTGGCAAATATCGAACAACCAAAAATGTCAGTGCAAGAGAATTCCAACGCAAGAGCGAGGCCAGGTCATCCAGATCACAATAGTATTCCAAGATCGTGAGCAGACCGGAAAGTCATTCCGGACCGAGTCCATGGCTTCTGGTAAGAACACCTAAATTTAGTCAATAAAAAACGCAGAGATAAACAGGAAAGGCGTCGTCTCTGAAAGGGATAAAATCTCACATTAGCTCACTAAATAGGAACTCATCGCGGCAGACCCCAAGAATCACAGACCAATGGCACGGTTCGCACACAAGTAAAATATAAGACCGTGGCACTGCTCCTAGAAACGATGCCGGTAAACCATGTCAGGTGGGACGGCTCTGTGACAGACGGTGGGCATGGATAGGCTACCAAAAATTCTTTGACAGAATACCCCATAGCCAGACATTGGAATATCTCTATCCATGTACAATGTGCCATCGACTATAGCGTAGTTTTTTTTTTTAAAATTTTAGATGAAACGATAGCGCAACACAACTAAACTGACAGGAGAATGGAAACACAGAGATTAGCACTATGGAGATTACGAGGGAAGTTCCGAAAAGGCAGCCTATCTGACCGTTCTTGTTTCTGCCTCTCACTCGACCCACTGAATGTACATCTAAGAACAGCTGGAAAACGCGTGGAACTATAAGATGGGGTCTTGCTGAGCCATCTAATTTCCATGAATGAATTCAAATTATTTGCCAAGAATGACAATAAATTAAATGCCCCCGTTGCATGCGGTGCGTCCATTTAGCGCAAACCTTGGAATGCAATTTGGTCTGGATGAGTGTGCAAAAAATATCAATAAGGGATGGACTCCAAGTTTCTTTTGTCAAATATCAAACACGGGAAAGACACCAGGGAGGTCGTACGTTTATTTGGGTATTGACGACACTGGAGACATAGAAGACAAAGGGAAAGAAGAAAAACTCAACGAAAATACAAAATACGAGCGAGACCACTACCAACAACGGCTTTGCTATCCAAGCCGCTTCTTTTACGTAGTGAACTGGAACTGATCAGGAATCCAGGTACTAAACACACACACACACACAAGAACAAGGTTTACTGGGTGTAAAATACGCTGCAAATAAGCCTGCACGGAAAGACTTACTGGGGGGAGCGAACAAAACAACCTACCTTCTTGTGAAATACATTCAAGAAAAGAGTGGGGTATATGTAGCAAGCGGGCTCTAAGATTACTTGGCTCATGTAAGATCAGATCTCACAAAACAGACGGTTAAAGTTGGAAACGAAGAGCCAAGCACAAAGGACATAGCAGATTGGGAAATAAAGGAACTAGGAGCGAAAAAGGGATCAGATGGTTGACTGTAGGAAACCTAACGACCGAAGAGGAAGCGATGGTTATAGACATGCAAAATCAAACAGACCCTGACTCGCTGCTACGTTAGCCACTACTTTTGAAGGGAAAACATTGAGTCTAACTGCAGAGTTTGCAATAGACGTCTACAAATCGCCGACCATCTTCTAACAGGAAGCGAAGCTATGACAGGAAAGTATGCCCGCCATAACAGCCTCTCTGGAGGTGCCCCACTGGTGTGTGCTGCAACAGAAGAACTATAAAGTCAAGACCAAGAACACGACCAAAGCATGTCGTAGAACGGGAAGACAACTTCATCACCTTCGTAGGACCACCCGATACCTATGGTCAGAACAATCTATCACAATAGATCAGACATCATCTGGGCCAAAGAAGAAAAGAAGCGGATTTGCTACCTTTCCCAGTGACGTTACTATCTATAAGATAGAGAAAAAGAACGGCAACTGTGGCTCGTTGAACTGATGAACCTCTTGAAATACACAAGAACAGAGGTCATTTTATTAGTTATTGGCGCAGACCTTGAGCAGCGAGTGGTTGCAGGATACTGAAACAGACATCCGGTCTAACCCCCACCAAGATAGCTTCATTCAGAGGAATCATCATCATCATCATCATCATCATCATCATCATCATCATCTCATCATCATCATCATCATTTCTGGTCATTTTCACTAAATGATTTTGACTTGGATTTGTTACTGGGTTTCAGAAGCATCCATTCAAACCTACTACTAATCCAACAACTATCACGACTTCTATCACCAGCACAACTTCCGCTGCTTTTGTATATCAGTTTATATTTTTAAGCCTGAAAAGCAGAGCTCACACATAATACACAGCTATGTAGGTAAACAGTGTGTTTTCCTTACTGATACAGTCACGGGATTAGCAGAAACGTTAGAGCGCGACAAGTCGCGAAACTGAACGTTCTCCTCTCCGGCACCCAGCTTTATACCATCCAGTCTGTGGGGATTCTCTTTCGCTGCAGATATACGTAGGTTAGACGTGTCGAATTCCATGTCATTTCCCGTAGGCATGACTGCATCCAGCCCATTTAACAGGTCGACCGTAACGGATATCAAATCGGGAATTAGAGTTTCACTCTGCAAAAAGAAAAGAAAAGAGAAAATGAAAGAGACGCGAGAGTTTAAATAAAGGCAGTGTTCATGGAATACAATCTTTACAGAATTTTGTCGTCACCAATAGTAGGAGTTGTAAAATCAGGGCCTAAAGATCCGTCTCAAACTACTTACACCACACCCGAAAAAAATCCAGCATTTCGGAATTATTACTATTTTCGTGTTAAAGACTTAATTGTTGATAAATGTATTGTTAGTTTACTAGCTAAACCAAAAAATGCATTTGTCTGTTAACACTTTCTTTATCTTAAAGCCATTTAATTGTTTTAAGCCATATTTCGCTCTTGATCGCGACATAAATCAATGCCACTTTGAGAAATGGCCTATGTAATCGAATGTGCACAGTAAAAAATACGTAATCTTTACTTCGTATTTTAGAGGCTCGCAGGACATGACGGCAGTAAAGATCATCTTTGCATGGAATTTGCTTGAAATCTTCTGTGGTTTTTATTTAATTGTATGTACACATTATGCACGAATGGTTCTTTGAGTCTCCATGGCAGCGATTAAAACTGACGTATGAACGACGGCTTTTGCAGCGTAAATGAGAATATAGGAACGTTAAAATATCGCTGGAATGTAGAGTGGAAATATAGGGAGATGAGAAGAAAGAGGTGACAGAAATAGTGAGAAGTTTTGGGATCGAGCAGGAGTTGGATTCAACTGGCCTTGTTTGTGGGCAATTAGGGACCTGACAGCTGGTATGGATCACCTGTGCGTGATCACTCTTTTACTAGATTTGTATTGAGAAGTCACGTGGAAGAAGTATCCCGGATATGCCAATTACATGCCTCATCATTCCAAATGACTTCTTTTTAGCTTTTAAAAGGCAGTCCGGAAAAACCTCCATTTGCAAGTAAAAAGATGTGGATTTTTTTCTTCAATGCTTCACGAATGATCGCACGGTCATGCATCTGTTTTTTTTTTTAAATATAGCATCGTTGTAGAGAAGATGCTGTAGCGGCCTTTTCAGATGTAGCTAATGCGTCATCTTTTCTCGACAGATCCCGCTTTCACTTTCGACGTCTGAGGATGTCTCACAGCAAGAAATGGGAGGGGTGTAGAAAATCTGCGAAAGTTACCTAGGTACGGCTGGGGGATCTTGATCGGGATTCGGAGTTTGACACCCCCACCTACCCCTCAACCCTAGCAGTCAGACTGCTGCCTGGGAAAAAGTGTGAAGCTATGGAATTAAATATATCATTTTCAGACGGTTATTTTTTTTTTAATGTTGATTGAGAAATTAAAGAAAACAACTGTAAGGTTATTACTAGATTTTTGAAAGATATCCGGCATTTCTCTCAAAATACTGGGCTCGCACGTACAGAATTCTGAAACTAACCCAAACGAACCTTTTTCCGTTTTTCATTGATTTCCACCTGCTTTCTTTGGTAGTCTCTAAACGCGAGAAAAGCCCTCTCGCTGGTATGGAGACTGGAAGAGTCGTCATTTCCCGTTTCTGAGTACTTCAGGGAGTCTTCTATGGCGTGACGTACCTTTGTCATTGTCATTTCCTCCGCAGCCGAGGATAACGGAGACTGAATGGGTGTAGCCATGTTTGCAAGATTTCCAATTAAATTCAGCGTCGCTAAAAATGATATTAAAATTAATAATAATAATTTAAAAAATAAAATAATAATATAATAATAATAATAACAACAACAACAACAACAAATAATAATATAACAATAATAATATAATAAAACAACAACAACAACAATAATAATAACAATAATAATGATAATAAACAACAACAACAACAACACAACAACAACAACAACAACAACAACAACAACAACAACAACACAACAATAATAATAATAATAATAATAATAATAATAATAATAATAACAATAATAATAAATAATAATAATAATAATAATAATAATAATAATAATAATAATAATAATAATAATAATAATAATAATAAATAATAATAATAATAATAATAATAATATAATAAAGGAATTAATTAAAAAACACCAAAAAGACAAAAACAACATTCAGAAGGCACTTTTCACCAGCCCTTTTATAATCTCTCCTAAGTTCTGCCTGGGCCGTATTCTCCTCCTTAACCGTAGCCCGTCTTCTGAATGAGGTACAAAGTACTGAGAGAAATAAATCGCTATGCTAAGAAACTGCAAAGATAAAGTTCAAACAAAATTAAACCGACGCAGTTCTAATGCTTACCTGATTGTTAGATACCAAAGAATTCTTATGCTTTTATTGATGTTTAGAAAGTAGAACCGAACTAAGTAAAACAAAAAAAAAAATATTTAAATCCAACTTATTATATTCAAGATATCTACCTGGAAAGATTTTTAGATGCAGCTCTTGTTGTTTGTCTCGGAGAACCTGCCGAAGTAAATGCTCAGGTGTTCACGAAAGACATTTTGGAATAAAACACTAAACAAACAAGGGAAATCACTTGTCGTCGAACCTGGCTTTGGAGGTCTGAGGACGTCCTACAGCAGGGGGCTGGTAAGGGGAAGCACGAGGCTTTTTGCTCCCCCCCCCCGCCGCAAGCGAGTTACTCAGGTGTGGTTGGAGGTTGTTGAGCGGTAGTGAAGAGTTACCCGCCCAGCTCGCGAACTCTCCAGTCTTAGATATGGAAAGAACAGAAAGGAATGCCGAGGATGTACGCCGAAGTGAACCGGTCTGAACTCGGGCTCTTCAGACAGTAGGGAGCAATAAAGCCTCGGTCCGATCTCTCTAAGCTTCTAAGTTTGGCTTTTAAACCAAATTTTTTCCCTTTGTGCTCCCGAAGCAGATTTTTAAAGGCGAGATTCAGCCCTTGCGCTCATGGGGCTGAGAAGAGAAATAGCATGGAATCGCTTGAAAGGGCCACAAAGGGCTCAGTACAGAACTCAAAGTTCAAGAACCTTCGCCGCAAAAAAAGCTACGCATATACTACCAATTAATTATTCTGATAATTGTGGACTAGAAATCGAGGAATCCGACAGAGAAGGTTGCACTGACTAATTTATTCTTTTCGTTCTTATAGAAAGTAATAACATCTTTCGAATGCCTCTTATATGTAAAACAATTACGTTGTTCGCTTATTCTTTACTCCAGCAACTGACTACGGAAGGAATGGGCCTGAAGCGATACGGTACCGTTCGTGTGGCGATCTGACGGTTTGCGCGATCGCTTCGTTAACACTTTCCAAAGCCAAAACTATAACGCCTGGAAATTAGCTTACTTTCAGCCGCCTTCAGTAGAACTGGTTCGAATGGCCTTTTCGCCGTCAGCTGCAGAAGACGGTTGATGATTGTTCCCAGAGTTCTTTTGACCTCGTCCTGTCAAATAACCAACGTTATACGTACATACCCACTACTGCGCGGACATGGTTACGCACTTGCCATTGAAATATCTCAACCAATTCGTTCGGCCACCAAGACGATTTACCACTACATGTATCCAGTTATCTAACAGACTGGAAATTTCTGCATTGACAACGACATCGCTCATCTGAACTCTTAACATGATGTGCAGGGCTAAAATTTACGTTCTGTCTTAAACCAACAAATTGAAAACGGAAGTTGATGAAGCATGACACTAAACCAAGTGTAAATATCCGAACTTACCTTTCCACTAGTTAGACGTGTTTAAACGCAAAGCAAGAATCCGATCGTTTTACTCAATAAGAGAGTTCACTGTAACCTGTGCATTTGAAGATATTGTATCAGATTTTTTTAGTAATTGACAAAAAATTGTTTTTAAAATATCAACAGAAAAGCAGAAGAGTCCTGCTCATTTAAATTAGGTTTTCGTGGCAAATTGATTGAGATTCTGTTATTCTTCACATAAATACACTGCTTTATTTTTTATAATTCGTGCAGAACTATCAAACACAGACTAAGCATAATTATATTCCGCGATATTAACAAATATGGCAATAAATTATACAATATAATGGGGCTCAGAAGCATCTGTTAGTGTCATTGAAAGCCAAATAGGAAGAAGCGTTTAAACAGTCTGTGAGTAGAACATGATATTCAAGGATGTGGGTTATATTACTGTAAAAGTGTTGATAGCACGTGTTATTTTGTAGTAAGCGTCCTATCAAGACAGTCATTGTGTAATTTACTCGGAGGAAACATACGAGTTCAAAGTCTCAGACTTACCAGGATCTGTAGCCGGACCAGATCGGGATTGGCCAGCATTTGTGTAACGCTGGATGTTACTTTCAATATGTCGTTGCTATCCTTTGGTGGATTATGGTTGACCGTGTTGCACAAAACTACTGTGAAGTTGCCCATTATCTGCAACGGATACACAGACGTAAAAAGTGCTTATTCAACACAGTTCGCGTGCAAAGTAATCTGAGGAAACTGGAATAGCAGGTGGATAACTCCGGATACCATGGTTAGCAGCAGCAGCAACAACAACAAAGTTGTGGATATGTCGCTAGAGGTCAACAAAGGAAGCGGACTAGAAATCCAAATAGCCTACACGCCCTCTAGCGAGAGTTAAGGAGCGATGCGCTGTTCTTGGAAATGGTGTGAAAGGATTGAATATAGCCAAAGGCAGGTGTAATTTAGATTTTAAAAAAAATAAAAACTAGTACAGATGTACATAAAGTTGCTTGTATTTCTGGTCTGGCTAAGTTTTCTAGCGTATCTTCCGTTGTAACGCGTCTCGTCATTAGAAATTCTACGAATAAATTTAAAAAAAAAAACATAAAAACAAAAAGGTAACAAGATTTTACACCTGCAATCTAAATCGCTTGCACTTACGTGCCTTCATTGTGTCGACAGCGAACAGCTGTTAACGAAAACTGGAGAACGATTTTGCAAAATCCCAACGTTATCGCAACGATTTCCTTCCTTTGTTTGGATACGTGAAGGTGAAACATCGTTACGCGAACAAGTCATACGTACCAAAACAATGTCAGAGAAAAAGGCAGAAGCGAAGTAAACCCAGGTAAATAAAAGTTACGTAGTAATTGAAGAAAATGTAAATTGTAGTGAAAATTAACGAATCTATTATTGCTATTTTGTTTATAATTTAAGGCCGATATTGTGAACTTGATAAGATTGTAAAAAAAAAAACAAGAAAAAAAAACAGGTATTGGCTGGAAGTTCACAGAAGAAAAGTTCCGAAAACTGTGATGAGAGCAGCGTTTGCAGAGCATTTGTACACAGCAGGTCGCACTGTGGCCTCCGTTTATTTATTTATTTATTTTATTTTTTTCCAGAAATCATTGTTTCGACGCGATAGGTTTTCCGGTTAGCAACTGGACTGTTTTCCCAGATGTCTGTACTGTATTTAAATATGGACGGGTTTAGCGATAAACTAATATGGCTCAGTCAACATGCTGATCTTTCGGCTGGAAACGCTTTTCTTCCCTGATATGCTTATACTAATATGGCAGCAGGAAGACTTTTAAAAGCCTACCAAACGTTTACTCATATATGTCGACGTAGTACTCTCGTCCTGCGTACCGCGTTAACTGGCTCTTTTGGTTAAATACTCGCGAAGAGGAATCCGATGGCAATGTTTAAAGAAAAAAAATATGCATATTATTTTTTTTAGAAAAAACAACGAAAAACAATGAACATTACTTACGTTTTTCATTTCATCCCAAAAGGGATTCTCTTGCTTTTTTGTCAGGCTGCCCAAGATGTTATTCCAGTTTTCTGAAATCTTATCAGCGCTGGAACTGGAGAAAAGAGATCCTCCACCCGACATCAGGGTCTCCGTAGAAAATGTCCCAGCCGAGCTTTCTGGTGTTTCCTGCAGGAAAAAAAAAGTATATATTATCTGAAGTTGTACACAGCTTCATAGAGTTTGGGTAATATGAATGATGATGACAAGATGCTGTTAATACAAAAACAAATCAACAAATATGCGACCTGAACAACACGTTCATCAAGTCGGGAGCCTGGGAAAGTGAGACCGAAATGATATTTAACCTCAGGAGTCTTCAAGAAACGAGTCACGACGGTTGTATGCAAATGAACACTACATTTTTACTTAACCTAAATGTATAACAAACCTAGGAAAGTATATACTTCCATTTAAAAAAGAGATCACAGTAGCAATTACTAAACAGTATGATTATTTGCTGATTTTCTATCAAAATTTTTTTGTGCCAGGGGTTATCGGCTTTAAAGATACAGGAAAATTAATTTAAAACCACAACAGCTCACTATTGACAAAACTGGGCGGGGTTTTCTCAAACTGCAGATCAAAACCACAAAAAAACACTTAACAGTAAAATCTTTAGAAAATACACTTTGAATGAAACTAGCTAATAATTGAAAATGTTTGGATGGCTGATGGCCTAATTCAATGCATTGTGCAGTAGCAAAATAAATGAGAAGTAAATCAATAATACATTTAACAGCATAAACATCCTCTGGCAAAAACCTCTCTCTATTCTCTCTCTCTGTCTCGTCTCACTGTCTCTCTCTGCCTCATATTGTCACTCTCTCTTTTGCAATCTTTTTTGACTCTCTCTCTCTCTCTCTCTCCATCTCTCTCTCTCTCTCTCTCCTCTCTCTCTCTCTCTCTCTCTCTCTCTCTCTCTCTCTCTCATCTTTCACTGTAATAACGTCATTCTCTCTCATCTCTCTTATACTGACATCGTTCTCTCGCTCTCTCCATCTCTCTCTCTCTCTCTCTTCTCTCTCTCTCTCTCTCTCTCTCTCTCTCTCTCTCTCTCTCTCTCTCTCTCTCTCCCCCTCTCCATCCCCGTCTCTTTTGTTTCTCTTTTTTCTTTGTATCTCTTTTTTTGTCTTTTTCTGTTTCTTTTTATTTCTCTTTGACTCTGTCATCCTCTTTCTCTTTCTTTCGCAAGCTCCTGCGTACACATGCGCAATCACACATGTTAAACAATATATTTTATAAATATATATACCATTGATTCAAACAAGGAGGCTGCAGAAGTGATTATCTGAATGGTTTTGTCAACGTTTCCCGACCGCTGAGAAAGCTGTAGATTGGCGTCAATTTCCGAAACAAATTGACCCACGATTTTTTGGACTTCCTTCATACTTTCAGAAGAGAGCGAGCTCGTGTTAATGCTCAGTGGAGATTTCACCTTAAAAGAGATAGCGAAGACAAAAAAAACATAAGAACTTTTACGAACTTCAAAATTTCTTCTTTGTCGAGTAAAAAAACATCAATTTGTTTACAAGTAAATTCTTGCCTCGGCTTTTGCAAGAACTCTGGCTTATTTACCCATACGTTTGTCTACTTTTTGACAATCTCTTGTACTTGAAAAAAAAATTAATTAACGAGCATTTTTTGGAAGCAAACTAAGCTAGCCATATCATTTATATACAGTTAGGTATTGACGTGATTGGGCATGGTGCCGGAAACGACTGGCACAAATAAGTGACATCACAATTAGTGCTTGACATTCCGATGACATAAATATGTAGCTCCTGTAAGAGATACAAATGCGCATCTTTTGGTCTGAGGAAAACCTGTAATTTCAATAATTTTCTTGATTTTTAAAGGTAGCAGTTTTTGGCATCATTCACTGTTTTCAATAATAAGAAAAAAAAAACAGACCAAATTTTATTTCTTCTTTCTCTGCTAAAATCATAAAAGGGTCACATTAGGTGCCTCTTTTTTACATTTGTGTTAAGTGTATCTTCCGGAGTTTGTTAAGGTTCTCTTTCAAACGAGAATCTCTAGAAGTACTGACAACCGACACACATCGGAAATATCCTCAATAGAGAACTGTAGTGTCATTTTTCTGTTTAAAGTGCTTAGTTTCGATAAATACTTTTATCACTGTCTTGACAAACAATGTCGAGGTTTACCTTCAACAAAAGTATCTGAAGCTGATAATAAAATCTAAGTTTGATAAAAGGGCACATGGGCAAATATTTTTAAAATTACCGATGACTCCAAATCTACGATAAAAATGTCTAAATCATTTTTTATAAATTTTTATTTAAAAAAAATGTTTTTCTTTTTTAAATTTCTGAACGCGTGTTTTAAGTAGCCAAGCAACTAGTTTTGAAGAAAATACACAGGTGCGAATCGATATTTCTAATATTCATGGATATATACGGGACTGGCAAAAATTAAAAATTAATTCACCATCTTATGTTTTTGAACAAAATACTTATTGTTTACTGATTGGATTACAATGTAAAGATATATTTTCAATGTAATGAAAGCCAACTGAGCATTATTCCCAATGTAGCCATTCCTTGTAGAGACGCATCTATTGAGTAGCAGAGCTGTGACCTCCAATAAATATTTATTTTAAATTGTTTCGATCAAAGAATACAATTTCACCAAAAAAATAAAGAGATGATAAATCAGAAGCAAAATAAATGCTAACGTTGCATTACACTTAAATTTATACTGTTTATGTACGTTTTTCAGTTTTGTGCGATAGTTACCACAGATAATTAAATACCAATAAACGTACGAAGTAATTTATAAACCAAATGAATCTGTTTAGTTGAACAAGCACTTGCCTCTTGGACAAAGTTGATGAACTCCTAATTATCTCAGTAATAACTTTAAAATATTTAAAATATAAAGTACTTTCGTCGAGGAAAAGTTACTTATCTCTAAAATAAAACAACCATAACTCGTATTATCAATTTTTAAAAAATATATAAATTTTGCGTATGTGGAAAACTATCAAAAAACTTAAAGCTTATCTCTTTTGAGGATTTATCAATAAAAATGCATAAACTTAGTGGTTTTCATTAACAGTATATTACATTTCCAATGCTGGTGGATGGCCATTAACGGTGTAAAACATCTTACTGTTATTGGTAACCTGATCTCCGTGTAGGCTAAGTAAATATCAATGACTTGTACAATGATTGTTCCTTGGAAGTTATTATCCGGATCACCCTGTGGCAACAGGAAAGAAGGCATGTTTGATTCCACTAAAGAAAGAAAGAAAAGTAAGGAAAACAGATATTCCAAGCAATTCTTCAAAGGCAAAAGAAAAGGTTTGCTTTAATATTAAAAATTATGTGAAATCTGCTTTGAGTTTATAAATTTAATTTAGGTAATTTTGTTTCAGATGTTTGTGATTTTAGCATAATTGTTTTTGATTCTGTAATATATAGTTTACTTAAAAATAAGGGGAAAATATGTAACACACAAAATTAGATAACACTGTTGTACATATTGAAAAACTGTCAAAAGGTATAGTTATATATATGTTTTCTTTTAAAATACATTTTTGCGTCTACTGCTTGCATCTGGACTTTTTAAACCAGAATTGTGGCAACTTCATAAAATACAAATTTTTGCAATACATATTTGAGAAATTTACGTGCCAAGCAGTACGGATTAAAAAGACGGAGTTTTTCATTTTCAAATTTGCAGTCGATTAATAAAAGTAATAATTAAGACATTTAAGTCACCGGTAGAGATAACGACCAATAAGGATTTCTGAACTCCAGTAGTGTCATCATTGACGACAACTCTGCACTTCCAATTGTGACTGCGCACTGTTGTGGTGTGTGTGTGTGTGTGTGTGTGTGTGTGTGTCTAAGATGTATTTCGTATATTTACCAGAAGTGAAGAGTTATAATTTATTCGTTTATTTTTTTTTACCTATTTTGCCTTTTCACATTATCTATTGATCTTTGAGAGGTATTCCCGTATAGCTTTCATCATAAAAAGAAAAAACGAAAACAACACGTTCTCGTTACCTCCTTCATAAAGACTGGAGATCTTCTTCCCGCTTTGGAATTTGGCATTGTATCTGAGAACAACGCTATCTTGGTCTGTCCAATTGGTACAAACTACTGAAAACGCCGTCTTTGTCGATTTGCCTTCTTTTGGATCTATATCGCAGTAGCCGTATTCTGGAGGTCGGTTCATTGTTCTTACTAGAGCAGTCTGACCCTTGTCTCGACCTTCGATGTTGACTTCTAACTGCAGCAGATAAGTAACACCAGACTTCAGAATGTTTTTCTTGATTATTAAAGATGACCTGTTTGAACCTAAAAACAACAAGATTAGATTTAACAGGGATTTGTAAGTAGGGAGAATCTTTGAAAAGACAAGCTGGACTAAAATGATTAACTATTTCTCTTTTCTAGGCTTAATGTGTTAAAGAAATCTTGCAGCCATTATTATTATTGATTGATTGATTTAAACAAATAATATCAATACTTTAAACGCAGTTATAAAATCAATAATATTAATGCATTTTATCAAATAAAAGCAGAAGAACCTAGTGCAAACATTAAAAAAATTAAATCACTTTTTATAAATTCTTCATACATAATACGGTTACTCCACGACATGACATCATGCATGGGGCACTCGTCCTTACAAACGAGGTTTTGTGACGTCATGAAGGGATCACGTGTTATTGATAAAATTTTTCCAGTTACTTAGATTTAGGAAATAGCAGCTTATAGGGAACAAAAAGAGTGCAAACAATACTCAAAAGTGAAAGTAGAGGTGTATATTACGTAATTGTCTTTTTTTAATATTACAGAAGCTCTGAAAAACAATTTATTGGACAAGTTTAAAGAAATTTTTTTTTGATTTATCTTTGTATGATTTTTTCAAAGAAAAAACTGTTGACGTATGAATTAAAACTTTTTTAATGTATAAGTTTACCTGAGATACGATCTATGTGAGATAGCAACAGTGTTCCAAAACAGGTTTAATGGAAGCCGTATACAGTCTGCTAGCTTTAGTTGCTTGAAGTCTATGGAACAACATCGCAATCATTTCCTTCATTGTGTTTCGATTTCGAAAAAAACCCTTCAGTTTATTAATATATATATACTGAAAGTAAAGGACGCACCGAAGGTACAAAATACGTAGCAGGTATTAGTCACTTATTTGCAGTTGGTCACAGGAACGTTAAGAGCGCGCTCTGGCGGCAAAACTAAACACGGTGTTATCACTCGTTTTTATACAGAAACTAAAATGGCGTCGCTTATGCGCTTAGCAACGACACAGTAAGAATTGTACATATTATCTCTGCAGTTCACTACTGATCTCGGAAGTCAGTCTGGTCGCTTTCCCTGCTGAGACAGCTGATAAGTAGGAATACGATGGACGCGTACGAGAGGAGAGAAAACTGACTGCTTCGCGGTCGATCTCGCCTTTCACGCGACATCTGAGTATGAAAGTTCGCGGGCGCTTGGCGGCCGCAGTCGCGAATTCACCCGTGCACTAATCCACCAGGCGTAAGAGAGGCTATCTCGATACTCTATAACGAGACAAGCCTTAGACAGTAGCCTTTCCAAGCGTTCTGACGGTTGAGTTGCGTGAACTAGTAAAGCGATTTATGCTTGAAAGTGCGAGATGCGCGAGCGCGCAGCCACGCCCACCGACGACGTATGTGGGAGGAAGAGACCGCGGTGGGAAACTTAAGGGGCACTGGCACAGAAGGGAGCTGACTTACCTCCACGAGTCAGATCGCGTAGGTCCGGGATCAGGGTGTCGCCGTTTTTAAACAGCTTCCACTGATAGACAGCCTTCTCTTTGTTTTCCACAGATTCATCGAGCAGGTCCGTTTCTAAATTCCAATCATAATTCACCGAGATTTTATTCAGACAGTTCAATGTGCATCTGAAAAAAGAAAAAAAAAAACAACCCGCAAAGGTGTGGATTATTCTGGAAAAGCGTGCACATTTTGCGATTAAGGTGTCGATTATAGAATTACTCGTTAGGATTACGAAACGACGAGAGGGCGGTTGACTGGGCTCAGATATATGGAAACGTGCCAATCCGTCGCGCAGGTGGCAGCAGCAGTTCCATTCTTATCGTACTGTGGATTTTCACGCGCTCCTCAGTTTCTCTTCTGTACTCGAGAAACGGTGGGGGGGGGGAGAGACGTAGTAATGTTACAAATCCCGATTAGTTCGCGATGGCTCCTGGCGATAGCGGATTATGCGGCGTCAGCTGGAGAAAATAAAAATAAAAAAAAAAAAAACGGCCACCAGGGGGCTGCCACGACAAAGGGATATAATAAAACTGTTCTGATTACGAGTTGACCAGAGGTAAACTTATGCGCTGGCATCGAAAGACCCAGAACATCTCTGCATTCTTATTGTTATTTTTCTTTCTGAAGTTGTTAAAGTTGATTTTACAGCAGATGAAAGAAGAAAGAGAAACATTAAACATTGCTATGTGTGTACCTGTTTAAGCAAAGAACAAAAAAAGAGTTGCTCCCTATATATTTAAAATTTCTTCTCGCATGAAATTCCAAACAAAATACAACAATAGCAAAGAAAATTTACAGTTAACAGTTGAACAAAAAAATGTACGACTTTCAGTAATTCGAAGCCTGCTGCTGATATAAGTTTTGTAAGTCTGTTTATTAACAGAAACAAATTCTGGATACTGATTATATCACAGTTAAATACTAGGAGTTCCCTCCCCTTCAAAACACTCAAGTTGTTCTAAAAAGTTACTTTATTATTAAAATTAGTATTTTAGTGTTTAAAATAATATTAAAACGACGTTTTACTCAAAGTAACAAAATTATGAATAGTTTGTTTTGTTGTTGTTGTGTTGTTTTGTTTTTTTTTTTTTGTAATTCCAAAGAAATTAAAAATTTAACTAGAAAAAAAAAATCCGTTGTGATATTAGTTAGATGTTGTTATCGTCATGGAAATGGTATTTGTTGATGGTGATGCTCATTCTGACAATAAACTCGAACACCAAACAGCGCAATTTCTATATTTCAGACAACTTTAAAATGGAAGTGGAGATGCCAGCTTTTAAGAAAGAAAGAGAAAACAAACTGTGGTTTACGAGGAAAACTGACCTGACTTTGATCTTTATTGGGTTTCCCTTTTCAACATAAACCGCTCTCCTGGCGGTAGCGAGTCTGGTATCCTTGGTAACATTGACACCAAAAACGTACCACGTATTCGGGTTCAGGGTGGCGGCTTCTATATTCGCTTTCCCGCCCTCTGGTATCGCCGGGCAAGAGCTGTCGTCTGCGGCTTTGCTTGGCAGTATTCCGGCGTAAACTTCCACGCCGGCACCGATGTCTTTTGACGATGTCTTGCAGCTCCAAAGGAAAGTCAAGTTCGTCGTTTCTCCCCGCCCCTGTTCGGGATCGTACGACAAGCTTTCCGCATCCAGATGTATCCAGCCGTTGCTGCCAATCGTTTCTATTTCACCCGCAGACAGAACGGCTACTAATGGAGGCTGAGTTAGTTGCAAGTACATAAAATCATTCCTTGCAGCGTTGGAGTTTCCTCCGAAACTTACGGAGAGGCCGACTCTGTACAGGCCGGGATTTAGTGTGTTTCCGCCGATGAAATACGAGTCCGCGTTCCCCATACTGAAGGATACAAGCGCCTTGGCCTGGGAGATGCTCCACTCGTATCTCACGGTCAGGTATGCGCAGCTCTCATTGACAGACGCTCTGCTGTTTAAGCGGATGTTGTCCGACACAAAGGATTGCATAGCGTTCGCTTCCGTTCTGAACTTTTCCTCAAAGAGCGGACCAGTGGAAAGACAACTGCTGATGACCTTGGAGGTCGTACGGAAATACGAGGTGGAGAAGTTGTTGGAGCACTTCGCAGAAAAGTGGATGTCTCCTATAGCTAAGTTCTCGGTAAACACCGCGATCGACACCGAGTCATACCTGGGCAGTATATCGCCGAAAAACGTTTTCGACGTCTGGCCGCTGGAGTCATTTTTCCAGACAATGCATTCTACGTCGTATAATGGCAGCGGGTCAGAGGCGTAGACAAGTTGCACGTCCACCATCGAAGACGACACTTCGATCGCCTCCTTCACGCTGAGTTTTAAACCCCGCAGTCGGTTCAGCACGAAGACGCGCTGTTCAGTGGACAAGCTCTCCGCGAACGTGTCGTTACTGACTGCTGCGGACACGCTGTAGTTCCCACCGCAACTGAAAACGTACGTGACATTGTGAACGATCGGCGCGTTTGGTGCTTGGAAGCTGGCGGACTCGCTATGATTGGATGCTGGCAAATTGTCCTTGAAGAACAGTTTGAACGTCGTGTTGCCTCGAGCGCCGAGAAAACTGAACAAGAATTCTGTCTCGTTCGCCAAACCGATAAATGTATATGTTTTCAGAGTTATGGCGCCTATTTGAATATTCATGAGGAGTGTTCTCGTCTCGCTTCTGGATGTTATGTTCAGTTTTGCAGTGCAGTGGCATTTTCTTTTGAAAGTGTGGATTTTCTTAAAGGTTGTGAGCTCTTCAATTTCCGATGGTCCGTGATCGCCAAAGTCCCAGGCAACCACAACGTTTGGAGGAAACTTTGAGGCACCAAAGAGTTCTATGAGAAACGTCACGTTGACCTCTTCTGTATCATTCATACCGACTACGAGTGGGTAGTTCACGGTAAAGTCTTGGACGGTGAACGTTCTGACAATGGTGGTTGCGGTGACATTCAGATGGCTGACGTTGTTGTAGCAGCTGATGGAAGTCGTATATTCTCCTTCTGCTGAGTAGTTATGCCAGATGGAAACCCGGCTGCTCGGCTCGAACTTCATGTTGGGATGAGATACAGCAATGCCGTCTCCATATTCAATATCACACGTTATTTGATCATCTAGAACAGCCTGGTCACTTGTTAAAATAAACTCTCTCAATCCAAACGGAATAAATAGCGTTTCGTTGTACTTCTGGAGATTAAGTGACTTGAGGGGACGCAGCACCGTCACATAGACGGAACCATTATGGGAATAGAGGCTGTTCAAAATCTTCCAGCTCAATAAGTACACCCCGGACGCAGAGTAATTTTTTGTTAACAAAAAGAAAGTATCAGTAAAGTTCTGTTTATTAATGGTATTGCTAATAGATATGTTGTCTCCGAAGTCAACAGAGAAGTTAAATCCATTTCTTGAAAAGTTCAGAAAAGATATATAAATTGGTTCTCCAGTTCTAACCAATGTTTTGTTGATCCACAACTTAGTTCCGCTAAGCCTTTCTTCCATGTAAATAGTTTTTCTAACTACAGATGACTGGAAAGGATTCCTGATCTCAACAAGGACATTTTTGTTTCCGAAAGAATGAAATGAGTACGTGAATGTCTTGTTACCACCCGGACTCATATCGTTTAAAGAAGTACTGATCGTTCCCTTTTCAGACACTGTTATGCTTGCGTTGACGAACCAAATCGGCAAGATAACGTTTTTACTTACGTATATGACAATGTTTAATTTCTCGTCTATCTCCAAAACTGTTGGTGTCACCTCCAGGTCAAAAGCTTTTATATCGTTTGACACCGTGACCGTCGCGAATCTCTTGCAGCTGCTGATGTCATTGGACGCTTCTACTGTAAAATTATACGTACCGGTCTTCGCGAATCTGTATGAAATCGAAAATTTTTGTCTTATGCTCATACATTTCTGATAATAAGAAATCGCATTGTCGTCGCTTGTAAACCACTGCAAAATGACATTGGAGCCGGCTGTCAGGCTGAGGTTAAAGGACACATTCGTATCAACAACTGCGTGGCTTGGCATGGAAAATTCAGAACAGTTGATAGGTTCTTCGTAGTAGACAATGATATTCTTGTCCTCGCTGGATACTTTATTGAAAGCGCGGAGTGTCACATGATGCACTCCGAAACCGCTAAAATCGGTTCTTGCCAAGGAAACGTTGGTTGGTTTGCCGCCTTCAGGTATGTGAAGAGTCTTGGAAGTGACGTTGTTCACGATGACAAGCAGGGTCACATTAGGAGCCTTGCTGAAATTCACCAACAGAGAAATGGTCGTCGCTACATTCGGAAAATCCACCACTTTCGAGTTGTTGCCGACTATCATGAAATCAGCAAGGGATTCTTCGACGGTTATCTCCCCCGAGTCGCCGAAAGAGTTGTTGCACTTTGCGAGGATTTGGTAGACGCCGTTGGAGGAAAAGGCACTTTTGTGGACGTACTGAAAGGGCAGAGACGTCACCGTGAATTCCTTGACCGAACTACCCACCGTCAGCGTGCACACCACATTCGCTTTGCTCACATTCACCATCACGTTGAATATTTTGTTCTTGAGAATCGCAGATGGCGCTAAGAGCGTCACGGCGGCTGAGGAAACACCTGTACGAGCGAAATAAAGTATGTTAGACTTATTTGATGGGAAAAAAGGAAAAAAAAGAAACAAAACAACTCACTCCTCGAGAGATTGCATCTAAACCGTTTAAGATTAGGAGAACAAGACGATTCTACTTCATTACTGAAAACCTTTTTGCGTCAACCCAACTACTTCCCATACATCTCAGACATTAAACCACAAACAACTCTAAGAGCTCCATGACTTCCCATAATGGTTGGCGTTTGTATGAGTCCATTTTTTAAAACAAAATCCCAACAACATAGGATACGGTTTCTGATGTACTGATATGGGAATGTATGTTGACCCTCCGTGTACCTCATGATGTGCATTTTCACTCACTACTTTCCAGCTATGTATTGTACAACACAGGTGGAGCCATAAAGACAATAATACGTAGCAACCTCCTTACGACAAATCAGTATGGCGTCAGTGTGGCTCCATGTGCTTGGCTCCACATTGTTGACTAAATATGCAACCACTTCGACACGAAAACCAAGTATCGCCTCTGGCCTGGGATATAAGTAAGATATTAGTAAGTATGGAAGGAAACGAGATCTTTAAACTTTACCTCGTTGCTTTGTATCTATCAACTAACAATTAAATCTGTACATCACATCATTAATCTCAATCTCTTACGCCTACTTTGAACAGCAGTCTCCTTTAGGAAATTTTTTTTTCCTTCTCTCTGTGTATCTTTCTCCAAACGTAAACCACGTGGAGTGGAATTATTCGGCGCACGAACGATACCGATGCCGCATCACCAGTTGTCAGTCGGCTAAACCGTTGACGATGTCGTCGCCAATCGTTGTTGGATGTTTTGTGAGCCGGTGTGTAAATCTGCTAAAACAAGCAAAAAGAACCAATAGGTTTCCTGAATCACCGACAGAGGGCGGGTCGCCCGGCAAACGATTTCCAAGATTTTACTAACGGTCGGCTGGAACCGGCTTAGGCACCGCAAACGTTCGCCGTTGACTTTCGGACGAAAAGCTAAGAAGGGTAATAGTAGAATGTCATCTGATGGATGAGGATAACGCTGAAAAGTACTGCAACATCTTCCGTAAATGCTTGACTGCACTTCGGTTTGGACGCTAAAGGATATTAAATTAAACTATGCCGATCTGTCTGTAAACGGACTTTACAGCGCGAAATACCACATTGCGACCCCCCCCACTTCAGCACAGTGGGATAACGGGCTTTTGCAGGGGCGAATTTTCGAGATTTTTTCCGATTTAGAACAAATTTTTTCGCTTATGTGACCATAGGGCCATTGTGGTGTCTTGGTCCAGCTTATGGTAACTTTTGACTGGAACTGTTTAGCCGGCTCGCCAAGGCGGAACGGCGTGCAAAGGGTCAATCACCCTCCGTATTCAACAGCCGGCAAGCAGGACAGTTTAGTTTTACTATTAGAACAACGACTCTGTCTCTCTCTCTCTCTCTCTCTCTCTCTCTCTCATCTCTCTCTATACTGACGTCATTCTCTCTCTCTCATCTCTCTCTATACTGACGTCATTCTCTCTCTCTCTATCATCTCTCTCTATACTGACGTCATTCTCTCTCTCTCATCTCTCTCTATTACTGACGTCATTCTCTCTCTCTCATCTCTCTCTATACTGGACGTCATTCTCTTCTCTCATCTCTCTCTATACTGACGTCATTCTCTCTCATCTCTCTCATCTCTCTCTATACTGACGTCATTCTTCTCTCGCATCTCTCTCTCTATACTGACGTCATCTCTCTCTCCTCTCTCTCTCTCTCTCTCTCATCTCTCTCATCTCTCTCTATACTGACGTTATTCTCTCTCTCCATCTCTCTCTCTCTCTCTCCTCTCTCTCTCTCTCTCTCTCTCACACACACACACACACACACATATGAAAGAAAATATAATTTATATTTGGTACACAGAAAAGGATATTTTTTCTTATTGCTTTAAATAAAATTATTATTCATTTTTACTTTAAATGTTTTTTTTTTAATTAAAGCTGAAAGATAAATGCATTAAATTCTGTGCCTCTTGTTTTAGATACTCGCTTGCAGAAGGAAGAGTCGATCTCTGAGACCGCAAAGTGGAGACGACAGCCTTTCACTAGAGTCTGAGTTTGCGCTATAGAACAGCATCGTGTAATGATGCCAAGTAGTTCAGTAATACGTGTAGTCCGTCCGGGCGGTAGAAAAGGTTCTGAAAGTTGATGTGAACTAGAGATGAATAAAGAGTCATTTCGCGTCACCGCCACGATCGCCGTCCATGTTGGCTAGCTGACGTTGGACGATCACCACACCATGTCGGGTCTAAAAAGATTTTTCTTTATGTCAAAAGGCAGCTTGTGTAGCCATTTGCGACGACCCCTTCGAGCCCCCAATCAGGCAGCAGCGAGTTTTAAAGAGACGAGGACGTGGAACTGCCTCTCCCGAAATGGCCGCGTCGTCTGAGGTTAGGGCGACACCTGCCGGTTGGACGAATGCGGGCAGTAGACGCTGGTTAACTTTGAAAAACACTCAAATGTTTGACAGATTAATAAAATTAAACATTTGAGCCGAACGTTGCTATTTTCGATTATGGACGCATTCAATCATTTATCGAAAGAGATGAACGATCTTAGGTTTTAGAGGTTAAACTTTTGTCTTTGTTCTCTTGCTTTGTTTGAAAAATATTTACATAATATTATCTTTTGTTTTGGATCTTGTTATTGGTTCGTATTGTTTTAATATTTACAGAGAATGTGGAAAAGGTGATGATACATACAAAGAACGTCAGCAGTTTTGTAAGGGCAAGAGAGGTTTTTACTGCTAAGCAAACCTTAGATTCTTTAGTATTTTAAAACTTGAAATTTCTTTAAAACTTTAAAATGGAAACAGAAAACGGGATATGCACGACTAAGAAAGCGTCCATTTTTTTGACAACCGTTATTTTTCAAAACTAACTAGACTATATTTATATATACGGGGGTGTAACACAAGTCCGGCCCCATATAATTTACCAATGTGCGCCTGATCGATTAGGCGGCATTTCTTGGAAAATCGGTAGAACGAACAGGACCAATTGAACGACCAGCTCCCTAGAAGCCCAGACTTGACTCCTTTAGATTTTTACTTTGGTGTCATCTGAGCAGTGCTGTCTACGACAATAGGCTATCAGCTAGAAGCCAGCCAGCATCCAACAAAGGGTGCAGTAGCATCACTCAAGAACAATTAGAAAACGTCACCGCATCTTTAAAAACAGAGTTAACAGGATGTAAATAACCGATGCTTGTGTTTTGGCGACAAACTTTTCAAGACATTCCATCCCCTTTTAAAGTAGATCCGTAACCGAGTGACGTTGGTTAGGCTTTTCCCTCGCCTCTTTCATCTGGTTTGTCGCACAGGTGTTTAACGGGTTCAGATGCGGAGTTTCAAAAGACCCTCCGATTTTTGTTCGACTAAAGTTATCGTATATCACAGTGCGCTCCTGATCATTAACCGTTTGCCCATCAAACAATGCCCTGATGGGCTAGTAACAAGGAAAAAAACAACAGCAACAAAGCCAATATCCCGATCATAGAGCAAACGCAGCTGTTCTCATACTTCCCCCGGTCTTTCTTCTAATAAGCACTCGTCGCTTAGAACCAGATATGTTAAGCCTGCTCGACAACACCGGACTGAACCACAGTTCTAAGGTGTGGTTCCGACGTTGCTCAGCTCTTTCTGTTAGATCAGTCCAACCTCCATTAACCCTTCTTTTGGTGGTAAAGTTCGAGATGCTAACCGGTGCTGAAGACGTATAGTCAGAAATTGACCGACAACCCGTCAGAAAAGCTTCGCAGACCAACCTGGTGCAACTAGAACCTTATTTACCATATCACGCTAGGAAGGAGAACCTATGTATAACTTGCTCTCTATTAGATTTTAGTTTGAGGCACCAGTTTCATTGGCCAGATCAATATAAGGTTCATTAGCAATTAAATAAAAGCATCACGTGTGCTACAATTGTTTAAATTATAAAAGAAAAGAAAAATAACATGCATTTTGTATGAAGTATATTAAGCATTCATAGAAATAAGTGGTTGGATCCATAATTTGGAAAAGGTTTTGAAAATAGAAACATCACAGTGGTTTATATATATATATATTCTGATCCATAATTTATCGGATTTTAATACTTCATGATAAAATGGTGCATTCTCATTAATAACCAAAAAATTTAGGGAGTAGAGGAGAGTGGTTTAGCATTGATGGCTCGTAGTTCAAATGATTGTATACAGTAAAAACAAAATACTAGTTCAAGTAAATGTTCTTTCGAAAAACCAGATGCAAATAGTCACCAGCGACAGGTTCAGAATTTGGTGTACAGAGTTGAATAGTCTTTCAGAGAATACAGGGAAATCCTGCTGAGAAATTTCTGCTGGATTAAAATGGCGATGAAGCTGAATTCGGGCCACCACGGCGCGTTATGGAGACAATCCGTTGAACGGCTTAGGGAAGAGTCGTGAGGAAAGTTCCTTCTGGACATTTAGTAACTCAGCTCAACGAGGTATTGATTGCAAGGCGTTTCGGAAATCGTCTCCCTGTTGGCGTATTTTTAAAATATTTTTTATTTTTTTTTTACCAGCAGAAACCCTGCTGGATTCAGCTATTTTACTTTTCAGCTGATCCTTCTTTCGCACGCCAAATGTGTGCGAGGAACAGTCACACCTTGGACTTGGTTCAGTTCTATTCTGTGCACTAACAAACTGAAGAATACGTCTTATATTTTCAGAAGTGTGAACTTCAAAGGATATTTCGATATTTTGCCAGTCATTGCCAATTTTTCTGGTAAATTGTGTACACCTTCTTTGTATATATATATTTCCTATTCTCATTTGTGGAAGCTGTCATTATCGTAATAAATGTATATAACCCAGATAGTCCCAGTGCTATGTAGCTGCAAAAACGAACTCTTTCGGGCTTAAACGAATTCAATTTAAAAATGACAACAACATTATAATCAGGAAGTCAAACCTCGTTATGAGATCGCCCTGTTCCGGTTTCCTTCCGGTTTAGGAAAAAAAAAAAAAAAAATTCTGAACCGGTATGAACCGGTTCGCATGACCATAAACGTTTTATCCATTATTAACTGGTATATTAACAGACAGAATAATCTAATCGATAACGCGGCAAACAATGCACAGTTTTATTCCGCGGTGTAAATAACCGACTAACGAAACGATATCGGGTTTGTCCCAGCCGACCATCAAGAAAGCCTACGCTGTCCTGTCTGTTCCTCGTGGCCACCGCACGGACTCTGAATTCGCGTTCAGCCCTAATCTCCTGTAGATGGAGCAGCCAGTCGGTACAGCCAAGGACGACCGTTCTTTGCTGATGCCAGTATTCCAAAGTGTTGTCATCGTGTTTTTTTTATTTTTAAAAAATAATCTAGAATTCTACCAATGGTGTTTTTCAACAGAAACCTATGACAAGACCAACCTTTTATTTCGCTAGATTTTCTCTCCTGCAGAAGAAGTTCAAGTTCGCCATCATCTGGCGTTCATCACCTTCCTTACCTGCTTTTGTCGACTCCCGCTTGTTGCTGTTGACCCAGTAGACGACACTCGATGATGGTGTCTAGTGGGTACAGCGGGCTTTAGCCTTGTTTTCTTCTTCCTCCCTGGCATTCATTATTCCTTCTACCTGCTTACCTTGATAGTTGCTCGCTGCTGCTGCTGCTGGTCCAGCAGACGACATTCAGTGCTAGCGCGCGGCTTGGAAAGGCAAGCTTTGGCTCTGCTGTTGCCTTCTTCAGATAACAGCAGCTGGTACCTTGGATCGAGAAAGACTGGAGCAAGTAAAGGGTTTACCTTCAAGCAGTTTATTTCCCTTTCTTTTCGTTAAATTCAGCTCACTCTCTGAGGAACGAGCTGACGCTCTCGAGGTCTCAAACTGACATTTCAGCTATCGGCCACAAAAATGCCCTACCCTGGTTAGCTGTTCTGACGCAAGGCTTTTCCGGGTGAGCGCCCAGAGCATGCTGAAGCAGCCGGGCCGTGAACCATCGTGTTTTCAATCGGTTCGGTTCATTTGCAGTTAAGAGAAGAACACAAGAAGATTCGAACCGGTTCACGACATCGTTTCGTTTCGGATTCGGTTCAGCTTTCTGTTTATAACCAAACTGGCGGGGGGGGTTAACTTGAAGATTGATAAGAATACAGATATTTCCAATCTCCTAATCTAAATACTTCTATGATATAGGTGTGCTTTTTTTTTTTTTTTACCTTATAAATTTATGCAGGATGCTAACTTTAAAGATTTGAGTTAAGTTTCAACCATCACCTTAGCAATAATTAACTGTAGCTACAACGGAGATAAAACGGAGAAAGATGCGATATCTAATTGGTTTGTAGACTTGTGTTAGATAAAAGCCAAGTTTTCCGGTTGTAGAATAGATGCCATTAGTCAGTATCATTGGCATTGGCTAGACGTATCCAAACGACGCCTTCCATCCACTCGCCAGAAGAGCTGACTCAGCCAAAGCGTCTTTCACGTTGTGAGCCCAATCCCAAGGAGAGATTCTATGCTTGAACCGTCGATGACGACAATGACCGAGCGAATGAAAACAAACTCTTATTTCTAATTACCATCGTGAACATTTCGAAATCTCGCCCTCGATAAAGAATAAAATACATCGTACTGACCGCCAGCCGAGATAGTTTCCATTGAGTTATAAGAAAACAAAGAAAAGGGGCCGATACCGGGAGATTGTGGCTCTGACGGTTCTATGAGACGATCGGTTTACCTTCTCTACACACGTCCTGGTGAAGTCGGCGTCTCCAGTGACAAACTTCCTCTCTGCCTTCCGACGTCTTCTGCGAGCCATTGGCAAATTCTAAGTTGTTCATTGTCCGGTCCCCCCCCACTTCATTGTCTTCGTAATCCGTTCTGAAGAAGGGGCCCTCAAGTCCGAGCTTGTCTCGGCAACAACAACAAAAAAATATATACAAAGGCTAGAGAAGAGACCCGGAGAGAGTAACGGTACATAAGGGTGGATTTGGTTGGTATGAACACCTGGACCCGCTAGATGACACCGAGACTTTACCTTCCTACATTTCACGCTCAGCAGTTCTACGATGGCTATAAATTACAACCCGCGAAAACTTATTAATTAATATATATTTCAAAACATTTTATAGAGTCGATAAACAAATATTTTATGGCGTGCAAATTAATGGAACGGACAGAGTAAGATGTACTTACTGAAGTATAGGAAGATGAGAAACATCGTAGACTCCGAAGTCCCAATTTTTTTTTTTTTTTTTTTTAAAAATTAAAAGTGTTTTCGCCGACCAGGTGAGGCGAGAATCTTATTTCAGGTGTATCGCTGTCGCATCAACCGCTGGAATGCCAGCAGCACCAATGCAAAAAAAAAAACCTTACTGCATCACCAGGCAGCGACAAACAAAAACAGATGCGACACAAGGTACAGGAATTGATCCTTTTATGAATATCGCAGTGAATTCGATTACCTTAATAGTATGCAATTTTCAATAGAGATGAATAATTATGATATATATATATGCACATTACATCTTACCGTCTTGTTCTTTCAGTTTTACTACTCTATCGCATTTTTTTTATTATTCTAAAATAATTGCGTTCATTTCATCTGAAATTATATATATATATATAAAAGTTTTAATAATAAGTGCTAATGGTGTAGATCTATACAAGAGTAGTAAGAAACTTAGGGTTACTAAAAGAGTACTTATTATCCATTAATCCGCGGAGGGCCAGGGATAAATTTTGATTTCTGAAATATATTCTTAGCTACTCCGTCGAAAGCACATCCGAGTTCCGATCCGAATATATATTATACACACCACACACACACACACACACACCGAGGTATTCTGGGTAACTCTGACCTCGCACCCACTAGGTCAGGGGCTTCTCCGACTTGCTTTCGATCATCTCTCGTTGCGAATGGTACCGTAGTCTCATTACAGTCAATAGTATGAATTTTCGTAAACGAAGCGAAAGGAAAAATTGGGAGATGGGTTAGGGGGGGGCAAAACCTGCTTCGCCAACTTTGTATTGATTTTGTTTATCCAGAACGTCAGCGAGCGTCAGGAGATAACCCGGATGTGGAGGGAAGTAGATCGTTGGAGATAATTACTGACAACAACAAAGAAAAGAGCCGTAGGGGACAAGTTTAAAAATTCTTTAAAATACACTTTTAATATAAACAATCATATGCAGACCATAAAATTAATTTGGACATAAAGAATCGTTTTCACTTGATCGCTACCTAATTTTACCTGACCAGTTTTTTTTTACAATTTAACCCCTAACCGACAAAGTGGGCGCCATTTTCTTTCCTTTCTTTTAGTGTTTTTTTTTTTTTTTTTAAAAAAACTTTAGTGGCTACACAGAAGTATAACTATCTCTCTCTTGGGAACAATCGCCGACTGGCCGGTATTTTGAACCAGGAATGATTTTCAGAAGTTTCGAGAGGGCTGCGTGTTGCTGGCAACAACTCTGTGAGTTGTCTCGACACTCACCCATAGCTGCAGGGTCTTTGACCTCGGGCACTGCAAGGTGAGGAACCCCTCGGTTTTTCTAACCAAGGCAGATCTTTCGATCCCTACGTCATTCTGGAAACACAACCCCCCCACCGTTATTCTCCAAACTGTCATCATCCTTGACAAGGTATGACCAACAGACCTTTACTGAATGCTCTAAATGTACTTTAACTAAAGATTTAAATGAAGGAACAAGCTATTCTGGCACCCCACGACATCCGCGGACTATCAACAGTTTTCTTAGCCCCCCTTTCATTGTAAACCCTGCCCAAGTTTCTGTTTACCCTTTTTATCACCTGCCAACGCTCTGTGGTTTAAAAATGTATCGAATAGTCAAACCACGATCTTTCTTTCCACCAGTATCCCCAATAAAATGATGACAGCAAAACAAAAGTTACAAATATTTTTATTTTATCGAAGTGAGGAAGAAATTCAAAAACCGATGACATTAGCAAAACTGGGTGATTATGGACAGCGAAGAGAGAGCGGAGAAGATGAAATCTGCAAAGTTAATTCTTACGATTGGAGCGGTCGAGCTGCTGGCGTTATTGCACTTATAGGTACTGCAACAGGTGACGCACGTCTTTTGTACTATTCCAAATCCCCGATAATCGCATCCGCCAAAGCATTTCTCAGCACACTTCCTGACTCTGGACTGAACATATCCATAGGTAGACACTTCTTTATCTTGCAGTAAATTCAAAGAGAAATTAGAAAAAAATGATAAATCCCTGCACGGAGAGAAAGAGAGAGAGAGAGAGAGAGAGACAGAGAGAGAGAGAGAGGACACACCACACCAAACATTGCCACACACGAACACATACACACTTACACACATACACACACATGGACACACACACTGACAGACAAACACATATACTCACAGATATACACACACATACATACACACTCGCACACACACACACTGACAGACAAACAGACAAACACACATATACTCACAGATACATACACACAACACACATACACGGGCACAAACGGAGACACACACATATACACACAGACACACACATGGACACACACACACATACACGGGCACAAACGGAGACACACACATATACACACAGACACACACATGGACACACACACACACACACCTGACAGACACAAACCATATACTCACAGATATACACACACATACATACACACTCGCACACACAACACTGACAGACAAACAGACAAAAACACATATACTCACAGATACATACACACACACACATACACGGGCACAAACGGAGACACACACATATACACACAGAACACACATGGACACATACACACCACACACGGACACACACACCACACACGGACACACCACATACACACACACATACATGGACACACACACAGGATATAAACACATACACACACAGTCACACACAGTTAAAGTATCTTAAGCTATTTGTAAATATACCATATGATAAGTTTAAAAATTGTCAGAAATTATTTAAATAAATAAATAGCAGAGCTAAAATACATGTTCTCTCTCCTTTTATCCATTCATTCTTTACACAGGCACTTGCCAAGAAAATAATTATTACAGTTGAAAGAGCGCCCCTTTCGTTAATGAATATCTGAAGGTGGATCAGCGATAAAATACCGTCTAAAATGTTCATTTATTAATTTATAGTAAGTCTGATATTACGGCATAAATTCTAAAAGCGTAAGGATAGGACAAGACCTTTGTTGTTACCTTTCTGGAGCTAGAACAGTGGTACTGAGCAAGAAAAGCTGTCAGATTATAAATAAATCTGTAATTAATTGAACAGCTCGTGAGCCGTGTAGAAACTGTATTTAGTTGAAGAACGCCTTAAAAGTGTAACAACTACATGAATGGGGGCAGAAATAGATTTGGGAAAATACTGAGCATCCATAAAAATGGAGTTTATGGTCTGACGTCCACGTTTCTTCCATCAGGTGAGTGAGCACCTGACGGGCCACCTTGTGCAATGAAGCATACATTAAATACATGGCTGGCGGACCGGAACAGACGTTGTGTTCTGGCAGGAAGGAATGCAGCAGAAGGAAGCTGACGGCTTGTTGAACGGAAAGAAGCTGTTGAAGAAGACCTCATTTTAAGTGTGCTTCATCGGATGGAGAAGTTACCTGGATCGCCTATCTTAAGTAATGAACAAACTCCTATCGGGAAGGCTCTGGGAAGAGGAAGAACTGGTCGACGCCGGTACAGTACAGATATGTTCACGCCATCAGCCGACGTGGTGATGGCAGTCACGTGATCAATGGTTACTCGGAGATCAGTGGGTTAGCAATTCCGTATTTTACCCGTCGGAACGCGGAGCTCACCTGCCTTGTAGTTGCGACCAACCCAGAGGCCCTACATCCAAGACTCATCCATCTGCTCCGGTCTTCCCATCCAGACGCTCTGTCGCAGATCTTTGAAACGATACTCAGTTACAAGCAATTATTCGCACTTTTTGTTTGTTTGTTGTTGTTGTTTTTTTTTTTACCTGCGCTTGTGCAACACAAAAAAACCCAAATCGGGCGCTACTGGTTTATTTACCTAGTTTATTTCTGGAGAGACCGTCTATTCATTAACGGGCAGCAAGTTAGGTCAGCCCGCCTCACGCCATAGACCGATCGGTCTTTCACGGGAAGTGCTAACAGAAATGGGAAATATTGGTAAAATTGATTCCTTCACATTGTAAATGGGCGGACCCTAACACCATAGATTCTCTCGCCGGCTACCGAGTGGCTCACGGCCAGGACCTTCTTTTAGTTAGAAACAGCGCGGAGGGCAGGGAACGGAATTATCGCGGGTTTTGTTAACCCTCTCTATACCACGTCAGCGGTTGGACCGGCTGTATATTTAGCCAGCACGCTCGTAGACTGATGCCAAATGAGGAACAGCGCCCCCCCCACGACCGTTTGTGTCTCGATCTCAGCGAGAGCCACGAACGGCTAATGAGTTCAGACGCACGCAGAGTTTCTTCTAGATGTCGCCGTGGTTTTAACAGGTTCTCCGATTCGTTCATTCTTATTCTGCATCGATTACAAAAAAAGGATGAGTCTCGCGTGCGACGGAGTTTTACGAGCCTCCGCTCGGTGCGAACCCCCGTTTCCTTCTTTAAACGATTTGCATAAATGTGCCTCGTCCGCTGTTCGCAAACCGATCCCCGAGCGACGACGGACTGGCTCAAGAACCCGGAAAACCAACAACACTGCTGACACCCGATTGATCTTTCCGACGGCGATATTCTCCTGCACGAGCGTATGCAAATTCGCGGAATTCATCATAAGGACATAATAGGGATGCAGGACTACCAGGAACATGGTAAACTTTATCGACTAATAAAATATACGTAGGGTTAGAAAATCATTCGCCTTCAAAGAAACGACGCCTTTTCATCAGTTTATTTACCATCGGTGAATGTCCGAAGGAAAATGGAAAAACTGCACGATTAATAGTTTTTATTGCGCACGACCAAGAAGAGGTAGTAACTGCTTACTGATGAGTCACTACCAGAATACGACTAATCTTTTTTAGATGATGTCATTTTCAGCCCTTCTTAAATTTTATTCTCGTCGGTATTGTGAGACACTTTTTTTTTTTTGTCTCTTTTCTCGCCGGCGGGCAATTCGACAACAATCTCTAACTAGCACGGCGACCAAAGAGACGTGTTTAGTTCAACCAGAGTTATCTTTTCTTGGAAACGCAAGCGGAAGGTAACCGATCCAAAGCTAAGGCAAAGTCTCGGTATTATTTAACCTCGCACTGCCATCATGTCAATGGTTATCAGCGGATTCCTTTATTATTACCTTCTCATGATATTACAAAATCAACAGTTTAGAGCCGCACTCGGACAATCTGACGTTGTTTTTCATATTCTTCTCATACTCCTAGCCACGGCCCGGTGGGGCAGGTGGTAGCGGGTTAGCTCGGAAGTGGACCGTTGCTCCTGTACCGGGTTCGATCCCAGGCTGGGGTCGGAGGAGAGTTGTCGCTGATAATCGCCATAGCGTGAAACAGCTGTACGACATCTCCTTGGTGTCTGACGTGAGAGAGACCTCCCGGGTCCTTGGGGCCCACGGTGTCGGGGGACCGGGCCGTTTGTCGGCTCGACGAACATCTCTCAGTAACGAGGAGGACTCGTCAGAGAACAAAGGCCACTTGTCTTTACGGGATGCGATGCCATTGCAAGAACCTCGTTCGGAAGTCCAACTCGCTCAACAACAACAACAACAACTACTCCTAGCCAAACCACTCGTAAGCTTCTCGCGTCGCTCGGTCAACCAGAGACAACCGACGTCTTACCATTTTGAAAAATTGAATAGAATACTCAAAGCAAACAGGATACACACCATGCAGAACGTTTGTTTGTCCGTGCAGGTCTCAAATCCTCCTGTCGGTTTGTGGCACTTTCTCATTTCATTGTATTTTCTCGTGAACTTGTAGCTGCAAGAATGGCACGAAAGATTCCTATTACCTGGAATATAAGAGATCAGGATCGCAGTTTTGACGTGGTAAAAGACTGGCCGATTTATCTCGAATTTGCTAAATTGTGCTACGGGTGGATGAAATCATGCACAGGTGTCATATTTAACAAGGGATAGGAAACGAGCAGGCAGCGGCAGGCCACAGCCTGGAACACTTACAGACTGACAAAACCAAAGTATATAAAAAAAGACTATCATCGTCCGCTCAGCTTTAAACTTTCTTAACCATTTTCGTATTACTGACCATTATAATCTTATTGGAAAAAAACAAGGTTTGCAGCACGAGTAGTTGTTTTTTAACTAGAAGGCCCCCAACTCTTTATTTATAGAAGAAACCCAGGTACCCGAGTAGGGAGGGGAAGGGGATCCACACGATCGTCTGGTGTCAAAAACCGAAAAGGAGCCATGCTGGGGAGGTATGGCGAACCGAGTCTGAGTTTTCAGTCTCGACAGCCCAGTAGTCTAATTATTAGGTCACTGGCTCTCCATATTGTGGCATGTATGTAAATCTAAAAGTCATGCAAAATATCAGGAAATATTGAAATAATATTTAGTAGGTTTTCCAGGTGTTTCATGAATGGCTAGGGCGCGCCATGGCGTGTATTCAATGAGAGTTTAGCATGGTCCAAATTTCCCTCCCAAAACAGTAGTTGGCGATCGCGGCGATATCCCAGACACGTTTTACCAAATTTTTGTCAGGGCCCCCTAGGTACATAAAGCAGAATCTGCAGCCCCCTTTTTGTCTCCTCCGTAAAGTGCTGATTTGGGGGGAGTTACAAGTGGCAAATCCTTTTGCAGTGAAATGTGCCACGAAATGCAAACACCCCTTTATTGGCAAATGGCATAGGCTGATTATCGAGAATGTACACGCATGGCATCAGGATTCAAGAATTCTTCGGCGGACACCGCATCGGTCTTTCCAGTATCCCTCAGTTATTGCTTACACACCACCGTGTCGAACTTTAGGCTGCAGACAGGCCTTCTACACACCCGAGTTTTGTCTATTAGAATCCCGACAAAACTGCGTCTTCGAGAACAGACCAGACGTCCAAAATAATACTGACCTTGTATAATTTCTTGGACTCGTAAAATCTGCACTTTAAATTGACTTTCGTTAGCGGCAGTATTCATTCACCAAGCTACACTTCCATGCGGCTCAGTTTACGCAAATATCATTTTGCCGTACGTCGCGTCATGTCTACAGTATTTAAAATGTTTGCAACAATTGTGCATGGATTTGAGATCCTCTGGCGAACGTGGATTCGTTTTGTTCGTTCGTGATCGACGGTCAATGGTTCTTTTGTCTAACTAAAATCAAAGATTACGTCATACGTTATACTCTGCTAAATAAGAAAATCTATGTTTCCGTAGACTTTTCTCTGTAACCATCGTCAGAGTTCTGCCCTGGGAAAGATTGTTTTAATGTGTAATCAGTTTTCCTTTTTTTACTTCCTGCTGTATATGGAAGGTGAATGTAGTCAGAATTTAACACAAAGCTTAGAATTGAATTTATCGTCTTTGTTACCAGATTTTCCTCCAGTTGCCTCTAAGGCTGGTGCATGGAGATGTAACATCAGCAACATTAAAGCATTTATCGCCCCAGTTATTCCTCGCCTTCCACCCATTCTTCTGTTTTTTCATAAACTGAAAAGATACATTTAAAGGTTTGTTTAGAAACAACATAAACACTTTACTAACTATAATAATAATAATACCGCGATTGTCCGAGACCACGGAGTGTTCGGAAAATCAAGATGTCGAGATAATCGCTATTCTGTCTTCAACAATTTAAGTGAGAAAGCGAAGGAATATCACGCCATATTCATGCTACTCGTAATCATAGGAAGTTATATTAAATTACTGAAGTGTTATAGAGAGAGAAAAGCAAAAAGGATTATCACTTCTGTGGATGTTTTATTGATCATCCAAACAATGCCAGCTATCATTTCTCAAAAGTGTGACCTTGTTGTTGCTTGGGTTTTTTCCGTTTACAAATCGCACGATCTGACGCCCGCTTGAGCGACAGTAAGCAAGTCTGCTTCATTTAAATCAACGCTCAGACATTTTCTAAGCTTCAGAATGGCCAGGTATGGCACTCATCTCATCTCGCTCTTTCTCTCTCTCGATCTGCATCGCCATTCTCGACTACCTGATTGCACCAGTCATCACGTCCGCCACAATTTCGCCATGACTGAATTCGCCACCACCTGCATCATTAGACTAAAGATTTTTGTCTACGGCATTGCAGCGACCTTTGCTCGATGTCTTCCTAAGCTTTATTGGTCCCTTAAGTGCATCCTTGATTATTAGGCGCTTCAAGAGACTCAGAAAGGTCAGCTGTCAGAAATAAACAATTCACTTTCCAGATCATCTTGATCCATGGGCCGTATAGTGGCAGTCACAATGAGAGAGAGAGAGTGATGACGTCAATACACAGAGAGGTGACGTCAGAACGGAGAGAGAGAAATGACATCAATACACAGATAGGTGACGTCAGAACGGAGAGAGAGATGACGTCAATACACAGAGAGGTGACGTCAGAACAGAGAGAGATGACCCCAATACACAGAGAGGTGATGTCAGAACAGAGAGAGAGGTGGTATCAGAACAGAGAGAGATGACGTCAATACACAGAGAGGTGACGTCAGAACAGAAAGAGAGATGACGTCAATACACAGAGAGGTGACGTCAGAACAGAGAGAGATGACCCTAATACACAGAGAGGTGATGTCAGAACAGAGAGAGAGGTGGTATCAGAACAGAGAGAGATGACGTCAATACACAGAGAGGTGACGTCAGAACAGAGAGAGAGATGACCCCAATACACAGAGAGGTGATGTCAGAACAGAGAGAGATGACGTCAATACACAGAGAGGTGACGTCAGAACAGAAAGAGAGATGACGTCAATACACAGAGAGGTGACGTCAGAACAGAGAGAGATGACCCCAATACACAGAGAGGTGACGTCAGAACAGAGAGAGATGACCCCAATACACAGAGAGGTGGTATCAGAACAGAGAGAGATGACGTCAATACACAGAGAGGTGACGTCAGAACAGAGAGATGACGCCAATACACAGAGAGAGGGAGAGAGAAAACACTGTATAGATGTTTTCAGCTTTTGATATGGATCCTTCGTCACCTGAGTAGGCAGATGCGTTATTCAAAAGTAAGAAACCATGTGTAGAAAGTTTTGAGAAATCATCCAGTGTTTCTGGATTTTTGGCAAAAAGCATGTAGTAAACTAATTTTTTAACACATCCCATCCTTTAATAATATAATAATAATAATAATATAATAATAATAATAATAATATATACTTTATTGATAGCAAGTTATGCTGATTAACAACTTAAGAAACAAACGTGTTGCATAAGCCAATTTTACTTAAAATAGTGTCTTAGTATCTTTTAAAATTCAAAATTTGTATTTATTTCCTGTATTTTTATTCTTCCTTATTTACATTTATAATCGGATTTATTTCTATGAGCATTTCGCCCATTTCAAAGTTCAGTGGAAAGTCGGCGACGTGAAGTTAAAACGATTCCTCCGATAAACCAGTTCTGTCGGAGTGTACAGCCTCGGCCAAAAGTTTTCCATCCCGTTATAAATAACGAGAGCAACATCTATTTTCATATCAACCTTAGATACTGTATCCACGACCACTTTTAATCGTCCGCTTCGAGATACATACTCTTAGCTGACTCGCACTTGTCATCCCAATTTATAAGGTATTTGCCAGGTTTTAATTTTACTTTATCAAGCAAAGTTAGAAAATTCTAGGCTGATGCAAACTTTTTGGTTGCCATGGCAGTAGGCGCGTGCGAGCTATCGGGATTGTTCACGATCGTTGTTGCGCTTAACATACGATTGTTTTCTGTCATATTGTCTCAATCATAGAGTTAAAGAATTGGTGGCTTTCTGCTGACTGACCACGAAATGCCTGTCAATGGCTTTAAAAAGTATGGGTTCTGTGCCAAGCCAAGTTAAGCATAAAGTATAACGAAAATACAAGATCCACACACTATTAAGGGTGGCTGGCTCCATTTGACTTGCTAACCCCATTCCGGCTCCCTAGAGACCCAAATGGGCCCAGCAAGGCGACAAAAGAACCCTCTGCCAGATAACGATTCACCGAATATAATTATGCATTCATATTTCAGAATAACTAATTAATGTGGTTTCATTTGTGTATCAGCTGTCTTCAGTTACTTTAGTTTCACGTCTACTTTCTGTAGTTAGTTGATAGGGCTTCAGAAATATCGATGTCTGCCCACTTTAGCAAGCGAAAGCAGCGCCGCCTATGAACTTTTGGTGATAAATGGCAGTGATGATGATGATGACGATTTCATTAAAGATTTGATTAAAGCTGCTTACGTTAAATTATCGAGAAATTAAATTAGAAGACCCCATACCAGTTCTGTTATCAAAAAATACGTTTTACGTCAGCAAGAATTATTAGTGAAAAGAAATTATCTGACTAATAGAAGTCGTTCATTAAAGTTTTTAAGGATGGAGAACCACTAAAATTTATAATGGTTTCAAATTTTAAAAAAAAATTACGGACCCCCCCAAAAATAATAATAAAAAATGTTTGTGCGCGAATACTCTGCGTGAAGGGATTTTTGTAGATTTATTGGCGATTAGTTAAACGTTTTGTACATATTTTCTAGAGATACGATAAAAGATAAGTCAGTTAAATAATTTTGAGATTAGTGTAAAAGCGAAAAATAAAGTATATACAGTCAACCCTCGTGCATTCGCGAAGTTTGCGAAGTCCTCGAAAAACCCCGCAAAAGTGTTTATGTTTAATTTTTGAAGTAATTTATGAGTTTTCATGTTTTTAAGTGTAAAATCGGTAAGAAAAATTTTGCTAATGAAAATTCTACTGTTTTGGGGGGAGTTAAAGACATACAAGAAATCGGTTAAGAAATTCCTTCGAAAAAACTTCGCTTTCCTATGGAAACGTTCCTTTTTATGTAAAGTACTGTACTGTACCTTTACAAGATGCGATACCCATTCGCAAAGTTTGCTAATGGTTACATAATTATTAGAAAATACTGTAGTTGATTTACTATTTTGTAATAGTAAATAAATGTTAACGTAAATTCAACACAAAAGTTATAAATTTTCTGCTAGTGTTCATAGGAAATGCATACTGTATCGGGTTTGGGCGATGACGTAGGCTCCATGACGACACGCTATTGGCTGGAAGGGTTGGAAGTAGCCAATCACACAGCAGGGTACCAGCTTTCCTCGTCGCTGATTGGCTCGTAGCTCGGACGCTTTGTGTACGTACTGTCACTAGTGTATGAGTGAAGCCGCGGTTCATCTTCCCGCATCTCGGTTCCGTACAACTGTGATAAGTGTTTTCAGTGCTTTTTTTCCTCGGTTTTTACTTAATTCTAAAAACCCTCAAGATGCCTAAACGTTCCCGCGCATTCTAAGGCTCCTAGCGGTGTTCCTAAGCGTCAGAAGAAGGTGATGGCACTAGAGGAAAAGGTTAAAGTTTTAGATTTGTTGAAATCTGGCGATACTGTTACAAGCGTAGGACGCCAATATGGCGTGAATGAAAGCACCGTACACTATAAAGAGTAAAGAGGCCGAAATTAGAAAATTGGTCTCCAAGAGCTACCTGCATGAAGCAAAGCAGGTTTCGACCAAAAGAGACCCGTACATTGTTAAGATGGAATCTGCCCTTTCATTATGGACTGAAGACTGCCGTAAAAAGGACATCCACTTGCAGGGAAACGTGATTCTGGAGAAGGCTTTAAATCTTTATAAGAAGCTTGTTGAAGAGGATACACAAGACCCACACCCTGGAAGTTTTCAGGCCAGCAAGGGGGGGGTGGTTTTTGAAAAGTTTTCAAACCGTTATAACCTAAGGAGTGTGAGATTGCATGGAGAGACTGCATCTGCTGACGTAGAAGCCGCAGCGAGGTATCCGGAGACCTTCAAACAAATCATCCAGGAGAAGGGACACAGGCCTGAGCAGGTCTTCAACATGGACGAGACTGGATTATTCTGGAAGAAAATGCCATCGAGAACATACCTGATGAAGGAAGAGGCCAAAGCTCCTTGATTTAAAGCACAAAAGGACAGAATCACGCCCATTGTGTGTGGGAATGCTGCTGGCCACTTGCTCAAACCAGTCCTGATTTATAAGTCTGCAAACCCCAGGGCCCTCAAGAACAAGAATAGGAATGCCCTGCCTGTCTACTGGATGCATAACCCCAAGGCCTGGATAACCAAAGTCATAGCATCCGACTGGTTCCACCGGTGTTTCATCCCTGAAGTGGAGAAATACCTTCTCAACCTAGGCCTTGAATTTTTGAATTTAAGGTGTTGCTACTCATGGACAATGCCGGAGGGCACCCCATAGATCTGTCGTATGATGGTGTGCAGATCGAATTCCTCCCTTCCAACACCACCTCCCTCATACAACCTATGGACCAAGGCGTGATCCGTGCATTTAAGGGTAATATATTAAACTAACTTTTAAATGAAATTAAAGTGCTTTGGGAGCATGATTTAGGTCATATTCAGGGTTTAAACTCTAGAAATAAGCATTTATTAGCATTTTTAGTGACTCGTACCAAGCATTCGCGATTCCTCCTGATCCGCGACGGGTTCTGGAACCTAACCTCGCGAATGTTCGAGGTATTACTGTATAACAGAAACAAAGATACATTGTTTATCAGGGATATAGATGGATAATCGTGAGCGACAAAGGGGAAACGCGATCGTTATCTAATGAAAATGTCGTTACGAATTTTCATATTTCTGATTGAGTGAAGGTCTAGTGTTTCGTTGATTCCTTTGGCATACAGCAAGTCTGACGTTTTCCATTAATAGCAAAATCAACTGAAGAATGGGACGATGCCAGTGTAGATATTTTTCTCTACCCCCCGTCAAGTCATTCGTGCTGGTGTCTTATTTGTGTGGCACAAAAAGCTTCGATGGGAAATTAACAGATACTTTATATTTCATGAATCCCACGAAACCAAAGAGCCAGGGTCTCAGCGGGGAGGCTAGAATTAGCGAACCATACATCACTTAGCTGATGAATATCAGCCGCTTTTAATGAAAATCCAGCAACTGAATGATTTTGTGGAAACTCTTGTTTCGCTTTGTCGTGTTTTAGGTCATTAACGTGGCCATTTTCCTAACTCGTGAATGTTAAAAGAAAAAGGAAAAACTGTTAGCTTGTGTTTCCAGTAAATCGAGTTAAAGCGCATTTTAAATGTCGTGTCTGCGGACATGGAACGGCCCAGACACCAGCAATACCGGTAACAATACCTGTAAAGCCAGCACAGCAAGATTCCATATGGTCCGTTCACGCTTCACCAAAACCAAGTTTCTGTTGTTGACCGCCACCCGAACACTAGAAAAGGACGCGGGTGGGTGGATGCGTGACACCTCAAACTATGATTGACAGGAAAGTGCCCGATGCGCTTTAATTGCGGTCAAGATGACCAACTTGGCGAAAAACTACTTTTCATTTTTAGACGTGAAGGGAAACCGGACTACCCAGAAGAAAACCTACGAGGCTCGGTGAAGAAGAGCAAGAAGGTATCATGGTAGCGAGGTGCGTCAAGCCGAGCCGGTCCCCGTGGTAATTTTATTTTGTCACCTTAGACATCCAGTAAGCTAACCTGAAGTGCGTAGACATAAGTAAAAAGAGTGACACCTGTGCGCAGGAAAACCAGCGAATGCATCCGTTTTTACCTACTATAAATTGGTTTTAAAATCGTGTTGAAGAATATTTCTCTTTCTTGGGAGTTCGTATGAGCCATAATAAATTTCTTCCTCTTTGTAACTACTAAATTAGTCTGAGTTTGAACTATAAACAGTTTGATGAAGCACAAGAACGTGTAAAGGTGGTTTTTCTGCACTTTCTTTCTTTGTCTTGTATTTAACCATCAAATGTTTATCTAGTTCTGTGTGAACGTACGTAGATGCATAACTACTGTGCTAACCTATCTGCTTGATCTTTGCATTCTTTATCAAAAATCGAAGTAAGAGGGACACATTCGTTTTTCTTAAAATTAACACGAAAACTAATGAAGCGATTAGAACGTAGTATAAAATTAACCCTAGTGCTAGATATAATAATACTGATACTTTCTATATTTCTGAAAACTATCCCAAACTTCCCAGACAAATCACCAGAAGTAATCCAACTTTTTTGTTTTTCATTAGCTAGAGAAGATCTCCAACATGTTTGGATGACTTGGTTTGGTAAAAGCGTAGGTTTTGATCAGTTTAGATGTTTTTACAGGTAGATGTTGGAAGCCAAACTACGGACTTACAGTTCTCGATAAGTCATCTAATAAATATAATAGAAGGCATCGCTCAGAGTTCGATGCGTTTTATTATTCTACCTAACGATTATGTCAAACGATATCGATTTTTTATAATATATATATATATATTACATTTTTTATAAAATAAAAAAAAAAAACAGAAAGAGATTTTTAAATGTAAATATTAGCAAAATGTTAATACCGAACCAACTAAACGCTTCGAGGTTTAATATACAGAAGAATTTACTTGTTCCATCGTCGAAATATTCAGTTGCTCTATACTTTTAATGAGTCATTATAAAATAAAAGTTGACATGGCTGTTGCATAGGACTTAGCTTCAGAAAATTATCGGTTTGCACCTTTAAAACATTTATAATCCTTAAAAATGAAATATAACTTCTAATATCGTCTTCAGTAAGAATATTTTCGTCTGTTTTTGTTTCAGTATAAAGTCTTCGTAAATCAGAAGTTCCTTCAACCTTATAAGCATCATCAATATTAAGCCTATTAGGAATTATTGTAGATATTGAATAACTTACTAGAACAACGATGCTTCACAGAATAAATCATGCTCAAGTAGAGGATGAATATCTTGATCTAGACTTGACGAAATGAAATGCTTAAAAGTTCAGGAAAAGATCCATTTAGGCGGAGGCAGTTTCGACTGAAGAGTAGGAAAGTACCATATTTCGGTGATGGCGATAAGGTGGAACAGTTAAACGAAGAGAATGGTTCGGGTTTGTGATCTAAACAAACTGGAAACAATAATGTTTTTAAATAAAGGTGGCTGATCAATTATTTAAATTAAATTTAATAGATGTAACTATTTCTTTTTTAATTCATTACAAACGCTTAAAGGAATATTAAATAAGATATCGAATGACAAATCCAAAGATTCTTAATATCGTAAAAAAAAAAATTACAAGTTTTAAAACAGATTCCAAGCCGACACTAGATTTAGATTCCACAAAACAATGTGAATCCTACTAACCCTGCCGAGCTGGCTGTAAAACGGCCACTTTGATTTCAATAGCAACTTTTTACAGAGTAATGTGATGTAGAAAGCTGCTAATTTTATATGCTATACATGGAGAAGCCTTAGCAGCGAAACGGTTCGTTTTAAGTACTAAATAATTGAGAAGAGAGTAAAAAGAAAATATGTTGCTGATAAGGGATCTAAAGTTTTAGATACAAAATGATCATCAGATTTTTAATATTAGAGTCTATTACCTGATTCTTTGAGTGCGTCGTTATGTGGGAATTACAAATTAGTACATCAGAGCACAATGAGGTAGCAAGTTCAAACATAAAGTTTAAAATGACATCTCCTTCATTAGAAATATATTTAAAATTCTTATTATAGACAGAACTGAAATTTTAAATATAAATGTTGGCACAAGATTAAAGGCTTTAACAATATAGGAAAAATTAAATAATGAATATATGTGCCATAGCTTAATATAGTTATGAATTGTATATGTATAATAAAATAAGTTATAATAGCGATACTGGATATTTAATGATGGATTTAAACTTAGGAAAAATGAAAATCATAAAGATTGCAAATCCAAATAATAATAATGATGCGACATCTATGAAGTGAGTTGTTCATTTAAAATATAATAATGATATGAGAAAATATTTTAAAAAGTGATCCTGGGTGTCCAGCCAGTAACTTAGATGCTGCTAGTAAATGTTTTTGTGCATGAGAAAGCAAACAGCAATCATTTTATGGGTAATATGAATTTTTGGTAACATAACTGATCTTGACGTTACAACTAACAACGATGACCGAACAGCTGAGAGTAGGGTGAGGATATCTTGATAAATGTTATTACAGAAGACTCAGCAGCTGGTATAAATCTGAACAGTAGAGTTTTACAAATTTAGCTGCGAAAACGTCCTGATCAGATGCTTTGAATATTAATAACGTGTTTTAGGCAAGATATTTAAAAATTGGATGTTTTTATTGTTTTTTTTTTTTTAGCATGACAGGTAATATAGATATGAACCAAAATATACCACGAATGCATAATATTTATCACTCGGGGATCGTTGTGAGGTAAATGGGAGCTAAGCCGACTGTTCATTCTTCGAAATATGCAAACAATTTTGGTTCAGTTTTAAATATTAAATACAAATATTCACGTCTGAATGTTTGTTGAGATGTTTGAGAGGCTGATCGCTTTATATAATAGTATGCGTCTTACAATCCAGGTAAGTCAGTGAGCAATAGATAAAAAGGATACAGTGACGATCTAAATGACAGGTAAACTGCTTTATGTAGCAATCAATAAAATGTTTGTGTAATACAAAGGCTCGACCTTCGAAATGTCAGGTCGATTGTAAAAGATGTATTATATAGTACAGGTAATGTTGGTCTATTTTACTGGCGGAGAGAGATTGGCGGGATAATGAATGGCGTAGAGTCCACGATGTACGTACTACTGCGCAGCTGCACAAACTCCGCGCGCCACAAAGTCCAGTCCACAAACAAACGCACGACATTAATTGTGGGCTCACCGGTGATTCATTCATCTAGAACAAAGGAGAGGATATTCTGATGGAGTAAACACCTGTAACATAATTTTAAAAGCAAATCTGTGTCTTGTCGGTCTCTTTTACACGTATGTTTACTAACAGGTCTCTGTCGCCGCCTACCGACCCATCAGGGGAGTTTCCGGCGGTCCTCGGAGCACTTCCGGTGGAGGATAATTCTCGCTACGCTGTCAATCGAATGCTCTACCGACCGGATCGCCGAGGCTTTGTTGGTCCCCTGCCGACGCCATCAGACTCGCAAAGCTTACTTACATATTGATTTATGCATGAAATAAAATATATATATGTAGAAGATTAGCGAAACCGGAATTATGGCAGCCAGGATGCCGCTAATGTACTTATTTTACACCCTTAAACCAACCCGATGGAAACAAGTCTATCAGGGCTCGTGCGGGCATCTAACGGGGTTGACAACGATTCTACCCCCTCATCCGCACCCTGTCGAACTGTTCCCCATCATGCCGACTGTACCCTCTACGGGCGGACACCGGCCGTTCGGGACGTACGTGCTAAGTCTCCGAGAAAGTCGGGCGATGTCTGTGACTCGGTACCGCAGGGGCTCCGTGGCACCAGCCCCTCCCGCTACCACACCGGTCTCGCCCGGCGGGCCGAGCTACGAGACCGTTCTAGTTTCTTCTCTGTTTTACCTTTAAGACTTTGTCCGTCCGTTGTTGTTGTTTCTAGCCTGGGACCCGGTCATGGCTGGTTCTGTCGCCTGGAAATCGGGAGGCTCGCGGTCGTCGTGCTGCGCGTGCCGCGTCGGTCCATCGATCGGCTGCTCGCCTCACGGATGGTAATGGAGAGGAGGAGCCCGCCCTACTCCTCTGAGGCCGAGACAGAAAACCATTAAGTCCAACAACAACAATAATAGTATAAACTTTGCTTAACAGGGTGTGTGAAACTCCAAAATTAGAGAATTAATATACGAGATTTAGCGCTGAACTGTGCACATACACACACACACACACAATATACACACACATGCACACATACATAAACACATACATACGCACATACACATGCACACATAAACACACACACACGCGCACATAAACACACACATACACACACAAATACACACACATGCACACATACATAAACACATACACACACAAATGCATACACACATACACATACAAACATAAAAACACACACACACGCGCACACATAATACATAAACAAACATACATACGGACATACACAGAGACACATACACACACATACATACACACATATACACACACACATACACAGATAAACATACACATACACACACAAATACATACACACATACACATACACATAAAAACACACACGCGCGCACACAATACATAAACCAACATAATACGGACATACACAGAGACCATGCACATACATACACATACACAAACACATATACACACAAACATACACATACACAGAAAAATATACACACACAACACACACACCACCACATACACATACACAGATAAAACATACACACATACACATACACACATAAACACCACGCGCGCACACATAATACATAAACAAACATACATACGGACATACACATAGACAACATACACACTACATACACACATATACACACACACATACACATACAGAGAAAACATACAACATATACACACACATACACACATGCACGCACGCACACACACATACATAAACACAGTAGTACTACCGACACAAATTATGGAAACAAATTAGAAGGATCATTGACAACTTATCTTCTTAACAAAACAGAAAAAAGCGTACACTTTAATTATACTTTTAAAAAAAAGATGATAGGTTTAATGTCACAACAACAGATAATTTAAAGTCAGCATTCCAACAGCTCAACAAAGCATTAATGATTACGAGGGTACTTAAAATTATACGAGTATACCGTTATTGTTCCAGGCTAAAAACTTGTTTACCCATTAAAGAGTTAAAACCAGCTGATGTTAAGTGAACGATTTAAATAGAATATGTTCCGAAGAATTTCTAGAATCTCGAGGTTGCGACACAAAATTTCCGAAATAATGGGACGAGGGAATGGTTTAAATCAAGATAAGCTTCGAAGGAAGGCGGGGATTAACCAAAGACATTAGGAATTATTAGAGCTCGGGGACGATAAAAGAATGGTAAAAAAAAAAAATTGGCAAACAAAATATGCATAAGTTGGCTGATAAATTCTCCTAAAGAACTAGAACATCTCCCACTGTCATTTATTGTCATTATATATATCTTGTTTATGTACCTGGGTTACACCCTACCGCTTCCATTAAGACAATAAGCTGTTTCTTGCCAATATTCTAATGTGCTTAGGCGATCATTCCGGACTCGACTTTATTACCGTATATATTCAAATCGTTTTTCGTGCTCGCAGTCTTTTTCTTCACAGTCAAAGTACTCCACGGCTGGTAAAGACTAATGTTCTATTATCGCTTATATTGACCAACCTTAACCCTTGTAGGACGACTAACCGAAAGCTTTCGTTACGCCACATGATTTGCTCTAATTTGTCGCACATTTCTAACCGGAATTAATTTTTTCTTCTCGTCGCCTCTTTGATGAATAGAAGGGGGGAACGAGTCATTAACAGGCTGCAGCAGCAAGGCTCGGGAGAAGGTGAAAGTTCTGTCAGCAGAGGTTTTTGAGAATTGCTCTAATTCGGTCGGGTGTCGGTTGCAGGTGTGCGGAACTGCGGTTTTCTTGGATGCTGGAAGTGTCTGAAGCGTCCTTTTCGATCAATCAGTCCTGCATCTACCCAGGTACCAAAAACTGTACCCCATCCACCCACAGGTCGGTGCTAAAAGAGCAGGGGAGGGGTGACAAAGACAGACAGACAGACATCCATCAACAGATAAAGGGTATGAAGAATCATTGTTAAGAAGAAATTCACTGGCTATTTAAATCGCCTCGTTTTGGGTTGTTTTTTTTTTTTTTTTTTGATTTTGTCCTCCTCTCCCCCTCCCGGAAGTAAACCGGATGCGTTTGTTTAAGTCGTTTTCAGAACAGGGATCCCCCGACTTTTAGGCGAACTCAGAACAGGGCCGCCGCCTACTGGAACTTAGTGTAACTAGCAGTGGATCGTAGTGACAACATTCGCCAACCAAGCAAGCAGTGATCGGGGTTCGGGAGAAGTCCCTCATTAGTTCACTGATGTGCGAGTCCCAGTCATTGTTCTCCTTCACGAGGGAGACTTATTAATAATGCTTTTGGATTAAGGCAGCTGTTGATAACCAGTCACGCGCTATGGACTCATATCAGACATTTAAGATTTTAATTAGCGAATAAAATGTTATTACCGAGCACCCTTCCACCCATCGCCAAATCCAGATGCTGCCGAAAGACGGAGGGGCTCCTCGTTTAGCTGAGTTCCGTCCCTCAAGATCCGGTCTCGAGAAAGTCCCACCGCCTCACCTATTGACGAGATGTGTAAAACTTGAGAAATAAATTACCCTTTCGGTTAGTTTCCAAAGTTTGTGTTGGGACCTACTGTAAACGAGTTTTCCGCAAAATCGCATTTGTGGAGTGTAGACAGTAAAATAATTAACCCTCGGTTTGGCGAATTCATGGAAACGCATGCTTCAGTTGTCAACGGAGAAATACTCGTGCGTGTCCGGACTCGTTTTGATCTCGCTCTTTGTCTCCCCTCCACAACGAGCCAGCCCGGCCGGTCTTTCTGAAAACAAGTCTGAGCGGAAACAAGGATCGATCGATCGATCTCGATCGATCCGGCTCTCTCTCTTCTCAACAGTGTCTTGTCTCCCGGGTGTTTTCGATTCTCCAGGATACCCTACGCTTCGCAAAATTTTTTCCGCAAACAATACCGTTTTATCGACCTGCTCCCACAAAGTTTTCCGTCTCAGCACCTTCATTAAACACACCTGTCCGTCGGTATCGATATCGGGACGCTGCTCCGACACGAACCCTGAAAATGTACTCGAAGACAGAAGTGGAAATACATGATGTTACTAGATAACCTTAACAAAGAAAGACAAAAGAATAACTATGGGCTGTCTACGTGCACACTAACATTTATCTATCAAATCGATTAATATGTATGATGGCCAGAGGTTGTGCTAATAGGTGAATAGGTAAATTATGATTACCTCTGTAGATATCCGGTTACCGTGGGATAGATTGAAATTGTTCTTAGTTGGGGGGGATTGGATAATTAATATTTAAAAGCTTCACATAAATAGTATTATTATTAGCTTGTTGATAGGGTTGATGCTTGCCACGTCGAAATATATTAACGGTTTTGTATATATGATATTCCAGTTCACACCTTAGTTAATCGATGTCATTCCCGAAATTAAATTCAACTTATAGAAATTAAATACCTAAAATAAAAGTGCTTCGGGAGTCGACAGATGAAATGTTGTTGAAAAGGTGAAAAGGATTCTCTCCATCTTGGCTGCTTGTATAGAAGTTCACCACTACATATAATAATTAAGTATTCCAACAAAAATATATTGATCGCGAGGTTTCGACGGATCAGAGCTTTAGCATACAGGTGTACAAACTGTCAGGTAGGTATCGCCTATCACACCTGATAATATACACTTAACTATCTCCACTAATAACAATATAACAAAGACAGCTCTATAATTATGGACCTCAGACCATAAAGAATCCGAAAAACAGGGGCTCATAGTAACTTGATTACGACTACTTATACTGTATGACAATTTTTCTCGCCTTTTCTATACAGTAACCGCTATCGAAATTGGCTACTGGAAACAGAGATTGCATAATAACGAGAGTAGGTCCTCTCCTTGGGAAATCACTGTGTGATTATTATTTTTTACAATTATGTTGATGGATTTATAACAGCGGCGAAATAAGAAGACAACTTGTAATTTCAGTATACTGATGTTCTCTTAAGCAATTATGCATAACGATTAAAGATAACATCAACATCAGCAGAGGGAGAAACTGAGCGCCATTGAAATAGCGCAACGAGTTCACGGGTGAGCGGGTAGGAAAGCTGAGCTAGACTTCCGGATGCGATGTCCTGCGCTGTGCAGATTGTTTGCTTGTCTGTCAGAACGGAGTAGAATACCTGCCAGCATCAGTAATTAAAGGTGGCAAATAAAGGCTTCAGCTGCGCCGATCTCCCCCCCCACTTCTATTGCTTACAGCAGCCGCAACTTTCTAACTCGGTGGCGCTAAACGTTTATTATTTTGCGATTCGACATTGGCCCCGTCGTTGTGGGTGACCGAGTGAATGCTGAGACTGTGTGGCATCGTTTATCCCGTTAGCCTGGAGTAAAGAAGCATCTCTCTGTACACAGATGGCAGCCAACAAACAATGCAGCACTTTTTCCAAAGTTGTTTAACGCCTGACATCACCGCTATAAAACAATGGGATATAATTTAAACATTGTAACAATAAATAATAATAATTTGTAATAAATGCAGACAGGAAGGTATTTCATGTATTTACCCATTTGTTCTTGTCTTTTTTATTTTAATTTTTTTTTTTTATTTATGTTAAATATTTTTATTAGATAAATTCTAGTTAAAGCTCCGCAAAACAATAGCTAAATCTATAAACAAATGTAATTCTGTATTGAAAATAACTAAAATTGAAAGTATGCAATTTTATTATTATTATTATTATTATTATTATTATTATTATTATTATTATTATTATTATTATTATTATTATTATTGTTGTGTTGTTGAATAGGCAACTTTACCCATCAAAGATGTTAGAAAAACTATAAGAGTTATGTCCCCTTAATAAATAATGAGCTATCCGACCAACAGTACTGTTTTTGCTGCTATTACTTTATCTTTACTATTATTACTAATAGTACTATACATTTTTAGCTGAGAAAGAAAAGAACAATTAATGTAGCCTGTTTCAATGATGCTAACATCCAGAAGAAGACAGCAAAAAAGATTGAAAACTATGGACCGCTATTCCCTAAACTGAGAACCTTCTTCAAATGCTCAAGAACAGAGGTCTTTCCATAAATGGCTCAACTTGGTTGGTCCGTGATGACCCCTGAAAAGGGCTGTAAAACATTTATGCAGACATCCAGCCTAACATCCTCCAGATTGTATCAGTCGAAAAGAAGTATCACCATCGTGTTATCAGTTGGCTGATATAATAATAATAATAATAATAATAATAATAATAATAATAATAATAATAAAATAATAATAATATAGTGACTAAAGAACCAAAAAGTTATAATTTATTACATCTTCATCAAAGGGAGACATTTTAAATTAATTTCAATCAAAGTGATTTTGTTGATTCTCCTTAAGAAAAAATACAATTAGTAGACCACAACTGATGGTTTATAATATATATATATATACATTCAATCTAGTGAGTCACCAAGAAAGAAAGAAGAAAAGAAATTGTACTATTTGTTTTAAAATATTGTGGACATTGGTCGTAATTAAGGAAGGTGGTTAAGCAAGGGAGACAACTGTCAGTATTTTGCAAACCTTTAACGTTTAAGAATCTTTCAGAGTGATTTTAAGAAAAGAGACCATCATATGGTACTTTCAATTTAATCTTGAATCTCTCCTCCCTCGTCTTAGCAGCAAAGGGAAGTAACAACCAATTAGACATCTGCTTCACCACCAGTAATTTTAACGGTAGGGCGCTATCCAAAATCTGTAATTTATATTTAATAAAGTCTCATAGAAATAGTTTAACTAAATACAACTCTCGTTAAAATAAATTTAAAAATTTTTTTAAAATTAGATTTATTATGAAAAAATAATGACTTCATCAAAATCCGCAGCATCCACTAGGCAAACAAGATCTTTATTATTATTATTATTTATTATTATTTTATTATTATTATTATTATTATTATTATTATATTATTATTATTATTATTTTATTATTATTATTATTATTATTATTATTATTATTACAGATATTTAGATATTTGGACTTTTCACTGACGGTTTTGTTTTTACATAAACTGATATATAAATATATTATGCTTGTAGTTTTTTGAAACATTCTTATATTACTTATATTTTAAATTTTAGTCTGCTCTTATTGACATCACTCTGGTTAGCTGCTCAGCACGGCTTCTCTTTATTTTTGCATTTACTTTTATTCTGAGACTATTTTCATTTTTAAACCTTCACTGCTTTTAGAGTATTTCAATTCTAATTACGTTTTCACGTAATTTAACTAAAATTTGTTTTACTAATATTCATTCTTTAGTTGATTTTAGATTAGTATTTTGTTTATTTATTGATTTATTTTATGTAGATTTGAAATGATTTAATAATAATTAAGCCATAAAAATAACCATATAAAGCTTTAAAAACAGTTGTTATTTATTTAACCGTTAGTAAGAGTTGGTAGAGTTGTCTATCCTGATTCTCCTGCAGTTAACTGCGTTCAGCTTAACTACCTTCACGGTATCTTAGAGCTACAGGGAGTGTTCCAAAAGCAGGGCAGGGGTGTTCGCATTTATTTTAACGTAACTAATAAGAGTTACAGGAAGAAACGTAAAATCCACGGTGTTCTCCATTCTTCAGGTTTTTACGTAGTGGCTTAGGCGATGTCCGCCATTCGTGTACTCTCACAGCATCTCGATAGAAATGTCACTGGTTCCTCCACTGACGCTGCCTTTTTGACTGTTTCGTTCTTTGAGATGCCATCACAAGGAGTCTGGGGGGGGATATGAGATTGGGTAGCAAGACACGTGACAGCATCCCGCTGGAACCACGTCTGCAGGCTGATCGCACTTCGCCAGCTCCGGTTCCAAAATAGTCAGAAGCGTGTCTTTGGTAGCATCCACTAGTCACGATGATGGCGGCGTTTCCGGTCTCGTTCTGAAAAAAAACAATTAAGGCTCAGCATCGGCTGTGGAGTGGCCCGGCGCTCACTATGCAATGAACGATCCCGTGTGACGTAAAGAGTTTCTGACGTGAAAGTTGCTTCTCTTCACGAATGCATTGAGATGTTGTTCGGTTTTCCAACGGTACACTTTAGATCTCCCGGAAAAGACCCCCTACAACTTACAGAGAGGAGGAAAACTTATATCACTGACCTGGCAAAAGTTATTCAGTAAAGAAATCCTGGTATCTCGTACTTCTGTGCTCTGGAGATGTTTGCTGCGTTGCCAGCATGGAGAACCTGTTCGCTCTCTATGCTCCGCTTATCCGAAGAGATTTTGAATGGTTAAACATGTCACTGCAAAAAAAAAAAAACGTCTGAAAGCCAGAAAATAAAGTTTCCAAAACCGTCTTATTTTTTCTTCATGACTGGGGCAGGCTGACAACCATCCTAGTGAACGTTTCTAAACACTCTTCTGAGATGTCGATATTCTTCGCATGAAGTGGCCTCCATCCAATCCCGTACCGAAAACTTCAGAGATCGAACTGATGATTTAAACAAGCGAATCAGGACAGCTGAGGTTTAACTATCCATAATAGCTGAGTTAGGCATCTGATGCTCTCCCACACCGGCCGTGGCTTCATGTCTATTACCGCTCCTCTCGGTGTAATTGGCCAACCTGGCGCGAGGCTGCTGAGGCTGTAACAACATCCCATCTTAGAGTAACGACTTAGGCGAAAATCTCGCTACCACCCCCCCCCCGAGAACAAAAGTAAACTGTCGACTCCGAGCTCCGCTATTGCGATCGAAGTGCATCAAAAATAATCGGGGCTGCGTATCGATTGAACGACGAATAACGTGGAGCTGGAGGTGGGAGGGTCCTGTTGTGGAAAACTTTCACGGCTCATCAATGTTGCTATGGTAGATCTGTCGGCCAATGCACCAGCGCTCCGCGGCTGTTCGGCTCTCCAAGACATTCGGGAAGTAAGAAACCCGACAGGAAAGAAGCTTCGTCAGCCTCCGTCCAAGATGATTCTGTTGGCGCCGCTTCTGTCTCTTTTCTGTAAGTAGGCCGCGTTCTACCTTCAGGCTCACCGAGGACTGGGAACAGGTGCGAGGAAGATCGTCCACACACCTCTCACTGTGACGATGCTTACCATTGTTACCATTCTACATTGTTTTCTTTTTCAGAGTATGAAGATGAAAGATTTGTATCCAACTAAAAAAAAATAAGTGATTAGGTGTATTGTCTTTTAGAATTTTTTTCATGAAGTACATAAAAACCGTACTGCGCCATTGACTGCACCCATGTGATTCCAGCTTTGGTCTTTTCTGGTTATGAGCAGTAAAAGTAAAACCAGTTAAATAGTAAATGTTCCTTATTCTGTGGAGCTGTCGGTCCGTCTGGAACTTCTGATAAAGTAGGTATAGGGTCCGTAAAATCTTAGGTGATTTTATTATTATTATTATTATTATTATTATTATTTATTATTATTATTATTATTATTATTATTATTATTATTATTATTATTATTGTTGTTGTTGTTGTTGTGTTGTTGTTGTTGTTGTTGTTGTTGTTGGTTGTTGTTGTTGTTGTGGTTTTTGTTGTTGCTGTTAATGCGTTAATGTTTTATTATAAAAGAACAGATCATTAGAATGAAAAAAAGAGATTTCTCTCTCTCTTTCTCTATTAAAAAATAATCTGTTCTGGAAATCACAACAAAACGTCTACCTCTACAGGGCACTGAGTTAAAATGGTCACCTCATCTTTAATCTATTTCTAGTCTACTTTCAAGTTTCTTTTGCCAGAAAGTATCAGCGATTGGCTTATTCATATTGCTTGCTCAGTCTGCCGACTCACCTCCATACCTACAAACATATAGTATCCATGGGATGTCATCTCATAAAGCGCTGCCTGCTAAGGCGCATGAGGGATAATCACGTGATGTCCTGTGAACGCGCGTGCGGTGATTGTGTCAGGTGCTCGCTTTCTGCTTTACCATACTAGGTCTCTCTACTACAACCAGTTATTTTCCGTGTTCACTCCACTCATTTGTGTCCAAATCAAGAGTCAAGGGTACCAGGGAGGTTCACGCAGAAAGAAAACAATTACACCTCCCCCCCCTCCCCGGGATCTGGTGCTCCGACTTGTAAGGAGAATTGTGTGTGTCGATAGGGTTGCCACCCGTAAATAAGCGAACATGGCTGCCGACTGTTTCCGGTTTGGCACCGTGGAAACCAAGCAGTTCAGCGATTCCGCCGGAAGGAAGGGCGAACCGACGCCTGCGCGTCTGGGTGACGCCATTCACCATCACAGTTATCTTCCATTTGCTTGCGTCTGCAAAATAGCGTCCGAGTCGCTCCCTGACTCCGAGGTAAGAAAGTAGAACAGGGGGCGGGGGAGTCTGGCGGAGAATGCGCTCGGTTGGGGTGCTGTTGGAAGATCCCGGAAATAAGAAGCCACTCTCCGCCGACTCTTTAAATGGCCTGCGCTCCGTCGTTTTAGAACCCTGTTTGCCAGGAACCGAACTCCGAGGTGCACCGCCAGAGACAACGCCACACTTCTGCCCGTGATCGCTGTCCAGAGCTCGTGAGATCGGAGAGTGCCATCTCTGATTTGAGAGGGTACAAGTCAGTTGGTTTTCACCAGAATTTAAACCGAAACTGAGGAATTAACCTACGCAAAAAAAAAAAAAAATTAACCCTTTAGTAATTTACCTCTGTGACGAATGCATAATGGATAGCATTTAAATCTCTTGTTTATAGAATTAACTAATTGGAAGCAGCCTTACCTGATTTGGTAAAAATTGTACAAATTTATATTTTACTTTGATTTTATTTTCAGTACTTTTTTAACGAACGGTCTGCTTTCTCAGCATCCGGGGAGGTTTCTTTATATATATATATATATAATTAAATCCTTCCATCAAAAGACTCAAATTAATGAGAACTTTTCGTTTCGGTTACTTGGTGCGTGACAACGATAACGGAAGTGGCTATATACCGTTTTTTTGTTGCTGTTTTTCAATAGCAGAGATGACGAAGAGAACTCATTACTGCAGGAAGGCCGAGATGCTGCATGTCTGCCTGCTGATAACCTTTCCGACCGTTTAAAGTGAAGTGTTTGCAACGAGACAGCACAATGCGCTCCGCGTCTCTGTTTTCCCTCCACTCGGCTATGCATCAATTCCATCTGCAGGCAAAAAAGAGCGTTGAGAACAGCCGAGAGCGCTTTCAGTACCGGCTCGAAGACAATGCATTAAATCTGAATCTGCTGGCTTCCTTAAGTGGTTTTGTCCTTTTCACTTACGTATGAGATGTCTGCATATATAGTAAACAGACCCACTTTCTCCTTCTGCCCCTTACCTTCGTGGAATATACCTTTTGTCATTAAAAAAAAAAAAATAGATATAAAATAAATGGGTCGCTAAGCAGGCCTGCTGACTAATTCTTGTCGACGCTTTCTTCCTGCCCACTTCAGAAGGGATGAAACAACCCAGAAAGAAAAGACCACGGCTTCTTTGTTGGAGTCAGCGACTCGCCTTTTATGTCTATCGCGAAATCGAAGAAGGCTGCGACGTCACCGAGCCATAAACTCTGGTCGGCGCGGGCTATAGATTTACATCGCGAAAGATGGTGGATTCCGAATCGTGCGGAAACTACACACGTCTAAAGTAATTAGGGAGAGAGAAAGAAAAGAAAAAAAAAACTGTCATAAAACCTTTTCTACATATTCCCGGAGTTACGCCGATTTCGCTACGCACTTCGAGTACTGTTCTAAAAATTGCTTATATAAAAAGTTATGGAACTTTACGGTAGACATAAGGGGCCCCCTGCTTCTCTGTTAAAGTTTAATGCCACACTAGGCATTGATATTTTTTCCTTTCTCCCCCTCAGGTCAAGCCGCCTTCTCGTTACACCTCGAGGTGAAAACACCCGCATCGCTTCAGAACGAGATCTCGGGGACGATCTATGGAAAAGAAAACCCCTCTTGTTCGTTTTCTGTAGAGAATGAGTCGGCTCAGCAGCTGTCGGTCACGCGGCTTGATAACTTCCTGCATCATTTTCGGACCGGCAAATTTCGATCTGACAATGTCACGATTTCATGCAAATACAAGAACGATTCAAAAACGAGGCGGCCATCTTTGTCTCCTGTCCCCGAGAGGCCGAAGCTTTTCGTAAGCAAAACCAAGGGCGGAAAGTGGTTTGTCCGAGCTGATTTCAACGGCCGACTTGATACCGAGGTGTTTAATATTCATTTCCTGAGAAACGGACTGATTGGACATGTCTGCTACCAAATAGAGGGTGCGAAGTTGTGTTGGAAGTCTTTGGCCGAATATTTAGTTTATCACATGCGTGACGTTGAATTGCAGTCAACCTATGAGCGTTACGCCGGCGTGTTTCAGCACGAAGAGAAGATAACCAATCTGAAAATAGAGCCCAAGCAGGGCAGGGCGTTCTTGAGAACGCCAGTGGATATAACAGTCAGAATCTCCTCAGGTTCGAATGTTAGTCTCAAATGGAAGTTTGGCAGAAACGGTCTGTACAAACAACTGTGCAGGGGAGTTGTGAGAACCGTCACGCTACGACACACTTTTGCTCGTCTCGGGACCAGTATTGTCAAGGTAACTGCTTCTAATACGATAAATGTAATATCAGTAAGCACGGCTTTAAACGTTCAGTATCCAGAGGAGAGCATCCACGTGGAGGTGCTGCCGCCAGTGGCGCGGCCTCTCGAAGCTGTGACGTTTACGATCAGTGTGGACGAACAGGTCTTCGGACGGGCAGAGATGTCCTTATTTTTTTCAGTTGGGGACGGAACCCCAGTCAGGGCGCTTCGAAAGTCCACGGATGAACAACTCATCATCGTGCGGCACGCGTACAAACGGCAGGGTAGATACACCGTTCGGATAAAGGCTGTTGTGAAGAAGGGCGCACCTGACACGGAAGGAGACTTTCAGCGACTTGCGAGCGATGCTGAAGCGTGCAGAGAAGTCAGCGTTGAAAACGTGATCAGAAACTTACTCCTGACAGTCACGAATTACCGAGTGTTCAAACGTAAAGACTCGTTCCTCGCCGTTCACTGCGTTGAAAGCTGCCCCATTTTCATCGGCATCAGCTGCGAGTTGAACTTTGGAAAACCGAAGTCGGTGCGAGTAACCGGGAACGTGAACAGCAGAGAGAGCATAACTCGAGTCTACAAAACGCCACGTTCGGATCAGCATCGCTCCGGGCCAACTGCTCCAACCGAGTTTCTCATCTCATTTTGAAAGCCAAGACGCTGAAAGTGGACGACTGCCTTTTACACGGGAAATTCTTTTCGGATTTCTACGAAAGTTGGCCTCCGAGGGAGTTGCCGAGGAGCAGTCTCCTTCCCCGACCGAGAATGAACATTCAAGATGTCTGCGGTGCCCTGAAGTTAAGCCGTCTCCGGAGTTTGATGAAAATCTTTCCCAACGGAAGATTAGAGAATGTGGAGGGGCCACCCCTGTCAGAACAAACCCTTCTTCCGCCGAAAAATGTACTTATATCCGAAGACCTCAGAAGGCAACTGAAAACAGCCTCGGAAAGAGAGTCCCAGAGCCACGCCGAAGACGTATTGTTTTATTCGAGAATGGCAGACGGGGGACCGGGAGCGATGCCAAAATGTCGTCAGGAAACCAACATCGGAGAAACAGAAAGGCTGCCAGGATTTCAGGTTTTCCAAGTGAAATCAGCCGCATTTCTAGAAGGATCCATAACTTAAGAAGAGTTCGAAGAAGCATATCTCGGAAAAGAAAAAGAAAAAGGTCCAATAAAACTGCGTGTAATAACAGCAAGTCAAAGAAGAAGAAGATGCCGTCCTCTTCAAGTGGATGCAATGGAGGCGGCCATTCAAAACCCGACAAGGCGGGCTCTTCAGAAGAAGGCGAAGAAGCCAGCCCGCCCGGAGTCCAGGCTACAGCTACCTCATCGGGTAAAGAGGAAGCCTCGTCTCGCGGTAGGACCGAGTCGGGTCTGAACGGGAAAGATGAGAGTAAAAACAGCGTTCCGGCTGCTACTCCGAGTATAGGCGAAGTTAGCCCGGCCGAAAAGGGAGAGATTTTTCTATCCTCAGCAGATAGGAATATAATTAGCAGCGTCTCACCTTGGACATCCCCCACTACAACTTTTAAAGCTGCTGTTTCAGGTGAACACTCCACAACACAGGTAAATTGGGTTTTCCTTTGTCTTTAGAACTTTGCCCCTTCTGTACTCGGGGCCTTGTGTACATATTATGCCACATACATATATATTTGCCAATATTTTTCACCAGTTATTTTAATTGTAATATAAAAAAAAAAGAACGAAGAACTTTTAATTAACGGTAAATATTGTAAAGGACAACTTGTTGACTCCAGTTGGCAGTCGAACTAACAACAAACGAGACACCGTCGCCTAGTTCTCAGCAATCCCGTTGGGGTGGGGGAGGGGACACACAACGTGCGGACCCGTGGTGTATTCGGATCTGACTTTCCGCTTCAGTTGTTCTGTTTTTCGAACGGCCAACGTGGACGGCCGACTCGAGATAAGAGGTCGAGAGGCGCGAGGCCAGGTGACCTGGGCGGCCATTGGACGGGACCTCGCTGACCAATCCGCTTGTCTGTCACGAACGAGTACGGCAAGACGTGGCGCGGTGCGCCGTCCTGTCGGAAGCGCGGGTTTGCCCACTATGCCACTAGAGAGTATCGTCGAGAATGGATGCTAAGGATGTCTGCGGCATTGGCGGATATATTTCACCCGTGAACTTTCCGTCAGAAGAAGTAGAGGCCGATTAGCCGATATTTCCATGCCTCGTGCCTCACAATGAAGCCACCTGTGGCGCGCGACCTTTACACTGATGGAGAAAGAAGTGCCGCTGACATCTGCTCCTTAATGTGATAATCGTGCGTCGCTTACTGGGTTTTAATAAAATTAATCTTTTTTTTTGAGATAAATATAAAAAAATTAATTTGGGGATTTGTTAAAAGTTGAATACTGGTGAAAAAAGGAAAAGATGTGATGGATATTAGAATAAGGGTAACATCGCGCACCTAGGTTCACAACTAAGTGCGATTAATTAGCCTAAAAATGTTGAAAAGAAGACGACAGAGAAAGATAGAGGGAAGGCACTGTACAGATCGGTTTTACCGCTCTCTCTCCCCCCACCCTCGCCCCTCGCTCCAGCTCGCGCGCTCTCGTCTCTCTCGCGCTCTAGCGCTCGCTCGCATCTCAGCTCTCCGGGAAGAACGGCATGCTCGCGCAGCTCTCCGATACTGACGGCATTCGCTCTCCAGCTCTCTCTCCATCTCTCTCTCTCCCCCCCCACCTCCGCCTCCTCTCTCCTCTCTCGCATCTCTCTCTCTCTCTTCTCTCTCTCTCTCTCTCTCTCTCTCTCTCTCCTCTCTCTCTCTTCTCTCTCTCTCTCATCTCTCACTGTAATAACGTCATTCTCTCTCATCTCTCTCTCTCATCTCTCGCTATACTGCGTCATTCTCTCTTCATCTCTCTCTCCATTCTCTCTCGCTCTTCTCGCTCTCTCTCTCTCTCTCTCTCTCTCTCTCTCCTCTCTCTCTCTCTCTCATCTCTCACTGGTAATAACGTCATTTCTCTTCTCTCTCTCTCATCTCTCTCTATACTGACGTCATCTCTCTCCATTCTCTCCTCCTTCTCTCTCTCTCTCTCTTCTCTCTCTCTCTCTCTCTCTCTCTCATCTCTCACGTAATAACGTCATTCTCTCTCTCTCTCTCATCTCTCTCTATACTGACGTCATTCTCTCTCCATCCTCTCTCTCTCTCTCTCTCTCTCTCTCTTCTCTCTCTCTCTCTCTCTCTCCTCTCTCTCTCTCTCTCTCTCTCTCGCAGTTCTTTAGCATTATTGCCCCCCTCGAAAAGCGAGAACTGAACCACTCGGTACTCGATTGCATGGAAGAAGAACCTGGCGTGGAACGTTATCGAAATACTAATGCACTATCAAAGTTGGTTTCAAAACCACTAGACCACCTAAAAGTTGGCGCTATAAGCAGCCCAGGCGATCGGCAAATTTGTCATGGTTTTTTTAACGCAACAGCTCGCCAGCGACAGCCCGCTGTTGTTAACTAATTCAGCAGCGACTCGTCCAGAGTCACGCCATCAGCTGACTAATAACCCTGTAAAGATTTCTGAAGTGCGCGCCATTACGCCCAGTTGGACATTAGATAAACACTTTCCTAAATTCACTGACGCATTAGGAGTTTCTGTTTAATATATATTATAGACGACATCACCGCGTCTGCCCGCCCAACCGAGCCATTACAACTCCGTCTCTGGTACTGCCTGCAGCCTCGGGGCGGGGCACAAGGCGACTCTGAGGGGGGGGGGTCCTCCTCGCCCAGCCGAGCCTGGTCTCTAAACAACTCTCATCCGCAGTCTCGATCGTAAACCTTATCGCTGTACAAGAGATGATTTGCATATTTAATGGCATAATAGGATCTTGTTGGGGTATCGGACTTCTGTTTCGCCTGAACGGAGGAATTAGTTTTTCGACGGATGTGTTCAGCCGTGGTTTTCCATCCCTGCTCCCAGCAGGTGATCACACGAAATAAAGAATTAGGTTTAATTACCCGAGATCAGTGAAGCATTGATTTCTGGAAAACTACTCATCATGTGGATAACTGCGTGCGGATCGAGCGAGATGCAGCCTGCACGGCCGTTCACGTGCCTGATAAGGGAGCTGTCCCACCAGCAATAGGAAAAATATTTAAAAAATCAGCAGATATCCGATTCAAATGTTGTTCAAAGATAAACGCTATCATTTATTTAAGACAGACTACTTTTTTTTTTCTTTTAAAGAGATTAAGGTGACTTCTTACAGGAAAATCAGGGTTGTGTTTCTTTCCGTCGTGAATATTTTTGGCCGCGAACTGATCGAGTTGTTTATGGGCGCCCATTTTGTTTTCTTTTTTGTTGGAGAGATGTTTCACCCGTGTCTAGATCTACATACACCTGTATCTTATTGTCGGCATCCGGGCAAGACGAGATATCTAGCTTTTAGTAGTCTGCCAGGTGTTGTAAAGAAAGAACGAGCCGGTAATGGCGCTGCTGCTGCTGCTGCTGCTCTCTTAAAGCGAAATTAGTTTTCGGGTAGCGTTCGGCTAGGACGGGACCCGGCCTGACGATGTTCAGGGATGCGGGGAGAACTCCTCGCTTCTAGTATTCATTGTCTCCGAACCATTCTGTTTTGGTGCCCATCTACTGCTAAAAACAGGTTACAGGTGCAGCCACCTGTAAACGCGCGCGCGTATCGGCTAATTACTAAGTGTGTGTGTGTGTGTGTGTGTGTGTGTGTGTGTGTGTCTGTGTGGTGTGTGTGTGTTGTTTTATCTTAGGTGGGGTTGGGTTTAGTCCATGCTGCTTAAGAAATGTCCATTAAGACAAAGAGGGGTCGCGTTAGGGTTCAGAGCTTGCTCGCAATTTCAAATTCACCAAGAGGATGAAAAATATCATTCAGCATCAAATCACCATGGTTACCCTAGAGCTAAACAGTTCTGGCGGGAGATTCCTAATCGACATTTGTCGATAAATAATGCATAAGGGAAAATCCAAAGACCATATTTGCGCAGTTATTCATAAACGGCGGATAATAAAGCCCTTTAAAGATCAGTTGGTTGTTATGGTAACCATCCTTGGGTTAAAGAAAGACCAGTTCATACAAGTTATCGTAAAAGACGTCCGAGTTTCCGCGTGTCGTCTTCAAGATCTCGAGAGGTGGCTGCAGGCGACCGGCAATGAGTTAACATAAATGGAAAAATTAAAATTAATTGCACGGATGTTTATAACTGTATCGTTTATTAATATTAATTTTCTCTTAAAAACTTCCAGGAACTGACTCGACTCCCCGACGGGTCCGACGGTTTCCCAGACCTGGACGCGCTGCTGGAGTCGATGAACAGCAGCCCGCCCAAAGACAGCGGACAGCTGAGTGAACTGTCTTCGCGAATGGACTCTCTTTCTGCGTCCGGGAAAATCTTTCGGGAGCCTCATACGGTGGTCAGTAGAAAATCCTTAAGAATTTGTTTAGCGTCTGGGGTTAATTGTTCATTTACAGGTGGGATGGGTGGGGTACCTGCATTTGTGTGCTAAACAAAAGCCGTACGGCCTGGCAAACCGTCGTCAGGGTCCAGCGATCTCGTGATGGCCTTCTGAGAGGCTCCATCGCCCTGCTCACCGACCGAAGATGACCGGGTCATCTTTCACCGATGGGATACAGAATCTTCATTAACGGCAGGTATTTTAAACATATAAGACCAAAGGACCTAAAGAGTCAGAAAATCAAACCCCCTCTATATATATGCACAGGTGGGATATTTTTCTTTAAATTGGGAAAACCTTAAGAAATTAACGTTTGTTTCGGTGCCTGTGCCTGTATTCCACGACCTCTGCCTCCGGTGTCATCTAACCGTCTCCGTTTGTTTTTGTTTTGTTTTTTAAAGAGTACAGCCTCTACAATTATAGGAAAACTAGTTACGAGTCTGAAACAAGTAGCAGGGGATGAGGAGTGGAGTAACACTTTAATGGAGGCAACCAGCGGTAAGTTTGATAAGCACTCTATATATATCCACAGACCGGTGGAGGTGATGGTCCCTCGTGCCCTCTCTGGCCCCAGCCTCCCTCGCGGACGCCCGTTTGATGATGGAATGGAGCACGTGTCAGTTTACGGAGCGCCTCCGTTCTGCGAGCCATAAGATCCGCATCTTTCCCGATGCACTGTTAGCTTTTACGCTCGACGGTAGGTGATCCGTAATCGAACCGCAGGTGGCCGTGTTGACGCTTTATAAAACAGGCGCACACCGAAGTGAAGGAATAGGTCGACGAGGAACGAAATAAGGGGGTCTGATCAGTCAGGGCTAGGGTTTGGTTTCGCTTTTAAACTATTTCCAATAACAGCAGCCTTGATTTTAATTATATTTTATTTAAAAAAGGGGGAGGTGGTAACTTCGATAACGTGTCTGGTAAGAAAGGGGTCGTAAGGGTGTATTGGATTTACCTTTCAGGGATACTAAGTTCGGTGGGTTTTCTGGCCAAAGCTCTGGCTCTGCAGCCCCAGGTGTTTCCAGGGATGGAGATTACGGAGGAGAATGCCGGCCAGGTCGTACGGAAGTGGCGGAGTTACGGCCTGAACCCTGAGCCGAAATCCGAGGAGCAGATGGTCTTTGATGCGCTAAGGAGCTACGAAGGGGCGAGATTAGACAACGTCAGGAAAAACAACTTGGTAAGCACCGGTTCCCCATGGGGGAGGAAGGGGGGGGCTTCTCCGGTAAAAGGAAGAAGACCCTGATGTTTGATTCCCGAGAGGAAAAGAAAAGGCTCCTGCATTCACGAGCAGAGGCCGAATACAAGGGAAGAAGGCGGGGGGGGAAGGAACATGTCTCCCAATCCCTCGATAAATTCAGCTTCACTGGGTTTCCTCCCGGGGTAAACGCTCGGGGTCCGAAGAATCTTCGCCATGAAAACGGTTGCTATTTAAGTTTGGCTTATCGCTGCCAGAACCCCGTTGCGGAAGTCTTCTCGTGATTTATGGTAACTTTGCGAGATGGGCAGCTGAAAGATTTACAAGGCAAATTACTTATAGGGAACAACGGCCTCTTAAGCATATTATCATTTTGAACAGTTTGCCGGTCAAGGCGATGATAGAGATGGAGACACCGTTGGAGGTGACCACGGTAATACTCACGGCGGTGTAATTGTGTAGTAAGACCTTTTATGGTAGATGGCGGTCTTTGTTCCGTGTCATGGTCTGGTCTACTCTTTCCCACATCCGCACGAAAGCTTCCTCTATACCGACGGGCCGCGAAGGGATCGCTTTCGGCTCACGATTCAGACTATCCAACAAACGTGCAATTGGATTCACCTCAGGACTTTAGGGTGCTCTGGGGAAAAGTTGAATTCCTTAATTTCTCTTTCAAGATGTGGGCCAGATAGCGGCCCAGGATGGGACTCTTCCATTTCGTTAGGTCCTCTCAGACCTGGACATGGCCTCGAAGGGCAGAACTCCTCGGAGAAGAGGACACGCCACTGAGACTCAAAGGTCCCGTCGGAAATATCCCCTTGACCAGATCTTTCAGGGTATTCTATTCCTGCTAGGCGGAAGAGGATTGGCGATTACGAATCGGGCTGAATTCCGCAGCAGAAGGGGAGGCGATCTCAGCTGGTGAATGTTGACAGTTAGTGAGGATACGATGAGTAATAGCTCGTGAATATCGCGTTCGCATTGGCCGCATCCGCCGGTTACCGGCTTCCTATATATTAAAAAAATCACACTCGAAATGTGCAAATTTCAGGCAGTTGGAGTAACAAACGAATCTTGTGCTTTCTCTTCTAGACATTGGCAGTGTCTGTAGACTTGGAAACTGCTATCAGCACTATTGGTTCTGTGTATGGCAGAGCGGCATTCTCAGGAGAGGTTTGGGAGCATGACACAGCTAACGGAATTCATATAAGCATCCTGAAGGACATGACGTCAGCTGAAAAAGATCATGGAATTGGAGTAACAATCGAAGGAATGCAGAGTAACATATCGGGTAACCAGACGGTTACCCTGCAGGTATTCAAACAGTTTTTTCATGTCACGTACATTTTATTTGTATATAAGTTTTAAAATGGTAGACGCTGGACTGCGGAGTTGAGGACCCTACGAGTCCCGGTCGGTGCCGGTTCTGTTTGGCTTACTGTCCCAGCTCTTCTTCCCCATCTGATCTTGTAGGTTTCCTCTGGACACTCCGATTTTCTTCCACATCTGTCGGCGGAATACCGATGACGATGATGACGGTATTTATATGGGATATATATTGAAGTCTTTTTAAAGTTTGAAAATGTTTATATTAGATGTAACATCCCTAATTTTAGCTTCGTTTTATCTTTAACTGTTCTAAGAGGATGGCAAATTTGCCTCATTGATTGCCTCAATACACCTGTAGACGTTAACAAGGACTTTAGAAAATTTTTAATAATAATTTGGTTTGATTACACTTTTAAATAATGTATATTGCAAACATTGACTCACCTTGTAGACAAGATGAGTTAATTACCGAAAAGGAACAACAAAACCAAGGTAAACAGGTGCGATAAAGTTAACCGTGCTGATTACTAACTTATTGTTATTTTTTAAAAATATACAATTTGTTTTACCTATGATTGAAATGATTGGAAATGAAGACAGAGGGAAAGTTTGCCAAATCAAAGTAATAATGAAGGGGTAAAAATAAAACCTAGAATCAATTTAAACACGAGAAAGGTAAAAAAATTTTAAAAAAAATAGATGATACAAATCTGTGTAAAAAATACATAGCATTAAGATTTTAAAAAGTTGTATAGTTAGATCAGCTGCTTTATCTTCTCATCCAGACTGCTTTCCTCCTGACTATGAAGGTAGTAAGATATTGGTAAGCGGGTAATCACTGGCCAGCACGTTCCCTAGCAGCTTTTATTTTTATTGTAATTTATTCCTTGTTTCAGCCAATCACCGCTTCACTCGCGCCCCTGTTCGGGTCCGGCCACTTGCGCCCCCTGTCAGTCGCGTTCGTTTTCGCAATGTGCTCTCGTTTCAGGTGACTTCTCTACCGGACAACCCTTTCCACGGGCAGAACGAGACGAGGTCGTCCTTGATAAATTCCCACGTGAAGCTGATAGACCTCGACTCGGAGGCGGAATTAGACGGAGAGGTTCGTGTGACGGTGATCTTCGAGCCAGCGGCAGAGCGGAAACTGGTCGAGGCTTCCCCGAACGAGAGCGGCGGGGTGCCGTGCCATCGGTTCGAGTACCGATCGACAGAAGAGCACGCCTGCCTACAGCTGGACGGCGTTGCGGAGAATGTCGGATTTGAGATTTACCTGGGCGAGCACGACTGTCCTACGGACCAAGTCTTCGACTATCGAACGGCCCTGGCGACTGGAAATCAAACCGATGGCGTGTACACATTGTGCATCCCGCCGGGAATTCTGAGGCGCAGCGGAACAGTTTACCTTGTGCTGAAACTGTTCCATATAGGTAAATCTCTGCCTCATTGCACATCGGTAATCTAGCAGCTGTTTCGGAACAGATGCACCGTTAGACGATTGCATAAAAACGGGCTCGCAAACATTTGACTAGCACCGGTGATATTTACCTACCTACAGCACGATGTGCGCGAACGATTCCGAGATGCGAAAGACAATACGCTAGCGAAATACAGGTATTCTCGTATTCGTAAGCACTTAATTCGAGAACCATTTCTTCGCATACAGTGGATAAAACCTCCGCAGAATCGTGTCATAGACAGTCCCAGCAACTGTTCTATGGCTTCGAGTGATTTTAAACATGTCTAGATAGAAGGAAAATGTTTTCTCTGTCTACTAATTTGCATATATGGGGTTCGAAATTATGCGTCCCGTGGGAAAAAAACAACACTTATCTGTCTTTTCAGCGCGTTATCGGTAATGGAAGGCATCGTTTCAGCAAAAAGCCAGAACTATATACCGGAACACAGAAACCATTTTAATCAGGACATTTACCTTTTATGTGAATAACTGTTTCTCAGGTTTCTGCCATTCTGTTCAGCGACAATTCGGAATGATACTTTGCGAGTATGCGGAAAGTAGGTCCAAAGCCGAACGGTATTGGTTGGATATTTACGCTTGAGTCTTCTTGGACCTCGTTTACACGAAGGTTTGCTTGGGTCTTAGTTCGAGGGATTATGAAAGCCCAATCACGCATATCAGATGTCCTCCCTATTTATTTCTAGCAAGTGCAGTATAAAGCCATCGCCTGACAAACTATGCTCTGGTAGAATCCGATGGCGTTTCAGAATGTTATCGCATCGATTTTGTGAGAATTCCATCAGCTTCTGTCAAGTTACCAGCAGAATAGCCAGCCAACCAATCCCAGACCTCTACACTTCTGACACTGTTTAATTGTAAGGCAAGGCAAACACCTACAGCTCTCCTCACACGTTTCTTCGGTCTTTCTGACATAACGTCATTGTCAAGAACCAGATGTTGAAAATCCGCCCTCGCCCGACTGCACCATTGCGCCTTCACGGTCTGGTTCCGACGTTGTTCAGTCCAATCGAGCGAGGGCTCCTTGCAGCCGCTCATCTCACCAACCCAACCCCACCTTATCCGCGATTGCGGGTAGAGTCGAGGTGCTAACTGTTGTGACGGGAATCGTAGTCAGCAGGTTGTTGGTTACCTGTCAAGAAAGGACTCCAGCCTCGCGATCCAGCAACACATCTCCCCATTCACCGGTTCTCCCTTTTCTTCGTCTGCACTCCAAGCTCATGGCTGCGCTGCAACTTCAGGCGACTACGGAGTTTCCTTCCTGGATGCCATTTTCTTCTGCCAAATGAAGCAGTAGCAGCCCCCAATAATGAGGTTTCTCACCATTTATGCAAAACCATAAGAAGAGGCCAGCAGTTATCCATCACAGTAGTAAGGGGCGATATCTGGAGGACGGTGCAAGAACTGTTTTTACGCATTCACAGAAATTACTTCCGGTTCGTTCTATAATTATGCAAGAAGCCTGAAATTTTAGAACCGCCACAATTAATTGTTTATATGTTCTAATATATGGTTTATCATATTTTAGATTTTTTGCTGGAATAACGTATATTAATTAACAATTAAATGTTGAAAAGGCAGATAATATTGTCTTCGTATAGTGGTCTCGAACGCAGTAAGCGCGCGCACACACACACACACGCACACACACACCACACACACGCACGCACACACCACACGCACACACACGCACACACACACACACACGCACCACACACACACGCACACACACACACGCGCACACACCCACAACCACACACACCACACCACACACACACCACACGCACACACGCAACACACACACACGCACACACACACACACACACACGCACACACACACACACACGCACACCACGCACACACACACACACGCACGCACACACACGCACGCACACACACACGCACGCACGCACGCACGCACGCACACACACACCACACACGCACGCACGCACGCACACACACACGCACACACGCACACACACGCACACACACACCCCACACACATACTCCTGACTATACCTAGAAATTTTTTTTTAAAAAAAGGATATCCGGTATAATTAATTTATTAACACAGACACTTGCACAGATATAGAGCATAGAATTGATATAAAATATTTACGTGGGAAAACTGGTTGCAATACGTTTGTCGGAAGGTTGGACTTATTGGGAAAAAATCTATCCTCGTGGGAAATTTCGGGGACTGCTGGTGTTGGAGAAGTCGGGCAGCGACAACACGTCGTCGTTGTCTGACCAGACCCCCCACCCGGCTTTCTGGGAGCGCACCTGGGTCGTGCGTCGGAATGATTTTCTTTCCGGTCGAGTGCTGCAGGTGATAGATAACCCCTCGACCGGAATAGGGAATAGCTGAAGCGTGAAGTGGTTAGGGTATCTTTAGTGTTATGCTGGGGAATGTCAGGGCGCGGTAAGGCAAGAAATCAACGTGGTGGGTTCGGATCATGATGGCTCCCGCCTGAGTGAGTTTCTTCTATCGCTGTTTCCGTGATGCTACGGTGAAAGGAAATTCATATTTTAGGGGCAACAAACAATTCTGGATTGAGAGCAAACATTGGGGGGGGGCGTATTAATGGCTGCCTCATCTCGAAAAAAACTGATTTAAAAATTAAAAAAAAAACAAAACATTTACCGTCTTTAATGTCAGGCATATATATATATATATATTGGTTCGCTCCTTTGCAAGTCGTCTGAATGGGCTTCGCTTTCAGCTCCATTTTCTTACCGCCTTTTAAAAAGATTATCTCCTCACCCACGTGATCACCGCTCGCCGTGACACCTCGTATTTATATTTCAGAATCTGCCGGAAGCCGATCGAGAAGATCCGCTTCCGGCGCAAACGACAGCAGCGGTGCGGCGGCAGGCGGTTCTGGTCCACCGACGTTTGGTCTCGGGCTGATGACAGGCAGCTGCCTCAGCTGGAGTTCCGAAGAGAGAGCCTGGAGCAACAACCACTGCCGAGTATAAACTTTTCACATCCATACACTGGCGGCCATAATTATGCTACGCGCCAATAAAATCTATATCATCCAGCCTGGAGCGGGAGAAAAAACGTGGGCGAAGTTTGGCAGGGGGTCCCTGACACTCGGGGCGTAAAACACGAGAGAATTTATTGGTGGGTGTGTGCTTGTGGCCGTCAGCGTACATCGCGCGTGTTTGCAGTTTTTACGGCCGCTCCTCTCTCGGGAGTATCGCTCAGCCCGGAAATGTCGGAGGTCACTTGTGCTGTGACGCTCAAGCTACGGAGACCTTAGGTTTCCTCCCACTTCTTATCAGGCACTCAAACATCGCATCAGAGCAGACAGCACGTGACCTTGGAACAGAGCTTAATTGGAAACCCGAGTCTCGAGCTAATATTTGCTGTAGTATAATCACCCGTCTTTCCCCATTAGCATGGCGCTCGGACGAAGCTACCCCATCGCAGCTGGAAGTACCGGCTCTGTCTTAACGATGACGAATTTACTGCAGGGATTACCTATCATGCCCCTTTGGAAATTGCTGATTAACGACACGTACTCGTGCGCCAGGCCAATACACCTGGCGGAGGATCAATCAGCAGGGCGCGTAACCACGTCGACTTGGATATCTGCAGACAAAGAAACTTCCTCTCCGTCTTTGTTTTCTCCCTTTCGTTTCTCTTCCATTTGTCAGGGTTGAGAAACTGAGAGATAAGTTATCGTTGCCTCAAAATTTCTTTTGAGCTTCTTTTGCTGGTAAGGAAGAGCAAAAAGGAATCCTGCCGGGGAGGTAAACCAAACAGGCTTCGACTCAACCACTGGGCCACCACAAAGATTAATAAACAGTTAAAACATTTTTGGTAGCTAAAGATGTAGTTTGGTAGAGAAAGCGATAACCTTTGAAAGTTAATATATAGACCCTTCCTCCTTCTATAAAAGATACCTTTAGAAGTATCTGACGGCCTGTTTCGATTTCCTGAAATATTCTAGACAAAAAGAAAACTTCCTGATTCTTTTTACATGAACGAGCCCCTTCTCCGTAAAAGATTTTTCAAGATCACCCCTGAAACCTGTAGGCCAAACTAAATAGGCCTTGGTTTATATTCTAAAGAATATGCTCGGTCATTTTAACGCAATGTCGTTCATCATTCTTTTTTATTTTGAAGATTTTTTTCTATGACTGTTTCGTGATGTTGCAGGTGACGCCCTCTATGAGCTGCCAGTGCGAAAACACGCCAAGAAAGACATTTGCCTCCACGTTTTACGTACCGCCCAACAGCATCAACTTCCGGACCATTTTCAACAAGTTCGATATCGTTAATAATGCGTCCGTTTTCTCTACTGTGATCATCTTCTGGGTCGTCTTCATACTGTGCGCGATCTGGGCCAGGTGGCAAGACAACATGGACGTTGTGAGAGTAAGTAGGTAATCGCTGGCCAGCAAGATCCGTTCACTATTTATAAGACCGCCTTAAGTGGCACTGCTGTAGGATATTCATTCGAACCATTGCTTTCTTCTTTTCAGTGGGGCGTCACAGAGCTGCTGGACAATCGTCAAGACCATGGCTACTTATATCTGCTGACCGTGTTCACTGGTCTGAGGTGGGGCTCAGGGACACGTTCTCGTGTCAGCTTCGTTCTTACCAGCGAGGATCACAGCAGCGGGACCAGAGCTTTACAAGACGGCATACGAAAGGTACGCGGAGTGGAGGGGGGTGGCATACAAACTGTTATTTTAAAGGTTTCGATCAGACAGAGGAAGACGTGACGAGTTTCCTTTCAACATGAGGTCCTGGATCTCCAGAGTCAGGGTTAGGGTTCCAGGCTAAGACTAACTACTAGCGCCAATAAAATGACGTATGTCCTTAACTACGCTTGCCATAGCGTGCGCGCGCGCGCGTTTTAGAATCTTTTCACGTGCGATGTGGATTGCAAGTTTGTACACGATACTCAAAAAATAGTTTGACGGATGGCTTACACAGAGAAACCAAAGCGAATCTTTCCATCATCTTAATTTAAAACGCACATCAGATTAAATAACCAAAAAAAAAAAGAAAAGAAAGAAGAATATATCAAAAATAAATATATCTACAGCCGATGGAAAATAAATTAATTGCATGTTGTCCTTTTTCAAAATCATTATTTAGTTTCAATTATACGACGACTAATGCACCGTTTGTCTGTTTGCCTGGTTCCTGATTTATCGCTGATTCATTTCTCTTGATAAACATTTCTTCTGTCTGTGTACTCTACAGTTGCATCTCTACGAGGATGGTTACATTAAAGAGAATGTTTGGTGTAGAGGGCGTATGAAGTTTAACTGGCTTCATTATATTTAAAAATGCGTGTCCCATCTGCCCGTCGCTCGCTCATAATTCTGTTGAAAGCATGCAGTAATTCTAATAGTGCATATTGTGTTTTTGCTCTCAATATCGAATTTCTCACGCACATGTGACCAACAACTTTATGAAATTTGTCTATAATCTCTTTAACAAGTTTTAAAATTTTTGCATCAAAGAATCTGCTAAATTTTAAATTATTCTGGATCTTCGATGCAGTGTGGTTTTAGACCACTCATTAAAGAACAGGTAAAGACGACGTTTATTCAGCCCAGCGACACATTTCCTCCTGGAAGTCTTATAGAGATTTATTTTTAATGGTAAAACCATCTGTGCACAATGAACGAATCCTTCAGTTCTTAAACATTTATCTTTCGATCCGAAATTCGAACCACCGACCTTTTTAACTGGTTTGTCTATTGGTTGTGCTTTATTCTGCCCTTCGTTGCCCCCCCCCGCATCCCCAGCCGTACTTCAGTTTTTATGCTTCATCCTTACAACTTAGGATCTCAGCTGCGGGAGCGTGACAAACTTCCTGATGGCCGTGCCGAGTTGTTTGGGTGATCTGCAGTTCCTGAAGGTTTGGCACGACAATTCTGGAAAAGGGAGCCAAGGCTCGTGGTATCTGTCTAAGATAGTGGTGACCGATGTCCAAACGAGACAGAGGTAGGTAGGTGAACAGGTACTGGTGTTCTTTCAGACTTTTTTTAAAAAGATTGAACTGAATTGGGTAAATGCTCTGGAAGGAACCAGAGAAGGAAAACAATAAATTCCGGGAGCAGTAAGTATTTTACCGTTTATGCATGTTTCCAGACTTACTTAGGGAACTGCTTCAGTTGGAAGTCCATAAACAGGATGAAAGGTCAGCTACTCACTACTCTTTTTAGGAATGTTCTTATGTGATTATAATGACTGCTGCTGTTATCCCTCCCAACCAAAATTTACATCAACATCGGTAATACCTGAACATTTTAAACACCAAGGTATTCAGGGTTTCCTTTTATTTATTGTTAAATTCCGGAATTCCCAAACTCATTTGTGCAGTAAATACACTTGACTTCCTCTCACTAGGACAGGCCGATCCGCTTCGCCGGAAACTCCCTTTTCGGCACCGCCGAGAAAGCTGACCACGGAATGGAAGAAAAGCTGGGAGGAGAAAGGGGGCAGGGATGGGCGGATACACCGGCAGACAAGCCGCGGAAAATCAAGACATTATTTGTTAATTTCTTTGGTGTTGTGATAGGAGCTGGTAGTTTAATGTAGGTGTGTCATCAGACAATTACAGCGAAAGCATGTTTTAATTCTTAGGGTTAGGCAAGAATATACTTGAGAAGTCGGTAGAGAACATTTTACTTGAATTTTCTCAGAATCATTATCGGTAGCAAACAAAGAAGCTCGTGCAGACAAAAATATCCTCTTTTCAGGTACGTGTTCTTGTGCAAATCTTGGTTAGCCATCGAGGAAAAAGATGGCGCTCTCGACTGCGTTCTGCCGGTCTGCCCTAAGCCAAGCTTGGATACATTCGCGAACCGTTTCGCGGACCATGTCTGTGAAACCGTCACCGAAGAACACATGTGGCTGTCCATACTTCTGCGGCCAAAGAAAAGCACTTTCACCCGTCTTCAGAGACTGTCCTGCTGCGTGTGCCTGCTGTTCCTCAACATGGTAACCAACGCAATGTTCTACCGTCCGAGCGATGACGCCCAAGATTCGAACGGAATCTTCGTAGGACCAGTCCGATTTACTTTATCACAGCTCTTTGTGGCAACAGTGAGCATCGCCTCGACCACTCTGCTTATGGCTGCTGTCGTAGTGCTGTTCAAGAAATCCAAGCCGAAACAGATCGGCTCACGGTCTTCTTCCGGTCTCTCTTCACTGGACACCGTCGCGTCTTCCGCTAGAAAACCAGGCGTAATGTTGCACTACCGTTTCGTGTATGTCGGCTGGGCGGTGGTGCTCGCGGTCATCCTGGGATCTGGCTTCTTCCTTATCTTGTACAGCATGGAATGGGGCAAGACGAAGTCCGAAGAATGGCTCACCACGTTCCTCCTGTCCTTCGTCGAGTCTCTGTTCGTCGCCGATCCCGTCAAGGTAAGTAGAGCTGAGCTCGTGTCCGGACAGGAACACGCGAAAGATGCGGGCGGGGGTTCGTCACTCGAGGCCGGCTTTAACTCTTGGCACGCGAGCCGTCCGGTGAAGGGGCTGCTCAGTCTAATTTTAACCCTAAACCATTCGCGGGAAACAACCGTAGCCCTCACATCGGAGAAATAGGCGAAAAGGAAAACGGGGATGAATGTCTTAGTTCACCTTCAGAGAGATTCCACGGCGGGGGCTCCCTGTCTCCGGACTCCGCCGAGAGATGACGTCGTGAAGGATCAGAGAGATGCGCCGCATATCGGGGCCGCGGGGTTCTATAAATGAGGTCTCGCTACGCAAACAATTAAGAATAACAAAGCTGATGGAACCTAATAAAATACAGCGGGCATCCAACGGTGGCTAAACTCAGATCCATATAGATTTATTGTTTCCTTCAGCGCCAAAGTTCCAAAGTTTGGCAACATCTTTGGCGTTGCCTCTAAAAATGCTCTCTGGTGAGACATCTGAAAGCTCTCAGCATGGAAACTTAAGAGGCGGAAGCCGTAGAAAAGTTCTAAGTAAAACTGTAGTTTCCTTATTCGAACCTCTAAATTGGCTGCTCTGCTTTTGTCTGTCATCTGGAGGCAACGCAGTTATATTGGAATCTTGATGGAGCTCGTGGAGTATTGTGGTTGTTAAGTTTTTAAAATTACATTTTTATTCAACTGTTTTTTGTTGTTGTTGTTTTTTTTTTCCACTGCTTCAAAGATTTGTGAACGTGAAAGGAAACAAAAGGAATCGGTGGTTCGCTGATAGTCCGGCCCACAGAGTCTTCAGGTTAAGTGGTCGAGTTCGTCTGGGTTTATGAAAACCAAAGTTGCGATCTGTTCTAACTCTGTATAAGTGAAGCGAACATCTGCAAGGGTGTGTGTGTGTGTGGGGGGGGAGAAGAAACTCTGTCGATTTTTAGTTATTTAAGGACCTACTCATCTTCCTGGTTTGTTTTGTTTTCCTCCAGGTCCTGGCTGTATCACTAGCGGTCACCATCATGTTTAAGAAGTCAGCGTATACCGAACCGAGCGATTCACTGGATAAACGACAACTTCTGTTTGAGGCTGAAGTTCGAAAGTCAGTTACAAACCCCGGTAGAATCCTGGTTGATAATTAACCCTTGTTTATTTACCTATTTACGAACTTCAATGATGCATATTTAGATATTTTTTTTAAAAAAATTTAATTAAATGTTCGAAACAAGTTCTGCAATTTCTCAATAGATTTTACCGTAATAATTGTTGCCCTTAAGTCTTCGTCTGAAATGAAACGGTGACCTGTTATGACAGTGACGCGTTTTTTTCAGGGATCCTTCTTAACTGGTTCGTCTGCTTCCTCCGATATTTCATCTTCTACGTTGTCCGGGTTCCGACCGGGTCGCAGCCCTCCGCCAAAACCAGCTCAGAGACCGCGCTATTCCCTGGTTCGCCGAATGCTGGCCTGACGGTCCGGCGTCTCACCGGTATCATGGAACATTTGTCAGGGAGTTCCCCCTGACGGTCCGGCATCTCACCGGTATCATGGAACATTTGTCAGGGAGTTCCCTCGGTGCCGAGTGTCTACCGACAGAGTGGCTCAGCGCTGCATTTTCCGGGTGTGGTCAACGCAGATACTGGTGTCGCACGCTGAGCCGTCCGAGCTTACAGCGAGAGCGGCCCTAACATTGGTTCGCGGATCAGCCGGTGACCAATCAGTGCACAGCTTAAGGCGGCGTTTTCAAAATGGCAACTGACCCCCCTCATTCAAAGCGGGATTAGTGCAAAATCCGTCCCACGCCACTCGTATCCTCCCCCCCTTACCTTCCTTGTACCGTTTTTCCGCCACGGCTGGTCTCTTCGCCGACAATCGTTCCAATTCTTTTCCTTTCTGTTCTTTTAGACCTCAGACAAAGCACCACATCGGAACCCCTGTCACGTGACGTTCAGGAGGTAGTCAGGAGAGAAAGACAGCGTGTCCTGTTCGCGAACAAGGTGCTCCGAGACTCTTTGTTCTACCTGTGTTTTCTGTGGGTCACCTGCAGCATAGCCTTTTCTTTCCACCACAGCAACTCCTTCAAGATGCACGAGCATCTTTACAATACCTTCGCGCATCCTCCGCACAATGGCTCGAAATTCAAAGAGGTAAGAACTCCGCCACCAGTCTGCTTAGTTTTAATTTTATTCGGCAGATTAGCTAAGGATATAGAACGTTTCCATGCTTGCACTTGACGCTATATTTAAATGGTTAAATTCAGCGTGCAGTTGACTTCTGGCAGATTATACTGACCACTGTTGTGAAAGTGATGGACTTCTGATATACTTATGATTATTGTAAACGCAGGTATAATGAGAATAGTAAACTACTCAGAGTTGTGGGCCTATGACCGATGTGCAAGTTTTTTTTTTTTTTTTAAATTTAAAATAAGATAAATGAGCCAGGGACAGGCATAGTCGTCATTACATACAGGTAGGGTGCCAAAACCACGTGATGCATGCAATACTTCCCCCATCTATACGAGGTGGCGCGGTCTGTAGCTTAGAGGCTGGCCATAGTCAGAGACATATTGATCTGCTGGCAGGGGAGCGGTCAGCGGATCGTAGCCCAGTTCTCAGCACGTCCAGAGCTGGCGGTGGTTCACTGAATTCACACTGGAGATGAAGATAAACCATGCAAATTTTGCTGAGCGTGTAACTTAGTCAGAGAACGACTGACAGAGTCACCCATAAATTTGGCTATCATGGGCCTGGTAACAAATTCGAGCAAAGCTTGTAGACATGCATGGGCACGCCAGCTGGTACGCCGTACGAGATCGACAATGGTATATGTCAGAAAGACGTGTAGATTTGGAGAGAATTTTCAGTACGACTGTCTACAACGGAAAGTGAAACATTAACCCTTTCTTGCCATGGCATGAGGTGGAATGGTGTACGATGGCAAAAACGTACCTACTGTTCATTAAAGGTCTATTTAACGAAGGGCGCTTTGTGATTCCTTTAGCCATTATACCCTACCATTCTTTACCCAAGTTTCTCCTTCGTGTAGGACAGATTCTTCAGGAGGATGGAGCAACGTGGCCTATTGCTCAAACAGCCACCGCATCAAAGACACGGTGGAATTGCAAGTTCACGTAATACCAGTCATTCGAAAGGTACACCCACCCACATATGGGATAATTTGGATCAGTCTGGAATACAAAACTTGAATGACTCTGCGTCTGATGGTATCCAGGCTCTTGTGGATGCATCAGCAGGTGCTATCAAATATTGAACTTTACATTTTATCGTTACGTCCACGGACATCTGAGTTTTGAATAAAAGTCATAACTTCTGGAAATATTCTTGCATGAATATGTATATAAATACCAGAATAAATTGGATTGCGAGCATAAAAATTTGAGAAAGAGATGGAATATCATTTTTAAAATTATTGTTTCTAATAAACAAAGCTTTTGTTGTTTTTTTTTTTTAAAATATTTGTAAAATATTTACACTATAACTATAAATAATCAAACATTTTATAAAAGTTGTAATAGGTCCTCATAAACAGAAATATTCTTTAGGACTTGCATGATTCTATTGCAACGAAATAATTTGTTAGCTAAAGTTGAAATATATACCGTCTATATATATAATAATATAAGACCTCTCAAAAGTTCCTTATTTTTGAAGATCCTGCGCTTTATATCTAACTAAAAAATATCTTACACCGATGAGTAGCTGGAAGAATCCTGACGTTATCTTGCTATTTCCATGGTTACAAGCTTCAATTAGAAGATACCATGTTAGGTTTTTATCGTAACAGTTTTAAAAACAAGTGCTCATCTAGCATTTAAATTTAAATGAAGATTTTTTACTTCTTTTTTTTTTGATTTAGAAAAAAAAAACTATTAATTATTTTTTTTTCTCGATAAAAATCAATTTCTAGTATCAGGAATTTTCTTTTTTTTTAAGTGGACCCTTTTTTGTCTTATTTCCGTCAAGGCTAATACAGTGGCGAAGTACATCGGCTGGCTTAACAGCACGGTGGTCGATGCTTTCTTTGCTGAATCGAAATACAACGGGGAATCCCTTGATTACCGACTGAGGCAATTTACTGTCGACCTGAGTAATTTTCGCCTGGGACCCGCCAGACTGAGGCAGGTTCGATCGGACGCTCCTGGTGAGTGGCCTTTCTTCAGCCCTTAATTTATTTACAGTCATTTTCATTAACAATGATGGGCTTCGCTTTTGTTGCCTGGAAATCATGCTGTGGATAAAGAGGGGGTGGATAAATATGAAAACAAGGCCGAATAGATTTTTTATAATGCTTCCGAGCATCATCTCATCCAATAGATTATTCGCTCGCTGGTCCCCTATACCGAGACGCACACCTGTAAACCAGATGATAAAGCATGAAATGTAATACAAATATGTTATACGTGTATGATCGCAATATCATCACCATTATTATTATTATTATTATTATTATTATTATTATTATTATTATTATTATTATTATTATTATTATTATTATTTAATTAACAAAAGAACAAGTTATTCCGCCATCAAGCCCTAGGATGAATATTTAGGTGGGTATTATAGCGGGAGAGGAGCACGTGTTCAAAACATACACCATAATTTGGAGTATAGTTGTCTCCCTTTGGTTCCACCCCCCCCCCCCACCGCGCCACCGTTCCTAAGGGGTTTGGTCTTCATCTTTGTCGATAGTGAACTCTGTTAATTAGATAAATGAAGAAAATTAACTTCCATGAATTTTCTTACCGACTCTTCTTCTTTCCTCTCCAGAAAGACGATCTTTCACAAATACGCCGTTGTCAGAATACATCCGGAAAGACGCCGGTTGGTCAGAAGATTCACGTGACTATTGTCTGGGCTGGAAGCCGTCGGCCTGCTCTCCGGAGGAGGAGAGGGCGTACAGCTACACTTTCGCCGCGTGGCGGTACACGCCAGCAGACAAACTCGGGGGGCTGCCGACATTGGGAGAGCACGCTGTCTACGACGGCGGTGGGTACGCCGTGAATCTCGGCGTCAACGAGACCGTCTTCAGACGCGCCCTGGGGGAGCTGTCTCGGCACGGGTGGATCGACGGGAGGACGGGAGCCGTTTTCCTGGAGTTCAGCCTGTACAACGCCCATCTGAACGTGATCGCCTACGCGGCCTTCCTCACGGAGATGCCCGACACGGGCCAACTGCTCCACACGAGCCGTGTTTACACGTTCGACGCGCTTCGCTACGGCGCCGAGCACGGCGGGTACACCATCCTCTGCGAGGCGGTGTTCGCGATCTGCGTCCTGAAGCTCGCCTTCGGCGCGCTGCTCGCCCTGGTGAACGGGGGGAAGGAAATCCTTCGGGAGTTCTGCCGGGTGATGGAGTTCTTGAACCTGGCCCTTTCCTCCGCCGCCGTTGTCGTGTACGTTCTGAACGCGGTCCTCAAGACCAGAACGATGTCGGAGCTGGAGAGGAATCCCGGAAAGTTTGTCAGCTTTCAACGCTTGGCCCTGTGGAGCGAGACGCTGGCGATATTAGCCGGCTTCCTGATATTCCTGGAAGTCTTGCAGTTTATAAAAGTGTTCGGCTTCAATTCGAACGTCTACAGCATTGCGAACACGGTGAAGCGGTCGCGTCGGGAGCTCTTCGGCTGCGTGATGACGCTGTCGGGCCTCTATCTGATCTACGCCCTGCTCGGATATTTGCTCTTTGGGCGGAGCCTGGAACCGTTTCGTTCCGCCTCTTCATCCCTGACCGCCGTCTACCGATGCATGTACAGCAGTCGCGAATACGACGGCTTGTCTCGGCTACCCTTGTCCCTGTTTCACCTGTACTTCTTCGCCTTCGTTTTCTTCGCGGTGTTCTTCGCCCTGTGGACGGTCGAAGCGATGATGAAGAGGAGCGTGACCATGGCTAGGAGGCAAAAGGTGAAAGGGCAGGACATGCCATCGGTGCTGCTGAAAATCATCGATGAGGTATTCCGGAAGAAGGCTGGGGAATGATGTCTTCTGTAGGACGGCGAAAAATGAGAATGTGTTACTGAAGCGAAACTGACGAGAACTGATGAGAGGACGCAAAGTCTTTTACGAACAGCGCACAAAAAAATACATCACTTAGGCTGGTTAACTTATTTTTCGCCTTTTTTCTTAAAAAAAAATCACACACACGCACGCACACGCACCCCCCCACACCTATCAGGTAGATATAATCTAATTTTCAAAGCTGTGGTTGCAGAACCGTTTAATGCAGAGACGCCTTTTGTTTTACAAAAATTTCCTTGGTGTTATGTTTGCATCTTTGACACTTAATAATGAGAGAGAGAGAGGGAAAGAGTGCATCTTGATGCGCCGTCGGTTTTCTCGGGCGTGGCCGTTTGGGTTCTAAACCGAGAGAAGAAGGGGAATTCGTTGGATGGAGGAGGCGGGAGACGATGGTTTGTATTAACGAACTCTGAAGAGCGGGCTAAACTGCTCGGTTACCCTACGTAAAAGCAAAACCACGCACCTGTATAGCGTAGCCGATTTTCTCTCTTCATTTAAAAAGCAACCCCCCCACCCCCGGGGGCGTAAAGGTGTTGTTGAGTTCGTCTATTTTTCAACGGTTTGTATCAGATGTACTTTCATTGTTTTAAAATTGCGAAAAATTGCCTTTCTTCTGCATTTTTTTAATAAATCCCCACTTTTTTTCTTTCCTGCCCGCGCGTAGGGTCGTGTTTGCGGGTACTGAGCTTGGATTAAAACCTTCGGAATTTTATAGAGCATTGGAAATACACTGATGGACGCGAGCAACACAGGATATACACAAAGAATGGGGGATTGTAACACACACACAGGGCCCAGAGTATGGCACCTTTGTAGCACCTTCCACAATCGACCCTAGGTGTTTCGTTGCTGTTTAACTTTCTCAGTAGCCATATAACCGCATATGACTTCAATGTCGTTCATATCAGGACTTTGTGCAGGCTGAGGCATCTTTGTGGGTTTCCATCAGCCCCTTTGTTACAGATTATTTTCGAGGAGGGACGTTGTCGTGTTGAAAGATAGATCCAAGACCAATGAAATGTCTTCCTGGAGAGATAACATGTTGGATGTGAACCTGCCTGTACTATTTGGCAGCCAGTACACCTTCGATTTTATGCAAATCTCTGGCACCCTTGGCCGATATGCAGCCCCACGCTCGTATTAATAATATACCCCTCCACACTATTGTTGTGTAATGATTACTGTACCGCTATCTGGATTGTCATTTAACAAACTGTCGCTGATTATTGTCGAACAGTTCAAACTTGGATCCATCCGCAAACAGCACCTCGTTCCAGGTTTGGTCATCCCACTATTTCGTTTCTGCTACTCGTTTCGGCCTTGCTCTTTAGTTTCCTCTTCTTAGCAAACGTTTTCGGGGAGCTTCGCACTAATGTATATTTTACTGCTCTTGAAGAAACGTTAACACTCGTACTTGCCGCTAGGTGGTTGGCTTATCGCCTGTCACGTGGAGAACACACCCTGAGGTACTTAACATCACTTTTGGAGAGTCTGGACTTTTTCCTTCTTTTTTTTCAACCGCGTCTATTGTCATCAGTCGTATCCTCCTCAGCCTCTTGCTTACATCTCCTCTAGTAACGTGAAATGTGATATTTTTTTTTTTCCAGGAGCCATAGAATCTACCACTCTACAACGATATCACTGCTTGTACTATTATAGTCCTTCTTCAGGTGCTTGTCACGATAGCCAATCGTAGGCGTGGTGCATCATCACGTGACTGGATCGTTCCATTTTCGCACAAGATGTCATCACGTGATATTGGTATTTCATACCCAGTTTTTCTTTTGCTTCCAAAATTATTTCCTCCTATACTGTTTTTGCTGAGAAAAACCAACGTAACATTAAATGTTTGTTGTTGTTGTTTTTTTTTTATCTGATACCTTATTACATTCTTCACACGTGACTTACGTGAAATTTTACATGCGACGACTTTCATGTATTACAGCTAAATGTGGGAGTCTGACCGAGACGTTGTTCACATGCGGCTTTTACACGGGGAAATTTCCGCACATGAAACGTTCTCTGCACGGTTCTCTTTTTTCAGGAAGCATATTTCTTTATGGAATTCTGCTTAAGCGTGATTCAGGTAAGTCGGCGACACCTAGGTTCCGCTAGCTTGTGCTGGGGGTGGTGGGGTCAGGGAGATCTAGTTATGGCCGAAAAGGTATATCAGGTTTCTTGGATTCCCCTTCCCACCCTCCTCTCACCAAGGCCAACCTATTCCTGGTCCCTTTCAGGACTCCACTACACGCAGCACAAACCCTGCAAGAAGTCACATCTTTAACTACACAAGTATCGCTCGCACCTCAGAAAACTTGACCGTGAGGGCGTATAACGGGTGGCTGTGTCCGCTGAGGCCCCCGGTTATTGTTATATCGGTACACATCCGTAACAACGGGGAAAGAGCAAGCCATTGTGAGGATGCGGGGAAGGTAGGGTGGCATTGTTGCTTTAGTGCCCATACAGAGAGGGACGGCGGAACAGTTCTGGAAGCGCTGTCCTTGATCATCCACACCGGCGACCGGTCTCTGCATCTTCTCTCTAACCTTCCCACTAGGACCAGTAACCGGTACAGTACAAAAAAAGCCTCACTTGTCAAACGCCACTATCTAGCTTATGCGAGACTTTGAGCTTATACTGTTTGCTTTCTAGAACGTCCACTATAACACTTCCGGCTTTCGAAACACACCCGGAAAACATAACGGAGAAGACCGCTTCGCCTGGTGGCGCTAGCATCTGGACGCCGTCTCAGTCAGTTATGTCGCGCAGGAGCCGTCAGATGTCAGACGTCTACATAACAGAGCTAGACTTCGACGGCTTGGGTAAGTAAGTCTAATTAAACGCTGTTGACTGGTAAAGCAGGAAGAGTCGTAGCATCGTACCAACTATGAGACGAGGGCGACTCGAAGTCTCAGCACGAAACAATCTAGCGTAAACATTTATCAGATAAATGCTAGTAACACCGGCTACCAGGGCAAATAAATAGCTTAGATGTTCAGCAAAACTGTTCCTGTATGTCTAGGAGGCAACGATCAAGCATCTTACTGGCTTAGTGAACCATCGGCTATTTTCGATAGCCCCGGACTCGTTAGATGCACTCGAATAAGACTTGATGTTTCGTTATCAAAGATAAGTACTGTAGACCTTTCTGCCTAAGTGAACATTAGATCAGCACTGACTGAAACAACCAATTCCGGTAAATAGATTCGTAATCCAGTTTTAAATACACGCTTGTTTTTTTTAACATTGACCAAAACCCCCCTTTTTTTGCGAGTATGAAAGTTCGGGAACGCGTGCATATCTCCGAAGATAAGGGAGTGGTGAGGGGAGGGTTAGTCCGAAGTCTCGTTTGGAGCGGGCTCTGTTGTTCGGGTGAAAGCCCAGGTTTTAGGAAGCCGGCCGGATCGAAATTTAGTCGGCCACTCCTGGTTCCTGGTCTGCTTCCGCTACCACCATCGGCCATCTGTGTGATCCCTCGCCTGAAGTTTAGAATAAGTACCTCGGTAGTTGTCCAGACCGGCTGGTTTTGTTCACTGTTGTTTTGGTTTTCTTTGTTATTATAAATATTCCCGTAACTACTACGTTTCTCGGTAACGTTAACCTTCACAAACTCTCAATGCATCCTGATGATCGTTGGCGAGGGAGGGTGGGAGGGGTCAACAAAGGAAAGAAGTATATTTGAAAATTAGCTGTGTGATATAAGTTACAGTAATCGATTTCAGTTCAGTTACATAACTTTCTAATATGTGACTGACTTTTTAAGTTAATTAACATGAAGAAGCCTGACAGATGTGCGAAGTTTAAGAATGCAAGCTTAGTGACACAAGTATTACTTATCTTTAAAGTTACATATTTAAAAAAAAAATTTAAGTAACATTTCAAACTAAATGTACAGATACAGCATTAGGTGCGAAATATTTGCCGTCTGTTGAATGATTGCATATAAGCAACTATGAAATCCAACTATACATACACATACACATGCAGTCTCTCTCTCTCTCTCTCTCTCTCTCTCTCTCTCTGTTGTCTCTTCTCTCCATCTCTTTTTCATCTCTCTCTCTCTCTCTCCATCTCTTTCTTCCTCTCTCTCTCTCTCTCTCTCTCTCTCTCCATCTTTTCTTCATCTCTCTCTCCCTCCATCTCCATCTCTCTCTCTCTCTCTCTCTCTCTCTCTGTTTCTCTTTTACTGGTCCCCGGTTTTGCTAATGTTGTCGGTGTCTTCGTTTTACCCGGTAATTAAGCACGTGAGCTGTAACCGAACGACGTCTGGGGGAGTTGTTGTTTAGTGCCAGCCGTGGTATGGCCCTGCCGTGCTGTGTGCGATATTTGGTGCCAGCCGTGGTATGGCCCTGCCGTGCTGTGTGCGATATTTGGTGCCAGCCCTGCTAGGGATCAATGCCAGGCGATCCATGTTGGACCGCTAAGGTTGAGGGTCTGAGTTCGAATCCCGGTCGTACCTCGTGAGAACGGTATTTTCCCCAGCCGGCCGCGCGTGCTGTCCCCAACTTCGATTGCGAAAAGAGACTTCCTTGTCTGGGCAGGGCGACCTTCATTAACATCTTAAAGCTGAAACAATGGCTTTAAAATAGTCGTAAATGATTAAAAGTATGAAACCAAATAAACAGATGCTATAAAAAATGTGAAAGGAATGTGAGAATAGGTAGAACGTCTGTTCACAAATGAAGCGATCGATGCTGATTACAATATTCTTACCGATCACCAAGGTAAAAGAAGCGTATAAACAAAGCTATAGATAACGCCTTAAGAGTTAACTCCCTTGTTTGAGAATTTTTGTATCCTTTAAATGTGAGTAATATTACAGCCCAGCTAAAAATGGTAGAAAAAGATGTCAATACTTGTCAAATAAAGCTTTTTGGTGAAAATACAATATTTAATTGCAGTTTGTGAAAAATAGTTCCTTTTCTATAACTGTATTATGTTGTTTGTGTTTTTTTTTGTTTTGAGATATAATATTTTAAAATAATAATCAGATTAAAAACAAAGATAAAAACCACGCGATTGGTCTAAAGAGAGAGTCAAATTATTTTAATAACTACGAGTTTCTTCACTGATGTCGAATGGACCAACAACAGAGTGAATCAGCAGTTTAGCGTTTGAAGAAATTACTGCCTGAGATATTTTAATATAATGTTAATGCGTCAAATTAATTAACAATAATAATTAGAACACCTTTATTAATGTGTTTTAATGACCTATAAAAAGATTAAATGCGTAATTTAACCTAAGTTTAGTTAAAATACAATCAGGGCTGTTTGTAATCAAAACAAGTATCAGAGGCGTTTATCTCAGATGACTTTGTACAGTCACTAATTCCGAGTAGTGTGCCAGTTACCTCCCATTATCAAGATTTACTTTTAACGTAATCTAAGGGACATAATTAACACAACCGCTTTCTCTCACTCTCTCTCTGTGTGTGTCTCCCCATCATTCTCATTCTCTCTCTCTCTGTGTGTGTGTCTCCCCATCATTCTCATTCTCTCTCTGTGTGTGTCTCCCCATCATTCTCATTCTCTCTCTCTCTCGTGTCTCCCCATCATTCTCTCTCTCTCTCTGTGTGTGTGTCTCCCCATCATTCTCATTCTCTCTCTCTCTCTCTGTGTCTCCCCATCATTCTCTCTCTCTCTCTGTGTGTGTGTCTCCCCATCATTCTCATTCTCTCTCTCTCTGTGTGTGTGTCTCCCCATCATTCTCACTCTCTCTCTGTGTGTCTCCCCATTATTCTCTCTCTCTCTCTCTCTGTCTCCCCATCATTCTCATTCTTTCTCTGTCTCCCCATCATTCTCATTCTCTATCTCTCTCTCTCTGTGTCTCCCCATCATTCTCTCTCTTTTCTCTGTGTGTGTCTCCCCATCATTCTCATTCTCTCTCTCTCTCTGTGTCTCCCATCATTCTCTCTCTCTCTGTCTCCCCATCATTCTCATTTTCTCTCTCTCTCTGTGTCTCCCATCATTCTCATTTTCTCTCTCTCTCTCTCTCTCTCTCTGTGTCTCCCCATCATTTTCATTCTCTCTATCTCTCTCTCTCTGTGTCTTCCCCATCATTCTCATTCTCTCTCTCTTCTCTCTCTGTGTCTCCCCATCATTCTCATTCTCTCTCTCTCTCTCTCTCTGCTCTGTGTCTCCCCATCATTCTCTCTCTCTCTGTGTGTGTGTGTTTTGTATTGAAGATGCAGTCAATATGTGGTCTTTCGAATGCCAATATCGTCGTTAGGGCAGATCTACAATTACTTTAGCACTGTAACCCTGACCCATTAAAAGCCATCGAATTATTTAGGCGGTTCTAAGCCGTTACAATTTTCCTTCTGTACAAACGCAAGAATAAATGGATTAAAAGTCGGGATGCGAGAGGAGGAATATGGCGGGAAACCGACGAAGAAGAAGAATGTTGCGGCCATATTATCTTGTCGTCACGGGTTTTCTGCTCTCATCCAGCGAATGTATGGCAGCCGTGGACCAAAAGGCGCAGGTATCTCGAGAATCGTAAGCTCTCCCAGGAGCCATCGCGATGCTACTGCTGCTGCTGCGAAGAAGAAGAAGGGGCGGGCGGACTGGTTCTCGCTGACGAAGCGCGGGCCACGTGACCCAGATTACATTATGCGAGCGAGGCGATGGTGCCACGTTGGACGAGCCGCCGGGGCCCGGAGTCCCGCCGATCTGGCTGAGCCGTAAGATGCCGCGGGCGGACCCCGGCAGGACAGACGATGTGGGCAGCCACCGACACCAACCATCAGCCGGCCGGGATGGATGAAGAGACGCTGGAGGCGGCGGACGAAGAGTACCCGTACGAAGATGGTGAGGGGAAGACATTTTTATTCTGTTTCAGATTAAAGGGCGGGTGAGGGGGGGTCGGGGGGGGGGGGCGACAGGGTGTCGTCGGCTTGACGGGCCAGGTGGGCCCTGTGACCTGCTGCAGCGTTGATTGACAGCCGGAGAGACGACCTGACCTGCAGTTCACACGTGGACTGTTATCGATCGCGTGCCCACCCAGTAAACTGCGAGAACGAGTAAAAACAGGATGGGCAGGTACCCGAAAAGGTGTAGGTGTGTACACGGTTCCATGCTGCTGATTATTAATTAATGATAATAATATATATCTTCCCCAGTATGGGGATCAGACTTACCTGCATTTACTAGAAACGTGGTAACCTTGTCTGAGTTTCCCCGTTGGAAAGCGTCACCGATATTAAGCCAAAACTACTGTAGTTATCATAATAATAGCAGTGCTGCTGCTGCTGACAGATTATTGGCGCTGTGGTGCTAATTCATTAACCCTGTCATTGCGGAGTTTTGATTCCTCGCATCATCAGAGAGAACAAGATGAGTTAATTATACTTTGCTAAGCGACTCCCAAGTTAGAGAATACATCTGAAGAACGTCGGTGGAGGCTGGTCGTATCTTACATATTATGTATTTTCATTTACTTCATCTATGAGAGAGAGAGAGACGTCAGTACACAGAGAAAGATATGACATTTGTACAGAGAGAGGGTGATGTCAGTACACAGAGAAAGATATGACATTTGTACAGAGAGAGAGAGAGAGAGACGTCAGTACACAGAGAAAGATATGACATTTGTACAGAGAGAGAGAGAGACGTCAGTACACAGAAAGATATGACATTTGTACAGAGAGAGAGAGAGAGAGAGACGTCAGTACACAGAGAAAGATATGACATTTGTACAGAGAGAGAGAGAGACGTCAGTACACAGAGAAAGATATGACATTTGTACAGAGAGAGAGAGGGTGACGTCAGTACACAGGAGAGAGAGAGAGACTCAGTACACAGAGAAAGATATGACATTTGTACAGAGAGAGAGAGAGAGAGAGAGAGAGAGAGACTCACTACACAGAGAAAGATATGACATTTGTACAGAGAGAGAGGAGAGAGAGAGACTCACTACACAGAGAAAGATATGACATTTGTACAGAGAGAGAGAGAGACGTCAGTACACAGAGAAAGATATGACATTTGTAGAGAGAGAGAGGAGAGAGAGAGAGAGAGAGAGAGAGAGAGAGAGAGAGAGAGGAGAGAGAGAGACTCAGTACACAGAGAAAGATATGACATTTGTACAGAGAGAGAGAGAGAGAGGAGTTATGGCTGAAATAAAGTGCTCTCATATATGTTGGTTTCTCAGTTACACTTCTATATATTATAGTTATTTAAGCCGGGATGTCATCTCAGCTACTATACTGTAGAACTACAGTTGCAGATGTTATTTATTATAAATTCAGTCCTAGTCTATAGATATTTAGGAGCGCATCAAATTTTAGGAGCAGCAACGAAACGCACCAGATGCTTATTTATTGGTTTGAAGAACGTTCGATTCGAGATGATCAGTCGTTTGCTCTCTCTCTCTCTCTCTCTCTCTCTCTCTCTCTCTCTCTCTCTCTCTCTCTCTCTCTCTCTCTTTCCTGGCTCTTCTGATTGCTGAATATCCAATACCTATTTGTAAATCGTGGGGTAAAAAAAAATGAATCTTATTTATGTTCGATGCTAAAATTTACAAAAAATATTTAGTCGCGCGGACACTTTTGGTAAAGCAGAATATGGCTAGAAGGGTTCGAACGTCTAGCCCTCTACACCTGTGTGTAGCCGTATTCATTTGTTAATACTATTACGGTATATTTTTTTTTTCTTTTTAAATTGTCGCCTTATCTGTGCGTCAGTGGCTTCAGTTGCTGCGTGTGACGATGGAGAGGAGCTGTTTTCCCTGTTTTAGATAACATTTACTTTACAAATTCAAAATCTATGCCGAACAGTAGGGCGAGAAAGATCGCCATTCTCGAAGCCACCTCGTCTGTTGACTCGCATCGACAGGACTCGAAAACGATGCACCGTGTAGGTTCACTGACTCTGGTGTTTTCCCAGAGGTTTCTGTTTTGAAGGACCCAAGCAAGAAACGGAGGGAGTTGGGGGTTCCCCATTGGAACAAAGTTTCTACCCAAAACCAGAAGCTCTCACGTGCACTGACCGCCCACTGTGGCAGTCTCGGTGTTTGTCACCAGATTTGTCCCCTCCCCCGGGTCGTTCGCCGCACCATTCAGATCTTGCAAACGCCTAAGAGCCGGAAGCACATTTGTCAATGTGCGTTTCCGTCGCCCTGTGCCTGATGAAGGTAGAATTCCGGAAACGTTTGGTTGGCCCCACACCGAGACCGTGATGGCATTCCGCGTACTCCTGGGCGGGCTGGCCACTTTATTAGGATTCATGTGCCCTCTCAAACTTGGACCTGACCTGGGCTGCAGATGCTAATTGGTCTGGCCTCATCGTGTGGCAGGTGTGATATCCGCACACTTGAGGTCAGTCTAGCAGATGTGGGGACGTCACAGCGTTTGGAGGAATTGGGATAGCAGGTGCGTGCCCCTAAGGCATCGGCCATTCGAGCTGACCAGCAGTGGCAGAAGAGAAGGAAGTGCCGGCTGCGAGGCTCGTATAGGAGCACAGACTTGGGATAAGTTGTTTTTGGAGGGCAGAATGAATGTCAGCGCTTGTCTCAGCATCATCCCCGATCAAGTTCGGTGATGCTACGTGTTTACCCCGATGGGGATGGATACTTCCGAGGCAGCAGTGCTCCCATCCACCGTGTCCACGCTGTGTTTCATGGCTTGAAGAATATGGCGGCCATCTTTATGACCAGCTCAATCCAGCTGAGCAGTTGTCGGGCTGGGACGTGCCTGAAAGAAGCATTCTCCATCTTGATCCTCTGCCGATATTACTCCATACGTTGCTTTCAATAATAATGAATGAGCAGCGCCTTGTGGATTCTGTGTCACGTCGTGTCATGGCCCAGCCCGTTATTAGGGGTAGGTCCATTTACGTTTGGCAAACATCGACTGTACATTGTTAGATGTTGCGGCATTCGGGTCTCCAGCACGAGGAAGTGTCTGGCCCGGGTCCTGCGGCAAGATTTGTTGTTGTTTGGTCAGATTTTAATTCTTGTAAACGAAAATTTTCCCAGCGAGTTAGAAAGGAGATCGTTAGTTCATGCTTTAGAAATTCGAAGAGCGTCAGTCAGTTTACGAAATCGTCTCCTTAGAACCATACATATGCGGAAGTGACATCAAAGTATCGAGCTTAAAAGTACAACATGAAATAAAAGATTTAGGGGGAAACTCGATTTGTTCTCTCTCTCTCTCTCTCATCTCTCTCTCTACTGACGTCATTCTCTCTCTCTCCATCTCTCTCTCTCTCTCTGACGTCATCTCTCTCTCATCTCTCTCTATACTGACGTCATTCTCTCTCTCTCTCTCCATCTCTCTCTATACTGACGTCATTCTCTCTCTCTCTCTCATCTCCTCTATACTGACGTCATTCTCTCTCTCTCTCATCTCTCTCTCCCTCTCTCTCTATACTGACGTCATTCTCTCTCTCTCTCTCCATCTCCTCTCTCTCTCATCTCTCTCTATACTGACGTCATTCTCTCTCTCTCTCTCTCTCCATCTCTCTCTCTCTCATCTCTCTCATCTCTCGTCATTCTCTCTCTCTCTCTCTCTCATCTCTCTCTATCTGACTCATTCTCTCTCTCTTTCTCTCTCTCTTTTTAAAGTCTTTTTTCCTCGCGCGCGATAACTCGCGTCTTTCTTTTGAGCCGTGATTATGGAGGTGACAAATATTCTGGTGAGACCATCTTTATATCATAGGAAAACCTCTGTCCATAGTTCCTACAAGAAGGCGTCCGTCGTGTAGTGTGACCCTCTCTCTCTCTCTCTCTCTCTCTGAAGGTTCGACTGCCTCCAGCAGCATTCGTTTCGATTATCAGCCTCTCCAATAACCAAGATCATCCTCTCCCCAGTATTTTTTAAAAAGGAAATTAATATATAACCGTTTATTGCCTTCACTTTAACCTCCAGTTCTCGCATTTTTTTTTTTTTTTTAATTGTTTGGCTCACGTCGTTGTTCTCGGGGAGGAGGAAACAGAGAATTTCAGATATCCGTTTGGCACTTTAATCGATAGTTCCTGGTCCGCTTTACTCGCCACGTTATTATCTTCAGTCTAACCCAGTTCCCTCCCCTTCATTTAGCCCTCGCGTCGTCGCCAGCCAGTCCCGAAACATTTGAGCGACTTTCCGACTGTAACTGGAGGAGACGTCGGCCTCGGTTAATGTGGATGTATGGAGAAGTACAATTACAGTGCTGGGGGGACAACGGGCCTGGCCGGCCAGGTATTGATAACCCGAGATGATACGCGAAAATGTCTCCGATTTGATTTAATTTTAAAATACCTGCAAAATCTTGGGGGTCTCCAAACTCCCTTCCTGTGATAATTTATGGAGTAATAATAAAACAGTGAGCGTGATATAGAAGTGCACCATACTATTTTAACAAAAAAAGGGGGGGACACGTGAATGATAAACTTTAAAGGAGAGATGCTTCTAGTGATGCAGACCTCACTGTCTCTCTCTCTCTGTGTGTGTGTGGGGGGGGAGATAACTTCCGTTATCAAGAAATTCTACTTCAAGGGAGATAACCGAACGATCGTAGTTCCTGACCACGAAACAGCAGCTTGGACCAAAATAGTAAAAAAAAGGTCATTTTTAATAATTCTGGATGCCTGCCGGGGTTAGGGTGGGATGGAGTCGTCTGCGGGTCGCCAGATTGGAATGGAATTGTGGCTTCCTGCTGAGTTTGTCAGTCCTCCCGCACCAGACTGACCATGCTTCCTCTGCCCTTCCATCGGTCTTCCCCCCCCCTCCATGGCAACGGAATCTTAAAGCCAGCACTTTGCCCCACGTCAGTCCAGCTTATCTCTCTAACTTACCTGCGGGAGATGCCGTGTCTGGGGGGGGGGTGGGGGGGCTGGCTGTCGCAGACGGATACTGTCGTTTTATATTCGCCCTAAAAGATAGACGATGATGCTGTGGCCAGCATCCCTGGATAAGCAGCATAGTTCACGTCAAAGACAGCGAACCGTGGGACTTTACTTCATCAGTTGCGACGGTTGCAAGGAATCGCGTATTTCCAGCAACATAGTTTAGTTCTTAACAGCCATCTTCTCCCGCCCGAATCTGTTCTTAGGTCAGATGTGGTTGTGCAACCGGAAGCGACAGATGCTGAATAAAATAAGTGATGTGCAGTTCTCTTCCTTTCTCTAAATGTCCTCTCTCTGTGTGGTGGATTTGGTTGGTTCTCGAGACCTGAAGATGCTCTCTCATTCTCATCTCGACCTCGATGAGGTATTTTTGCTTTCTTTTTAGTTTGCGCGAAGATTTCAGAGATGACATCGCGATTTGTAGTCACTGGCATCTGGTTCTTCTCTTCTGCGAAAATGAGCCTGCCAGCAGTTATTCTCTCGGGTACTTTGAGACGACTTTATTAAAGACCATTGCAGTGGCATTTCTTCTGGAATTACCCGCCGCCTGGTGTAATTATCAGTACGTACAGTAAGCATCGCCGGCCTCGGAGTTACCGGTGCTCCTCTGTTTTAATACCACGTACACTAACCTTTAACGGCAGGAGGAGAGCCGTCTGACGACGGTAGTCTGTTCCAAACCCTGGAGCAGCGGCTGCGGTCGTCGTCTCCTGGTGGATGCCTCGTGTGGCGAAGTCGACAGCACAGGTTCGAGAAAGAGAAATACAAGAATAACGCATTCGAATATGTTCATATCAGCAACGTACAGCAGGTTATGCTGGCTTTCTTTTATAAAAGTGGCTTCTTGTCTTCAGTTTCTTTAAGTACACGAGGCCACGTTTTATCTAAAGATCCTAACAGGATAACGTAGTACGGATGTTTGAGATTTTTAGTGGATGCTGTACATGTGTTGATCATTGCAAATGAGTGATGTACTGCAGAGGCTAAGGCGCTCTCCATCGCGAGACTCTCTCTAGGGGCTCTCTCTCGCTGGCCATCGCTCGCCAGAGCTTTCTCGCCAGCTCGCGCACGCGCCATCGGGTAGCGCTCTCGCGGCTTTCCAGCGCTCTCCAGCGGGTCGCAGTCGCTCGCACTCGCCAGCGGGCTCTCTCGCCGCTCACAGCGCGAGCCTAAGTCTCTCTCGGGCCAGCTCTCTCCAGCGCGCGCGCGCTCGCGCGCGGGCCAGAGCTCCTCTCCATCTCTCTCTCTCGCTTCCATAGCTCCTCCAGCCGCTCTCTCGCGCGGCTTTCCATCGCTCTCCATCTGGGCTCTCCATCTTGCTCTCTCGCCTCTTTCCATCTCTCTCCATCTCTCGCCATCTTTCAGCTCCAGCTCTCGCACTCTCCAGCTCTCTCTCTCTCTCGGTTCCAGCTCGCTCTAGCGCGCTCTCGCTCTCGTCCATCTCGCTCCAGCTTTCTCTCCATCTCTCTCACTTCTCCCATCTTTCTCGCTCTTTCTCTCTCTTCCATCTCGTCTCCATCTCTCTCACTCTCCATCTTTCTCTCTCTCTCTCTTTCCATCTCTCTCCATCTCTCTCTCTCTCTCTCTTTCCATCGTCTCTCACTCTCCATCTTTCTCTCTCTCTCTCTTTCCATCTTCTCTCTCTCTCCATCTTTCTCCATCTCTCTCTCAAGCCATCTTTCTATCCCTCTCTCTTTCCATCTCTCTCCATCTTTCTCTCCATCTCTCTCTCTTTCATCTCCTCTCCACTCTCCATCTTTCTCTCTCTCTCTCTTTCATCTCTCTCCATCTCTCTCTCTTTCCATCTCTCTCCATCTTTCTCTCCATTCTCTCTCTCTCTCCATCTCTCTCTCTTTCCATCTTTCTCTCTCTTTCCATCTCTCTCCATCTTTCTCTCCATCTCTCTCTCTCTCTTTCCATCTCTCTCCATCTCTCTCTCTCTCTCTCTCCTTCCGTAGAAGGACAGCCGTATGAATATCCCTCTTCTGTTAGGTCTGACTGATCACACGCAGACGTCGATGAAGTAGCCATTAGATAAGATGTTTAAAAACAAACGAGGAAGCTCGCTTCATAAACCGATCGGTTTTGTTTTCCACTGTGGTCCGGTTACAGAAGCTTGTATTCAGCTTCGGCTCGCGCGGGTGGTAACGTCAGCAGTTAATAGATCTGGATGATGAAAGAGATACTCGAGTGCTTGTGGATGCCATTATAATAACGATGGGGCCTGGGATGGTGGTGATGATGCTCGTCTCGTCACCGCAGACCGACAGATGTCTGCAGCAGAGACGGACGGGAATATTCGCGCAGAGAAGGAGAGGCGGCGGATCCGGAGATACCCCATCTGTCTGTCCAGTCCCCCGACATACGGATGAACGAGATTGTCTTTCCTCACAACAAATGGATGACCGGTAGGTGCTCCCTTCGGTCCCCTGACTCCCCAGGGTGGCGGCCGTTGCTGCGCAATTCTCAAATTTCTCTTCCAGTTTGGTTCTCGTTTTTATACGGGTCGACCAGTAGACGAGTCTGCCCGCTCCCCCCCCCGGGTCGGAGACAGTAGACGAGTCTTCCCTCCCCCCCCTGGGTCGAGAGACAGTAGACGAGTCTCCCCCTTCTCCCCCCCCCGGGTGTCGAGAGACAGTAGACGAGGGTCTACCCCTTCTCCCCCCCCCGGGTCGAGAGACAGTAGACGAGTCTGGCCGCCTCGCTCCCCCCCCCCGGGTCGAGAGACAGTAGACGAGTCTGCCCCTCCCCTCCCCGGGTGAGAGGACAGTAGACGAGTCGCCCCCTTCTCCCCCCCCCCCGGGTCGAGAGACAGTAGACGAGTCTACCCCCTTCTCCCCCCCCGGGGTCGAGAGACAGTAGACGAGTCTTGCCCGTCCCCCCCCCGGGTCGAGAGACGAGACAGTAGACGAGTCTGCCCGCTCCCCCCCCCCGGTCGAGAGACAGTAGACGAGTCTGCCCGCTCCCCCCCCCGGGTCGCGAGGGACAGTAGACGAGAGCCCCCCCCCCGGGTCGAGGGACAGTAGACGAGTCCCCCCCCCCGGCTGCTGACGGTCAGTAGCTTTATTATCTATCTCCCCCCTTTTCCTAGTTCACTTCTGACCCGGCTTCCAGACAACTGCTAGGGTTAAAGACGGGTTTCGGAGGGGGCGGCGAACCCTCGTGGGACAGGTGTAGCAACGGGATGGCTGGCTCTCAACGCTCGTTACCTAGCAACGACGATTCCCCAGGGCGGTGCTGCACAACATCACATACTGGTGCTCCGATGGCAGGCGGCAGCTGCTTACAGATGATAATGGCTATTAAGCGCAAATCTACTAATTTAGTAGGGAGTCACTTAGATTTGAGAAGTGGGGTCCTCCTTGTTTTTTATCACATTTGCTGATGATGACGAACTTTACGTGATTTTGCCCAGTCACCATTCGAGTTTCAAATATTCTTTTTTTCTGTCTTCTCTAAGTTATTATTATTATTAGTAGTAGTCAGTCGGTTCTTGAAATTTTGCCCAGCCTTTCTTGTCTCTTTCACATACTTCAGTGGCTCCAACAGACGTTTTTTAAAAAAATATTGACTACGGAGGTGATCCCAGGGGTTAAGGGGTAGGGGGAGTATAGGAAGGGGAAAAACGTCGCTCGCGCGACCTATCTCGAGCGCTAGGGAGCTAGCGCAGCGCGCTGCATCAGCTCGCGCTCGGAGACTGACGTCAGCTTGCGCGATTAGTCCAGCGCTCGCGAGCGCGCCGATCGCGCGAGACTGAGGTCCTTCTCGCGCTCGCCAGTCGCGCGCTCGCGCTCGCTCTCTGCGCTCTCGCTCTCTCCAGCTCTCTCGCGCCCGCTCTCTCATCTCGCTCGATACTCACGGCAGGCGCTCTCGCTTCTTTCTCTCTCCCCTCATCTCTTCTCATCTCTCTCTTACGCACCGTCATTCCTCCTCTCTCTCTCTCTCTCATCTCTCTCGATCTGACGTCATCTCTCTCTCTCTTCTCCATCTCTCTCTCTCTCTCTCGCTCGCTCGCTCTCGCTCTAGCTCTCTCGCGCTCTCTCTCTCTCTCATCTCTCTCTATACTGACGCATTCGCTCTCTCGCTCCATCTCTCTCGCTCGCGCTCTCTCTCATCTCTCTCATCTCTCGCTATACTCGTCATTCTCTCTCTCTTCTCTCTCTCTCTCTCTTTCATCTCTCTCATCTCTCTCTATACTCACGTCATTTCTCTCTCATCTCTCTCTATACTGACGTCATTCTCTCTCTCTCCTCTCTCTCTCTCGCTCTCTCTCTCTCTCTCATCTCTCTCACTGTAATACGTCATTCTCTCTCATCTCTCTCTCCATCTCTCTCTCATTCTCTCTCTCTCTCTCTCTCTCACTGCATAAGGGTCATTCTCTCTCATCTCTCTCTATACTGACATCATTCGCTCTCTCTCTCTCTCTCTCTCTTCTCTCTCTCTCTCTCTCTCATCTCTCACTGTAATAACGTCATTCTCTCTCATCTCTCTCTCTCTCTTCTCTCTCTCTCTCTCTCTCTTCTCTCTCTCTCTTCATCTCTCACTGTAATAACGTCATCTCTCTCATCTCTCTCTATACTGACGTCATTCTCTCTCTCTCTCTCTCTCATCTCTCACTGTAATAACGTCATTCTCTCTCATCTCTCTCTATACTGACGTCATTCTCTCTCTCTCTCATCTCTCTATACTGACGTCATTCTCTCTCTCTCTCATCAAGTAATCCTCCTATTGCAAATAATGAATAACCATTCCTCAGGACTCATATTTCAGTGAGTTAATAATCACAATGTGTAAATGTTATTGGATGCTATCAGCCTTTTGAGAAGAGATAGACTGAGTAAGAAATTTTTTTTAAAAAATGACTTCTCAATTTCTGTTGTTTTTTATCAGACTTAAAAAAATTTTTTTTTTTTTTTACTTCTTTGAGCTCCGATGTAAGTTTTTGCTGCTTTCTTGTTCTATTTGTAGATTTACAATTGGCAGCAGAAATAGGAAAGTCTCTCCTGGAACGGAACAGGGATCTGGAGGCTCAGGTAGTCCAACTTCAGCAAGTCAGTGTTGAACAAAGTCAAGAAATTGAGGTAAGAATAAAATAACATAAAAACACAAAATGAATTCAACAGAGATAAACATACAAGTGAGAAAAATTTGTTATTTATTTATTTTGTTTGTTTTAAACAGCTTGAGAATTGTTTAAGAAGACTTACTGAAATGTCAAAGAAACTTGCAAAGCCATATATATATAACGAACATTTAATTCTCCCTTTAACATCAGGTAAAGTGTACAGAAAATACTTTAGCTGTTTTGTTATTTATATTTTGTATCATCAATTTCATTAAATATTTTTTCATTACCATAATTTAAAATTACAATTTAAATAAAATTGCTAATTAAAATATCTAGATATTTAGCAGTTTATAATAAAAGTTTTTCCTAGTTAGATACATTTTGCATATCTTCAGTCATGTTCTGGGTAAATACAAATTTTGATTTTTTGAAAATTATAACTGCTTTTCTGTTTAATTTTATTTTAATCAAAACTTGAAAGTTTTAGTTTTTGTTATTTTTCAAATATTGCGTGTTATTTAGTCAGAGTGGTTTACTTATAATGTCCAGCACCTACAGCCATAGCCTACACTAAAAAGGAATCTCAAGAAATATATATTTGTTTTAATATTAAAACAAACTAGAGTTAAAATTCAAATTGGAGTTCATAATGTTTCAAAAACGTACATTTAATGCTAATTTTTTTGCACAGTTCTGCCATTTCTGCATATACCTACAAAACTCAACACACGCTTCCATTAACAATCAACACCTGTGTATTACACCTAGATTTACATTAAAACATAGCCTACACATACATTGAAAACCACACACATGTACCATGTAGTCATTTTTTAAAATGTATGCATACGACATCTAGATGTACATTAAGTTCCACACATATAGCACCTAGACGTACATTAAGTTCCACACATATAACACCTAGATGTACATTAAGTTCCACACATATAGCACCTAGATGTACATTAAGTTCCACACATAGCACCTAAACGTTCATTAAGTTCCACACATATAACACCTAGATGTACATTAAGTTCCACATATATAACACCTAGACGTACATTAAGTTCCACACATATAGCACCTAGACGTACATTAAGTTCCACATATATAGCACCTAGACGTTCATTAAGTTCCACACATATAACACCTAGATGTACATTAAGTTCCACACATATAGCACCTAGACGTACATTAAGTTCCACACATATAACACCTAGATGTACATTAAGTTCCACACATATAACACCTAGACGTACATTAAGTTCCACACATATAACACCTAGACGTACATTAAGTTCCACACATATAACACCTAGATGTACATTAAGTTCCACACATATAACACCTAGATGTACATTAAGTTCCACACATATAACACCTAGATGTACATTAAGTTCCACACATATAACACCTAAACGTTCATTAAGTTCCACACATATAACACCTAGATGTACATTAAGTTCCACACATATAACACCTAAACGTTCATTAAGTTCCACATATATAACATCTAGATGTACATTAAGTTCCACACATATAGCACCTAGACGTACATTAAGTTCCACACATATAACACCTAGATGTACATTAAGTTCCACACATATAACACCTAGACGTACATTAAGTTCCACACATATAACACCTAGACGTTCATTAAGTTCCACACATACATGTAACATCCTCCCATTTATATAAAAACTTATTATTAGGTGACTACATGAAGATTCACTCAGTTGAGTTAATAGAAAATAGGTAGCAGTAAAGAGCAAAAGTGACTTTTGGTATGATGGGGTTATTGTTAATTTATTTTCTGTTGCTACATAAAAATATTAACAAAGATAAATCTTCGCCGTTTACATACGGTTTTCTCTAGCATACATTAGGCTTGGTACTGGAAACATTTATCTTATTGATATATAAATGTTAACGGTGGCCTTGATACAGCATTGCAAAGCTACCCGTTTCTAACTGATTTATACCTAGTAAACATATAGTGAAGTTTGTCTGTACAATCACTGGCACTATAATTTGAAGTTTCGATAGAGCATCCATAATTTATGTCAGCCATTATCACTGCTGTAAAATGGACTATTGAGATTGGCAAACTTGTTTTACAGGTGTGGTGCTAGAAACATGTGGTAGCTAAGATATTTCCCTGTTCACCTGTGGGTGCATAATTGGTTGATCCAAGGCCATTCAGTCTGTTCACCTTATTGCCACCAATTGTTTGCTTTCCATGGACATTAAACATGAAATAAATGTTAAGGAGGACAGTGTAACCATCGCACACCAACATTCTGGATGTCCTGCACTATCACTGCCAGCTGTCTCTCTCAGCTGCTGCAAACATCAACATTAATCAGGCAATGCACTGTGCATAGACTTGGCAGGTTGTTTGATGAAAGCCACTGGCTACAGATGAGAGTAAACACTGTCATCTGCCTGGTGCAATGTAGTTATTGGCAGCCTCCTTGCATATTCATGGTTCCTAGTCTTTACAGATGGGTCAGCTATTTACTAACTAATATTAAGTGAAAACATGAGTCGGGAAAAGTTGGACATTTTGGTTTACAACCAGCTGTCAAGTATGGTAGATTTGGAGAAATGGTGTGAGTGGGCATTTGGTACAGGGTTAATAGATTGTACATTCTTTGATGGACATCTAAGCTTCACTATTTGTTTATTAATTTTTTGGAATGTATTCTACCTGTATTTGATCAAGAGATACTTGATTATACTCACCATATCCTGCAGAAAGATGAAGTAACATGCTACAGTATATCTTAAAAGATTACCACATCTTGGAAGACATTAAATACATAAATTACAGAATAAATGTGTGTGTGTGTGTGTGTGTGTGTGAGAGAGAGAGAGAGAGAGAAACCTATGGTGTTTAATTTATTACGGCAGGTATTTTGCCACATCCATATCTTGACTAGGATCATTTGATGGTCAGCATTTACTTATTGGACTTTAAATATTTATTATATAAATTATATTAGTAAGGTAAATAGATTGCTTCTAACATGGGGTAATTTGGTTTTTTTTATTTGTCTGTTTCAGCATCTCACAAAACAGCTTGATGCTCTCCGTCAGGTGAATGACTCTCGGATGCGCATCTATGAAGAGTTGGATAAAAATGTCCAGGAACTGGAAAAAAACAACCAACGGCTTATAGTGGATTCAAAGGCAGATAAGCAGAGAATTGAAAAGTGAGTAACAGATGCAACTTAAAGTTGTAGAAATGGTTGCTTGTCTGTTTGTTTTTTTTTCACATTTAACTCCAATGTAGCATAGCAGCAACAGCCTCGGTTAAAGTGCGCACGTGTGCATATGTTCAAGGTAAAATAGAACCTTGGTTATATGAACTAAATGGGAGCAGGGGATGCTTTTAGAAAATCGTTTCCACTGGAGCTTAGCTTTAGAAACAGGATACGTGTTATCATTTAGCATGTTTTATTGAGGAAAAGGTTTGATCTTTGATGCTTGAGCCATTGTCATACAAGCTTCTTTAATCACATCATCCTTATCACTTGAATTATTGAGCTATTTTTTTCTTCCAGCTAATCCTAGTAGTCAGAAATTTCACCAGGTGTGTTACAGCGTCTTTCATTTTTCACCATCTCATGCTTCATTGGCCTCATAGAATGCATCTTTGATTGTTAGAGGCTTCAGGGAATTCAACGAACTCTGCTCTGGATCACTATTAGATAGAACCAATTTCTCTATTAGTAACCAGTTATAGTAATGCTTCCAGAGACATTAGAAAGAACAAGAGCAAGTGTATTGTCCAAAAGTGTTTTGGGACATCTGTGATCCTCCTTCAAATGTTCATGGACTTCTGGCACAAAGTTTTTACCAAACCAGTTCTTGAACACAGTGCAGTCCATCCATGCACTCTTAATTTTTGTAGATCAGAAGAGTGTTGTGACTAATATTCTTCAGGTCTTGAGGAATTTTTTTGATTTTTCCAATATCTTTTAACTTCATTTAATATGAGCCACTTGGTTTTTACCAACCTAGGATAATTACGTGTTCTTGGATCATCTTGTATCCAAGTGCAGTATTCTTGTACCTAGCTGCCAAAGTCTTGGAATGGGTCTTTTTAATAGAGTCCTGCTTTATCATTGGTTAGTTTGGATTAAGCCTATGTACCATAACAATAGCTTTAACTCTTTGTATACCACCTGTGGTGCGTTTGCACCCCACTACTCTTCAAATCTGTATTACTCCACACAGGTTGAGCCATAGGAGCTGTGACTTGCAGTACATCTCTTATTAGTATAACCCTTGATAATGATATAACTGCATCACTTCAAATCCATGTGTCTTGCGCTAAGCCAGATCAACACAAATATTAGTGCTTCCAATCTGGAGTGCAACAACAACCCATGTGGTGTGAATGAGGTAAAAGCTGATGTTTTTTATGGATGATTAAACTTTTCCTGAAATCCAGCAGTAGCCCTGTCATCTCTGGAGGTTTTGTAAGTTTTGAATATGTGACATAACTTGAAATCAGTCAGAATATTGGTTTCATGAATGTACACTTTAACCTCTGTTACAAAACACTGTCCGATCTACTGTCAGTCAGACTTTGTTTCCTTCAGCTTGCTTGTAAAATCCTTCACCCTTTCCTTGTTTGCTCTAAAGGTGCTTGCAGTAATTTTACTGATCCCAAACTTTTAGTTGGCTTTGACCCCTTTTTCTCCAGTCTCTGTCTGATCTGTTCAAGGCATTGTGGGCTCAGTAAACTGAAACACTCCAAAATATGAATGTATTCCAGTTGATGAATTATAATGTACAGATTTGTGAGAAACTAAACAGACAGAGATGGTGAGTGCCATTTGTGATTGAGATCAGTATCTGAGTTTGACAGCTATTGTGTCATTTGTTGCATGAACAAAGGAGAAGTGGCCACTCAACTTTCTGCATCTACAAGTATCCACAGTGCACATGTGGAAATGCAAGGACATAGAAGCATTGCAATTTAAGACATTGGTAATTCATTGCCTCATTTAGTGAACAGGACCACAATTGTTAGCAAGCAATTGTAATATGGCAAACTGGACTAAAATAACATATAAGTGTTATCACAGCCATCCTCTTGCTACATTTAATTGATGCATGCTGAAATGAACAGGTATTTTTAAAATTGAGGTTTTGTTACTCTTTGTGTCTTTTATTTTTTATGTCTAGGCATAAATAAGTAGATTGAAAGTGTGTTGGTCATTAGTAAGGCGAAGAAATAGGTTTTATAGATTTGATGTTAGAGGTGCTGCATTTTCTCAAAAAAGCAGTGATATAATGAGTGCTTTAATTTAATTGTTTTATAGTTTGTCAGACACCATTGAGGTCTTGGAGGAGAAGTGTGAAGAACTGCAGAGTAAACTGGAGGATATGGTGGCAAAGGAGAGGAAACGACAGAAGCAGGAGTGTCGCAAGACTAGAAGCGTTCCAAGCCTGCGAGACGAGCTGGACTATGGGGACTTCTATTTCAGACCTGATTTGGCAAAGTGGACACAAAATCAGTTTAGTAAGCAGTTTCCCATGAATTCGTGTGAATTTGAAATTAAGAATCTTCAGGATGCTGTAAGAAATCTTCGTGGACAGCAGGCTGTCGAGAAGAGGAAAAGGGAAGAGATGGAAATAGAAATGGCAGTCCTGATCCATGACAATCAGCACATGGATGAGAAAGTGCAAGACCTGGAGCAGCGTCTGTTAGAAACAAATGATCTGGAGAAAGCAACTTAAGCAGTTGCAGCTGAGGTCGGAGAAGCTGTGTAAGCGATGTGGAAATGAAGTGCAGTCCAGCTTGCCCACGGGTGTCCTGAACAAGGAAGTGGAGCATGATGAACCGCAGATGTCCAGTGAAGGCAAAGTTGCAAAGCTTGAGGATGGAGGAAGTGTTTATGGGAGCAACGAGTCCATCAACAAAGTCATCATGGAGACACGGGAGCACATCACGAATGACGGAAATTTCCAGTCAAATATATCCATCCTCAGTGAGCTGGAATCACAGTACTATGCCCTGTGCCAGAAGTATGAGTCGCTGCTGCAGAACAAGATTCGCCGCCGCACAGACGACGAGGCGGCTGAGGAGAGCGCCTCAAGGAGTTTCAAGGTGTCACACAAAGAGGTGCAAACACTGCTGGTGAACCTGCAGAAGTGTGTGGATGTCACAGAGAAAGGTGGCAAGCAGGACAATCCTTCTGAGAGCCCACCACCCTATCGATTACTTTTCAAGGACATTTTTGCCACTTTGAGAAAATCGCGAATTGAAGAGTCACCAGAAAAGCAAGGCTCAGTAACAACACCTGAAGACAGCCCCTTGGATCCGAATGACTGATGCACTACGGCTCTTGTTTTTTTTTGTTGTTGTTGTTGTTTTTTTGTATAAAGGAGGCCTTTGAATTGTAAGCCTTTTGTGAAAAATTGCACATTAGAGAGTCAAATGAAGGGAGATAATTTAGCAAATTTTCTTTTTATTTCGTACCTGAAACCACAGCAGTTGAAATAAAATTAAATGAAAATGCAATGTGTAGCATTCTTAGGACAAACATTACTTAGATTCCACAATTCTTAACAAAAACTTATTTAAAAAGGAAATTAATATAATAGATTTAATGTAGATAATTAGCATGATTATTTTGTTACTATTAATACAATAAATGAGTCAGATGTTTTTTTGTGTCAATAATTATTCCTAAATAGGATAAAATGAATATAATCACCATTACTGTACTGTCTTTTTTCGTGATGAGCATTCTTTCCCCCTGTGAAATCAGAAAGGGTATGTGTAAGGTCTTCTTCCACAGTAACCTAGCCCAGGTTGGAGGAGGTGATTATTGTTCTGTATGTTTCATTAAATTAAAATAATTAGTTCCACAGCACTGAAGAATGTTAGATAGAAGAAATAATCTCTCATTCACTGTATTTTTAACTCACTTGTAACAGAAACAATTTTGGAGATGAATAATGTTGCTTCTAGCATTAATTATGGTCTCTCTCATGCTGAATAATGATTTTTGACATTAGAGCTGCATTTATTTGATTTAAATAAATAAAAAGTGTAGAGTACACATTTGCTTCACTTCACTTGACCCATGTGACCCATAGGTCATTGGGGCTCCTCAAGAGCTGTGTCTATGGCATTATACAACCTATGGAGTGGAGAGGGACATCATATTTATATTTAAAATAAAAGGTAAATTCTATTTACCTTTTGCTATTACTTATCTCCCTTTTTTTTGCACATTTTTTCTACACAATAAAAGTTTAAACAAAAGCCCTTGCATTTATTATCTCAGTCTTTCTGTGATATAGTTAATTTTAAAGCCCTCCGATGAATATTTAAAAATCTGTTTGTTTTTTTATTAATTGAGGAAAAATTGAAGTTACTGTCAGTTTTATCTTTTTAATTTTGCAATGGGTTTACCGCTAGTTTCAGAGATGTGCATTTAACATCTCGCTTTGAGAGGTCTGAACTGACAAGTTCTCTTTTGTAGGGTGCTGCCAGTACATTAAAAGATGATACATCTGTTGGCTATTTATTTTGACTACATAATTACTAGTGTAAAATGGACACTGCGTAAATACAAATAATCATATAAGCTGCATACAAATTTCCTTATTCCTTAAAGCTGCTACTGTACATAAAGTGAAGTCAGTATACAGATGCTAAGATGAGAGCAAGGATTTTAGTACAATGCAATATGAAGAAAAACTAATGGACTTTTCTGAACTAACTCTTTTGTTGTTGTAAATGTATTTGCTGCATATTTTTGCTCAGACTTAATCTTTAATTGGCTTTTCCGGGCTTCACGTTGACAGACTGTTTTATTCACTGGGTTAAAAAAAATCTCTTTTTTCTTTTAAGTAGATGCCTATTTTCCACTGCTGTTAGAGCTTTAAAAAGAATGAAGTGCGACCAAATAAGTTCAAGAGTTATTCAAACAGGTGCGTGGATGGGATATAAACGAATAACTGAGTTTGGAAAACTACACTTTTAATTTTTTTCTCTTTTTAAATGTGAGCAAGTGTGCAATTCATACTTTATGGAGATTTTATTAAATGCTTTAAAGATAGTGATTTTTTTTCAGTTTTCTCTCTACCTACTTCTGCATCTGTAACCTAGCGCTGTTGTATGCAGTAAAGATGCTGGTTGTCATTTTATGATCTGTCAAGTCAGATCCTGACAGCAACTTGCTGCCGATTCATGCTCTCTGCTTAAATTCTCACCTCCGTTTTCAGAAAGTTTTTTGAGGTAGCCAGATGAAAAGATACAGAAGCTAGAATTGTATTTAGGGTGGAATTTGTGAATAAAGCCATTTTGCTGCAAAGACAATATATGTATAGTCTTCTGTGTGTGTGTGTATATATATATACTCCATGCTATTCTATTTTGTTTATTTATTATTAAAGAATTTTTACATTTACATATTTTCCTCCTCCTATTGTAATTTTTGGGGGGATTTGGACTGCTGATATACGGAGTATCATCCATTTTTCTGCTTACATTTGGTACAGGCACCGTTTTACATGGTACGGACCTCAGCACAGCTCCAGTTGTTCAGTTGTCTGTATTATGTGCATTTTTTTGAAAATTTATTGTATTTTTTCAAAGACTAAAATGTCACTGCTTATATTGTTGTATTCAGTATTATTAGAAAATATTTAAATTTTAAGTTTTTTTTTGTGTGCATTGAGTAAAATGCATAAACGCTCTACTATAACTTGCCAATAGAGCAAAAAAACCCTCTTCACACTAATCACTTAACCAGATTCATAAATGTTGAGAAATATGCAGAATGTATATATTTTTTTTTTAAAATTTGATTAATTGTAACAAATTTACATAATTTTTTTTTTCTAAAAGAGAAAAAGAAAGATGCTGATGGTCATTAGCTTTGTATTTATTTCATAGACTGCCTGATATGAATTAAAATATCTTATGGATGGGTATACTAAATTAGTAGATTTATTCCCTGCTTTAGATCGTATTTGTGGTCCCTGGAGGCCATGAATGCTGCCTGAACAAGGACTGTTGGTTTCCATTCTTCAGATTGGCTCCATCAGACCATGAAGTGGGTTTTTATGAATAATTACCTTATGTGAATTGGAAAGTAGCCAGTTATTAAACAATAGAAATTGTAATCAAGTTCTCTATGTGTTTTCACTGTATTTTTAAATTTGACTTGAATAGGGTTAACTGCATAGCAGAATAAGTAAAAAGATATAGGTATTTTTTTTCAAAAAATTGTTTACTGGTGATTTTTGTCATTTTCAACTTTTACTTTGTCAATCAGAGTCTGTAATGTAACAGCATATTTAAATAATGGAACAACAGTACAACATTAGACAGTCACACACACACACATGCATAGAATAAATTGAACATCGGCAATGTTAATTAAATTGTTTCAGGTGTTCTTGATGTTCTTCAATTACACCACATCATTCCATCGCAAACAATTTTTATTCTAAAGGTTGTACGTTCAGAATAATCTCGAGGCACATTAATGTTGAACACCACTCAAAGTTGGAAGTAGATACGCTATCTGCTCTGTTACAGCTTTCCTTTTAATTATGCTGAATACTTATTGTTTATGAACTCGTGTGTTTACTTAATGGACATGCCAATTTTGCATGCAGTAAGTACCCTTTGACAGTGAAGCTCATCTCAAATGCAGATGCACACTTCTATCGTTATACCTAACCTGTTCTTTTGTCTTACTGTTGGTAATAACCATTTTCAAAATTGGTCAGTTTACAACCCTACTTTCTTATTTGAACATCTTTCGGGGGACCCTAAAAACTAAATCTATTTACAAATTCAGTTCTTAAGCTTAATAGTAAAAGGTAGTTCTGTGGATTAATAAAATTATCAAATAATTTTTCACTCTGATTCTTCTATTAATTAAACTAGTTTTAGTGCTTCCAACCTGTATGATTTATATGGTGCTTTATGCGACAAAGGATTCACTTCCATTTATTAATGATAGCGCACCAGTCATTTTGTATTTATACATATATACACTAAATTGAGCGCCACCCCTATATTTCTTGAAACTTTGTCATCAAATCCATTGTATGGGAGCAGTGTTTCAGTAAAGTGTTGTCATCCCATTGGCTGGTCTTCTTGGGATGTCTAGATTGAGGGTGAGTGGCAATATCATTGACTTTCTTGTATTTAGATCACAAACAGCTGATGACAAACATTTAGAGCTTTTCTTTACCTCATTGCCAGTGCCAACCACTGATAGGCTATAATGAATGGTAACCAAGACCACTGGACACTGTAGGTCTGACATCACAACAGATCTGACACTGAACGTCTCTTTTCTTTGCACGGAATCGCCTCCCTACCTAATGGACTTAAGCTTCCTCGTCCTTTTTGCCTTTAGAATCAGACTAGGTTTAAAACAAATTAAAAAACAAAAAACAAAAGTACCTTTTATGCAAATCAGATTTTTAAGAAGTTAGTCACGTGGATACTTGAATTTACCATTTAAAAGAGATTTTTTTTGTTATCCCTGCTTTGAGTTGTAAATGTCTTCCAGCTTTGATGTTAGAGACATTTAGATTATATAACACTACAGCCCAATCTTGCAGTGTAACTACTATTCCTATTGTTATTTTTCTTGCCGAAGGTTCATATAAAACAGCATTTAGGGTTGTTTTGTTTTTTTTAAAGCTGTGATGTGACTGAAATTCAGTCATTTATACTTTTGTTTTTATCTTTGCAATCTAGTGATTTTGACAACTGAATCAACTGCCAAAACATCTTTAGTTTTCTTTCACGTATCAAAATTCGACAAAAGTTTTAATCTCATGATGCATGCGCTACTGAATAAGCATTTCTACAGACTTATGTTAAGTAAATATATCTATCTATATATATATCCTTTTAAAATAATTAATAAAGTGACTATTATGCAGATTGGAAACAGAAATTCTTGATGTGTGTTTTTGATAGTTTTTTTTTCCTTTTCTGATCTGTACGGTGCCAATAATTAACTTTGTACCCAGGTCATTGCATACACCTAACCACGTGACACATTTTAGCAGAATAACTGCCCCCCCTGTATTTTTTAATGCATAATTAACACCAAAATGGGTCTGACATTTGTACTACAGAGTCCTCTCCCACACACTTCTCTTTCTTGAATTAAAAAAGAATCCTTCAAATATCTTCTCCCTCTGTAAGGGGTGCCATGACAGCAGTGTTATTTCAGCCAGTCTCTCATTCATATTAAATGAAGAATGCTGGGTAATCTGTGTCTCAAACATGGTCTCCCTCCCAACATAAGCACAGGTTCTAAAATAAACTATAATTATTTTTTTTTTTGCTTCATTTAACATGAAAGTGTTTTTTTTAAATGTCCTTTGTACCTTCTCATTGTTATGATCGTTTAAATATTCCTTTGGCCATCTCACATCCATTGGTTGCTCTGTTGGAGCTTGATCTAGTCTGGGAGAATCTATAGTTGACTGGCTAGTCCCTAAAGTACCTGGAAAATCCCTATAAAATACTTCATTTTTCAGATTGGGAGAGGTTGGAGAAGCCATTCTAGAGGAATGTGCCAAAAAAGGATTTGAACTTGGGGCCCTCAACCTTAGCAGGTCAGTGGTATGCCGCCTTCACATCCATCATAGCTGGCAACACTTGGTCCTGTTGGCATTACCAGGTCAGCAAGTGTATATGTGAACCCCCTGCTTTCAGTCTTCTAAACCAAGTGGAGCAGAGCCAGCCACACACCTAGTGTTTGAGATTACAGTTTGGTATTTTCAACATTTACTAATTAAAACATCAATAGGTGAAGCCTACCCCCCCCCACCCCACAAAAATCAAGTGGTTCTAGGATGTGTGTTTTGAAAAAGAACTAGCATGGATTGACTGAATATTATTACAAAGAAACCTATGACGCTTATAGCTGTAATGCTGGTGAACCAAGCAACTTTTGTTGGCAAATCACCTGGACTGACGAACAAAACTGGCTTTATATGGTGGTTTAATCACTTCTGACTGATGTAAGTAATAATGAAGCAAAACAAAAATCATGTGACCAGTTTATATTTTCCTGCGTCAGTACTTAAAATACATTTTTGAAGAAAAATATTACCTGATCACAAATAATCAGGATACATAGGTAGCTGTATTTGTCAAGCACCAGGTAGCAATAAAAGGTTCCAAGCATCCCCTTAAACGAGACCCCCCCTTTTTCTTTGGCTCTAAAAGCTAGATTATAAAGAAACAGATTGTAAAAGTAATTTACAAAATAAATGTTCCTTGGTTCACTTAATAAGAAAAGTGGTGCATGCACTTTGCTTTAACGTTTCAAAGGAATAAAAAATACATAGCGGCAAAAAAAGGGTGTACATAAATGACATCATGGCGTCTGTGATGAACTGACACGCACAACATGCTAATTCACCGGTGGGTTTGCTTGAAGGAAACAGCACAGCGTACTATCAACTCCTCCGATTACTTTAAAAAGGTCTTGCACAACATAGAGATTCTGAGGGAAAAAAATAAGTTACCCCCATCAGTTTTAAAAATTAACAGAGATAATTAATATCCAACATATTTTTATGCAAACGAGTTTTAGGTTCCCTCTCTCTCTCATTGGTTTTTGTAGATAAATGTAAGTTACCTGAAAGAAATCTCATAGGATCAACCCAAAGATTCCAGCCTGTTGGTTTCCCAAAACCACATTAAATATACAAAATTAAAGGGAAAAAGAAAAAAAAGATTGTATAAAAATAATCCAGCTTTTAATGCCGTTTGTTGTACAAATCGATTTGACTGTTTATAGATAAAAATCACAAAGTACCAGACTACATTCAATCTCATATTTGAATTTAAGTGTGGTATGCAATCTTATCTTACTGATATAAATCTCATGACTTAGTGTTAGCTAGCTGGGAGTTAATTAGGTAACAATGCACTGTGAAAGACAAAGGTCTGTCTCTTTTTTATGATTGTTTTACATTTTTGTCCAATATTTGATTGATTGCATCCAAATTCTTAAACAACAGAGAAAGAAAACGAGACAATTTAAGGTTTGACTTTACTATAACATTTCAGTATGGGTAAATATCTATTATAACCATTTACAATTGCGTGCATTAATACGAATGAAAAATTACAATATTCCCCTACTTCCAATATTATTGTACATTTCTGGAATATCATATAGGTAAAAAAATTTTTTTTAAAACATTTTTAGTAGTGATAGTCCAAAGAGGATTGGAGTAATATAACCCACTGAACACAGCCAATTCAAATCTTTCACATGCCCTCTTGTATTTAGTTGGCTATGAGATCTTTCATTACTCTTTTCAAAAATATCTCCCATCTATTAAAATTTTTTTTTTGCCTTTCAGATGTTAACTAGTTGAATATCATTGGTGGACAGACACATCAGAAAATTTTTTCTGCCTGTGAATATGTCCATAGCACATCTACTAGACCAAACTGTTTAGCAGCCCCATTGCTGTAAAGTAAAATAAAAGTCTATGCTACAGCTGATAAAGGGGAGGTGCTGAGACATAAAAAATGAACCTACTTAGCTCTGGTGGGCTGTGTTCTGAGAGGATGACACCAGACATTTCCAACAAAGAGGGAAAAGGAAGCTAATATAGCGAGAGAAGAGTAGAAAAAAAACAATATAGGCAGACAACTCCTGAAGCTAGTTTCTGTGTTCTATAATGGTGCATTATTTAGCAAACAAATAGTTTCAAAACTTAAAAAAAAAAGATTACCAAAGATAAAATAACAAGATGATATCTTTTGAGAATGTGTCGTCATGGAATCTCTCAAACTAGAATAGATAATTTGCATGCACATTGAGTATAATGTTAAATACCTTCTAAAACCAACTTCCCATTGGGTAAAACAATAAATAGCCAACAATATTATTTAAATAATATACACATTTAAAAAGTTAAAATCAACAGTTCCTTGAAGATCATTAGCTTCACAGCCTAAAATTAGGCTTTGAAAATTAACATTTTGGTGAAGTTGCACAATCTTTGATTCATCACGTGTACTAAACAACACATTTATTCAAGATGCAGTCTTGAGAATCTCTCTTCACGACAGCAGCAGTAATTACACATGGAAAAATGTGAACATTTCTCCAGTCACTTAAACTCACATCAAAATATCATCACAACTGTAATTTAAAAGCCTGATTCAGGCTGAGAATTACTGGTATTACAGACTTCGGGGGCAACATGGCGGTACAATTACATGCACCGAAAGTTACATCAAAACACAGACCTTTGCGTTATTCACATGCACCACATTTCTCCTAATGGCAAATTTAGGAAAAAAAAAACATTCATGTTATAGAAGTAGCCTGTGAAACTATATAGTCATCCTATGATGCAGACATTGCTGAAGGCTCCAAACCTCTGCTCTCTCTCATTTGATTTGAATAGTGGTGTAGCTTGTACGGTTTTATGTGATAACCTTATGAGGATCCAATGCAAATGGCTAAGTAGGATAAAGCAGCAGCAAGCCAGCCCCTTGGCCAATCCCTGAAGGAGGCAACCCCACCGTTAAGGCCAGATTTCTACACTAAACATCTAATTCAGCTGTTAGGTGGTTCCTGCAGCAGATGAATTCAAATCATGGAAAAATCCTTATGGTTACACAAATTCTGGATATAGAAGTTAATTTCTGTCAATTTAATTGTGAGAATGCAAATAAATTTCTGATGTATGCCTGGGTTTCCTCTCAGGACAGTGACTGTGCTCTCTAACAGTGTATCGAGCAAATCTGAGGGGACCAAAAATTGAGGTAAATTAGTGTTGCTTACCTTTTAACTGGCTAGTCAAAGTGGAAACATTAAACACAAATTGATAGAATAAAAGGACAATTTTGTATCCAACTGTTACAGCCGTTTGTTTGTCGTTTCCTTCATCTTCCAAGACTTTAATACAAATACTACTCATCAAAGCCATTTCAGTTGCTGTCGTGTTCAACCTCGGCAACAACTGACCTTTGAGAGAACATCAAGCTTTTACGCCAGGTGTTCTTTGTATGACAGCAAACAATAACATTGGGAATTTAATGGAGGAAGACATGATTCTGCAACATTCAAAACAAGTGACACCCGGCTTGGATACATTTTTCAGGACACCAACAAACTCAAGCCAAGTAGGACAACATGGACATCTTTCTCTCTCCCCCCCTCCCTATTGACAACCCCATTAGTCCTTTTCTCTTTCACTAAATAAATGAACTGTCTGAATTAAAATAACAAGCAAAATCAGTTACACTTCTTCATTTGTACTTTTACCTAAGCCTTAATTGGGAGACTGGAAGGTTGCATCCTGCTGTTCTCTGAAAAAAAAAAAATTCCAAGCTCTAAAACCTCTTGCTTGTCCCTGCTTGTGGTAGCGTTAGTAACGAGCGGTAGAAGGGAGCTGGACTCCAGTTAGCCGGAAGTCTTTCACAGACAGCAGCAAATCAGCACCCCATGAGAAATTTTATAATAATGCCATAGTTTCATTTCTAACCAGAAACTACACTACAGCTGCTTCTCGATTTGTGCACGTTTTTCTTTCCAAAATGTATTTACACTGTGTTTAATATGTATAGATGTGTATATATACATATATATATATATTATATATTTTTTTTTTGTGTGTGTGTACACATGATGTCAGACACACACACTTTGGTAATGATGCAACTATAAATCAAAACTTTACTGCTTCTGTAAGTTACTTCATCCAGACTTTAGAGTTGCCACTAAAAATCTGCAAATGCACATACTTTCATCCATCCAATCTAAGGGTTACAAGTTTTACATTAGGGGCTGTCCCCCCCAAGATGTGTCTGCTACTAAAAATAATGCATGGCTATTAACTAAATGAAAGCCATCAATTCCTAACACTGTATGCGCTTGGCATCAAAAGGATCCTGCTTTAGCCAAGATCATCATCATCATCAGGTGGCCACTTACAGCCTAAGACGACAAATGTTTATTTTCCACATGCATGAGAGAGTAATCAGTAAAATGGAAGGGATGGAGATTTGATGATGATTAAAAATGTAGAAATTAAATCTGCTGACGATCATTTTCCAGTGGACCTTGGTTAGTCTGCTGATATTATCATTTCTTTCATGTATATCTGTCCTTCACTCTTGGATACTTTGTACCGGGCCAAATCTTTCCTTGTCACAATACCCATAACCTGAACAAAAACCAACACATATTCATTAAATAGGGAAACGCTTTTCTTAAAAATAATAATGCCTCGTCCCCTCCCCTTTGTGCTTAATAAGCCGGCTGCACGTCTTGTTCCCTTATTCAACTCAACTCTATTTAGCAGCATGGTTTTACATTTTGTGTAGTATTTCTCTTGTATTGTGTGCCAGCACCGAATTTTTTAATGTTAGGGGTGAATTTTAAACAATCTTGTATAATTTTCATATCACCATTTTGTTTCCCTTCTTTCTTACAATAAAAGTTTTCCCAACTAAAGTTTAATACAAATTCCCTAAGCAGACAACTGTGGAGTCAACAATTGATGTAATATTCCATACTGTGCATAAATCTGTTTATTAGTGCATATATTCAAATGAATGTTTGAAAGCCCATGTGTATTAGTACCAGTTTGTCCACTTTGCCTCCTGCAGGCATTCCACCTTCCACCCATACTTTAATTAGAAGAGTTCCAGAAGCTTCTTTCATGGACTACCTAAAGTTGGAATGCATGGGAAACAGACCGTGTCCCCTGTCATGCAATCCCTTTTCACCCATCGAAGCTTCTGTTTATTGCTAGGGCCTTCAGCGGATATGGCAATCTGCATTTCTGTCATAGTTTATGTGGACTCATTTGCAGAAATAAAATTGTGAACCAGCAGCAGGCAGAAGAATTTTTTTAAAAATCTAAATGATAAAGTTATCTAGTGAGCAAAACTGAAGGGGGGGGAGGGAGAAGGCAAATTGGTTGTGTATTGGTAATTTTTTCTGCTTTTGCTTGTGCATATTAAAACCACAAAGGTCAAGGATAATAATGGACGCCTTGCCTTAAAAATTAAATAGTTTTACTCTCAATTAGCTTGATTGATTTCTGGAATTGGTTAAAATAAAAAAGGTATGCTTCAAACAAACAAATACAACCTGCATAACTGAACTACATGAAACAAAAGCATTAAGCAATAACCCAACAAAAAAAATGCAGTCCTTTCTAAACAGTCCCACACTCTCAGAATTTCTTACCTCATGATTTTCATTAATCACCACCAAATGTCTTAGCCCAAGAGCCCGAAACAACTTGAAAATCCTTGGAAAAGATGCACTCTAAAATATGAATGAATAAATAAAGGAATAAACAAATCTGGTTGATAAGGTAATCAGTTTGAAATTAAATCTTTCACAAGACTTTTCAATAATTGTTTTAATTTTATATTCACATCATATCACAAATTATTAGAACAACTTACATCTGAAATTGTGTGCGCTCCAGAATTCATGTATTTTAATAAATCAATTGTCATCTCTCTTTCACCAGATGAAATGTGGATTTTCTAAGAATTAAAATAAATAAAAATGATAAACACACACACACATATACACACAGAGTGAGGACATACAGTACGTGTTATTATCAAAATCTAAACAATATAAGAAGCTAGCATGGCACAGAGATAACTTGCATGCTTTATTTGATTTCACAAATATACTGTATACAAGATGTAGTCAAAAGTTTAGTGGAATAATTTTATTAAAATTAGAAATTAGGGAAAGCAGTAATAACTGATTGCACTTTCAGTTAAACTGAACTAGACTGTCTTCATTCTCTCTCTAAAAGAGATCCAGCATTGTCATGGCTAAACAAATGCTCATCCAATCAAAACCAGTTACACCTAGTTCACTACACCGCGATTTAAGATGAATAACTGAGGACATTATCCTCTAAAGCTCACGCAATATTACCACTGACATCGCAGAGAATACAATGCATAAGACAGCAACTTCTAAATGACATCAACAATTTCATGAAGACCAAGAAGATATAAGATGATGACAAGAGAACTGATGTCGCTGGTAGAAAAATAAAGTGCAACTTTCAGTTCAACTGCTTGAACAAAAGATTTTCAGTTGATGCACTTTGCTGAGATAAATATTTCTCAAGTTGCTATTTCATTATTTTATAAACACTGAAGATAAAAAGTGCACACACACACACACACAGTTTGCACCCATAGTGCCAACAGATGATCAAAATCCAGAGGTGAGATGCTGCAGATGACCATCTGACCAACTAACTCTCACAAGATCAAAACTCTGTGGATACCATTACCAATGGTAATGAATGAGATTTGGGTTTGAGCCCTGATGCAGAGTTCACAATAGAGAGGTCAGGGCAGAATTGAAGCTGAAGTGATTTCAGATGAAGACTTCCAAGATTGCTGGCAACATTGAATTGATAAGGAAATCTTCCAACCATTTTCTACTGTACCTCATATAAGCATAATTATATCATATCTTAATTGTAAAAATTAAATGTAGTCTCTTAAAAACAGATGCTTTGAAAAATTTTAGCTAATAATTAATTGACAGGCTATATATGGTTCACTTCTTAATTATTATATAAATGTAAGTTAAAAAATTATCTTCACTAGTTACTGAAAAAAATGTGGATATCTGTATAGAATAAATCTCACCTGGATGGGTGAAAATCGAGGATATTCCTCTCTGAAATCTCGACTCTGTAAATTCTTATTCGTGAGATCCAGATCTTCTCTTTCATTAAATGCCTAAAATTGACATATACACAGCAGTGGTCAAAAAATAGCATCACAAAATAATCCTGAACTTTCTGTTTAAGTGTAATCACACAACAACTGGTACTGTTTTCTTTCTGATTAATCATCAATCTATATATCTAGTTCTTTAGTCAGAACAATACTGCAAATTGTGCATACAATAAAGTTACTGCTTTGTTACTCTATAGTTGTATATTCACAAAGAGTTGCTACATGCTTACTACGGAGGCTCTTTAAATATTAGAGCAGTGCTTCATTGATTTTATGTTAAAACTTAATTTTATACTGCAACACAATGATCTCTGAGTATCTTGTTTAAAAACAAGGTGACATAGCGTACTGATTTATTATAAACACTAGATTTTTTACTTTTAAAATTACTATCATGGAGATAATAATTTATAAAAAGAAAGCATGAGCTCACCTTCAGTTTGAGAAGAACCAGCAACTGAGTTCTCAAAATAATCCCTCTGAATCTTCCAAAAGTTTGTGTTCTACCATCATCCTGAAGATAACAGAATTCAGCAAATACACGATTTTAATCCTTCCTTGATGCCATCTTCGAGATTTAGTTCTAAGACTGTTTTTTTTATCGCAGTGGTGTAAAGTGTTTTAGATTGTACAAGTAGCTTCATTTAAACAATTAAGGAATTTACTACTGGAAAAGTGCTGTATTAGTCACCAAGCCCCACACTCTTTTTTTTTTGCAACTAAAGAAGGTGTTTTAATTTAGCCACGACAAGAGGCAGACAAAAAAAAATGTAATGTGTCTTATAAAAGAAACCGGGAAATAAAATTCCCAATCAGCACAAAGTTACAGTCTGTTCGCACAACCTCTCCCCAATCCTGACAATTCTGTAATTAGGGGGGCTAGCAGACCAGTGATTAGCTACTGGGCTGCCAAGGCTGTCTGACCCCCAGAATAGCTTCTTTTCACCCTTCTTTGCCAACCTGTTGAGGGTTTTTGTCTCCCACATCTAAAAATAAAGATTTCTATGCTCAGGTTGTGCATAACTGTGACAGTACACTCCCCCCACACCAGGGTGGTCTCCCTCGTTATGACTGGCACGTGACAGAACTGACAATATCGTTACCGAAAAAAAAAAAGGAGGGGACCTGTTTCTCTAAAATCAAGCCATGCTGAAGCTGGCTTGTTAATCTCTGAAACTAATTTTTTCAAAGCTAAATATATCTGGAATTGAAATTCGACCAGAAAACAGGAAAATATCGTCATGCTGCTACTGTCTATAATTTTATTACAGAACAAGAAACCAAGACCCTAACCCTGGGCTACAGAATTATTATCTAAACACTTAAGCTTTTCTCTCTTCTTAAAGGGAATCTTAGTTTGTTTTTGTTTTTTTTTAAATTCAAAAAATTAACCCAAGTAAATGTTTGCTCTTTAAAAATGTTCTAAGCACAATCTTCTGAAGTTCCAAGAGATCTGAGCTGATGCTAGACTTCTAAACATGATGAAGCCACACGAAACATTACCAAACATTGTCTTGGGTCGTAATTTCTGACCACCGGAAAGCCGTTGTGAGTGTACAGCCGCAGAACATCCACAATTCTACCCACTGTTTCGATAGATCTGAACACAACAACAGGTTGACTCATTACTTCCCTAAAAGAAAAGACAAAAATCATGACAGATTTTTCTGCACACACAAATTTATGTAAAATAAATTTATTATTTAAAAAAAAAAACAAACAAACTTAATTTGAAAATATTCATGAATATTTTCAAAATATTATAATATCTATTCTTATTAACATATTTAAGTATACAGTATGTATTTAATGAATGCTTAAGATTAAATTACATTCAAGTGCAGGATCTCAAACATGCTGAGACTGATCCATATTGTACTGCTAAAAATATACATATAATAATTCATAAAATATATGCAATACCAGCCTTTCCCATTATGGAAAACTTAGGAAAAGGTATTAAGCAAGATTAAAAAGAGGAGATTAGCATTCAGAAGTTGTTACAGAAGGGAATAATGCAAATTCTGAGGATCAAACCTGAAAATAAGGCGCTAAAGCAGGATTCCACCATATTCTGGAATATGCTAAAAGTTCTGTTCAAAGCTGCCATGCAAAATGTAATTTTCTTGGAGATAAAAAAAAAAAAAGCATAACAAGAACCATGAATGGTTTGTGGATTGGCACAAGACAAGTGAAGTTTCAGAAAACTGGACTGAAGTTCCGACAGAACCCAGTTTAATGTATGATGTGGAATGCTGTCAACAAATGCTTCAGTTCTAACCCTGACAAGCGCCATCTTCCAAGAGATTTAAGTCTGCAAAGGATTCAAATTCACAGGCTTTTACAATGTAAAGAAATTACTTCTATCTTCCCTTCAAGAAAAAAATTCCTATATTATTTGCTGTAAAGAAATCAGTTATTTTCTTGGTTTGTGACAACACGCAGTGGCAAATGGAATTCAGCTGTGCCTCTATTAGCTTGGGTCCTTCAATTATACTACTTCACCAACTCGAGTGATGGGAAAGTTTATAGCAAGCACGTAGCACGCTCGGTCGTCAGGGCAGCAACTGTGGTTCCCTCCCATTTCACACTCTAGTTAAGAGTTAGGTATATTTAGACATGCATCAGTTTTGCACTGGCAAAAGGTTAACGCAGCACTAAGCAACTATTTCTGGATTTATGTATAATGTAAAAACTGGCCTCTTTAACTAACAGACTGTTTTATTCCAGTACTTCAAATGTTTTCAATGAAGATTTGCTTTTCCTTTTTTTCAGCCACAATCAGTGGTAGTGAACTGTACCCACCATTTTAGGACCCCTGATCTGTGTAATGTTAGCCAAATAAAGTAAAAGCTTAGGTTGTCATCCCCGCATGTAGTTAAACCAACTTCATGCTAACCATTAGGAAGGGTGTCAGCCCTCTGGCTAGGTGAATTACTGGCCTACACAGTTGAGACACCCTGAAACTGAAGCCAGGTAATATTCAGTTCATTAACATCCATGGAAGTTCCCTCAATGGTACATGCATAATACAAAGATTCTGCTGGAAACCCATTCAATGGAGTGGTACAGAAGAGCAAGAAGAAACCATACTACAGACATCTGCCAAATACACTCAGTCCGCACAAACTGAGGCCCTCTGCCACAGCAGGCCAGCAAGCTACATTATAAGAAACTACAGAACACCTCTTGTCCTTGTGCATCCACAGAAAACATGATAAATCATTTGATTCTTAATTAAAATACAAGCAAGCAGTGACTGCTTTAATATAAAGATTATAACCCAAAATTTTTAGCCAAACGGTTTACTATGATACATACTTGGCAGAGATGTTGTCGGTCATGTGTGGTGGCTCCCAGCCGAGGAGAGGTACACATTGGAGATGAACATGCATATCATAGATGCCCTGTAAAAGAATGAGAAAGAATTCTGACTACTCATAGCAGTCACTTGAACCAACAAAAAACAAACAAAAATAAATGTCAGAATATTCCCTGTAAAATAGAAAACTAAAACAGCAAGATACAGTAGTTGGAAGTAATGAAGTATGGAATACAATCCACGTATACTGAATACATTATTGGTGGTGAATGGCTGAGTGCATAATGTACTGGGCTGCTATGGCAGAGGGCCTGAATTTGATCCCTGTCAGATATACTTCCTGCTATAACATGGGTTTCCTCTGAACACTGGTTTCCTTCTGAAGCCAAAAGAAGGAATTATAAAAAGGAACCTTCTGTTTTCTGCCTCCATAAGGTGTGGGAATGGTAAAACCTATTTAATGGTAACCATGATACAACACAACCTCATAAGATGTTTACAGTTGAAGAATTATAGTTATATAAATATCATTCGAAAAGAAAACAATTATTGGTATTGTTTTGAATTGTATTTTGACAGAATTCTTCCTCAGAAACAGATATCTTTTAAATAAATAATTCTTTATTAGCAATCACTTGACATGAAAGTTTAGTATTTGTAAAACTTTGTGAATGTGGAATATTTTTGTACAGAAAATTCTTCAAGAAGTTTTGAATTATATTCATGCAATTTACTTCATTTTTATTTATTGACTGTTGTTCCTGTCATGAGAAGATCAGCAAGACAACACAAAGAAAAAGATAATTCTCTAGAGCAGGGGTACCCAAAGTGCGGCCCGCGGCCAGTTTTTAAAAATGAATGGCGTGCGGCCCGCGGCCATATTTGTGCGGCCCGCAGTCTATTTTGTGATTTGGTTTTTATTTAAATCAGGTGTAATGAATAGGACTTGTCTTGAATCAAGTCCCTTCATGATGTACGTGAATTTAATCTTATCAGATTTAAGATATGCATGCATGCACTCAGAAAACTAATGCGGGTTTAAGCATGTCTGATCTTCATGTCTCGTATGCGTACAGCAGGAGCAGCCATTATTGAGTTCATTTGCGCAGGTATCTGTGTCTACTGTCTGTGCGCATGCTGTGATCAGTGCCGTGGCCCCATGAGACATGAAAGAACATGCAAATCATTGGACAAATCTGGAGCTATTTAAACTAAACCTATCAAGAGAGCCACCAAATTGCTCAGTCTGCCTTTCTTATCATGACGGAACCAAAAAAGCGACGACTTGAAGAGGAGTGTCGACGATTTCAAACCCGATGGACGGAAAAATATTTTTTTGATCTCATCAATGGCAAGTGTGTTTGTTTAATCTGCCGGGATCCTATCGCCATGAAGGATTACAATTTGAAACGCCATTACGAGTCCAACCACAAGGAGTATTTTCTTCTCGAAGGTTCCGAACGGATTCAGCAATTGAAGGCTTGCCTCAGCTCTCAACAACAGCTCTTTTATCGTGCCGACAAAAAACAGCAAAACGCCACCACCGCCAGTTACGTAGTCGCTCAACTCATAGCACAGCATGGTCGACCGTTTGCTGAAGGTGACTTCGTTAAGGAGTGCATGACCAAGGTTGTTGATATACTCTGCCCCGAAAAGCGTCTCGATTTTGAGAACGTTAGCCTATCCAGAAACACAATAATGCGCAGGATTGACGACGACCTGTCTGCCGATGTTGCTAATCAACTCTCGGAGAAGGCTGCAGAATTTGAATTTTTTTCAATCGCCTGTGACGAAAGTAATGACGCTACTGATACCGCTCAACTGCTCATATTTTTGCGAGGCGTTGATAAAAACTTTTCCATTACGGAGGAGCTGCTCAGTCTTACCAGCCTTAAATCTACAACTACAGGCAGAGATATATTCGATGCTGTTGCAGCTGCAATCGACAGTATGGGCCTCGATTGGGCAAAGCTGTGCGGGATCACAACAGACAGAGCTCCAGCCATATCACCATGCTATTATAGTACATACACACCATCCAATACGTAAACCTTATGCAATGCTAGAACAATGCCACCATATTTAGCCATTTAACTGTTTTTTGGATGTGTCCTATTTATAGGACAGAGGGTCTCAGTGATGTGTGCTTTAGTTCAGCCCGTCGACCTGTCAAATTTTGTGCATGCGGCCCGCGGCCAAAAAAGTTTGGGCACCCCTGCTCTAGAGCATTGAAGTTACTAACAATATTTTAAAAGAAAAAACAGGTTACAGTTGATTTACTTCCAAAGCTATATGAAGTAAAAGTTCACAGAATTTAGAAAAACTAAATTTAGTTTGTTTGTTTTCTAAGTTGTTAGTAATAAACTACAGAATTCCCCAGTAGTGCAAGTATGCTCCAAATTTTAGCATCAGATTTTTCATTCTTTAAAGAGTGGATGAGAAGTTTATTGAATTAACTTCTAATCCTGCTCACAAATGCTAGCACAGTAGTTAGAGGACACAGAACTAATTAACTACTTGTACTAATGCACAAGAATAAATTTTAACAGTGCAAAAAGTGAAACATTTACTCCAAACAGGGGTATTAGATGAAACAGATAAATGCTGTCAAGTGGTTCTGCACTTTACTCCATCAAAAATATGAAACTATCTTTATCATAACATTGGAGCAGATTAGGAGCATTCACCACTTTCTACCCAGATATAAAGAACCAGGAATTTGTTCAAATACAACTAAATTTTGAGCAGAGAATCAGGCAAATTCTGAGAATTAGTGATAAAGTAGATGATGAAATTTCAATTTAGTAAAATGACTGTCAGCAAAGCTTTAGCAGTGAAGGCAAGGTATTGTTAGTAAATCACCTGAATTTCAAAGGCAGAAGAAAAAACAAATTTATTCCACAGAAAGTGAAAAGAGAATCATTTAAAATAGTGCAATTGTAAGATTTCTTCTCAGTGTATCTTAGTAGACTGAGTGCTGCTATGCAAATAAAGATGGTTTTCAAAGAGGATGAGGTCATACATGGCTCCCGTGCATGGTGGTCCAGTGATCAGCTTCCTGGACTGCTAGTTTAAAGGCCAGAGTTCAATTCTCCATCAGGGTCAGCTGGGTCTGGCACACCACTCTGGCATCGCTTTATCTCATCCTCCTTCACCAGCCAGCCAGCTGTGGGGAGGGGTTCATCCCATATTTTAAAATGAAGAGTTCTAATATGGCCTTTTGTCACATGACTGCATTCATTGAATAAAACAAAGGGAAACCACCCCAACTATTTATCTCCATGGTACGAATGGCTCTGAGCCCTAAAGTTGTGGACGGCTCTGTCTGTCTGTCTGTCCACCTGTGCGTGTGTGATAGTTAGTTTAGTTAGTTAATTGTTTCATACATCTCTGTCCTTCTCTTGTGGTTACACTGGAGTACCCCTTCCCCCGGTACACTGCGGCAGCAGTGCCCATGCAGGATCAGCTGAAGAAGGTTAAACAAGCAAAAAGAAAAACTGCACTAGAATTACCTCATTAAAAAAATCCCCGACCAGCTTGGCTACAATAATAGTGATCATAATCGGCAGGCCAAAGGTCAGGTTCCCAGTTGCTTCAATGATAATGACAGTCAGGCTTATAGTCATCCTCACAACGCCACCTGCATACAAGTTTGTTTTTTTAAGTTTAGAAAAGTGGTGGCTAATATTTTAGTTTTGCATTCAAAATACCTCAGGCGCGGTGCGCAGACAGAACTTTCATTTAAAATATGATTAAAAAAAAATATTAGGAAAAGGGATAAAGAAATAGAACGACAGAGAACAGAAATAAATTGACAAAGCAGATTAATTCAAAACAGAGATGAGAGTCAATGGAGGATAAGCTTACAAAAATTAAATGAATTCCAACAATGAATATTTATGTGCAGATAGAGAAAATACTGAGCAGATCTTTTAAGAACTTATGCTCAAAACAGTTATTTTAAAGAAATGCACACACACGTTGTTAAGGAACAATATTTTCAGAAGGAATTTACTCTCATGAGTTATTTTCTGGGGAAAAAAAAAAAAAAAATCTAAGAACCGTAAAATGTTCACAGCTGATAATTTGGTAGAGACACTTGTAAACATAGATATAATATTCCAAGTTTACACGCAGCAACTTTCCAGAAAACAGGTGCTTCAGCGCCGGCCCAATCCTGATAAACCTGGCGAATCTGGACCGGAACAAGATTCTAAGCTCGATGTCATAAATTTAAAGGTGGACACAATTTTCAAAATTTAAATAAATTAAAACATGGATAAAGAAAATAAAGTAAAAAAAAAATGACTGAATTTCTCAACAGCAAACAGAAATAATCATTAAAAATTAAAAATACTTATACATACCTAGCTGAGCAGCTGCTCCTATTAGGGCATACTTTCCAGGATCTGCCCACATCTGAAAAATGAACAGAAATATACATCAGGACACTTCATTAACACATTCTACACAACATACTTATTATTATTTGTTTAAATAAGCAATTCATGTGACATTCTCAGAATGGAATTATTTCTAGTATGAATATTGTTTTTGGATAAACTTCCATCATTGTAAATGCTATCTTTGGTTGCTCTGCCGGTGCCATTATTTCATGAACTTTACAAAATACAAAACAAAGTCAAGTGCCCTCACAGCGTTAGGATGGGCAAACTTCACAACCAGCCCAACTATTCTTCCCCAAGCCGCTCCAATGAGAATACATGGAATGAACAGGCCACTTGGAACACACAATCCATACGTCCAGCAGGCCATTAGGAAATATCCCACACTACACAAAATAAGTGTCAGCAGTTTGTAAGAGCCTGTGTAAAAAAAAAAAAACAAAAAAGCAAAACAAACAATCAATGGCAGGAAGATTTCCAAACTAGCGATACATTGATGTTTAAAATGTGTAAAAGTATATGGCACATACAGAACATGCAGCTATGCAAACAGATATATTACTAAAAGTTAGGATTTGCTAGACGCTAATAATTTGTGCATGTGAAAATAATGACCATGTTATTATTTCAGTTCATCAAAATTGGCTGACTTCTCAAGACAGCTGATGGTAAAGCAGCAGTAGAACAAGGAAGAGAACTCCGCATGTTAAAATGCCATTTTGTTTTTGGTTCTGCAATAATTATAAATCCTTTAAATGCAGCAGTGCAGTGGTTGAGTCACAGATTGCTAGACTGCTCGATTTGGAAGCCTGACTTTGAATCCAGGTCAGGGCCAGCTCAATCTGGCATTGTATCTCCATGGTTTCTCTTCGTTCCTCACTAGCCAACTGTGAGGGCTCCCTTCAGCCACTCCATTTCCTCCTACATCTGAAAACAAATTCTAATAAGGATTTTCTGGGTACTTCTGGTGAAAGCTCCACAGGTAACTCTTGCACCCCAACCAATGCTCAAAAGCCGTTGTAAGAAGGTAGATGTCCCTCACCACTTTCCCTTCTGGCTCACTTCCGCAGAGCAGGTGACGTAGTATACCACGCATCAATAGCATCCTCTACACTTGGGTGTTTGTAGAAGTTTGAACTTTAGCGATGGAGAGTTCCCAAAACAGTTTTATGAAAAAATTATTTTGAAAAACAACAAAATCCAAAGAGAAATCGCTTGGTTATTTATACTTACCGTCTGTAAATAACTAAATCAATAACGTTAACAAGGACAGCTGCTATTTTACATCTTTCTTTTTACAGGTATCAGTTTTTGAATAAATTACACTGGTCAACAAAATTAAATGTATTATACTCATTATGAATGCAAACCAACTTTTTTTGACTAATTTTTCATGCTGATTTCAAAATTTCACTCCATTTGTATGCAGCACGTATCAGTTTTTCAGTAGATGCATGCAAATATTTACATATTTGTATATATGACATCATTAACGTAATAAATAAGGACATATTATTTTTAGAAAGTAAATGAGTTTATTGAGTTAAAAATCATCACTATCATTCTACAAAGAGTTGAATACACAAAAAAATGGGTCAGACAAAACAGACAAAGTTAGAACAACAGAGTTAGAAACATTGTGATTTGGATTTCCTGCGGTGTTCCTGATCTGGTTGATCACAGTAAAGTGTCCAGCAGTACTGTCATTCCAGAAGCCTTGGTACCGTTTCTCCATAGCACTAATGTCCTGGTGAAATCTTTCACCATGTTCATCAGACACTGCTCCAAGGTTATCTGCGAAGAAATCCAGATGGGAGTCCAAGAAGTGAACTTTCAGTGACATGAGACAACCCATTGCTGAATAACATTTCAGAAGATTCTTGATGCCATCCTTGTAGTCCATTGCCTTCTTGTTGCCCAAGAAATTCTCACAGATCCAATTGAAAGCATTCCAGGCAGGCAGTTCCAGTTCATCCAGTGTTGTCTTGAAGTTGACATCTTTGAGTACTTCTCTAATTTGGGGTCCGACAAAGATACCCTCTTTCAACTTCGCCTGTGTGATTTTTGGAAACTTTTCTACAATATACTCAAACCCTCTGGCATTTCTCTTCCCTAGTGACTTTACAAACTGTTTCATCAGTCCAAGCTTTATGTGCAAAGGAGGCAATAGGACATTACATGGATCTACAAGAGGTGTATTCTTGACGCTAGACAGTCCTGGCTGGTATGATGTTCTTGTCTGCCAGTTTGATTCCGAATAATGTCTGTCAGTTGCCCAACTATCCCATACACACAAGAAACAACAGTATTTTGTGAAACCTGACTGCATTCCCATTAACATTCCAATGACTTTTAAATCTCCACATATTTTCCATGAGTATCTTTCATAGGCAATGGCATGAAGTAAAAGTTCCATATTCTCATGGTCTTTCGGCTCCCCCTATATCATTGGAATGGCAAAAGGCATGGACTTCTTCCTCTTATTGAACCAGTCACGTAAGCCATTTGAGCAAGCTGAGCCAATAAAATGTGGTGCCAATAACTTGTCCTGATCTCCAAGAGGACAGTCAAAGTATAGCTTATAAATCTTCTTGATCTCTGGTGTTATTGTACGTTTTTGAGCTTTCACAATAAATTGTCCACAGACATAACAAAACACATCAGGAGGATTTCTACACTGTCTTTACATTGTTAACACTGTAAAAAAGTAAGGAAATAGATACAAACGGTTATACTTATATTGAATTTGAGATGATGGAATATTTCATCAGACCAATTATGACTGGACAATTTGAGATGTTGAAATACCTATTTCATCAGACAAAACTTGATTGGTTAAGTTAAGATGATGAAATATTGCATCTGAACTACGCAGCAATGAATAATGTAGTTTATTTTAAAGGTATGTTTCCATGATGTAATAATGAAATACATGCATACACATCATTAATTGGAATTTCTATATAATGCATGAGCTAAAACCAAAAAACTTTCTCATCTTGAAAACTGTACGTGATGTCAAAAAACTAATTGTATATTTGAGATCGGCATTAAAAACTACACTAAGTACATCTTGACATGTGCTTGATGAAAAATACTTGTTGACCAGTGAATTATTAGTTTCAATATTCAAAAATAGCACAGACGGGGATTATATTGGATACATACCAGCTTACATTTATATACTAGGGGACATTAAAAAGTAATGACAATTTATTTTTCCAGGAACATTTAGTACACAAACCACTACAATTTATGCTGAAGAGTAATCTGAATGTGCAGCATGATATGAGATTTTTTTTTGCCCTCAGTCACCAGAACAATTTTTTGCAATTTTTCCATCACCAAACAGGCAGTAAAACATGGCAGACAATACCTCACGGGTTTGAGAAACTTTGCAAATTCTAAAGAAAATTTCAGTTCTTCTGCTTATTTTTTTTGCACTGCAGCATAATTAATATTTTTTTTTTTTTATGTAGCCACAGTATGACGATTCCATCTGATGAGCTCAAGCCTGGCGCTGTTATGGCCATTGGCCAGCTTCTCGTTGTTGCACTTTCTTCTGACTTCAGCTTTTTTTTAGATTTGAAACTGCAACGCCATCTAGCGACTCATCAGAGCAGCACAACACATAGGGTAGCTTGCAATGCTTCAGAGGAGACAACTCAGTAGCATTACTTCTGAATACCCCCCCCTGTATATGGTGGCAAAAAAAAAAAAAAGAGAGAAACTGCAAGCCTAAAATGGCAGCTGAAAATCTCCAAGAAAGCGGAAATGCCAGTAGAATGGTTTTACCTGGCTCTTCGTGAAAAAGGTTCTTGACAATCTTCTCTGGTGTCTGGAAGAGCATGGTTGCTGTGGCACTGTACTGACCGTCTTCGCAAAAAAACTTCAGAACAAGAAAAAAAAACAAAAAAACAAGCAATAGAAGAAAGTAAAATCCTCATGAAGCACAAACAAGCAATAGCACACCTAAAAAACTTTAGCTTCACATAATTTACCTGCACAAGGTAATTAGGAGGAGAAGCCTTCATTGGCTGGCAGTCATTACTAAAGTAAATAGTCAAGAAGTTAATGGTGGTTGTTACTGCAGCAACCATCATAGCCTCGAAGACAAAGGCAACAAATAAATGGATGTATCTGAAACAAAAAAGAAAAAAAATTAGTTGTTTTCTTTTCGTCGTCTTATAAACCAGAGAAATTTCGTGACTTTACATTTATTTCTTTTTTTGGTGTTATTAGGATATTACACTGGCCTCTCAAAGAAAATTTGAGAGATAATCTATATGTATTAGCATCATTAAACAATACTTCCAATTCATGCTATTAAACAGCCAATGATAATTTTAAAATTCCTTTGCAGTTAAGACTTTCTTCTTCATTTGAGAAGATAGATAGGAATTAATTTTTTAATGTTTACCTCGTGTAATCAGACAGATTCTCAGTAATTCTGGCTGTGAATGAGTTTTCTAAGCTATGAGCTTTAGTTAATAGATTACAGTTTCTACTCTTTGCCGGGTTGCAGATGGAATTTGAGAAATTATAGAGTTTATATACTAAAGAAATCCATTCCTACTTAAGCCTTGTTTGCTTGATCTTTTTTTGAAGAAAATCATTAGATTCTGACACCTTTCTTGGAGTTATTTACTTTCCAATTTTATAAAAAAATTTTTTTTTAATTCTCAAAATAAAAGAATATATATTTTAACCTAGAACAAGCAAAGTCAGTTGATATTCTCACCTGTAATAGTTTCTTAAAATATCTTTGTGAAGTGTTAACAATTACCCAAACAACTGGTCCACTTTTCTTAAAACGCTTAGTTTACAACTATCACCATTTTGCCTCCACAAACTATTTGTACATGAGGTGTTTTATGTTGACAAATTTTCCAGTGTTTTAGATTCAATTATTACAAAAAGCACTACCAGTCATAAGTCTGGAGAAACCATACAAAACTATGACAGTTCTCAACTATTTATGAAAGATCATAGGCGGTACCATTTCTAAAACTCCATCCATATCTCAATTACACTAATGCAGTGAAGAAAGGACAAGAAAAAGATTATTCAGTTGTTTCTCCACTAGACTTGATAACAGCCTGACACTACTAAGATTTTCAATGGTTATTCTTCTCCATTTCTGTCCACTGCGTTTGGAGTTGTTGCAAGATGATGAGCTTTTCTTGAACATTTTTTAAACGCGTCCACAGGTTTCCGATAAGCATTTAAGGAGCCACTTTGTGATTTTTTCCTTCTTTCTTCACACCAAACATGACCACTACTAAGCACTGCACTGTCTACTAATCTGTAACCTTCTTTGTTGTAATTTCCTTAATTTTCATCAGACCTCCTATACCATCAGCTAAAACAAAACAAAATGCCTTCCCTTACTTTTAACGAACCCTTAGCATGTTTCATGGTCCTACTAACATTTCTCATGGTTATGCCCAAGTGCAAACACATGCCCAGGAATTCTCAAACAGCCCTCACTCCACAGCACATTGTTCATTTATTAGACCAGCCTTTTTGCTCTACTGCAAAATCCAGTCTCCTTTTCCTCTTTATAAGGGCAAATATTAGGTCTTTTTGGTTGCAACCTTTTCTATCTAAACCACACTAATGTACTATTACTGACTGAAACACACTAAGCTCCTCTGCTTGTAGTACGAGAGATGCTTTCAAACAGACATGTTCCAATTACATAATCCTGCATTTCAATTGTCTCCATTGGTTATCCTAGCCCTGACTAGAGGCTGAACTTTTGCACAATAGTCCTTTAACGACAGCCGTGTGTCATCTAAACTCCTACATCACAGGTAGATTTTGGGCATCCTTTCGATGACGTAGATAATCAAATCTACAGGAAAATATCATAATTCTGAATTATAGTCATATTTTTTCTGTGGGTTCACAAAATTAAGCATAATAAATCATTTGTTATTAAATCAAGAGCTCAAGAAATCATTTGTACTTAAACGACATAATATTGCGACTTAAAGCCCACTAACTTCTTTGATAGTACCTTAGCATTTGGTGCTAACAGTGAACAGTTCACTAACTACTTGTGTCTGCAGAGTTCAATTATCAGAATATTTTTTAGTTATAAAGAACCTAGACAAGTATAAACCTTCTGTTGATCAGTTCAGATTTGTGGCCATAACTACAAATATAATGTACTTAAAATGAGGGAGGAAGAGCATTACCTCAATCTAAAAATTGTCAATTTGTGGTTTATATAGTTGAAAATAGCACCCAAAAGTCCACCTGAAATTAGATTTTTTTTTTAATGCTGCAAATGATATCACCATATTCTATAAAAAAAAATCTATTGTCATAAACTTATAACGATAATGCAATTATAGTAGCCTAAGTTTCAACCAGATAAGTAAAAATACAACAACAACAAAATAATTTCTACATTACATGAACACTTTTGGGGTTTTAATGATTAAATCTTAAAAATAGTTTTCTGCAATGAATGTAATGGAAAATAAAGAAACCTGAAAAATTCCTGCAGATTTTTGGAAATAAAGAACTTTCCATTATTAAAAAAAAAAGAACAGAAGAGTATTACAAAATTTGAAATACTATACTGGTGAGGTAGTCAATGGTAATAATTAGGATACAAAAAAGAAAAATTATAATTCCATATCAACATTTAAAAAAGGTTTGTTAAACAATTTTATTTTTAAGTGTTGAAAATGAAAAGTATTCAAAGAGTCTACAACATAAGAATCTTCTTTTCTCTCTGTTGAAAGTTATAATTTGCTGAGGTGAAAATTTAAATGTCTAATATCCTAAAGCTCTGGGATTAACAGGGAATCAATCAAAATTACTGGTGCACTGTAAATCAGATTTAAACACAAAACTCTTTTATATGCACCAAATAAATCATCAAAGAAGCCAGCCATCCCCTCAACCAAAACCAAGCATCTACCAATAGTGCTTGTTTTGAAAAGAGATTTTTTTAATTTTGAATTTTACATGAATGAACTTTTAAAATGTCAGTTCTACTCTTAATAATGGTGGCAATTAATTAGATCCATCTCCCAAACTAAAATTTAAAATATATGCAAAATCTAACAAATATAATAATTCAACAAGTTTTCAGATGGAAGCTTATCATCAGACAGAGAAAATCTTTTCCTATTCAATTGCTATCAAATTCATTTTTCTTTCTTTTTCATTTGTTACTATGCTTGGTGCCCCACTGCTCTTACATTTTTTTGTTTTTCTTTTTTATCTGATTGGCTGGTGTGTGATTAAGTGGATACTCACCTAGAGCTCCCATTGCTATGAAGATGATCAATTCTATACTTTCATACTTGTTGGACTGCAAGAAAAATTAAATCTCTGGAAATGTTCTATGCTGAAAATCATCTGTGGCCATTACTCAGCACTCCAGTGTCAGAGACATCTGTCTCTAAACTATACAATGCCACATCAGCGCCACGTAAGGTGATAAAGCATTTAAAACTGGTGAAAAGCCAAAAAACTAACTAACCCAAACAAACTACAAGGTAAGAAAAAAGTTGGCTGAAAACAAATTCCAGAATCATAAAAAAATGTACAGAAAATAAAGCTACATGGCTAATATACAGAATTCCAGTGCATTAAGACCTTTTATCATTTATATAATATATAGAACATTCGCAAAGAAAACAATGATAGATACCCGCAGTAACAAACTTGTTTTTTGATAACACAAATGAATGGAAAAAAAAAAAAACAGTTGTGCATTTAAATAGACTGACCACTTGGAGTCTCAATCAGTTCTGTTAGAACCCTAAATTTCGTTGTAAACCTTCCCTATTGGAAACATAGTGGAGCTGATGAACATTATCAGTTGTCTTGATTTGAAGTTATCTCCCCTTCCGGATGGCAACCCGATAGCATAATTTATAAAATCTATAATCAAATATACATCAAAACAATATGAACGTTATCGAAAAATGAATAAAAAAACAACTTCTAAATACTCTGTTTCGTAAGTTGAACTTGTAATCCAAAATAGCAATGTAACAGCTGGTGACCTTTAGTCATCTAATCTTCTTCATATTATATTTGTGCATTGCTATCAAATGTTTACTAAATCTGTATAAAGTACAGTCATTGTTTCCACTGTTATCTTCATTTAGATTATTAGAAATTACTGTATTTATAAATAGGAAACTTCAATTAATCCAAACAATAGTGTGTTTAGTTTTTTTTTTCATTAGAGTTTTAATGAACAATTGTTTTGTTCATACATCAATTTATGAATATATATCTATTCTATCTATCTCTGATGGTCATAACTTCCAACTCACTGAAAAATAGCCAATTTTTCCTATATAATCAAAAAATTCAAATTTAAAAACAGTTAGCACCAACATAATTATGACTGCTGGTGTACATGTGTGTCAATTAATACTTTCATTTACTGTAAACTCACATCAAATTTCCCAAAATTGATGAGACCTGGATACGACAGATCCCAGGGACGATCTTTGATGTAGCTCTGCACCACATTGAGAGTGAATGTTGACATCATTGAGCAAACAAACTGTAAGCATAAACAAATTTACAAGTTATACTATAACATCACTTCATAGTTGATGATAAAAACAACAATAAACAAACAAACAAACTGGCTTGATAAACAGATGAAATAGGAATATATTTAAATTACACAGGAACATATTAAAGAAACAGTTTTTGATTGAGAGAGATAATTTACTCCATCCCTACAAAACTCGTGTGTCACTGGTTAACATGCCAGTAGAAGAAAGAGTTAGGAAATTAAAAAAGAAAAATTATAAATATTTTTTAAAAGCAATTGAGATGGCTTAAGAATGAAAGTAAGGAATACTTCAACTATTAGTGCATTTCTAGAGGAAACAAATCAATTTCACTTTTTTTTCTTTCTTCAATTAACCCCTAAACCAACAAATTTGTGGTTAATATGTCCTAGTATATCATTTTCCTAAACTGCTAACATTTAGTGTTTCATTAAACAGAACACACTAAAAGGGTTTAGCCATGTTATCACTGAAGCACATCAGTTAGCAATCCAGATGGCGCATTTACATGGCTATCTTCTCAAGCTACATTTTGTCCACATCTTTTCACTGTATTTGGCCATTCTACATTAACTGTTTCCAAACAGGTTTCACATTATCAAATCATATGTTAGGTAAGGAATTAATTAAAATAATAATAATAATTTGAATGAGGAATAAGGATATTATATATATATATATATATGCATGCTCTGGATTTTACAAATAATAGTCGTTTAAAATCTGTAGTAGAAATGGGTATCTGCTCCCACCAATGTACCCAACTCTTTCAAACAACAATACTCTAAAATAATACAGCCATACAAACACAAAATTTGATAAAGTATATCTTTCTTTACTTGAAACAAATTTTACAAAAGAAATCAATGCACTGACAATAGTAGCAACCAGTCTTCCTTCTTCTATCTGGTAAAGGGAAGTTCATCCAAGAGAATCAGCCCTCATCTACTGTATATGATGTGGTACTATTACACCTCTGTACTACAGGTAATGTGGTAAAGAACCAAGCAATTTAAAAAAACAAGTGGTAATCAACATGAACAGAAGAGCAACAAAGAGTTTTAATTTTTACAGATCTCTGTAGGAAGCCTTACAATTCTCCATGTAAGTGCCTGATTCCAGAAACTCGCTCCTTCCTCTAGGCTGAACAATACCCCGCCCACAGGGGCTCCAAAGGCAGCTGCCACACCCGCAGCCGCTCCGCCAGAGACAAAGTCTCGCTTTTCGGTGTCAGTGCGGAAATACTCAAATATCTGAAACAGCAGCAGTCACATTTAGGTAAAAGGTGATGATTATTCTGTGTAAAAGCAGCCAACCAACAATGTGCGTGTTCAAAATTAAAAAGGGAGCAGAGATTCCATTGCAAAGCCATTATTTTTTTATGAAAACCTTCAGAATGTGTGTGTGTGTTTTTTTTTGAAGGGAGGGATGATGCTTAGATTTTAAAATAGCTCCAAAAGGCCAACTGTCTGTCCAAAAGCATGTAGAACTGATGTTAGTAAACTATCTTCATTAATAAAGTGTGGCGCTTGTCACAACTGTCGTCCACCAAATCTCTCGCTAACAGATGCTAAAAGATGAATCAACTAGCTCTTTTTTTTTTTTTTTTGGTCTGGAAACCTGAGAGTTCTCTCTTATTAGCATCCACCACTCAAAACAAATCACTCTCCACACCATTTTGAACATCTCGTAAAACGATAAAAGGGAGAAACAGGTGGCATTGTGGAAGATTTGCACTGAGGCATTTTATTATAATTCTTTGTTGTTGTTTTTTCCAATGACTTCAGAAATTAGTTGATATGACATGATGGTAAGATGTGAAACACTAAGGCATACAACTTTAATTAAAGCTGCGCAGAATAAAACAACATTCAGATAAAATAAATAAAAGTAAATAAAAAGAAATTAAAACTTTGGTTTTATGAAAAAACTGTCTATATACAGAAAATGAACATAATAGGAAAAGTGTTGGTGATATTTTAAAACAGCACAAGACAGTCAAATAAAATCCACAAGAGAAATATCATTACACTGTTGTTATTCCAGCCAGGTTACATAAATGTTCCTAGTATAATGCATAAGTTTAAATAATAATTATAACAGCTGCATTTTCTCACAAGTTTTTCAAGCTAATGTAACCTTTCATTTTTCAGAATTGTTTTTTCTAAAAAAAAAAAAAAAAAACTCATGGAAAATAAATAAAAAGTCTAGTATGTCTAGACTTTAAATTCTATTTCTCACTATGGCTGCATATTAATGATTGAGAGTTTTTAATTACAGTATAATTCTTTTAATCTGGCAGGTACTGAACCACATAGGAGCTAGATTGGGTAATGTGTCAGCTTATATAGACACAGCTAAACAATGGACATAATCTACCTATAATACAGAAAATCACAATCACAATAACTTACCTACAATAGCAATACAGAGTAAAATACTGTAAATATTACTCACCTAAATTAAGTGAAGAACGTACATACTACGGTAGGACTAAACAGTATAGTTATACTGTAGTGCTTATGTTAACAGAACACACTTCATTTCATGGCTGGTTGAAGGGCTAATCTTTGACAACAACACAAAATTTAAAGAAAAAATGAATGTTCATTGGAGAAAATATAAAGTGTTTTCACAGAGCATTAAATATCCAAACACATGACCAGCAAGCACAGGAAGGTCACTGGGTAGCAGAGCGGTGATGAATTACATTAGTTCAGACTGGCACCGGGTCACAGGTTGCTGGATTAAAAGAATGTTACTGTAATTTGTTATAGATGGTTCAAAGACACAAGAGTAATGAGATTTGTCAATTCCTAAACAACACACACACACACTCTCTCTCCCTCATATATATATTACAATTATTTGACTTTTTTCTTCTTTAAAAGAACAGCTCTAAACAAATCCTATTCCTGTCTGAAGTTATTACCTTTAAATCAAACTTCAGACTTGATGACCGACCCTGTGACACACCAGCAGCAAAAACTGCTCCAGAATGAATCATGGGACCTTCCTTAAAAAAAAAAGTAAGTAAGTAAACAGATATAAAAATATAAAAACATCAAAAGATAAGGAAAGACAGCAAAAGAAACAGTTAAGCATTGTCAAAAATACTGACAAGTTTCACTTACATAGGTTAGTTTGATTATTAAGAGAGATCAAAAACCTATTGCAGCTTATACAGAATTTCTAAGGAAAAGAAAGGAAATCTTGTAAAACTGTTTTATACTATCACTGATAACCACTGTTGATAATTGATTCTATTTATTTATAATTCTGTAAATTAAACAAAAATATCGGTTTGGCACCAACTTAACAAGCTAAATCTCACAGAATTCTACTCAATGGTCATAACCATCATCATCTTGAGTTGACATAGCTTCCAATTTCCTCAGTATAAGTAAATCTTTTCCCACTTGAATGAGGTAAATTAGTGAGTCTCAAAATAAACATTTACTGACAGGACCATTTCCCCTCATAGGATCCTACATTCCACTATCTTTGAACTTGTGCTCAACTTTCAAACTATGGATAACTATGAACACACATCCACACAATGTCAAGTATTCTGCCATTTTCCTACAGTCACTACAATAACCCTAACCCTGCTGGCAGATTTTTAAAGTATATGATCGTGTCGCATTATCTGCATGTTGACTTATCACTGCATGATGCATCACTGGTTATGGAGAAATGAGTCTGTTTAATTAATTGTGGAACAACCTCACAGAGCTGTTAGAAGATGCAACAACAAAAAGTCTAAGTTTACCAAGATACAACAAATCAGAGATTAATAGGTTTTATTATATTCACATAGATTCCAAGACTATAGAAAAATTATATAATAAATAAATATTCATCTAACTAATAAAATTTAGATTCATTATTACACAAATACAAGACAGAACTGTGCATTATCCACAATCCATAAGCTAAAATAAGATTAAACAAGTTTCAATACACAAACATTTAAGGAAAATTTCTAGCAATGTTCAATGTTCAGCTCAAGCAAAATGTAGCTAAAAGGTTTAGTGCTAAGATAACCCAACAAATTTTAAAGGTGATGAGACATCATGGACTACAAATGCAATATTGTTTAATTTTAAAATGCCAAAAGAGAATTGCAACCATGTTTAGTTTGGTGATGGAGAGATGAAGGATTTCATAATGTTGCATCGTGGGAATGTTTCTTTTAGTATTGCTAAAGAAATACTTATAGCAGATGCCATGCACACAACCAACTTCAATTACAGCTGACAAGTTATTTAGCTCAATTACAATTCAGGTAATTAAAATAGATTTTTTTAATACTAAGCCTTGCAGATAGGCACAGCTACTTTCTGTTTACATTCTCCAGTATCCCTCATAATTTTATATCTGCCTTTCTGATGTTTGAGCTAGGTAGACTTAATTTTTAAAACAGCTTTAAAAATCTAAATAAATTAGTCAAATCTTCACAAGAAGCACCCCTTCTTGTAAACAGACTTATGACATCACCAGCTAAGTTCTGCATGGGTAGCAAGTTCACAGACTTATTAGGTGGTTTCAACAGATGAAGGAACTAACCTTGCCGACAGCCAGGCCTCCTGCAACAGCACAAACCACGCCAATCACTTTGACAAACAGAATTTTCAGTCTCACTACACCGGGAATTTTTACTCCATTTAAAAAGCACTTTATCTGTGGTATCCCACTACCAGCTGCTACAGGCTGCAATGACAAATTTAATTTCAAATATTCATCAAAGTTTTATTTTAAGTGTAGACAAATAAGGAAAAAATTCTGTTAAAAAGTTGGGGGTTTTTTCTATGCTATAGAAAAATAAACAAAAATTGTTAATCATAATAGATGGGACTATTTTATTTACATTAAAATTAATCATAATAAAGGTGAGAGAGACTAAAAACAAACATAAGATCGTGGTCATATATTCTAAGACTCCACACATTTGGTTGATGCCGAGTTCTCGCTGTAGGGATATAAAACAAATAGTTGTTGTTCAAATGTAAGCTAAGGAATCCTATGGAGCTGCTATGGTGCATTGATTTAGATCACTGCAGCTCTTCTCCTACTGAACAAACAGAATAGACTCCCAGGGTAAAAGATCTTTGTTACAGCAAACAAAAAACAAACAAGCAAAGAACATGCGGATGAAGTTGTACAGAAAATCTTAGGATTCACATTTGTGTAGCATGCTTAATTTATGTGCATCCATCAAAGTACTGTAGCTACACAACATTAGCAGAGTTTTACATATAAATAAAATGTAAAGCAACTTACTGCAAAATAAACTGTGAGAGTGGTAGCAAGTATGACCAGGAACATGTTTATGGCAAGCCATGTGAGAAACGGTTCATACATCTTCTGCTGTTTTACTGAACTATCAACAACTGGGACCATTAAGGAACTGTATTTTTAAAGGTTTCAAATAATCTTCAAAAACTAATAGCAAACCTGTTAAAAAAACACAAAACTTTCAAAAATAAAGATCTAAATAACTGATGGTCCTTTACTTGCATTATTACCTGTGTAAACGGAAACAAATTACAAGGCTCTCCAACAATTTATTGGCATAAAAGTAAAGATAAAATGAAAACTGTAATTGCCCAAACAGTGAATATAATAAATTACATGCTAAAACGCAAGCATATTAGAATTATACAACAAAAAATTAATATCTTGCTTGCAGTCCTTTTGATTATGCAAAGATCCTCTACTTGACGTGAGACAAATTATGGAAACAAAAGTATATATTAACATTTAATCTGTTAAAGGTATATGCATTTGCTTGTTATACTATTAGCAAGCAGTAAATGACAATAATCAGATGAAAACACTCTCCTGAACCAATATAAGTAGAGTACTCTAATAAACAAGTGCAGGGCACTAACTGTGAACATTACTGCTGAGCACAGTCCAGTCTGCACTTTTATGGTTCCACACAAAAATATATCCAGTGAGGAAACAGTTCCTCAAATAAGGGCTTTAATTATAACTACACTGCAAAGAAGTGCCCTGTTTCAGTGGTATGATCCTAAATTTCATTTTAAAAATATTGGAAAAGCTGTGAATCAAACAAACCCAAGTGAAAAAGTATACTACTAATTCTAAGAGACAAAAGAAAGGGTAGAGAAGTTACAGATGAACTGTGCAATGGCATGAATGAATAAGAGAGTTAGCGCCTCACTTGTAAACAACAACAAAAAAAGATCTCGAAGAAGCAGTCTTAGTTGGATGGTACCAGTGGGTAGGTCATTATTAATATAAGAAACAACATGGCATGGGCAAGGAATCGCAATTAGAGCATTAAAAACTACAAAAATGTTTTACTTATGGTTGATACAAAATCTGGATTTCTTGGGTACAAGAAAGAGCCAATATTTTCAAAAACAAGTTGGTAAATGTCATATAATCTAGTGCATAAATAACTAAGACAATAAGGGATGGGGTGCATATCTGAGTGGATGAAAAATTGGTTAAAACTGATGGAGAAATGGATACTAAGTACAAATTCTTATTCATCACACCAGACCCATAGGAGTTAATCTAATTATTACAAGTTTTGTGATTATTATTACCTTAGTATAACAAACAAAATCCTGTACCTTCAACAGGTTAAATGTTAATACGTACCTTTGTTTTCAAAAATTGTCTCATATCAAATAGATAGACCATAGGTAGGTTTTGACAAAGAGAAATCAAGAGACCTTTAAATGGCTGCCTTGGTCATCACAGTCCTGAAGTGAATGTCACCAAGCATGTGTGGAACTACATGAATTTGAAAAATGTTCAAAGCCCTGGGTGACTTTCAGTTTTGGCAAAGTTGTAAAGAACACTTGGAATTATAAAGATTTTTTTAAAAAACAGAAGAGCTGTCCAACTGTATGCCTCACAAACTTTACAAAGTAACATGAACATGACTGCTCACAAAACATTAATTTTTTATCTAAATATTTTGCCATTCAATCAGTGCATTCTTTGTGTATGTAATTAGCATTTACGCATCTCTTCTGTTATGCAAATAAATTGTTGCTAGTGGATCTTCTAATTTGTTTCTATGTATTTTATGTCACAATAGTACTTATCAGGGTTGTAAATACAGCGAGATCATTTGAATTCATTATCTGTCTGTCAAAGTCCTTACAGCATGGAAAATTAGCATGCTGAATAGTAAGTTCCCTGTCAGTGGTGATAGACCAATTCCTGATAAGGTCTGGGCTCTTGCTTTGTCAATGTTTGTTCTTTTGGTTCTTCACATTTAACAGAGATGCCACACCTATTTCCTGGTTACCAAAAGCCTGACATTATTTTCTAACAAACTTCAAAAACTTATTTGTGTACCATATTTAATGAGCAAGCTTAGGACATGATGTAGAAAATTACATCTCTAACAAAGAGTCTGAAACAAGATCTGTAAAAATAATTTCCAAATTTTGACTTCCAGTCCTACTTCTGAACCAATATTAGAAATGCAAGAGTAGAGAGGTTAAAATGAAACCAAGCTGGAATAGCATTGCTGTGATGCTGTCTGGTTGGGTTTCAGTTTAATGCAGTTAGTATTTACAGGTAAAATGTCAATGAAACAAAGTCAAATTGGATACTAATTCTGCAGATGAGATTTAGTGGGGGTAGAAGATTGATGATGATTTGAGCAACTGCACTATTTTATTCGTTGCATTTTAAACCCTTTCAGTGATTTCAACATCTCCAAAAATTTTTACTCAAGATGAACATAGAAAGGATACGCTTTTTCACCAAAGTATATTTGTAATCTGTAACTGTCAGCACCATTATATCAATCACACATGCACAGAGACCCGTCAAAACACCAATCAGTATCATCAGAAACCACCTGGTTAGTCCTCTTTTTGACAGCATCTGAAAATACAATTAAAACAGAACATCTTTGGCATCAGAGCTAAATTCATAAAAAATCTTTTATATTAGAAGTCCACAATATACACTACAATTACCATTCATGCTCCATGAAGATCATCTAATGATAGGCATTCCCATTTACTACAATAATAAAATTAGGATTCCTAAGTGTTATTTTCACAAAATGTTAAATGTACTTAACTTTGAGATATACAATTTTCTAAACAAGAAACAATATTTAAAAAACAATTTAGAAATTTCTCTCACTTGCATACATAGAGAGACAAAGTTGTTGTATAATCACCAATAATATATTCCATATTTCACACACACAATCAATTCATATATTTGATCAGTGTTTCAAAATACACTTACTGCAAGAATTCTTCTGTCTACAGTCATATGCTGATATACGTAACTGTTTGCACTAATAAATTAATATGGGATATTTCAATGACAAATTCATAATTATGGTTATCAGTGTAATATGTCTACATAGATATAATACTACAGAGACTCTGTAAGCTGACAAAAAAATTCCAGAGTAAAAGGTAGGGATTTAACTTACCATCTGAGTGTTACTTTTCTGTTCCCTTTGGTATATCATGTTTTCACAGATATCATAATCCAGACTCTACGTAAAAACAAAAACAAAAACTGATAATGGGAAACACTTTGCCGATGCTGAAACCTCAAAGGTTTCGCCAGTTTATGTGCATAGGTGAAGTTTTGTACATGGTGAGTTACTGATTTAACTGGAATAACAAATGGAATTATTAAAAAGATCACTCTAGACTTCTCAAGGGTAGTTAGAGTGAAAACAAAATTCGTAAAAAAAACCATAGAAATTACATACTAACCAATGACAGCCATGAAATAAAAAAAATTTAATTAATTCTAACTTCTGTTTAAAACAGGTCTTAGTACATTAAGATGTCCCGTTTAAACCTACATGACATGTTATTAAATAACTTGAAACTTTAACTAATTATGCTGAAAGTTTTCCTACCTGTTATATAAACAAGCCAGTATCCATTCTAATACTGTTTGGTTTAATTTAGTTAAATAGTTATAGACATCCCCCCCCCAAGATATTAATTATTACTAATCCATTATCAGCTGCCATCTTTCTGGTGACATTAGTACTCATGAAAACTCAAAGTTAATTACCTCCACCTTGGCTCTCCCTGTCATTTATATTTACTGTTTTCTTTAACCAAGAAAAATTCTAGAAACTGTTTGATTTTTTTTTTCCTGATTTGTATACATGTCCAATATTTCCACATACATACACAGTGAACCAACTTTCGTTTAACTGAAATAGATGGTGTGCATCCTTTTCGGTCAAAGGATATTTCCAATTAATAGAAACTAAAATTTAAATCAGACAAATAATTTTAAATTTGGGATTATCATCAACAGAACATTTAAAAATATTAAACATAATTTTAACATCTTAGTAAATTCAAAAAAAAAATACATACTCATCCTGCTACTACATTGTATCTCAATAGTATAACCTGCAACTAACTTGTATATGCATAGCTTTTGTTTTTGTTCAAAATAAAGTGTCTGAATTTTTATCATTATTTTTAATATAAGATACTGACTGAATTATAATATGATGACCAGCCCCAGGTGATCACTTCAGCCAATGGTTGGTATTATGGAATCTCTCTACCAATGGTTGCATCACTTTTGCACTATAAACACATGAGAAGTTACAAAATGCTGTTCTGTTAGATGAAAGTTTTGGGAGTCACTCAGCTAATCAACATTTTTCGTAAACTAGTTCTGAAATTCTAAAATTGCTGGGTCTCCCTCTCCTGATTTCTGACCTATCAACCAAAATTCGATTTTAATTTCAGTCTCTGGAATATTTTGGTTGCTAGAATTCCAGTTAAGAGAGGGTTCACTGTATCATTAGTATTAGAAAACCTGCAATCAAGAACAATACACCTATCTAACTGCAAGTCATTCAAGCAGGTAATGATTATAACTACAGGTTATCATCAAAAGCAAGAGACGTAAAGCCAGTTATCAAATTGGCTTCATCTGAATATTAATGGTATCATCTATCTGCTCAGAAAAACCCAAATGAGCTTTTTTCAGTAAACTGTTGGAAACATCCTCACTAAAGGTTTGAGTTCTCAATTTTCAGGTGAATTGTAAAGTACAGGTGAGTGAAAACACAGAAAATGTCATATCACATAGATAGAAACATGTAACACCTATCCGAAAGTTATTTACTTAAGTATTAAATTAAATAAATACAAGCTGAGCAAAGACAACAAAAAACCCACTAAATATAAGTTACAAGTAGTGGTAAACTCTGAAAGTCGTCTCTTTTATCTATCCATAGATGTGAATGATTTGTATACCATAAATCACTTATATTCTGGATTTCTTTTTTCTTCTTTCGAGCCGTTCAGAATGTTTACAGGAAAAGTGCTGGCAAAGATCTCTCAGCTTGTCTCATTCATAACAACTTCCACAGAGTTAAATTTATAATCATTAAGCACATCACCATAAACTGATGCTAAATAATTTTTAAAAAATAGAAGAAATATATTTAATAGTCACACACACACACAGACAGACAGACAATTTGACTGGATGTTGTTTTTTTTTTTTTAAATCACAGGTCTAAAGAAAACATTTTGTATAATACACAAGAATGTAGTTTCATTTCAACATAATAAACTGTTCCCAAATTAAATAGTAGATAAATACATAGAAACACCTTGTTATTTTTTACTTTACTCTCTTTTAGTTGGACAACCCTGTAAATTATATATATATAAAAGGCTGAACACTGCCAATTTATCAAAGGTAAGTAGTAAACACAAACAATGCTAATGCCAACACCATCCTAGAAATTTTAAGTATTTCATGTGTTATTTTATATTCATTGCACTGATAAAAATTAACAGTAATTAACAGTTTAAGTCAGCTGACATGGATCATTTCCCAGGGGAGTTATAGCATGAATAATCTCAATGAGATCCACTATATTTACACAAGTTTAAGAGCATAGTATTTATTGTATCAGACAGTCATAGCCAATTTATTTATAGTAAAAGCATAAAAATAAAAAAACACTTATGTGATTTCAACATTTAGAAATTTCAGGGGGCACAGGTCTTTAACAGGATGACATGTAAACTGACACATTAAATTTCAATCAAACATATGCAAATATGTACTAACTTAGATTAGAATCATAGTATAGAGATAATTAACTGTTATATAGAATCAGTACCTTTTATGTTTTATGTTTAGGTCTTTAACAGGATGACATGTAAACTGACACATTAAATTTCAATCAAACATATGCAAATATGTACTAACTTAGATTAGAATCATAGTATAGAGATAATTAACTGTTATATAAAATCGGTACCTTTAATGCTTTATGTTTAATATGGTTGCAATCTCAGGTTGATAAAATACATTTTTTAAAAACAAACGGTACATACTTCATACACAGCTGAAAGCTTGTCTTCTGGAGAAACATACGCCCGCTCTTTAACTGAGCCACCCTGTGAATGAGAATCATAAACTCTCCTTCTGCATGATCCTTCAGATTCACTGTACTGAAGAAAAAAAAAAGGGAATAGTTAGAAATTCAAAAAAAATTTTCAACATTCAGATGAATACCTTGGTTACTGCACCTGTTCTCAGCACTGCTATATCTCTGTACACACAATCACTCATATTATGCTTGAAGAAAATCCTGGTCTTATTTCTCATGATTCTTAGCATTTAGAAAAACCAGAATGGCTGACAAGCCAAGCAGCGCTGAATCACAATGCTTAAATGAAACAGGTGAACAACTGATCATTTGCTTTCATGATCCAACAGACAATGCACAGTGACTTTCAATCATTAGTATAGAGCAATGATAAAGCAATGATGAGAATTTTCAAAATATCTAGGAGTCTCCAGCGTGAGGACAAGTCAGGGTTAGGGTCAGGGTTACCCTCTCCCCCTCGTCTATAGTTACTGGTACCAGGAAGTGACAACTGCAGATTAGCTCAGATCCTCAACCCTAAGAGACCGGTGCCTTCTTTAGCTGTCGTGAGAAACCACCACATCCAAAAACCCAGCAGCACACTCACACTATCTGTAAGGAAATGTAGCATTGGACATATTGAACATCTTGTGTAAATAAAAAATCTAATGGAAAACTAATATAATAATAATAATAATAATAATAATAATAATAATAATGATGATGATGATGATGGTTGATGATGCGGCCATTTTGGTTTGTCGTTTCCAAAGACATACAGAGAACTCCTGCCAGTACTGCTTACATTAGAACAGCGCACCTTCCCCAAGGGGCCCCAAACTGTACCCGCTGGTTCCAGATGAGAACCATTAATGAGCAGAACGTTTGCCAACTGCCAACTTCGTGCACCGCAGAGTCTCGAGGGGTGGTTCCTCCCTCGTCCCCTACATTTCGGGAATTAGACAAAGCCACGGGTCCGGAAGTCACCCCGATTTAGCTTTCGTCGCCCGTCGATCGTTTCACCGGGAAGCGAGTCCGCAAATTAAGGTTCCAACAAACACAGCCCCTTATTTCTGATGGGAAAACAACGACGGTGGTCCACGGGGGGGGGGGTCCAGTTGGAGCGAGCGGCTGGGAGTACGACAAGGGTGTCGCGTTCGTCATTTCCCTATCACCTGATGAAGGACTAAGGTATGTGGCACATAACCTCTTCCTCCTCTCCCCCCCCCCCATCCATACTCTGCTCAAGCTAACGAAACCAGCTGCAGCGCGGAGGATGGGGATGACTAATGGGGTACGGAGCGTAGTACAGACACACAGCATTTACACGGTCTCGGGGGGGGGTTCCAGGGAACCACGGGCTACACTTACATCGCCAGCCTCCGGAGATCGGTCACAGTGAGCATCCCCCAACAACGAGGACCTTTCCGAGACGTCCATCGCCTCTTCTCCTCCTTCTTTCCGGACAGCAGTCTAAAACACCCAGCACGGACCAGCAGTAAACACTGGTCATGTGATGCTCCCCCCACGTGGCCGCGTGCAGCGACCCCTACCCGGAAACACTTGGCCCATGACTAAGAGGGAGAACCGTCAATTCTGACTTCAAGGTGGAGAACTGGAGCCCCGACCGGCTGGGGGAGAGAGACCGGGACTCGACCGTGGTGGTCGTGACGGTGGTGTCCGGAAACAATGGAGCCGAATCCTGAATGTCAACAATACCTGTGTTTTGTTTATTAAAATAAACGAGAGATGCGTATAAAGGGAAGCCGGCATCTGGCGACGGAGGGAGTCGCCTGCCTGCCCCACCCCCGGGGGGCGAACAGCTGCGAGATTCGAATCCCCTCACCCCCCCCCGGTGTAAGATGACGCGAATCGTAATAATAAGTCGGATAACCGGGGGGGTCGTTCTTTTTTTATCTTTAGTATTAAACGTCAGTCAACTGGTTCAGGCTGTGAATACAATGTATGGGGGAGGGAAAACACGTCTCGGTCGGTGGTGATCTGTCGGTCAGGTGTGGCAGATTAACCCTACTGATCCGGGGGGGGAGGAGGTTACTACTTTGTTTTGCTGGTAAAAAAAATAATTAGCCTTAATGGTCATAGATGTGATCATCTAGAGGTTTACTTAGTGTTAGGTATTTCTGTGTTTGGTTTTGGTTTGTAATTATTTATTTTATTATTATTATTATTATTATTATTATTATTATTATTATTATTATTATTGTTGTTGTTTTGCTGCTGTTGTTATTATTATTATTATTGTTGTTGCTGTTGTTGTTGTTGCTGCTGCTGTTGTTGTTATTGTTGTTTCGCTGCTGTTGTTGTTATTGTTGTTTCTGCTGCTTGTATTATTATATTATTATTATTATTATTATTATTATTATTATTATTATTATTATTGTTGTTGTTGTTGTTGTTGTTGCTGCTTTTTGTTGCTGCTGCTGTTGTTGTTATTGTTGTTTCTGCTGCTGTTGTTGTTATTGTTGTTTCTGCTGCTGTTGTTGTTTTATTATTATTATTATTATTATTATTATTATTATTATTATATTATTATTATTATTATTATTGTTGCTGCTGCTGCTGCTGTTGTTGTTGTTGTTTGTTATTATTATTTTGTTGTTGTTGTTGTTTCTGCTGTTGTTGTTGTTATATTATTATTATGTTGTTGTTGTTGTTGTTGTTGTTATTATTAATCCTGCTCTATAGGTTAAATGCTTATCTCTATTTCCCTGGCATTCTTTCCTGCGTTTATTTAGAGTCCACGTGCAGGCGAAAGCAGAGAGCATCGAGTGACAGATTCCAACTTCATTCTTTGCTGTGGGTGTTTTTTCTAACAGTGAAAACATGCGTATAGAGCTCAGCCAAAGGTATACGTCAGCAGATCTTAAGCCAGTAGTCTGGAACTCATCAGATTTGTTTGTTCATGAGACAAGACGTTTTTTTTTCAAAATGCATATTTACTCAAACATGATAGAGCATCACTCCACTCGCATTTCAAACACAGCCTTTCTTCACTCAAGCCTGATTGAACATCACTGCACGCCGATGTTTCGAACACACAGCCTCCCTACAGGACATCACTGCACACTCCACTCGCATTTCAAACACAGCCTTTCTTCACTCAAGCCTGATTGAACATCACTGCACGCCGATGTTTCGAACACAGCCTCCCTACAGGACATCACTGCACACTCCACTCGCATTTCAAACACAGCCTTTCTTCACTCAAGCCTGATTGAACATCACTGCACGCCGATGTTTCGAACACACAGCCTCCCTACAGGACATCACTGCACACTCCACTCGCATTTCAAACACAGCCTTTCTTCACTCAAGCCTGATTGAACATCACTGCACGCCGATGTTTCGAACACACAGCCTCCCTTCACTCAAACACGAGAAGGACATCACCCTCAGAACATGACAGAGTTTCCACGATTCTAAGTGAAGCATAAACGGAGTCGTCATAGAGAATGAAGCGACTTATTTCTTCTCTCTCGCCAGTCGCACTCAGCATCACCAACAGATTATTTATTTCACAGACAACCAGGCAATGCTGTCACTGCAGTCCTGAGGGGTAAAATTGGCAGAACAAAAAAAGAGGAAACAATGGGGGAGGGGGATGACACGGCTGACTCTCTTCCTACCCCGTTCACGCCCGCTGCGAGGTCTTTTTTTCCTTGCGAGTTTGGAACAATACATAATTACCTGACGTGTTACCTTTGGAAAGGACTCATCTATTTCATCTTTTAAATGTAAAAAATTTAAAGATACTAAATGGGAAAAAAAAACAACATCGATAAAACTCATCCTCTCTTTCCTTCTCTTAGCGATTTTCCACGTGAGACCCCTTCGCTCTTTCCCTAAATAAAAGGAAATAGCTGCATTACGACGCGTTCTTCCGGTAGGGATTACTTCAAGACGAAAAGGGGCTAGATGCCCCGCATCCGTTCACCTGCTGTTCCCAGAACCGCATCACCAGATGATGCTCAGCCTGTACTCACAGAGGCAGCATTATCTCTTTTACGCTTAAACCCCCCCCCCCGGAAACGATATGCATTTTAATCAAACAAAGTCTACTTCGTCCATTCTTATTGACAACTGTAAGGAACTGGAAAGGTACCAGTCCTCGAGGGGAGAAGAGGGATTATAATTTGTACCTGTCACACCTTCGAAACACGTGCACTCTCGGAAAGTACAGCCAAAGATGGCAACGCCCCCTATTGGCGAGCCAGATAAATATGGCGGACGATGGCGATCCGGTGATACGTGAGGTACGCTTTGTTAGCATTACTGAATTATCGGAACTAACGGGCTATTTGCAGCATTTTCTGTTTGAATGTCACGGGTTCATAGTTGAGTAATGTCGCTCTTTGTAGGCGCCTGGATGCTACGCGGATTAATAATGGTTATAAGCAGTGGAATAGAGAGAGTGGGACTGCCACTGATGATACTAACGGTCTCGGAGATAATGAGTGGTCCCTGGCTCTGCCGTGCCCTGCCTGACTAGCCATCAGTTCCTTATTGCAGCTAACCGGTACTAGGGGATTTCTTCGCCGTTTACCCCGTTCGATTGCGATTTCCTGATTATTCATATCCGCAATTTAAATAAGTTAAATGATTGAAACCCTGTCGGCCGGTCCATAGAACGGACGGTACCAGGGACCACCTATTGTGGGCCTAACTGAAACCTGTGAATTGCTTTGGATCACTGGCACTCAGGGATCACATACTGTGGGCCTAACTGAAACCTGTGAATTGCTTTGGATCACTGGCACTCAGGGATCACATACTGTGGGCCTAACTGAAACCTGTGAATTGCTTTGGATCACTGGCACTCAGGGATCACCTACTGTGGGCCTAACTGAAACCTGTGAATTGCTTTGGACCACTGGCACTCAGGGATCACCTACTGTGGGCCTAACTGAAACCTGTGAATTGCTTTGGACCACTGGCACTCAGGGATCACCTACTGTGGGCCTAACTGAAACCTTTGAATTGTTTTGGATCACTGTCACTTAAATCTCGATTTGGGAGACTTATTATTTTTATGTTAGCATCATTTACTATTTAGACTAAGAATTTTGGCTTCCAGTCATAATAAACCGATCTAAATAAAGTTTTGGCATAAACTATTAATGTTTAAATAAACGTTTTTAAATAACCGTTATTGATCATTAATTATTATTTTTAAAAAAAAATATTTAGATGCATCAGAGGTTATTACTTTCTTTTTTTTTTGCATGTAGCAAAAATGGCACGAGTCGATTTGAGTTACACTACTAAGAGTCGTTAACACAAAGTCAGATAATAAATGTATTTCATCATCTTTTTTTAACATTCAGATCGATGTATATCTGTCAAAGAGTTTAGCTGAGAACCTTTATATTTTTCAGGTAAGTATCTTCAGAAATACATGTCACCTGATCCACATACACATACAAACTCAAAAAAAAAGAATAAATGTTTTTATAGGATGAAAAATATGATTTTCTTTATGTTTTATCTTTTTAAAGTTTTTTTCCATTTTCCTTTACCTAGGTTGGATAATTAATTCTTAATAATCTTTTTTTAAAAAAAAATTAATGGCATGAAATTATAACCTTTACATAATTGGAAAAATGCAGTATTTTGTAATTCAGTGCTCAAGCAAAATTCTAAGATCATTTTATTTATCAGTCAGAAAAGTCAAAAGCTAATTATTTTTTCACAAAAAAGATTTTGTTAAGGGTTAGAATTCAAAAGTTGAGTAAATTTGTATAATTTAAAAAAATTTACTGTTTTTACATGTTTTCCTGCATAGTTTTTTAATGAGAAAATTTGTTAAATTTTATGTGTGAATAATATGTTGTTATTTAATTTTTTAAAATTTACAGTATCTTGTCCGACCAGCCCAGTTAACCTATGATGAGGTGACTCCTTTTTCAGCAAAAGTAAAACCAGAGCAAAAGAAGGTGAATTGGTAGCTCATCTTTGCTGTTGATTTAAAAATCATTTTGTGTGTATTTCTGTTTTTTGCTTGCACTTTCAAAACTATATGGATAAGGGTTTTCTTTTAAAAAAGAAAGGGATCAAAGAATTTTTCTATTCTTTGGGAATAGATTTTTTATAATGTGTTCAAGCTGTTTGGCGTCTTGCTGTTATAACAATACTGAAAAAAAAAACTTTATTATTAATGGAAACGGCTGTTTCTGCGGGTATGGAGGAGCAATGTATAGTATGCTGGTGGTTGAGAGTTTTTACAAGCATGCAGAATTCCACTGTCTTTAGCACCTTAGCAGGAAAAGAACTTATTAGTACTCTTTATTGGTAGTTGAAGAAAACTGTGGTATAGATTGGTACAGGACAGCAAGTGAGACCATTATCAGTTTTTGTATCACCACCATAGTGGCCAAACATGATACAATTACCCACCAACTTTAATGTCTTTTTTAAAATGTAGGTAAATGGTAGGCATGGTACCCTGAAACACATACTGTAAGGCAGCATGTGTTTTTGCAGTGGTTGTAAATCAGATTTGGTTTAAATGTTTCTAATGGGGATCTTGTTGAGAGTCAAAGATAATTCATTGTTCATCAATGCATTTTCTTTTAGGTTGAATTGGAATTGCCAGTGAATATTAGAAGTTCAAACTATGCTTGGAGTAAAGGGGAACAGGTGGCTCTTAATGTTGATGGTCATAACCGTGGTGCGGAAGATTCTTTTTTCAACAGGTGATTAATATATTGTTTCTGTCCAGATATTGCTGTTTAGAAGTTAGTGAAACTCGGTATTTTATAAATGTTTCAGAAGTTTAATAAGATTTTCTGCCTTTTAAGTGTGTATGCTTATTTGTGTTGGAATAAATGTTTTTTTTTTTAAAAAAAAATCAGCTGTCTAAAGTCTGAAAAGAATTTTATCTGTCTTATTACAATAAAATAATTATCATGCATAATTCAAAGAAATTACATTAATTTGTTTTAATAATTGCATTTTTTAAATAATTGAGAATTCAGCTTTATACCACTTTATATTGAGTTAGTGCTTTGTTTAACTGATTGCACTGAATTTTCATATTTTATTTTAAAACTACAGTAATGTTATGGACAAAACTGTCATCAGCTCATCACCAAGTGTGGTATCCCCAACAAGATATACTATTGGTGTGTTTAAAGAAGGTAAGCTAACCTATTGACTCTCAACCTGGAGAGGGATGGGCTCCGTCAGGTTGTAAAGTGCCCTGGACACACCTTTTGAGGTGCCCCAATGACTTTTATGGGACAAGTGAAATGAAGCTAACATATGCACATTGTTTTTATTTAATTTTTATTGATGAATTTGTACACAGATGTGTGGTCTTTTATTCATCCCATTATGGTAGGTAGCTCAAAAACTTTACCCAACAGAAACAAAGTTATAAAAAAAAGTTCAAATTTATTTGTTCCCATAAAGGTTTCTCTTTGATTTCTTGATATGCAGTAATGAGACAATTTTGAAAGCCTTTTTGTGGGAAATTCAGTAGTTATTTTTGCTTTTTGCTTGGCTTTAACAATGTCATGTTTTTTGTAATAATTTTCTCTGGGTAGTGAACGCATAAGCTTTTGTTAGATTATGGTTCTCAGTATCTGATCCAAAGTTAAAGAGATGACCAGTAATAGACATAGCTGCATTGTTGTGGTTGGAAGTCTTACAAATCTGGTAATTTTAATGTAGCTCAAGAGAAAAAGAAACACGAGTGAGATCATTATCATCATTCCTAATTGATGGAGCATATTGGCATGAATGGTTTGCTAATGATTACTGACTATTCTGCACTGTGCTTGGTGCAGTTCTTCAGCAGTGAACACCACACACACACTCAGCTTGTAGCTGGGAGTTTTCTAGAAGATGACTGATTCTTGACTGATGGATTCATTATTTTTATGCTTTGTCTGAGATATCTGTTGCAAATATTATTTTCCCCTTTTACCAATGCTCAGCAGCATGTTTAACATTGACGCCACCAAAAGAAAGTTAATGATATTTTGCTATTTGGTTGAGTATCCATAGTTCAACTTTTCATTGCTGCTTGGATCCCTGGTGTAGTCTTTTTTCTGTTTTTTTTGCTTTCAAGTAGTTTATCGTGTATTTTTAATTTTCTGAATCTTACCCCAAAGAAGTTCTAGAAAGTACTACATTTTCAAAATAATGTCATCTTCCAAAGGGGTTTTCATTTTTCAAGTCTCCACAGTAAAATATGACTAAAATATCATACTCTGATGAACAGTGGAATCTCAGAATAAATGAGAGAAACAAACTACCTGTTTTGTTCGAGGTTACAGGTGAGGAACTTGTTCTAAGGAAAATCATGCTGTTAGTATCAAGGGCAGTTAAAAGGTCATATGAATGAAGCTGTAAGATATTCTAACTGTTGGTTCCGGTGTTTAATTATGTGTGTATCTCGTTTGTCATTTCTCTATTGCACATTAACTTGCTTTCATATTTGTGGTTGTAAGCCAATAATAATGTGAGAAATTAGAATAGGTGATGAGGTGATAAGGTGCATTAAATGCTATTTATTAATTATCGCCGATATGTTTTTGATAATTTATTATTGCTTTGTTAGTCTCTCCTTAAAGTTTAGTTATAAAGGGATTCTTTTGTTGGGTATAGTGTACTTTTTCATGCCAGATTCCTTTAACTGATGAGTACAATTTAAGTTCTCATTAGCCCAGAATAATTTTGGAAAATGTCACACAGAGTATTATAATAATGTTGTATTACCACAAAACTGTCATTTAATTATTGTTTATTTTTGCACTATTAATATATTTACAAATGATTATATTTAGGGGAGTTGCATTTGACACCAGTACATGCCCTGATACAGCTACGTCCCACTTTTCCTTACCTTGATCGTGCTGATGCAAAACAGAAAGCTGATTTGAAAGTTAGTGAAGCTGGAGGTAGGTTGGAATTTTAGAATTAGGTTATTTACTTAGCTTACAGTATTAAACAGGCATGTTTCTTAAATTAGAAGAAGATTACTTTTTAGATGAAATTATGGTGTTGTAGAATTTTTTCTACCACCTGATAACTTTGGAATCTTTATTAAATGTATTTATGGGTTTCTTTCCTGTCTGTATGGTTACTTTAGATATGTATGGGTTTTTTTCCTGTCTGTATGGTTACTTTAGATATGAATTTTAAGATGTGCAGCAGTCAACTAAGTTATTTTATTATTATTATTATTATTATTATTATTATTCTTATTATTATTATTATTATAGTCTCTGGCAGAGTTTTTTTGGCTATGGAACCTAAAAGGAATGTGACTCTTGCTTACTAGCAGGGCCTTTGACTAGGAAATATGGCAGTTATGGCAAGACAAGAGTCTCTTGGTGGGAAACCTGTCGGAGAGAGTACTCTGAATGAATTCAAACGTGTCACAACCATCATAGTTGGTGGAGGAGCTTCAGAGGGTGCAGTAAGGGAATTGCAGCCCTGAATTACCTAATGCTTTCCACCCACTTATTCTCTGGTGGCAGACAAGCAGGGAAGTGATGGATGTGATGCCTTTGTCATTTTTGGCTGAAAATTTGCACAGAGGTGATCCAGGCATGATGGTTGCATCTGTTAATGGGTGGAGTCAGCATACAGCAACAGTCTGGGTGACTAGGCCCCTCTTTTGGGACATGCTTCTTACTCCAATTAGGGGAAGGCCTAGAAAAGGTGGCCTAATCCCAGCTCACTGCAGTTTGATGGAGTATCCATTACATGGTTGAACAGATAAATTTATAAAAAAAAACCAACACGATTTTTCCTTGGTGCAGCGCAATGTAAGAACAACCCCAGACCACAAGAAATTTGTAAAACCAGAAAGAAGCACTCTGGCCATCGAGAGCTAGCTCAATAAAAGACCAGCATAGCTGATCTGAGTGAGACTAGATCAGTGGGATGGGCCTAGCTACATGAAGAACTTTGAGAATGTCCTTCTTTAGCATGGAAGTCATCTGCAGACTGATGGAAATTTGAAGTAAGTTTTGCTGTTGAAAACATATGCTACAAAACTCGCTAGCAGGGTAAATGATCAGCTCATGACACTGAGAATTTTCCTTTTCATTAACTGTTTCGCAACTTTGATTTATGTGCCAATCATGAAAAAAAGGCTTTCTATGAAAAGCTTGACAATTTCATCAGAGCAAATGCCAGACTGTTGAACCCTTGGTGGGGAGGGCTTCACTGAAAGAGTTGGGACAGTCCACATCACTTGAAAAGAAATCATTAGTCAAATAAGCAGCAGCCAATCACTGCTTTCAAGAGTGTGCTGAACACATGTCCATTGTCCACATCTTCACACATTCACAAGACAGCTTGGATGCACCCATATGCAAAACCCTCACACCTCATCAACTACAATATTGGTTGTTAGAGACCTGGAGAATGTTGTTCATTGCTATAAATCAGCAAGCAGCAATGATATCATACTCTTCTCCAAGATACAACTTTGCCTCCTGAGACTGATCATATGTATCAGGTGAATGGACAAGATCTCAGATGAAGAGATGTTTCAGTGTGCCCAACTGAGATGGGCTAGATGTCTTGTGATAATGGATGCATGCAGTCTGGGAAGACAAAATCTTAAGTAAAGGACACCTTAAAGAGCAACCTGATAAAAGCAAAAGTCCACATCAGAATTGCAAAGGACAGAACTAAATGGCATTTACAAATATGAACAGGAGTCAAAAAAAAAACTTTGAACATGCCAAGTCATTGAAAAAAAACATACAAGACAAAAGCCATCCAATGATACCCCAAGCTTTATATGTGAGTCCTGAAGCTTTCCTAAATTGGACTGATAAGCCACAGAATCATACACTCAATTTTGATGGAGGGATTTTGTTATTTTCAACATGAAATCATCCAAAGATAGATGATGATTATCATTATTATTCACTTCTAATATTAAAAAGGAAACTTCAGCAGCTACTCAGAGATTTATCACACCACAAGCACCATCTCAGTACAGGACGTCTGTACTTAAAACAATAAAAGACGCATGATTTTTCAAAATGGCTTGATTTATTAGTAAATGATTGTTCAATGATTAATTTGCTTTACAACTTTCCATTTTGACAGAATATGTAACATCATTTACAAAAACATTTTTCAGAATCTTCCTTTGCTTTTTTGAAAAAAAATCTGACTTAAAATTGAGCAAATTATTTTGTTTTGAAATTTATTTTTTTTAAATCTAAAATGCCCCCTAGGTTTTTTACATGATGTCAGATTTTACAGTTCACTGATAATTACTACTGTAAATCCAGATTAAAAATAAGAAACTTTTCCTTGTGAATTTATGAATGTTTTATTAATAGACTTAATTTATTCTCTAACTTGCATTTTTTGTAATAACTCACTTATGTCATTGATTTCAATGGGATTTTCTTAAAGTTAAATTTTCAATACTCTTTAGACCTGTCTGGGTGATGCTATAGCTCTCCTGTTGAGAAGAGACAAACAATTTAGTTTGCATCATAGTTGTGCATAGTGCTGCATAGATTTCATATAGATTCTGAATTTACCATCACCTACTTCCACTTCAAAATGACTAAGATAAACAAAACCTAACAAACTAGATTTTGGTTTCCAGAGTATTGTTAGGAGAATAATTAATTATCTTTTATATGCTTTTGATCATTTGTGATTAGTGAATTAACCACTGAAACCAAATGAATGCTAAACAATGTTGTCTTCAGTGTTTCTTTCATGATTGCCTCTTGCTATAAAGAAGGCACCTGATTCTTATTGTAGAATCATCTCAAGATGAGGGAGAAGAGGAAGATGCCAAACCTGTCCAGATGAAGTTTTCGCGTCCTGAATCCTTTGAGGCTAAAGCCCGTCGTCTGGCTTCATATGACTACCTTCAGAAGAAAAGGGATGAGGAATCATGGATTAACCTTCAATACTTTTCTATGCACGTGGGTTCAAGTTAAATTTCTTTTGCTTGTTCAGTAATATATTGTATGACTTTTTGTTAAAAATAAATAGGTTCTTTCAGAAATATGGGAAATGAACTCACCACAAACAAAATGGCAGGTATCGCCATTGATATCTGGGACATTTCTGTTAAGAACTTTCTGCAGCCATGTCATTGACAAGCCTAAAACTTTTGGTTTATGTTTTTTTCTTTCACACTTCATTTTTCCTCCCCCACCCTCCCAAACATGCAAATATTTTTTGTTATTTGAGAAATTTTTAATTTTTAAAGGATGACAGAGCAATATCAGAGAGACAGATGCTGTTTGCGAACAAAAATCAGGATGCCTCTGAGTTCCAGATGCTACCTCCTGAATATTTACATAATTTGATGCCACCGACCACGGAGCAGACTGAGTAAGTGTTTGTGACTAAAAGGAAATTAGGGATGCTTTATTGTTCCATGCACTAAAGTCGTTGAAATGAAACTCGGCCATACACTATTAAGGTGAATGTTATTTCAGCTGGGTTTTATTTGAATGTCCCTAGTAATGGTCATGTTTATATAATATGCATTGAGGAATGTGATGCTATTTAAAGTTCTACTGCCTATTTTTCATACTTAAATGGTTTTCTATAAATGCTGCAGTATTTGAGAAAAGATATATAATTAAATTATTATCTGTTACTTCATAGGAATGAGAAAAGGGTTTGCTAATCAGGAAGTTAGTGGCACTCATTTTATTCTGATAAACCTATGGAATAAGGAAAGGATCATGCTGCAAATTGATTTGTTGAATTTTTTTTAAAATTGACTTGTTATATTATTATACCAAAATAAATAAAATATTTATATAAGTCTTTTCCCCTCTCTGTGGTACAACAGTCATTAGTAGCAAGTGATACAAATACATGTAGGGAAACTATATATGTATGCACGTACCTGATAACTAAGTTGATTGATTATATGCATTTTACATTGCTGAGTAATGTGTAAAAATTTGAGAAATTTTGACTGCTACACTGTATTTCACTTGGACTATGATGGTTTGTAAAAAACAATGGCAAGTACAGCCATGGCAGAAAGTTTTGCATAACTATAGAATTAATTTCACTGCCAGTTATCAGCCAACTGGAGATGTGCTATCTCCAGACCGATAACATCAGTGGCAGAGATATCCATTCTACAGGTGCGCTTAATAAATGGATAGGTACAGGTATGGCCTTGGGAAATCCCTGCTTCCCAGATCCAGTGAACCTTACAGCCATTCAGAGGGTGTCCAGGCAAAACACGAGAAACTGCAGAATTACATGCCAGAAATTAGTTGCTCATCTCTCTTTGAGACAGTATCATTGCTGTATTAGATTAGCCTGGGCTGTCATCATTTTACAAGTCCATTGGGCATCAAGTGATGTTTTCTGACGTAAGCCAGTTTAATATGGGTTTCTCTGGCAGGTTACAATTATCAGCATTGAGGAGAGTGCTATAATGCCATCCTCGTTAATCAGAATGATCATGTGATGGTATGGGGAGGGATCATGCTAGAAAAATGACTGGTTATTGATCAAAGCAGTCAAAGGTACCTGCACATATTTTGGGCATAGCCTTGATCCAGGAGTGATAAAACCTTATTCCAAGCATCCACAAACAATATGACAGCAGCATAAAGTTCTCAGATGTTTACACTTAATGCTGACTATGCCAGTCTTCGTGTGATTTTTTTTACACTGTGCAAACCAAGACATCATTTCTCCATTTAAGAAAATTAAAAGATTTCAGTATTTCAAGTATCAAAACTCTACACCTTTTGTTTTTTTTAAACAGTTACTTAAATGAGTTGCACTGCTAGATCTGGTTTTACTGTTTGGATGCCATTGTTTAGTACTTGGCTGGCTGGTACTTTCAAATACTCCAGGTGCTCCTGATGGACTCCTCAGCTGTGGCATCTTTCAGTGAGCTTTGCCCCATTATTCTCAGGACCCCCAGGATAGTAGACCTAGCAGGGGTGATGAGTCCACCTTCGTCCATCAGCTCAGCTAAATGCTCCACACTTTGTGTATAAGCTTCCAACCTTGATGTTCTTTGAGCACGTGCACTCAGGCACCCTGATGCTGCTTTGTGCTGACCGGGTGAGAGACAAATGGTTTTCAGCGTTTTCCCCACTGATCTTAGCAGTAATATTCTTTGCACAGCTAAATAAAGGATTGTTGAGTTTTTTAAATATTAAAATTTTTATTTTTTATTTTTACCTTTATAGGGAGAAACCTGCCATGCCTATTAATGTGTTGTCTTTAAGCCAACTCAGAACCATGCCATTGCAGGACCAAGTCAAAGCTTTACTCACCAATGGTGAGTGTAATTATGCTTATTTATGAAAGGCATTTTAGAAAGAGAAAAAAAATTGTATCTCTGCCACTAGTACTCAGGGGTAAGTAGGTTTTTAAAGAAGCCAGCTTTGTTTTCTGCTGCCCATCATGGTGGTTTTCCTTGCAGATGCACTTGATTCAGAGGTTTGGAGATAATAAGTTATTCTGACTTTCTTATTCACAGCCAAGGTGATACGATTTCGGCAGCTGCTCACATTTCTATCTCAGGGCACTGATCCAGTAGCTGTTTTACGCTGCTTGCAGCAAGCTGCTGTTCTGGTCCAGGGATGTTGGGTTGTTAAAAGGTGAGAATGAAAAACAAGACCTCATGGGTCCATCATCATAAATCCAAAGTAGTTTTTTTTTTTTTAAATTATGAAAGATAGTATTCATTAGAATCTTACTGATCATTGTTTTAAAAACATCATGAAAATGTTTATTAATATTTTTTATTTATAAGTAAGAAAGAAAAGGTGATATGTTTTAAGGTGGTAATGGTAATACCTTTAGAAATTAGCTCCACAACCTGCATTGTTAGTTGTATTTTAAAGTATACAAAGTCAATCATATAGCAGAAAATCTTCAACCAGCAGGCAAAAAACAAAAAAATGGAGTGCGGTTTTAATAACATTAATGATTATCTCAGGTTGAACTACATAGACTTCCACCACCTAACAAAAAGTATATACTTATAAACTCTTTCTTTCAGTGATATTTTGTATCCCAAAGACACAACCAGTCCACACAGTGGAGTGTCTGCTGAGCATCTCTGCCGTGGCAGAGATTACTTAGTAAGTGAATGAACACATTGAATAATCTTTTGTTTGTATAGCGTTAGCATTCTGTTAAGAATGATTAAAGATAACTAGCATGCTAATTTTTTTAATTTAGTAAGTGAAAGAAAAGATTTAAGTACTATACACAGTCAGAAAAGCTGGTAATTTCTGTTATATCAATCTTTACGAAGTAACTGTTTTAATTTGGTGATTTGTTCAAATAAAAATTACATTTACAAGATGTTCAAGCCAAAACATTTCATACGTATATGTTATTACTGGATAAGCAGAAATTAGTCTTTCAAGTACAAATTATGTTTTTGGAAAATATTTAAATATATGAATGAATTTGAAGGATTATAGCTTCAGTTTTACAGTATATCAGTTAATGTATTCAATTTCCTCATACTAAAGACATTCAACTGATACCTGGCCAGATACTATTACTGTGATGCTTTTTAATTTGAACCTCCCTAGTAGGTTTTGGACCTTTAAAAACAGAATTGTTACACAAAAAACTGTTTTGAACTTTAAAAGCATTTTTTGTCCATTTCATTTCCATTTATTTAACACCAGTCTTATTTTGTGACATTGTTTTCAGATACTGGCCGATGTTTCTTTTAGTAATTCATCTCTCTGTCTCTCTCTCTCTAGATGTGGAAGTTCACTCAAACCAGAAGTGTAACGAGAAAGGAAATAGCATCTGTGATAAAGGTGTGTTGTTGTGCACTCTTGGGGTATGGTCAGCGCTGAAAAATCATTTAATGTTCGTTTCTACTTCTCAAACTACAAATGTTACCGCTGACTGAATGGTGGTCGATAGATGAAACACACGTGTAAGTCCTTAGGTATTGGCCGGCCGGTGGATACTAACCGGTGAAGGTTGTTCTAGACTTCTGTTTACAAGTTAGTTTGTCGATAATTTTGAAGTTCCACAGAAACTTTTGCTAAGTGCATAATACCATTATTGACAATCTGTGTATTGAATTGAGACTAAACCATGTTAAATGTTAAGTGGAATGTTTTGGAATACATTTACATAAAAATACTCTCTCTTTTTAATAAATTTGATCAAACTGTATGTAGCATTCAAACAAACTGACTATTTTGCATAATTTTAAAAAGAACATATTTTTGCACAAACTGAAGAGCTTGGCTTAGGCCATGTTTAATATTTAAACTAAAGATCACTGATAGAAATTATACTATGTTTCTTTTCTTAAAAACATTTTTTTGAAGATAAATCATCATCTTTTTAACAATAGTTTTCACAATATCGATATCTTCCAGTATTTTTCATGAAACAGACAATGGATGAAGATATATTCTGATATTTGAAGTTTCTAAATTTGTTTACATTTACTTGAAAAGCATATATTTCTAAAGGTTACCTGGAAATGTGAATATGAAAAAAAAAATCAATTATTTCTGTTTTTTTAGTGGATAAATATATGCAGACAATTACACCTTAGTTATCTCTGCTCTGAGTGCCTTTATATATTTCTGAAGTCTAGTCGGTCAGCCTTGATACACGGTTATCTGACACTAAGACACTCTGCGGCTTCAGGTGTTAAAACATGGTTCTTCTGAGGTCATGTACTGTGTTTCAAAACACAGCTGGAAAAATGAATTTTTAATCTTCTGTATACCATTTCAAGTTTTATCTTATGAGGATATTCTCACCCCAGCCTAGAAGCACTGATTAGTACTTGTGTTGAACTGGTTATATTCTTAGTCAACACACTTGTAATGCAAACCATGTGGGGTTGGAGTGATTTAGATTTAATTAATTAAAAACACACTATGTGTCTGCACCTATGGCTCAACCTGTGCTTAGTAATATAGATTCTAAGGGTAATAAGGTGCAAATGCACCCAGGTGGTACAAAGGTTAAAGGTCAGTAAAGAAAATAAATAATTTGACCACTCCTGCATAGTTTCCTTCTTTTCTTAGTTACCAGCTGAGGATGTTAAGGATATCTTGGAGCAGATGTCTAGGGTGAGAGTTAACTATGGTTGGGATTTTGCCTTTGAATTTGACAAAGAGTTCACAAGCAGGTGAGTAAACTAATTATTGGAGTATACAAGACCCTGGAAGAAACCAGATTGTTTTTTGGTGTTTGTATATTTTTAGTTATTTCCCTAAAGCAAATGTTGAGAATAAGGTAAACCTAATAAAGGCAAAAAATCCTAAAACGCTGTTAATATTAAAAAAATATCAATGAAATGCAGAAATGGTGGGTTATAAATTTGCTATTTTTTTATCACAAGATATATAGACGACCCATAACAAGTTTAGCTGTGAGTGAGCTCATGTGGTCTTCCTTCTCATGGCTCTTTCCTCATGAATGTTTGGCAGACATCACTATGCGCATGCTGCTCAGTAATACAAATCTACAAAAACAACCACTTTGCACACTATTTTTCTCTTGTGCATTTATCCAGAAAGCATCATTTGAATGAAACTTTTTTGTTTGTACTTAACTGAAACTGCTTCATACACATGAGTCTTGATAATAAACACAACAATATATATGGTTGTGTAATTGTTTTGAAAGGGTTTGCAACTAGCAAAATGTATTTTATATTCTTAGACTTTAAAAGTTTGAATTATTTATGTTTATGTGAATCCCTTTACTTATTCAGGTATCCTGATATAGTGCAGAGACAAAAAATGCTTTGGGATGCCAAATTCCAGAGCTTATGCAAACAGCTAAAAATTGCTCCAAAAGAAATAGATAAAAAGGCAAAAGGAGGTATGGTATTTGTCTTTTTTATTTAAAAAAAAAAACTGCTCGTTTGGTCGTTTAATGCTTTTGTTAGACCTCTATCTTACACAACCATTTATTTGACTGTTTCCCTTTAAGAATTGGTTACATGTTTTTGGCAGGGATGGATGCCACTTCTATTCCTTTTTATGCTTACATATTAACAGGCTGAATAACGTTAGCTTCAGCAAACAGAAAATTTGCCAGAACTCTTCTGCTTCAACTTCGATTGCATAGCTGAAACCTAAAGGAACTGATCAAAGTCTTAATTGTTATTTGCTTATTTCAGATAAAAATAGAAATTACCTTTGTATTGAGCTTTAGCAGTGTTTTAAATTGAAAGATACAGGAAAAGAAAAAAAAATGCAGCAAGATTCATATGGCTATTCTCTTTGGGGGACATTGTTCCAAGAAGTAGTATCAAGTCTGGTAGTACGGTATGGTGCTCCTTTGATGGTGAAGGTGATGATATGGTTCAAGTAATTTATATAAAATGGTCAGTGAAGGCATGCTTGACCTTGAGAAAGCTAAAATGGCAGAATCCCAATACAGCAGTGGTCTCCAGTAGATGGTTTTGTCTCCCTTTCTCTCATCCTTTTCTATGCTTCTATCTTATGCTGCAGGTAAGACTCTCTCAATATATATACAGCTCAGATAACGCTATTATGCAACTATGTTTTTTGGCGATAAAAAGAAAAGTAATTTCAATAAAGCGCTATAAGTTATACAACACATACTATGTGAGGATATAGATATCTGGACCAAATTTTGAAAAGCTAGGAATTATATTATTGATTTAAACTGAAAAATGGTAAAACTTGCTGGATAACAGTATTATGCATCTTGGTCATTTTGAGCTTAGAAATAGTTTTTCACTATCAATAATAAGGATAAATAATAAAAGTAAGATCGTTTAGTATTCTTTAATATTACATAAATCTAATCTGCCCAACAATCTTTCCGTTCACATCACTATGTGAGCTCCTTTGGCAGTCAATACTTTTATCAATCTTTTGTCCATTGAAGTAGTCAAACTTTGAATTGTAGATGGAGTTATGTTGGAGATCACATTCATTATTTGTTTGTTGTTTCAGTTCTTCTTTGTTGCTGTATTGCTTTCCTCCATATAGCTTCTGCTTGACAATTCCCCAAAGGTTCTTAATGCAGTTGAGGTCTGGAGATTGAGGCGGCCATTCCATAAATCACTTGCCTTTGAATCCTTTTCGCTCTAGAAATGCCTTTGTTAACTTAGCTGCATGCGATGGGGCATTGTCTTGCATGAAAATTATCTTGGCTTTGAAACTTCGTGATTTTTTTTGTACCAGGGTATGAAGTTTCAGTTAAAAAATTTGACGTAGTTTTCGTTATTCATTTTCACTCCATCTTTTACGAAGAAGGGTCCAACGATGGTATCACCGATGATTGCCGCCCAGAACATAACTCCTCCTCCACCTTGCTGACGTCTGAAGCGGGTTGGGTGTACACTGTCCTCCGCCAACCACCCTCTGGCAAAGGCGTCAGGACCATCATTCATCCGTGAATAAAACGGAGCTGAAATCGCATTTCATGTAGGTATTTGCCCATGAAATTCTTTTCCTGATGTTAGCTTTTGATAAAGGAGGCCTTGATTGGACTTTAACAACTTTTGCAAGCTCATTCAAGATATTATTCCTTGTAGCTCTGTTCGTTCTAGCTACACCAGCTTCTTGAAATATCTTCTTGCTAGATCCTAACGGATTTTTCTTCAAAGCCCGAGGTATCAGATGTTTCTCTCGCTTCGTTATCTTCCTTTTACCAACATCAGATCTTGTTTTCCGGGTACAGTTGATGTTAGAAATCGCTTTCTTGATCGTCCGCACGTCCCTCTTAATCAGCTTTGCAATATCGCTTGCAGTAACCCCTTCTGCTAACATATTTACAATTTTCTTCTTTTCTTCTTTACTTAAATCTTTTCCTTTTCCCATTCTGATGTTTTCTATCGTTTCAAAAAATACGAAAATCAAAAATACGATGTTCAGAGCAGTGGTAACCTGTCGTTGCGTAATAGCCTTATCCACTAAATCCTGCCTCAAATCGCAATATCCACTATAGCTTTGCCCAGGAACACATTGGGAGAGCGAACTGCCTGTTAGACTACGTAACTACCCAATGGTCAAACTGGTAGTTAACCAATTTCATCTCGAATGAATACTTCAGATATAATCGACGTTTTAATGAATTGCATAATAGCGTTATCCGAGCTGTGTATATAATTTATCAAACCAAATCTGCTAATGTGAAAACTTTTGCACTAACAGTTATGCATAAACTTAATTCTTTTTCATGCTTTTGTACTTTGTTTTACAGACAGAATTAAAAAAAAAAAAAAACTAGTACCAAGTATACTTGGATTGATGAGATTCATTGAAGTTAGTGGGTCAGGGGTTGGTCTGATGCGTTGTTAATCTTGGAAGCTCACTGGCTCAACAACTGCATTGTGACAGCTTAATGTTCACTGTACAGAATTGGCAGGAGATTTATTGCCATTTATTTTTATTTTTTTAAAAAAAATATTTTTTCAGATCAAACAGAAAATTTAAAGAAACCGAGAACTCCAACAAAGTCTCGCAAGCGCACCATGAGTGGAAGATCAATATCAGACCACAGTGATATGGAAGTAGAAATCATAGAAAAGCCAATTGTTAAACAAGAGCCGCACAGGGATGAGAATAGCTGTGGAACAGCTAACTCCAATGTGATTGCCTGCCTTTTAAATGGACCCACAAGAGATGAGAGTTCTCATAATAATCACATACATTATAATTCTGCCAGTAGTGAACTGTGCAAGGAGTTGGAGGCATTTGTAAAAGAAAAATTGACTTCTCGATACATACTAACACTGAGCGAACTGAGGAGACTATTTAATATAAAGCTAACTCAGTGTCCGGCTGGTCATATATTAGGAACTGGTGTGTCTGACAAAAGGTTGGAGCAGACCGTATTAGACGTTGGTGGTCTCAGACTTGAAAATCAGGTACAGCAAGAATTTTGTTAGCATTCAGCTTTATGAATGCTCCATAACATCAGTAATTTTATAACAACAAAGATGATGAGGAAAGTTTGAAAATTGCATATGAAATACCTTAGTAATACCTTCATGAATATAAGGACTATTAGACTAGAGAGCTAAACATATGGTAATAGATTGGCAGTGCTAGACGAGAAATTTTTCTGTGTATAAAGTGGTTTGGGATTTTACATTTTAACGCAGTAATGAAAATTTGCATTCTTATTAGTTCTGAAATCCTTCGAAATTACAAGTTTCTAAAAAACAAAACAAGAAATTTTTATCTCAAACTGACCATCATTGCTCATCATCTTAAAACGTTTTTACTGTCAAACTGATTTCATACTTTTGACTCTAGTTATTAGCATAATTAATTAATTCATTTTCTTTCTTTCCTTTTCTTTTTTCAGTGGCCCTCAAACTCAAAAAAAGAACCAATTTTTGCGTTAGCAAGCACAGGTGATCAGTATGACCAGGTATGCTAACTGGTGGTAGCACCACTAGAAAGAAACAACTAAAAATGTTTAGAAAAATATTTTTTTTTTTTTTGGATCCTGTCATTTTGCTTATCAGCTCGGCTTTTCTTAGAAACCCTTGATGGACAAATGCTTGATCAAGGGGTGATTTGTTAAATCTGTTTTTAGCTAAACATCTGAAGTAGATCTGCTTCTCATTACGGTTCATCACATTTTGTATCATCTGCACAATGACCATTGTTCTATGTACATCTTGTGTCATTTAATGTTTTCTTACTGGCAGAATTCCTTTTTCACTGATAGTTCTTAGACCAGTTAACGGGTAACGGATCAGTTTACGGCAGGACTTTTGGTAAATAGTAAATCTTTAACATCTTTAGATAGCTTTAAGAGTTTTAATGTTACTCCAACATGCCAAATTACATTTCATAGAGAATTGCAACTTTTATATACTCCTCTGTTCATAAACTAAATGCCAGGACAAAGGATTGAAAAGAAGATATACACTTAGAAATAACTGGCAGTTCAGATATACTGATTTAATACCCAGAGTACCAACTTGTATACTGATGTATCAGACAAAACAAGACTATTTAGCACAGCATCTATGTCATTAGTTGCAACATTCAGTTGAATACAGGCAATTTGGATACAACTAACAAGAAAGAAAATTAATCTTTTAACACAAACTTATTTAATAATTTTTTTTAAAATATTTTTAAAATGTTATTTTGTATACATTTAGCTGTGTAATACAGCTTGAAAACATTTTCCATCTTTTTTTATAATTTTCAGATTAGAAAAGTTTTGTTAGATATGTTTAAAACAAGCTGTCGGATAAAGACCAACATATTTCGCAAGAAGGTGGAAGACGGTGTAGATGGTAACAGTTTTTCAGAGAACGAATGCAAAAAGCTTTTGAAAGTGAGTGCTCCAGTCATTGTTCTTGCCAATTTTATCAAGAATTAATTTTTTTAAAATTATATATGTAAAAAAAAAAAAAAAAGGTTTTTTTCCTAATCTAACTTGGATCATGGATGATGATCCAGGACTGTCAACTCCTGCTCAGGGATGGCTTATGATGAATGATATATAGAAAAGTAAATGTACCAGATTCCATGCACTTACACATTAAGGTGTCTTCTGAGGTTGGAAAAACAAGTTTTAAGGTGATATTACTTAGGTTTCAGACACTTGATTCATGAGTGGATGTTCAGTTGATATAGAGAACTTAAGGGGAGGAAGTATGGATTCACTGGTCTCCTGTCTGCCTGGCTATTTTCTAGTGCATTTTTCCATTTAAGGTGATTTAAGGTATTTATCAACTTGCTTGTTTTTCATCCAAATTCCTTAAAATTTGGTGATGCAATGTCATAGGAAAATTGTTTTTTTGTATTAATTTTGTAAGTTTTGAGTGAGCAAGTCAGATTTTATGGTTTACAAAATTTCGAAAATTCAGAAAATACCTTAAAAAGATAAAGCAGCCGTAAAATGTGCAAACTCCCTATGACCTTGCATCCTGGTAGATGTTGCTTCGAATTAAGAAGAAAAAAAAACAATAGTTCTGGTGAACAGTTAAGGAGAAAACTCTTCCATAGTGCTTTCACATACTGAATGAACTTGTAAGGTACCATGGCAACCATACAAATAGAAAGTTGTGAACACATATCTTGAGTTGAATATCAAGTATATTGTATAAATTTTCTTCTAAATTGCTTTGAAACATCCAATTTGAGTCAGTAGAAGATAGAGAACTCCCCTTACTTTTCAAAGATGTTCATTGGAAGTATACTATCAGCTTTAGATAGTTTGTTACTTTTCATCACTTGAAACATTTTTTGTCATGGTTGCAGCTCACTGGAGAAATGCACTACTACTACTATACATATGCAGATGTTTTTTTTTAAAAAACAGAAGCATCAGCCTAATATTTGGAAAAAAGCATTTGATTATTTAGATAAGATAGTGAATAACCAGCTTGGTTTGTTTGAGACAGCATGATTTATGTAAAAATTCATTTCTTCACGTGTTGTTGTGACTAGCATATGGTGGCAGCTTCTCTGGTTACACAAGCTAATAGGTGATGAAATCCAGCCCTACCATTGTTTGTTTGTTGGCCATGTATAAGTGGAACCATCTGTGTCTGCCACTTGTTCAGTCTTTATTAATTGGTATTTTGGATAAAGCACATTTTAAAAAATTAATTTTTAAAAATTTTTGTAGGATTACTGCGTAACAAAAGGAGCCATGTGGTATCTGAAAGGAACTTGCTCTGAAGACACCTGACCGTGAACAGACATTAAGAAAAACATGTTTACCATTGAATGAACTTGATATAAAATTGTCGCTATTTATTATCTACAGTCTTATTTTCTTATTAAAATAAAAATCATCTACCTCAAGTGTTCTATAGGAAAGCTATTTAGGTCAGTAAGAGAGGGTTAAATGTTGAACCGGCCTATCTAGACTTTGACTGTTGACCTGTATGGCTCTTTAGTCTTTATAATGATTATAATTGGCCATGTTAGCCACTTTTGGTTTGTTCTCCCTCTTTACCTGTGTACTATGCAAGTTTTCTTCCACATCTAAAAATTAAGGGTTCTATTAGAGGAATTTGTGCAGTGGGTTTGTCGCAAACCTCCATGCCTTGTTTCTCTCCTGTGAGCGAATGCCTCGTGTCAGTATCGACACACAGGTTCAAAGAAGTTAGCTGCATCACCATCTGTCTGTCTGCCTATTTTATATTAATAAATGAATAGGCTTAAGACTAATCAACTCTCCACTTTCACATTCTTTGATATGAAAAGAATGAATTTCAAAACTACAAACGTGAGCTGCTTAATCAGAGAAATGTCTACCTACAATGGGAAAAATAATTTATAAAAGATGATTAGCAGTTATTAGAAAAATTTACTTAAAATAAGTTGTAAGTAAATATATGCATAGGGTAAAATTAAATAAACTATTATTAAAAAAAATATATTATTGTTGATTAAACCTCCCTTTTATATCTTATTTTAGAAATAAATTATATTTGTCATTTCTAATATAAGAATGATACTGTTACTCATTTACTTAGGGAACTCTCCATGATGGGCATGCCATACACTAAATGTAATAATCTTGCTGTGACATTCAGGCGTTTTGATTCACAACAGCTGCCAAGTTGTTTGTTTGAATCACAACCATTATATTTCACATCACACTTGGTAATGTGACATACCATCTGCTGACCCATATCAAATTACTTAAAAATGGAGTGTTAATTCGAAACATTCTTGTTTAAAGATGATTCAGTTTTCATTTTCTAATTATGCAACATTCAGTTACAATTGTTCTTCATACATACAAAAATTTCTATGCATCTTACAAACAGTTTGTCTAAAAAGTGGTAGTATATAACAAATCTGATGATTAATCTACTGCATTAGCATATTTTAAGAGAATGTAGGTAGAGGGTCAGTTAATGGAGGGTAATGTGCTGGGCTTGTTACAGAAAGATGGAGTGTTCCGTGAGTTTCATGCTCAGCCTATCTCACGATGTTTTCTGTCTCCCCGTATCTGGGTTGGGTAAGTTTCCTGGTTCACCGGCCACTACCTCTGTGCTTTGTTTGGACAACATGACAACCTTAACACAGTAAGTCAGTTTATCCAAACACCAAACCCACAAAAACCCAATTATCCAAATTTGCTAGTGTACACAATTCTAAACCCAAACATTTGAACGAAACAGATTTTTTTTGGATTGTTGCTTCAACTGCTTGGCATTCATGGTGCTGTATTCACTTCTTGCATTGTTGCCAGGGTGCAGAGGCAAAGTTAATTTTTGAATTCTAAGTACAGCAAATTTTGTTACCACGGCCTCTACAAGACACCAATCCTAAGAAACGTGAGCTTTTCGCGCTTAATATCGATTGAATGGTAAATATCATCTGCCACATAGAAAGTGGTGAGTCTCCAAAACTTATCGCTAATGAATTAAATGTTAGCACATCTACTGTGCATGATATTCTGGCACAGAAAGAGCTCAAGTTTATGCTGATACTGAATCCAATAAAGAGCGATAGAAAGAAAGACACCGTTCAAAACAAAGTGTGAAGAAATAAGTACGTAGCTCATGTCCAGACATCCAGATTCTCTGGTTATCTGAAGTTGGTCTGGTCCCAAGTGATTCAGATAAATGGATTTTTAGTGTATTGCAAAATTCTGAAGCAGATTGTCATTTTCAAAAGCCAAGAACTGTTCAGTAACAGTATATTTAGCTCGTGCCAGGGTTAGTGTGACCAGTTTGAGATGTGGTTGTCAGTAACCCCACCATCCAAAATGTACAGTATGCTAAAAAAAATTAATAAAATTTGTATTTGAAAGGTATTTTTACAATTGGGGAAGCTGCTAGCAACTGGAAATACTGTATCTTTAAACATGCCATCTTTGAGTGATATCACAGTTCTATCTGTCTAGAAGCCTACAAACACTAGTATTTTGTTATTACATTATCGGTATCCAAAAAATATTCGCATAATATGAGAGCAAAAATCAAATCAAGCGATTCTGGTTTCTTTCTAAACGAGTAAAGTATTTATTCCATTCTATTCGTGTTTTATTTACCACAATGAAATGATTAAAAATTTACCTGGCAAAAGCAAAAGTTTTTTCATGTGGCGAGTTATCTCCCATGTTAGTAATTTTTTTTCCTGTCATCACAATAGAAATTATTTCTATTTATATATAAATATATTTTTTATTAATTATATTTTTATCTACCTGAAAAACAATTTACATTATTCGTGTTAAACTTTAAAGGGGAAATAACTCTTGCGAACTTGATTTTTTTAAAAATCGGTAAATCATCTTTAATATACTCAAGATAACCAACCTGAATACTTTTTCTATACATTTGCTTTCATTCCACCAGATGTCGTATCCTTAGTTTTTGATGAATTGGATAATAATGGCAGTAACTCTATTAATTTTACTTCAATTTTTATTTATGTATTTTTAAAAGTCTGATTACCTATTATATTGTTGTCTTGTGAGAAAAAAATTGAATAGTGATACGCCAAATGCATGAGATGGAGTAAGCAGATGTTTGTTAGCTACCACAGATCTCAAAGGTGACAATTTGAGCATTATGAGCTTTGCAACTGTTTTAAAGTTGCCTTCAGTATTTAGTAGGAATGCTCTCTCACATGGAATTTGTAGGGTCTGTGCTCAGAATCTTCTAGATGAATGGTGACCTGATCATTTGGCCCTTAGATGTCTATCAAGGTGCTTCCATGTGTGCTTAATGGACACTCTATCCAAGAAAGTGATATCAGTCAATTTCTCATCTTTCAGCAGAACCCATGGTTGAGAATCCCTTGATAGGACACAGGCAGGATGGTATTCTGAAGAATGTATCCGGGGCAATTTAGACATTCATCTATGAATGTACAATCTTTTGTCCCATTACCATATGCATACCACACTGCCATCCCCCCCAGATCTTTCTTGTCTGACGAATGACTGACTGTAAGCACACGAGTCAGAAGTCTTATCAACCTTTCTCCAGATGCCTAAGCATCCAGAGGCTGCAAGTTGATAAAAGTCTGATAGTTTTGTAAAGACTACAGACTGCTGCTCCCTTTTTTTTAGCTTTAAAAATATAATGAATTACTTATTTTTCTTGTGCTTCCTCAGTCCATTTCTGAGCACTGAAATGAACGTTACCCTCGACAGTGGAATCTGAAACAAGCTTCTCCCTGCTAATAATTAAAGGAACATTCCCACAATGCAGTGCATGATTCTGAATCTTTAAATGCACATATTATTTAGTTAAGTTGTAGCTTCTGCCTGATAAACTTTAGCATGTTTTGGTGGTAAACCTTTAGACATGAGCAGTCTATCAGCTCCTATAGCATTTCATAAGATTTCATTAAACCAGTTTTAACATTAAGTGACCTTTATTCCCCTCTGTTCCCAATGTTAAGCATGCAGCCAGCTCAGTTATTAGAGAAAAGTATACTGCAAATGAAAATACTGTTTCCATCTATGGAACATAGGAGAAACATAAAGCACCTTCTACATCTTTTATTTAAGTATTACATCTTTGAATGTTTTCTGTTTTTCTTATGTTTGAAAGATAAAAATAGTATTTAGGAAGAAAATCTTACTGAAGCACAATGTAGAGTTTTATACATACATATACAACATTAGTTCAACTAGGTACAACATGTACAGGTAATAACAATTATATTTAATTATTAAAATTCACAGGAAACTTACAAAAATAATGAATTTAAAAAAACAAGACAGTAGGCTTTCTTCTACAGTTGTCTTTAATTCATATATCAAAATCATGAAGCAAACCACACATAATAAAACAAGTTTTTTACAAAAAATAATTGGCTTTAACCTCAGATTTAACAAAAACATCAAGGGAAATAACCCAGTCTTGTTTGCTTTATTGGAAACCTATTAAAGCTGATCTATAATTAAGCTCCCCCCCTCAAACACACTTATAAAATGAACATTATTTAGAGAGTCATACAATCAGTCAGATTATTAACCTGTAACTGTAGTTGTAAACTTGAATAACTCTACATGCAATCTTACAAGCAACTTTTCATAATTAAGAAAATATAGTCATTTTTTTACAAATCATGCATGAAAGAAACAAAAAACAAAGTTTGGTACACATCATTAATCTATAAATATAGAATATGATCAATGTGAAAACAGTGTCATGTGTGTTGTAGAAGGCATTTATTTTATCAATGAAATAGATGCAAAGTGAAGTCGTTTTTACTTCATCTTTATGTAACATTTACATGACACTTAGTAGCTTTATATTTAATGTAGATACTGTGTGGTCTTCCAATTTGTCTCTCTTTGAAGATGAAGTACAGACAGCCACTGTGTATATAAATATATTAACTTTTAGGAATATGCTTAAGTTAATTTTGCAGATTGCTGATTCAAAATTTAAATTAAAATAAAATTATAGTACAATTTTTTTTTTAAAATGTTATATTACAAAAATATATTTATCCTTAAAGCTTCTACCATTTGGAGGGCTAATAAAATAATACAAATTAAAAAATAAACAAAAATAACATATATAAATAATGCATTACAATGAAGGAAATCTCATATTTACTGAATCTGTAACAATTACAGCTCATATTTACATGACATAAAGATGTACTTTACATATTTACTGATCATTAAAAATGTTTTGTATCATGAATATAGAGCAAAAAACTCCTACAAAGTCAATAAGAATGTCTTCAAACATAAATCTAAAAAATACATTTTTAACAGGAATTCAAACATGAATTAAAAAAAAAAAAACATTTTAAACAATCTCTTGAAACTTCTTTAGTTAGATAATTAACAAAAAAAAGAGAAAGGAAATTAAAACAGGACCTTTGTCATCACAACCATTAGTTCATTATCACAAGGCAGCTTAAAATAAAATAATTTGATTTGCTTCAGACTTTCAGGAAGTCTCACTACTGAATCTGTGTGTGTGTGTTTAAGTGTATGTATGTGTGTGTGTTTGGGTGTATGTATGTGTGTGTTTGGGTGTATGTATGTGTGTGTGTTTGGGTGTATGTATGTGTGTGTTTGGGTGTATGTATGTGTGTATATGTGGCTGTGTGTTTGGGTGTATGTATGTATGTGTGTATATGTGTGGCTGTATGTGTGGGTGGGTTGTATGTGTGGGTGGGTTGTATGTGTTTGGGGGGTTGTATGCTGAACATTTCTCCCTAACCCCACACCTTTCCTTAAATTTAAAAAAAAAAAAAACAACAAAAGGTGGGGTTTGGGGGGAGGAGTTTAGTTCGGTCTGCCGAAATGGAAGGTGCCCCTAGGTCCCGACTGACGGACTGATTTTCTAGACGATCGTTCACGGGGCCAGCCAGATGCCACCTTACCCGTATAACGGGCGGGCGTCCTGTTGTCGTCGTCGTTCTCTTTTTGACTTCCGGATAAAAGAGTTCCTTCTGCGCACCGAGACCACGTGGGTTCTGTCACTTCCTTCTCTTGTAGGTTTAAGCTTAATGGGGGAACCAGAGCAGACAGGCAGCACTGGCATCTTCAGAACTGAACCCGACTTTACCGAAACAACCGGATTTCCTCTGGAGGGTTCGCGCGCGCGCAAAAAGAGAGGGGGGGGGAATATGGCGCAATCTCCGTTACCTGTCCCCGTGCGGGTTACCTGATAAAGGCAGCAGACCAAACAAATCCGCTTGGCTGCAAACCTTTGCATTCTGGAAACTGAATTATGTTCTGAAAATCGACCAAAAAAAAAAAATAAAAGGTGGGGGAGGACTCCATCCAAATACTGGTGTTCTTCTAGATTGTGTGTAGAAATATTGCTCTAATTAGTAATTGTTTGTGAAACTAGTAAATACTATTTACGGTAGGTAGGTAGGTAGGTTGGTTGGGTGCCATACCGCAGACAGTGAGAATAGCGAGACCACACCTGTCGTGGCTTCAGACTGGTCACGTAACCGACCTACAAACGAGAACTAATGACTAGTGAACAGCTTCAACCTTTTGATTCACCTGCTTCTGTTTATCACCGAACTTGTAAATTACTTTGATATCTAAATTTCACAGTGTATATATAATCTCTGCTTTGGATTGATAATGCAATATTTTCAACAACAACAAAAACAAGAAAAGAACTTCGTCTCTAGCATCCTCATCTGCTTACGGAACTGTATTTTGTAGAAACTCTGTCCGCCATTACAAGTGTGAGGATTCGATCTGGCCCAGTTTATAGGTGCTCGAGTTGTAGACAGCCGCAGGCCGTAATTTATTGTTAAAGCAGGTGTCCGGCAAATCTATCGCATCAGACTCAATGTCATGAATTCGTTGGGACTTTCTCTGCAAAGACAAAACAAAAGTGAAGAGGGATTTCTAACTTCGAGTATATATATTCTCTGTGTTTGTTTGTTTTTTAATTGTAAATTATTTTGTATTTTAATAATTTTCCCAACAACAATGGAATCAACCGAAGTCTTATCCGGTTAAAATAATTGCACCTGCTGACATTCAGCATTTGTTCACACCTCCACGATGACCGCCACGGGGTTTTCTCGCCCATTTTCACTACCCATCACCATCAGTTTCCTCCAGATATTCCCATTTTCTATCACAGCTGAAAATGAAGAGGTCGGCAGCGATGGGAGACTGGTTGACAAAGTTTAGGCACTGCGCCCTCTAGCCAGGGTAGTCTACCTTGTAGACATCGGCGAGCACCAAAAAGAGGAGAGATAATGCAACGTTCTTTCATCTTTAATGACTGGCTTAAACAAAATATCAACCTTTAAGAAAGTATTTACATATGAAAAGCAACTACTTAACAAGTCTGTTGGTTTTCACCAGCTATGAAGGATAAGAATATAAGACGACGTTTTGCTCAGGGTATCAGTTAAGCTGAAGTCGAATGGAGAACGTTTTGCAAATAAAATTATAGTATATATAACGCTTTTAGAAGAATAATTGAAATAAGAAATACTGGCGGGTAATTACTGCAAGAGAGATTAACGAAGGTGATGCTTTAATTGCCAAAAAAAAAAAGGAAACCACTTACAATGCAATTTTTGACTTAACCAAGCCATGCAATCTTTTAAAAACACAAGAAAGTTTAAAATAAAACAAATAGCTTTTTAAACTTTTCTTATCATTTAAAGATGTGACCGACTTTTATTATTAAAGTTAGAAAGAGAGATCGACACCAGGGCGTTTAACTTTGTCCCGACTGGCAACGTTTTACATTTTGAGTCGTTTCTGTACTTTGCACCTGTCATTCACTAGAGGGGAAAGTGCACAAGCCGGAGAACCACAGATATGCGCCGCATAGGTAGAATACAACTTTCCATGGCGAGCGTTACTATCTCTAAATGAAGCACCTCTTGAAACATGACAAACCTGTATAGACAGTTTCACTGCTGTCTGTATGGGATTAAAACAACAACATTAATATGTGGATACGCACCATGTAATTATCTTCCTTTCTGGTACTGAATCTGCTTTTATTCCAGTATATTGAATCATTTTCAGACTAAACAGAAAAAAAAAAAACAACCAGTCGTATGTAATGCATTCACAAATGACAATAAAAAGCGAAAGTACCGTATGTAAAATAGAAAGTAGACAACACTTAAAGGCAGGCGTGGCGCGTGCGTCTTAACGAAACACTGCAGACTGTTTGCGATTTAGTAAGATATGTAACGTGGCTTGTCAACTTGTGGAGAAACTACGAACAGCAAAGACACCTGCCGCCCTCTACCGGCTATAGCGCCGAAGTCTTACGGATACAACAAACGTGTTATTTAAGCGTAATGCAATTTTTCTTCTTTGTCAAAACTTCTGAAGTTTAAGTAAATTGCTTACAAAAAAAAATAATAAACAAGCTTAAAAAACGGACGGGTCACGTGGATACCCAGAATTCCGTGCCCATTAAATCAATGGTCGTCGGTCAGTCGCACACGTGACGGTCTGCACACTTTTAGCGTTGTCAACCTTTCATAAATTCAGTGATTAGAAATGTTTTTAAAAAGTTAAAAAAGAAAAAAGAAAAGCATTTGTGGAAATATATAAGGCGTGAAAATGAAATTCGGGTTTTCTGCGAAGAGTTAGGGAGTGCGTGGGTTTTGCGGTATGGGGCCTCTCCAAGATGTCTGTCACCAGTAATTCTGTTTCTATTCAGTGGATCTGTTTCCATCGGCCATATTTCAGCCCTGTCTACTGTTCGAGAATTTAAAATTTTAAAAAAAAAGAAACGTGTATAGTGATTACTAACCAGTCCTCTCTGACTAATTAACAAATAGAAGACAATCATATTTCCATCTATTCTTTTATAAAGTAACTGCCTGAATGTACAAAAACAACAACAGACCAGAAATATGTTTTTTTTTGTAATAGTAATCGTTGTCGTATTCGCCTGAGCCAGATGAACCGGAACGTATTACATCTTCTTCTTACTCCTCTCTTTTCGAGCCTCATCACTAAAGGCCAAAATTAGTCTGATCGCTTACTAATTCTACCGAGATCGCAGTAAATGGTAGCCGGTGGTTTCTTTCTCCACTGAATTTCGGATAATGTTTTTCCTTTTATCTCTTTCACGCGGACTCCCAGATAAGTATATTAAAAAATAAAAAAACATTATTATAAAATTTCAAAGGATCAAAAGATAATCTTAATTTAATCTTTCTGTATGCTTCATAAAACGTACCACTCGCTGCTGTATACGCCACTGTCAAAACGATTTGATGAATGGTGAAATTCGGGTAATCGTGTACCTTAAAAACAAACGTATCTATTATTTATATAACTTTATAATAATAATAATAATAATAATAAGAATAATAATAATAAAAAATAATAATAATAATAATAATAATAATAATAATAATAATATAATAATAATAATAATAATAATAATAATAATAATAATAATAATAATAATAAGAATAATAATAATAATAATAATAATAATAAACTTTAGAAAAATTTTGTCAGTTAAAGTAAAATATACTGAACACAGACTGCTGGAGTAATTAACTTTACTAACCACCATAGAAGGCTGTTTATGTTAACTATTAACTTACTAACCATTTTAGTCTAGCCATATGATGGCCTGATTAGTATATTTTGAACATATTATATATAGATTTCATTAGTTTATTTTAGGCGAGAAGTGTAAAATACATGGATTGGGATAAACAAGTGATATAGACATACACGAATCCATGACATTATAGAAGTGGCTGATGATGTGATCAAGAGATTTGGCGCCATCTTTTGATATTGGACTTGTTATTCAGTTTCTAGAGATCGAACTTCTCCGAGAATAACAAGTTGTTTTTTTTTATTATTATTATAAAACAGATACAAGTAATAATTTAGAAAAAAAAAACCGAATAACCCCTGGAACTAAGAAATGCTTACCAGAGCAAATACAAATGCAAAAGTTTGATTTTGAGAAAAAAACTATTTATTAATGTTAAAACTAATCTCAGGTGTTTTAATTCATAAGTTGGTTAGGGAGAAAGAAAGCTGATAAAACCAGTTTTCTTTAAAATCTTAGAAGAAAAGCGGAAATAGTAAACAGTTCTTTTCTGGTATTCTCCTCTTAAATGACAAATTTATATACCAAAAGTGCAGCAGGGCCATAGGAATTACAGTAAATATGATTATAAATAAACTGAAATCACCTCGGTCGATAAGGCTGTGTGCACAGTTAATCCATTAACCTTTAGCTCTCTTGTTCAGTTAATCCTGGCAGAAAGATCTTCGAAATTAATGGAAAGCCGCGAATTGCACAGCATTTTTTGAGAAAGAGCATAAAAGCAATCTCGGTAGATGTAAGTCAGCTAGTTTTAACTTTAGCAATGTTTATAATCCTTTGTTAAAGTCAGTTTACAGAATTACTGAACTGAAGTAAAATTGTAAAAGGTTCTGTTTCGAGATTTAAAAAAAAAATCCGGGCTAACGAATCTGTGGTATTTTTTTGGGGAGACATCGCCAAGTTGGTTGATGATGCAAATCAGGTCGATGCCGTTTACTTACTAAGACTTCTGAGGAAGTTCCACAAATAGGAAAAGTTAAGCTAATAAGTGTGTAGGACTCTTACCAGTCACTAGAATTCGTAATAAGAAATCAGTTAAGATGCTGGCAAGATTAGATATCGGAAAGGGTTTTTAGTTCATTGTATATATTTCTAATGAGTGGAATAAATTATCGGTAAGTATAGTTAGCAGTCTTAATCAGGTTTAAAATTGTATTGACGACAACTTTTCTCTTCAGAGCCCCGCATAAGTCTTGAAGACCGCATGTTATCTGAAAACTAAACTAAAGGTAAAGGTCGTGAAGTGCATCAATTACAGTGATGGTAATGAGGTGTATAACATACACAAATTGTAACAGTAGAATGAGTATCAATCCGTACATCTGTAAAATAATTGCAATAAAGGAAAACATAAGCACGGGATGTCACACAAAACAAGTATGAACGTGTGAAGATTAGTACTGTACAAATGCGCGAAAAATCTAATGTTTTACAAAATATTATCTATAATCAATAGTCGATGAATGTACATGGATTAACGTAGAAAGACTGCATTGCTCTATATGGTCTTGTAAATCTGCTCTATACCTTATTTCTGCCACTAACTCAGTTTATTTTTCTGTCTCCATCCAAGCAGCAAACTTACATATAAAGAAAAAAAATTGAATTTGCTACACATAAGTAAATACCTATTGGAAACCTGTAATTCACTGGATTTCCTTTTGAAATTTTCGACGAGGCGCAGTCGGCGACGGTCTTCGGTACAAACTGTCTATGCCAAACATTCTACACCGAATCGGAAAAAAAAGTAGAAATGTCAGAAGATACAATTGTTGTTTGTTTTTGTTTCTTCTTCTTCTTCTTCTTCCATACGATTATTTTATTCATTTATTTGTAATATTTAAAATAAAACATACGTAAAGTTTTAAGAAGTAATGGTAATAGATTCGGGGAAGAAAAACAACAACCAGGACGATAAACAATAGGAATAATAACGTAGTTCCGCCGATCTTTAAGAAATTCATACACGCTTTTGTAGACATCTAGGCTGGGACATCTTAGGGATGCACAGCGATATTGTGATCTTTAGGAAGAATGGCAACTAAAGATTAAGTTATAAAAGAGTCGACTATCCACTGTGCAATGTTTCACCATATCACGGGCACGTGTATCGGACTCCACGGTGATGTGACGTAATAATACCAGTTTCTTAAAACGAGACCCTCCTTTTTGTTCAGAACAATAAACAATACTTACCGATTCAGATTTACAAAGCCTGGTGGTTTTTGTATCTAGATTTTTCCTATCGGGGACTGTGTTGCTGCGATATCGGTCTGAAAGATATTTTAGAAAATCAACCGATGCATAAACAGAATATATATATTTAGATAAATAAATGAAAGCGGTTAACTCTTGCACGCCGAACAAGACTCCACCACAGGAGAGTTCCCCGCCGGATGTCTGTCTTTCGCCCTGCTGCTGCTGCTGTAGTAGTAACGGATTATAAAAACGAACTCAGACACGGCTTGTACCAGTGTGAAGTCTCAGCAACGCGGTTTTCCACCATCCGTTTGACAATAACCGCCGTCTTCTGGCGAAGTACTTCCATGACCTGAACGCCTGCCCCGAGAACGTTATGCCGTTGTAATACTTTTCAACTAAGCTCCTACGACTCTGCGAACATGGTGACTTTATTCCAAGACTCTCTCTCTACGAAAGCATGTCGGAAAGTCCTACCTGACAGACACGCACGCACCGATGTGATGTCGAGGACATTTCTGCTGCTAACTGCTCCTGCTCTGTTTTCTGCCCATATGAAGTCTCGTCCCCAAAGCTGTCCCCCGACCTGGCCCCAGCATGGCGGACCCTGCGGCTGGTGAGCAAGGTACCGACCGCGTTTGGCGTTTGCCCTCATCGAACAGCTAACGAAACGTGATTGATACGAATGCGCCCAAAAGAAACGACGAATTTTTCCGTAATTGCAAAAGGTATTTAAAAAGAGAGACAGACGAAAGGACGAAGGAAGAGAGGAGAAACGCAGTTCAAAGCAAATTCCGTCGTAAGACGGTTAATTAGTTGTGTATTATAAAAAACCCAGCTTAGACTAGACGTACAGAATCCCCAGATTGCACTGATGAGCGTACAGTGTATTCCCTTTAAGACTGTAACCGGATTTTAGCTGAGTTAATGTACAAAGGAAGCAAAACGCAAGATTTCCTTAAAAAAAGTAAACCAATAGTTGCCTGTTAGCAGATTTAATGTTGTGCTTTTTGTTGTTGTTTTTTTTTTAAAAAAAAAGAAGTGTACCTCCTATCTTAAAGCTCGAGGAAGAGTCTGGAAGAAGGTTGTGTCGTTTGTGCATCAACTCACTAACTCCGGACATGGTCAAATATCCAGCCTCATCCTCTGAATTCTGAAAACAACAAAAAAAGTTCTTTGTTTAGTCACCTGTTTGTAGAGAGAGAGAGAGAGAGAGAGAGAGAGAGAGAGAGAGAGAGACGGAGAGAGAGAGAGAGAGAGAGGATGAGAGAGAGAGAGAGAGAGGAGAGCGAGAGAGAGAGATGGGAGAGAGAGAGAGAGAGCAGAGAGAGATGGAGAGAGAGGATAGAGCGAGAGAGATTGACGAGAGATGAGATGAGAGTATAGATGGAGAGAGAGAGAGAGAGAGAGGAGAGAGAGAGAGAAAGAGAGTATGAGTCAGCGGAGCGTGAGAGAGAGAGAGAGAGAGATGGATGAGCGAGAGGTAATTATTTGGAGGACGCCTTTCGGGTAAACTGAAGCCCGCTCCTGTTTTATTTACTTTTTGGTGTGTTTATTAAAGGTATCCACCCTGTGACACCGCGAGCTTCCCTTCTACCAGAGCAGTTTTTTCTCAGAGACATAGTTTCGCTTAAAACGGGAGCAGGTACAACAAATATTTAATGTGGGTGCCACTAATTGTTAGCGTATGGTGCTCACCGAATCGGCAATCAGAAGGCCAAGGTCCGCGTGGTCCAACTCTTTCGCCAGCATTTCGGCTGTCAAACCACGGTTATTGCGAATGGCGGCCGCCTGCGTCGCTTCGGGTCGTTTCAAAAGCACTCGCGCCAACCTTCTTAGACCGTACTTGGCTGAGAAGTGCAAGAGGGTGGGTATTTCGCGGGGGGTGTCCGAACCTGCCAAAGAAAGAATACAACAACATAACGGTAGACTCGTCGAAAGCCGCCGCCAACTCGTCGGTCGGGTCGCGAAGTGGTCCGTCCCAATGGTCCGAAAAGCCTTTCCGCGCAGATTGGACAGACTTCCTCGGAGGAGGAGGAGGAGGAGGAGGCGGAAGCTGCCAGTCCACGGCTGCAGACGCGCGAACCGATCCCTCGTCGGCGGAAACTCCCCGAGTTTTTCGGATGGATTCACGATCGCCTTTCTCCGATGGCCGAGGTTTTAGTTGGGACCTCGTGCGCCTGTTTCTCAGGCAGAACTGCCAAAGTATTATATGCATTTTGAAACCACCCCCACCCCCACACCACCATTTTGTTTTTTTAAAGCTGTCACATAGAACTTTGTTAGATACCCCGGTCGGCACGTTTAAGCGGGAAAGGAGGGTAAACAAGTGAAATAAAACTTTACTTGGCGAGAAGACGTCCAGGGGTCGACGACCCGGCTCGAGCAGTTTGTCCGCCTCGCCGAAGGCGTCGGCGAGCTGTCGGTCCGCGAGGTCCAGATCACCGACATCGGCCGAGTCCAGCCCCAGGCAGTCGCTCAGAAACTGCAGCGGTTCGAGTTTGGCGCGGAGTAAACCGTCCAGATGCGAGCGGACGGCGAAGTGGCCGAGCCCGGCCGCCTTACCGTCGATGAAGATGCGGAACGTCCTGTCTCCTGGCATAAGCCCTGTGGACGAGAAAATCGTCTATGGATGATGACAGTCTGTCATTTAGAGGTTTCTAGCAGATAAACTTTCGCTTAATACACGGGAATTCTCAGCGAGTCGGGTAATTTCCTTTCTTACAGCGAGAAGAGCTTTTCTGCATCAGTGGACCGGATCAACGGCCGGCTTTTTGTTAAAGACACAGAAAGAGTTCCGCTAAATTAATCGTCTTACAGGTAAAGAGATGGGCTTGATAAAAAAAAAGCATCTCGAATTTAAAAAAAAAAATGTGTATATGGATGACATACACCTAAAGTTAACCTAATCCAACAGAGTGCATTGTAAGGAAAAAATGAAGTCCATAAATACCCTATAGTAAATATAATGGCTGCGCTTTCCTTTAGCGAAAACCTTATCAAACATCTGCAACTGTAGCTATGAATCTGTGAGAACCGCCGAAATATTAAACAGATCTTAAAAAGTTGTTTCTAATTGCCCGACTTTACTCTGTGCCACGTCACAATGCGGCAAGACGTTCGAAGAGGATCGTTCACTAAAGGCACCTGTAGAATAGCATTTACTTTCTTCATTGTACATTTAAAGTTAACCGCAGCACTACGATACATCTATCTAACTACGTACCTTGTACATTAAAATAGAAGACAAACGGGTTTCTGTGGCGAACTTTTATAAAATCACTAGATTCATCAATTTGCACTTCCACTTGGCCGGTTACCTCTTCGTTAAAGATGATCCACACCGTTTCTTTTTCCTGGAAAAAATTTAAAAAATATTTCACCATTGCATAAATATAAAAAGGTCTCATGGCTCTGTGCTGATCATTTCCAGGTATGTCTTTCTAACTGGGAAGGTTGTTTTTAAAGATGGTGTGTGTGTGTGTGGTGTGTGTGTCCGTGTGTGAGCGCGTGTGTCCGTGTGTGTGTGTGTCTGTGTGTGTGTGTATGTGTGTGTCCGTGTGTGTGCATGTGCGTGTGTGTGTTTGTGTGTCGTGCGTGTGTGCGTGGTGTCCGTGTTTGTGCGCGCGTGTGATGTGTGTGTCCGTGTGTGTGCGTGCGTGCGTGTGTGTGTCCGTGTGTGTGTCCGTGTGTGTGTGTGTCCGTGTGTGTGTGTCCGTGTGTGTGCGTGTGTGTACCGTGTGTGTGTGTGTGTGTGTGGTGTGTGTCCGTGTGTGTGTGTGCGTGCGTGCGTGTGTGTCCGTGTGTGTCCGTGGTGTGTGTGTGTTGCGTGTGTGTGTGTGTCCGTGTGTGTGTCCGTGTGTGTGTGTGTGTGTGTGTGTGTGCGTGCGTGTGCGTGTGTTCGTGTGCCTTTCTATTTAAAATTGTTCTGTAGAAATGTTTTTTAAACAACGGCCAACATTTTGTTCGTTTGTTTGCCTATACAAATTAGTTTTATTCAGGGCCGCATCAAGGAAACAGTGGGCCCGGGGCAAACAGATATTTTGGCCCCCGATGTGTACTGTACTAATATCTTTTTTAAGCTCCGTCTACACACACACCTTCCTCGCCTTACTGCTAAATGCATGTTTCCACAATCTCTGTGTCTACTCCATCTATGCGAAATGAATAAAATTAGAAAGGGAAATAAAAATCTAACTTACAATATTATTTTCTTTTAAATTATTGATTGATTAAAACAACAAAAATATACCGTTATTTGATAAATTAAAATAAATAATATTATATTATTCGGGCCCCTCCCAATCGTGGGCCCCGTTTGCCCTATGGTTGAAGCGGGCCTGGTTTTATTCGAATTAAAGCCAGAGAGTGCAGAATAAGCGATACTGACAACAAAAGAGAAGAGACAATTTGTAATTATGAAGCCCAACCAACTTGAAAACGTTTCACCGGCCGATAAGGCGGACCGAGGATGACAGAGAGGTCGAGCGGGTTTAGTGCCTGAAGCTGTCGAAAGGTGGCGGTAGTGGGCGAGGGCCAGATTTCTGCCCTAAACGTTTCCAGTTTGCAGCTCTACCCCAAAGTTGGCGAGAAAAAACCTGCTTCGTAACAATGATCCCTGTCAGCGCTTATCTAGGTAAATAATTTCTGTCAGGTTGGGGGGGGGTGGGGGAGAAAAAAACGTCAACACAAGGGTGCTTACCCGAAACGTTTCCTTGGGAACAATGATAAAACTGGTTTCCGGCATTATCACCGATATGTCGTCTTCATCCTCGAGCATCCTGAAAATCTGCACGAAGAAGTACTTGAACGTCTCCTTGTCGGCGATCTCCGCAACTGTCCAGGGGCAGGCGAAGAGGGCTTTACCGGACCTCTCGACCTGTTCGTAGTTCTCTCGCCGCACGCCCACCAGCGCCAGCACTGCACAACGGGAACGAGAAAAGACGTCGGCTAGGTCTTCGCAGCTGTTGGATCGGACGTAACTCAGCATGGCCGGCGACAGTAGCAAGACGTTCACCTTTGCTTTCACTCTGGTGTCGCCGTCTATGATGTTGCTGAGCCTCACCTTGCATCGGTACCTCTCCTCCGACAGCTTCCCTTTTATGTACCACGCTATGTCCTTAGCATCCGGGTCATAAACCACGTGCAAAATCGAAGCCTTGTGCGGCCATTGTATTGGTGACGACTGCAAGTTCGACCTTCTGAAAGAACACACGGTCAAAGATCACCGCTGACCAGAGTTACTCATACACCATCCATACACGATTTTCACCATATTCATTACTCTTTGGGAAAAAGAAATAATTTGAGACAGACTTTCGTTTATTTCGCTTTGATCTAAATACAGAAGAAAATGACAGTGGGAGATTTTTTTCTTATAACACCGGTCTGCACACACGGGCTTCAGAGCATCTTCACGTAGCAGCTGAGTATCTGTTTCTTCCTTATTAAACCCGTGTCATCTGATCTGGCCCTTTATTCCGCTAAAACCCCTGAAAGATCGAGCTGTCAAGCAACCACAACCGATGAGCTTCATCGGTTCATTGAAAAAATATCAGTTTCTTTATTTTTGTAATAGTGAAGGTAGTTCTAAGAAAATCTCCAAGACCCAGAGATATGCACTTGCTAACATTATATTCCATTTGCCATTTTAAAGAGGATTTTAAATGAGTTATATCGGAATCTATACTCTGTGCATCATCATTGTTGGTCCTTCTACTATGTAATGTAGTATTTATTCAAATTGAATTCCTATCAGATATCCTGAGTTCCAAATCATCCACGAACATATGGAAAAGAAATATCCCAAATACTGAACTTTGTCCTTTGCTGGTGGCATTAGGAATCGCACACACAGCAGCGTCTATAGCAACTTTGCTACATAAACAGCCAACAATCCACGACAAAAGGTCTCCGTAGATGCGTATGCAACTCGTGGCATCTTCAAGAAGCTCTGGAAACCATACCGACTACTCTGAACAAAGCCTTTTCATTTAAACCAATAACAAAACTCTCTTTAATAATGACTTCAGATTTACCCCCAATAAATTCTAACCACTCAGCCCTGTGATTCCTCGGTTCGCTGTTTGAGCCCGTTTCTAATTGTTGGAGTAACATCAGCCTATTTCCAAGCGGTTGGGACCCCTTTTCGTAACTTTTGAGAAACTCATTCAGAATCCTCTGCGTTATCTATTTTAAGATGGGGAGTCTGTTCTTTCTTCTGTATGTTAGGGTTAGGGTTTGGCATCCACATTTAAGATTCCTTCACCCAAGCAAAATAGATTAATAAAGGTATCAGCTATATCCTATGCATAGAAAAACTACAGGTAACTAATTGGAAACAGAATTTGTAAAGATAAACTAATAAATTTCGGGAAAAAAAGTGTGTTTCTTTCATTTATGGCTTAGAAGAGAAGGGGCCGCTATTGTATTAAATACGCAACCAGTCGCTTTTGATACTTTTGCCCTGACTTTTCGCTTTGTTGGACACGGGGACTCTGTGTCTGTCTGTGGCCATCGGTACAAGTAATTAATAGGGGTGTTTAAGAAATACGAGAAATCATGTGTTATTCCTCTGCACTATTTGCGTTAGATGCCCGGCGCATGTGACCAGAACGCGTGCGATGGCAAAGCTTCAGGATGTAGCAGCCTATCAGCTGCGAATTATGGATGCGAGTTTCGTTCCTCCCACCAAAATAAAACCCGAAATCGGTGACCGGGCCCCGCTGATTTGCAGAAAAATAAATGTCTAGCAGTTTTATCTGTTTTAGAATTGCGTTACAATGCAAATTACGGCGTCAGCGCTAACAGTAAAAGCAAAGATGAAGATACAGCTGAAAACATCGTGTCAACACAGTTCAGCCTGGTGTGAGAACCATCCTAAAAAGAGGAGGAGGGTGGAACCTGATTTCTAAGCTGACTAATGGCTACTTTCAGCTATCGTTATAGCATCTAAGCAGCCGTCAATATCGACAGAAAATCCCGGACTTCTTTAACTCTGAGGGTTCCTTTCTGTTGTCAGAGATAGACATCGTGATTTCGCTTGATCAGGTCTGGCTGCAACCGATGGAGGATGTCTCGGTTAGCGGCGATAAACAGTCGAGGTAGGTTCTTGACGGTGGTTCTCCTGTCGACGAGATCAATGCAAACGAAAGCTTTATCTTTCGCAGCCCTTTTTTGGTTCGAATGCCTACCGCTCTATAACGGAAAACCCCAACTTATAGCTTCAAAACTTTCGAGGCTGAGGGGGAGAACTTGGAAAATATTCTAAAGAACGTTGTCATATATATGAGGCTAATAGACTGTCACATAGCATGTTAGTAGCATCTTTACGCAGCACCTTCTGTAGATGCTGTGCACATCACATCTACCGATGATGCCTGAGATCTTTGAACGTGGATACAGCGGCGTGCATGGTGAATGATCTAGTCTGCGCCGTGTTAGCTGGATACCTGTATCCGAGATCATTTGAAAAAATACAACAACTCTGGGCTTATCAAAGATTTATAGCCAGTACTGCACTTGACGGCTCTTTCTTTAAGAATTCTGAAAAACGGAAGCGACACTAGGTCAACCTTTTATATAATGAGAAAGGGAAAGAGACGAAATACTGACTCGCTTTAAGAAAATTCGTCTCGGTTTCGCTCCCTCGTGCCCGAGTTCATTGGTAAGGAACGAAGTTAACCAAGCCTACCTTATCTCGACAGCATTCGCTGGCGCCTGCTTACACCTGCTGTGGCGCGGGTTGGTACTAAGAACAAGCTACAGATTCGCGAGCAAATCAAGTAGGCTTTCCCATAGTAATTACGCCAGTAACGACGTTCGACCTCGTCCCGTGTCGACACCGACTGATAACAAAGACCTCCTCTTAAACAAGATCCGTCGAGTCCACACTAGAGAGAGAGAGTGAGTTACAGTTCGCTGCCTATTTTTAGCAGTGAACGTGACTTGTGAGGCGTTTTCATTGGTCCGTGCAAAGGAGGAAGTTTAGCTGAGTCAAAATACAGGTGGTTGGTTATCAGTGAATTTTGCGATCGGTCGGTCCGTGGGTTTGTGTGGCATAGTTCAAACTGCTTTCTGTTCAACAACAACAACAACAACAACAACAACAACAACAACAATAATAATAATAATAATAACAACAACAAAAACAACAACAACAACAACAACAACAACAACAACAACAAAACAACAATAATAATAATAATAATAATAATAATAATAATATATAATAATAATAATAATAACAACAATACAAAACACAACAACAACAACAACAACAACAACAACAACAACAATAATAATAATAATAATAAATAATAATAATAATAATAATAATAAACAACAACAACAAAAACAATAATAACAACAACAGCAACACAACAACAACAAATAATAACAACAACAACAATAACAACAATAACAACACAACAACAACAACAATATAATAATAATAACAACAACAACAACAACAACAACAACAACAAAAATAATATTAACAACAACAACAACAACAATAATAATAATAATAACGTAAATTATAGTTCATTATTATTTTAAATTTCTATAAATAACAATTCTAGTAAAATAAATAAACGTTTCAAAATGACGCCTGGCAGAGACTCCATCTTTCTTCAATGGAGCGGATAACTGCAAGTTGTAGCCTGCTGTCACATCACCAGCGGTTGATCAGCAGCGGATCGTAGTGTCGTGTTCGATCTACCTGATCGGAATACTAGCATCTGGAAAAGCTGGTGTGGCGGTCACCAGCGGGAAAACCGCTGTAGAGGAAGTCGGTCTGCGAGCCGGTTGAACCGACGGCCTTTGAAAGAGAGCAGGGAGACGCAGGCCGCGGCTGTTTGGAGGATCCGGCGCCGAGCTCCCAGTCCAACACCGCACCAGTCTAAGTACCAGACGGTGATGGTCACCAACAGAGTACAATTTGAAAAGTCTAGGGCATGGATTTGGAAATCTTGATGTCTTTGCCTACTAATTGCTCGTTCCCTGACGTCCCCACAACACAGCCCGCAGGGGGGGGGGAGGAGAAGCTGAAGCCTCCGTTGTGAGCTCTTATCGAGCACCCAGCCGCCACTTCTGTGCAGATGTCCGGGTAACACGGTCACCTTTCGCAGTTCGGGTCCACGAAACGTCCTTCTTGTAGCCGCAGAGCCTTCCACCCCGTGAACCGGGACGTCCCAACCGTTTACGACTGATGAGTTTCCTACCGTCCGGCTAAATCGCTATCTCTCCCCACCCCCGGGGGGGGGGCGCTTGGAGGCTCAACAGCGCCATCCTCGCGGAGCCGGTGTGTGCTGAGTGGATCGAGTTGTGGCTTTACTGGACTAGTTTGCCCTCACCCATCTGAATGGTGGGACTTAGTCGGCATAGAATGCTGCCAGTTACGTGTCGTCAGCGCCCAGAGGAGGACCTTAAAAGCGATCTTAAACTAGCCAAGCGGCATTACGGCTTAAAGGACCCTAGCGGCAGCGCCATAATAGAGATCATCGCCAGAGAAGATGCTCGGTATTGTCAGCAACTATACTCTGGCGAAGGAGCAAACGCCCGTAGCAGCCGAGCTCTGCAAGAGGTTCGGATATCTACTAGTTAAGGACTTGGTGGCCGGGCTGGCAGCCCCCACCCCCCGTTCGAACTGGGGGAGCTTCCTCTTAGTCAGCGTAGCGCCACCGTCACTTTCCTTTTCAAGAAGGGCGACAGGCAAAACCTGGATAACTGGCGGCCTATTTCACTTCTAAACGTAGATTATAAGATCGTGGCTAAGGTGTTAGCGAGCCGGCTAGCCAATGCCTATAATCATTAACGAGGACCAAACCTGCCCTGTCGGAGGGAGAACAGTTGGGGACTCCCTCCACCTGATCAGAGAAATCTTCGGTCAAAGAGACGAGGAACAATCCCCGTCGATCAGGTGAAGGCGTTCAGAGAGAGGTTAGTTTGGAGTTGACACTAGAACAGTAGAAGAGTTGGGGTGGGGGGAGACCTAATCAAACGATAAGGGACATGAAAAGAGAAAGGATATTGTCAGACGGACGCAGTACTTCCGGGCTCTCGACACTCCGGTTAGTCAGAATATCGCGGCACTCAGGGAATCCGGCAGGGCTGCCCTCTAAGCGCGTGCTATATGTAATCGCGGCCGAGTCGTCGCTGGTTTTGTACGGTCCGTGCTGAAGATAATATAGAAGTAAACCATGACACTCGGGCTAAGATGATACAGCCCGCCGACGGCACCACAATTGTCCTGCGGAATATGTGGAGTGAGCCTGTGGTTTGAGACTCTCTCGCGCTGTACTCTGGGAATCGTGTCCCCACACCCTAGCTAACCACGTTAACGTAGATAATGACAACTGGCAGAAGCCGATTGACGATCTAAAAGTTAAAAGTAAAGGCTGGCGAGCCCGTAACCTTAGCCTCGTAGGTAAAGACACGGTAACCGACAGCCCCCTCATGGTATAAGAGTAAAGTCATAGGGATCCTCCATTAACCCTGAACTCATCGGGTTCTTGTGGCGAAGCACGCAGCCAGCCAGCCCTCCCCCCGGGACATGGGTGGACTAGATATCGTGAACGTAGAGAGCAAACCATGCGCTCAACAAATGAAAACCGTGCCGGATATCACAGGTGATAGTTCGGAAAAATGGCAAATCCTTTTCGCGCAGCAGGTACTAAGTCCTTTGACACGGACAACGGATCGTCACCCTACGCGGAAAGCCTAGAATCCACCAGAGAGTTAGCCACTTTATAGGTAGCTTCCGTAGAACTGGCTTAGAGGCCCTGGAGCGAGACTCGAGTGACCCTTCTCGGGACCTGCCTAAAACCAGGAGGGATCCATGCCCCTCCTTGGTGTCGAGCCGCCGGGGCCCATGGGAAAACCAACCTTAACACCGCCCCACTACCATGGGAAAACTACCAAAACTGTCGCTTAGACAGCCACTTGGTGCTCGCTACCCGCGAGAACGAGTACAAATGGACCTTAATAACTTCGCGGTCGTCCACAGCGTCTTTACCTGCCCGCAACATGAAGCGCTATGGGACCTGATCCAACACCTTAAAGGATGCCAGCGCAGACTCAATCTGCACCGGGGCGTCTTTGGATTCTCCTCCCGTAATAAAAAGGACCGCCTCTCGAACCTCCTGGTCTTCTCTGCTCAGCAGATCGCTTGGAGTAGCCGGAGAGCTTTAGAGTTCGGAAAAATCACTCAAACCGAAACTGTGTACGCGGGCGGCCAGGTGCTCCAGTGCGCTGGACAGGCAGCACTTTTCGAACACTTGGTTAGTAAACCAAACTTTAGGCCGCCTGGAAGGCACAAAATTAATTCTGCACGTTGCTTTCTAACTTTTATTAATAATAATAATAATAAATAATAATAATAATAATAATAATAATAATAATAATAATAAATAATAATGAATAATAAGAATAATAAGAATAATAATAAACTAAGAATAAGAAATAATAATAATCATAATAAATAATAATAATAATAAGAATAATAATAATAATAATAATAATAATAATAAAATAATAATAATATAATAATAATAATAAGAATAATAATAATAATAATAAATAATAATAAGAATATCATATCATAATCATAATAATAATACTAATACTAATACGAATAATAGAATAATAATAATATAATAATAATATCGAATAATACTCATAATACTAATCCTAATAATCATAATCCTAAATCCTCATAAATCCATAATAATAATACTAATATATCCTCACTAATACAATCCTCCTCATCCTAATACTCCTACTCCCTCATAATCATCATCACTCCTAATCCTCCTCCTAATCATCATACAATAATAATAATAATACTCCTAATAAGATAAATCATATAATCTCATCCTACTCATAATATAAGCCTAATCATCCTCATAATCAGCATCATACTCCTACTCATCCTCCTCCGCCTCATCCTAATACTCATCCTCCTCCTCCTACTCCTACTAACCTCCTCCTCATCCTCCTCCTACTCATCCTCATCCTCCTCTCCTCCTACCTCCTCCTAATCATCCGCCTCCTCGAAGCTCCTCCTCTACTCCTCCTCCTCTCATCCTCCTCCTCCTACTCCTCTCCTCCTAATCCCTCCTCCTCATCCTCCTCCCTATCCTCCTAATCCTCCTAAGCCTCCTCCTCCTCCTCCTACTATCCTCCTCATCATCCTCCTCCTCCTCCTCAGCCTCTCCTCCTCCTCCTCATCCTCCTCCTCCTCCTACTCCTCATCCTAATCCTCCCGCCTCATCCTCCATCCTACCTACTCATAATAATCCTCCGACCTCCTCCTCCTCCTCCTCCTCAGCCTCATCCATCCTCATCCCTCCTCCTCATCCCCTCTAATCCTACCTCCTCCTCCTCCTCTCCTCCTCCTCAATCCTCCTCCGAATCATCCTAATAATACTCAAGCCCTCATCCTACCTCCTCCTAATAATCCTAATCCTCATCCTCCTCCTCCTCCTACCTCCTCTCCTCCATCCTCCTCCTCATCCTCCATCCTAATCCATCCTACTCCTACTCCTAATAATGCCGAAAGGTAAACAAAACTACAGAATCTTGTAAACCCACACCGAATGTTACTTTTTTGGATTTAGCGATACACGGAGAGAAAACTCTGCTACGAGGGCAAGCACTTGGGCAGATCTTACCTCTCCACCCAGTTGGGTAACTGGCTACCCTCATCTAGTCCCGCTCACGAACTTTCACAGGCGTATATCAGCCTCACTCATAAACAACCACGACGGCCGATCGTGGAACCGATCTGGCTACGTGACAGACAAAAGAGATAAACACCCTACAGTCAGTACTTTCTAGCATCGATAAATCGCTAAGCGCAAAACGAAACAAACAAAAACAACAAAAAAGATCTATTATTGTCAAAAGGTGAGCTGTGGAAGTTTAATTTCTTCCATAGCAAACTTTTCAAAGGTATTATTAAGTCTTCAGCATCCTGCACAGTTAACCAGCTGTTTGTTTATGTTGGCAGTCATTTCCAACTGTAGTAATTTGTTACCCTACGAAGGCAGAGAATATTCGCAACACCTCTGTTCCCATTGTGTTCGTTACATCCGAAACACCAGGTGATGCATAGGTTGCAGGTATCCGCGTTCCAACAACCACTCGTGAGACGAATTACTTCTGTAGATGGATAAATTTTTTTTTTTATTATTCACTGTAACATCCTAATGAAAATGAAGACTCAACAGGAAAAACCAAAATTTCTTACATCTTCCAGTCCGCCCTTTTGTCTATCGAACAAAGGGTTAGAGGTGCCCCACTGATGAAAGGGACGATCCCATTCCTAATTCTTTACCACAAAGGATAGTATTATAAACATCAGAAGCTAGAAGGAAGTTGAGAACCGGTCGCGCTCATATATTCTACAGATCTGTTGCGCGTAATAGCGCGACCTTTTGTAGTTCTACAACAATGTACAGGTGAACATAAGTCACGATTCGACTCAACAATAAGCTGGCCTGACACCATTTAAATACTGAAGCTGGTGTGGTGGAAAATAAGCTGATAATAGTCAGTAACTAAGACCATATTTTAATTATTAATAATAACCCTGAGGAACAAGGGTTTGTTTTTTTGATTCTCAGTTATCTATTGGTGGTCCAAATAGAACTTTTAACGCTGATTCCAAATACAGTTCCAGAATTTTCCTATCACCCATAGTTTTTGAGAAATGGAGTTTTTAATTTTCAGTGTATTTTCTCATAATAGAGCATATACTGAAAATTGCAAACGTTTCTCCCACATTTGCCATCCAGTCTTCGCGGGGCCACCGTTCTTGGAACCAATCATCGCTCACCACCTTCATGTTTACTCTGGTTGACAGGAAAACCCAGTCGTGGCGCCCTGCACGGAGTTCTCCCGTTAGGTCTGTGCTTTCATCGATACCCGTTCTTCCAGGCCATCAAGCTGAAAATTTCCCCCCTAACCCAATTAACTAATTTAATTTCTGTTCCTTAATTTAAGATGTATTTATTTTTTTAAATCAAACGAACTTAAATATTTATACCAGCCCCGCGCTTCCCTGAAGCCTCGCGAGTCTCATAATGGCGTCTGTCTAAATGGTTGTACTCTTCACAGACGTTCATTGTTTGGGGACAAGTGAGACCAGGATATCGCTGTTACTGACCGGGTATTGTTCGTCACGAGACACACGGCCCTCCTCTTGTACTTTGGGTCTTTCAGCTTGAAGACGGCTTTGAGAAAGGCATATTTAGGGGCCACGAGCCTCTTGCTCGAGTTGATGAAGGGCTGCCCGAAGATTGGCAGTTTTGACACGCCTAGCCTAGGAAACTCTTGCCTGTATATCGGTTACCCGACAAGTGGTTTCTATGCAATACACCTAATTAAAGGTCGCCGATAAATAAAATGTAGTTTCTTTGTTACTGAAGCAAAGTCACCTTCTCCCCGCCGATGGACTCGCGCACCACAAGACAATCAAACGACTGGTGGTGTTTCCTTTTGTAATCGGAAAAAAAAAACAACAAGTTCGCTTTTCTTATGCTAACTTTTGAGGTCAGGTTCGGACTTGACCTTGTTCACATATCTCCGCCGCACATTGACACCGTATCCACTACTTGTTGATAACCAGCTACTTCTTCTCGGCTGAATGCATTTTGTGAGACGATTAACACAGTTCTCTTGCTGCCGACTTACTTCCAGGTTCCACAGCCAGTCGAAATCGCCCAGGTCACCGTTGGGTTTTCCACATTACACGAGAGGAAGTAAAGACAAGCATTAGAGCAGTTTTATAAATAGAGTTAATAGGAAGGATGCTAGGTATCTTAGCTTTAGTAAAGAAACTAAACTATTCCATTAGCGATGTGAACAAGTAGCACGTCTCTGACTTTAATTCATGTTTAAACATTTTAGCAAGATGATCTGAAGTTATCTCTGGTGTATATGGATAATTACATTGTTTTTCTCATGATAGACAATTTCAGAATCCATGACTATCTGCATATTTATACCCAATGGAGGGTGTCTCATTTTCTGGTGGTAAAATAAGATTCTTACTTTTTGAATTAAGAAACCCATAGGATACAGTTGTAAAACTAATTTTCTTGCCATCCAGGAACTGCTTCTTTCGTATAATTTCCACTGGCTCGATATAAGCAGTAATAATGCTTGAAAGTAGTGACCGGAGCTTGGATAGAGAGCAGTACATTTTATCAACACGGTTCCTATATCAAATTAGATATCCATTGGTCTTCGGATACTTTACCCCATTACAGTTTACACGTGATCATGAAGAAATGGCGTCACCGTGACATCGCACCTGAACGGTGTTATGTAGGTTTTCGAACCCTAACTGACCACTGCTAAGACAATCGAAGCTGTGCTAGAAGTCGTGAAGCAAAGATGCACCTACTAATTTCTTCTGAGTCTTGTGTTGAGCCGAGCAGCATGATGGATAGCAGTCAGATTCCAGGGTGAACAGGCCGAGTACCAGCCACTGAGGACTAACACTCCGTCGTTGAGGAGAGGCGTTCACTGTGAACTACACTGGCTCCTGTCGACCCATCTATTTCGGGGATCTCCACAGCTTAGAATATGCTACACGTGTTTCGAAGACCTAGTAAATCCGTCGGTCAACAATACACCCACTTGTGACCTTTGGCCGTGCAGTTGCCAAGAAAATTTGCACTAACGTGGCACCGTTTATTCCATTGCAAGGATTGACATTTTCCACACAATCTACTCTTACTTTGGAGCTCTTACGAAGCGACAATGTGACACTGGTCTTGCTGACAGTAATCGAGTCTTGTGGGTGGCTGCGGGTACACTGAGTGTTGACCGGAAATCATTACAACGAGGCAGTGCGTGCACACAAAGGTTCCAGAAGTCCTAGAAAGATTTTGACATGTTCAGAGAAATGGTCGAAGTGCAGCCTCTAGTTGACGAGGCGACAGCGGGGATTAGTCCATTGATGGAGAAGGGGAGATGTGAGAGCCAGTGACAACCCTTTCATGAAATGTACTGTGGCTATAAGGACAAGGCGTGAAACGGTGAGCTAGAACCAACCGCACAGCTTTGGATCCGATACTTGGACAGGTTCTGGTAAGTGTTGAGAATTCTTCGAGCTACGAGAGAAAGCAACTCCGATCTGCACCTGGCAGGTGTTTAAGAGTTGCGCCCTGTTTTTGTTCAGCATGGACCAATTCTCGGTACTTGTCTGTCTACTTTCTGACACTTGTCAACCTGTCACATACTCACCCAGGAGCGGGACAGTCTTCCGAAAAAACTGCGACTTTAGATCAAATAAGTCAGCATCAAAAAATCCTAATGACCCGACAGTTGAAGAGACAACGAATCACCGTGAAAATAATCTCAGGGAAGCATTGCTAGATTTAACAGAAACTATCCGGCCCAGCATAGATAGTGTGTGACATGATACCATAGAGCAAGCTACGCAGAGTCCACGTCGGAAATGGCGGGTGTGACTGGTTCCGAAGACTTCGCATACAGGGACGCACGGCCAGCCGAAATCAGACGTGGCGAGACAGCTCTCCAGTCATCGGTGACTGCCTTTCAAAAATTCATAGGTTCCTCCTTTAACTCACTTTCATCTGGTGCAAAACTTCAGCTGAAGTCGCGAACGATCTCCTGAGGGCTGAAGTATCTGGAAGAGAAACATCCAAAACCTTTGATCAGAAGAGACTTGCTGACGAATCTCTGAAATTCAACGAACTTCTTCTAAAGTGGTCTCTCCAGATATTTGGCTCTCCTGAAAGAAAAAGAAAAAAAAAGCTGAAGTCTTTGAAGATGAAGATCGCCTAATTGACATCGCAAACAGCTGCTTATTTTCTCTGAAAAGATCAACCTCGGTCTGCATAATTTACTGTCGTATCCACTATTTCCATTTTCATGGACTTAAGGTACACTAGATAGTCTTCCAAAGAAGATATAAAAGGCCATATTTGTGCATCAGCCCGAAGATGCTAACGCGTTGGTTTACTATTCTGGTCATTGCTGTTGCTCCATTAGTGGATAATATATTCAAATGAGGCAGAGATGTAACTATTTCAGCGAACGCCTAGTTATTTTCTTTTACAGTGGTATACCTGAAATTTTGTTTACAATTCACCTGAAATTTGAATTTTGCGTGTATTAAGTTGCTAGTAAAGTTAATCTTTTTTTAAAGTCATTAATTAAATCAAAATATAAAAATGACTAAGTTTTTCGATATACGACGGATGTTCATTTAATTTATATGACTGACGCTGTAAGATGCTCACCATACTTCTTGTCTACAAGATGACTTTTCTGTCTTTTTGAAACAGTTCTTCTGTTGTCGGATGCTTTTCCATCAACGTTGAGTCCATGCATCAAATAACATCTGCCATCTTTAAATATGATACAAACTTCGATCATTACAGCCATGCTAATTCTCCGCATATTAAGTCCTCTGACCTTCGACTTTAACGTCGGGAACAACCGGAAGTCGCTGGTCTGTCTTCTGTTTCCATATCTTGGATCGCCACATTTAAAATTTGCGGCCGTACATTGTCGCGATAAAGATGTTCCAGATTTTCCCTTAGGATTTGTACATACCTTGCACCGGCGGTGATAGTTCCTGACTTCACGAGGTGACTAGGATGATTCTGCTAGCATCAATATTGATGAGATCGCATTGACGATGCCAGTTCCATTCGGGAAAGGAAGTGGGTCTACGTCTCCCAAACAACCAACGGCACAAAGATGTTCGGTCTGTAGTGGAACGTTAGTACTACACATGCTCTGCCATCTAATTGAACAGCTGTACCCTGCTTACGAAACTTCTTCGCAACATCAAGAAGATACCGCTGCACCATCCTCTGTGACAGTAGAGCCATCAGTGTCGGTCTCAGAATTAAATGAACAGCCCTCGCTTCTCATCAGCTTTCCATCTTGAAATTGGCTTCGCTCTATTTTGTTGGTACTGTTAGCATTAAATCTTTGTTTTCGGGACTGATGTCTTCTTTCAGGTTATCAAGTTGGAAATCCCCCCCTTAATCAATTAACTAATTTCATTTCTGTTCCTTAATTTAAGATGTATTTATTTTTAAATCAAACGAAATTAAATATTTATACCTGTATTTTTCGAGGCTACGTTGCAAGTTTCTGACGCGTGGCATCAGCTACTCACCAGCACACGAGGAGATTACTGCCCCTTATCCCCCCCCCCCGAGGGGAAGACATTTTCTTTTTTCTGGCATCACACGAAGACTGAAGGGTCAGGGTTAAATAAAACATTTCCAGTGGCGTCATCGGTTTTTTGGAAACACGGAAAGTCGGTCATATTGGAGCTGTCGCTTTGTTACGGTCAACTGCTCGAATTGAAAAGAATAGCATCATGGAGATTGAACCTAATGTCCATCTAATGTGACATTTTTAGTTGTTCGAAAAGGGGATACTTAATGTATATAAAACAACTCCACAAATAAATTATAACTTTAAAAGAAAAGGATGCTCACGTGGCCAACATTTCACGACGACTTGCGACTCACTTTTGGCAGGTGAAACACAACGCTGCTTGTTGCACATGATCGTTGTTGTGTGCCTCCATACTCTTGTAATTGTGAAAATCCTCTAGTGTTCGTGTAAATAATGGATAGTTCAGGGAAAGTAAGTCGTGATCGGTAAAGAAGCGACGGAAGGTAATTCCTCCACATCTGAAAGTCTATCACGACACTTGGAAGGCCCAGTTTCCTTATTCCTCTACTCGTTTTCACAAGAAAGAGAGAAAGATTAGAGTTAACAATCCCTCCTTTTGTTGGTTCTCTTTAGGTTTGCACAGATTTTACAGGAAAATATTAGCTTATTTTTAAGAATGTGCGCTGACGCGATATTGTGATGGTCTTGACGAAATTGAAAGTAAAAAGTATAACAATGAATTGACAGAAATATATCTAGATACTGCCTCCTCGGTCCATCCTGCTGGCAGGCACAGGAGGTAGCGTGCAAGATATGAACAGCACGTGCAACATCTAGACTTACATCCTAAAGTATAACAACCCATTCCGGTTCCAGCCATGAAATAGATAGATAGGCAACTAATGGTCAAAGCACTAATCATGTTTGCAGGAGTGGCATGGCCTGAAAGAATGTTTCTAGAAATAGCGAAGATTTTACCAACAATAAGAGAAAAAAATCATCACTATGATCGACAGGAATTTTCGAATTTTTAAAAGATCAATACTTGTGATCAGATGCTAGGCCTTTTAAAGCGACAATTTCAAATCAGCGTAACTTTATATAAAGGACAAAGAATTCCGATGGGTGACGGCTCTTCCGGAGATCTGTCCAAATACGGTGCCTTAACTTGGCACTGTGGGTATTAGCAAAACTTCTAACCAAATACCGAGTCTGTCGATTTCTTATGATTTGGGAGAACAAACTGGACTTCACATTTTCAAAGAAGACAAACATAGTCATGTAGAATTCTTCTAGTTAAATATATCAAAGTTTCAAATCATCCGGAATTTGGCAGCGTTCATACGAAGTGCTACTGTAGGAAGAGGTCAGGTAGAACTCGTGCTGTGGAACCCGTTTCGAGCAAAGTGGCTAAAATGGCTTGGAATACATTATGCCTAATGCACGGAACTACAAATATTTATCTACGCAACTTTTAAGTCCATCACAACACTTTTCTTTGAATTTGCTGGTAATTCGTCGCTTCGTCTGTTATCAGTTTTTATTAATGCACATCTTATAATCTTGAAGCCGTCAACAAAGATCACCAATCCTGACAACTGCAGACAGCCGTATAATCTAGCAGCCCGCCACTCGGAAATACGGTTCTCAGTTCTTTGTCGATGAAAATGCATTTTTTTTAAAAGAAAAAAAAAAAAAACAAAGAAACACAAAAACCAGGAAACAAATCAGATGCCGGGAAATGTAAGTCGAAACTGCGAGGCTTCCATCACTTAAAGCTTTTACCACCAGAACATCCACCCCTTGTGTGAATACTGCACGTATGTTTGGGGAATCTTCCTGTTCAGTAACGTATTAGATGGCATTAGTCGGATAATTTCTCCCTAACTCTTCGATTTCTGTTTATCCAAAGCAAGTTAAATTTGAATTCAGATCTGCAGAGTGATGGGGCCAAGACGGTATCTAGAAGTTCTTCTTGGTTCGTGTCTGGCGAGGTATTGTGTATTGAGCTTTCTATAGTAAAGCCCCATCACCTGTGAACCGATCCCCTGATTTCAGAATACTGCAGTATTCCTTTAAGCGAGAATCCCACTCACTGTTCTCAACTCTTCAGCCGAATAACCGGAGAAAGCATTCCCACCACCATGCTAAACTGAGACAAGGGAAACACTCGCACTTTTCTCCAGTCTCTCTTCTCTCATACTTTCGTTGCTTAGAATCGAATAATCTAGACCTGCTCTCACCAGACCACAACAACGCACCGCATCATTGTCCATAGTTCTGATGTTGTCCAGGCCAATCAAGTTTCTCTTTCTTGTTACCAAGTTTCTGAAAGGGTTTTATAGCTGCTATTCAGTCCGTCTTCTTTTTTTGGGAGGATACAGACTGAGATACTGACTGTTCCAGAGGAATCGCGGTAAGCATCTAATCGACTAAAAAAAGGGTTTTGCTTTGGACGTTGGAACCAGCATCCCACCTCTCTATTTCGTGGCTTTTCTCTTTCTTCATCCACCCTTTAAATTTATAACTGAACTAGCTGACTTCACTACATAAATAGCTGGCCGCAGTCCGTTCCTCTGTAACTCTAGGTTCTCGCGCAAAGTTCTGCTGGGACTGGGAGTGACCGAGATATGTCGGGCAATAACGGACAGGGTTGTGGAATTTCGGTTTTGGGGGGCCGTCTTTGTCTTCTAAGCAAAGCGATAGCAGTGATCAGTAATGGATTCAATTAATGGTTATACAAAACTTAGTATGACCTAACAATTATTCAAATCAGCAGTAATAAATGATACCGGCTGAGCATGAATCGTGCTTTCGGAGTTAACTAGATTATAAACATAAACAGAAATAACTTTACTGGGTCCATAATTACACAAGTTTGGAGTGGCAACGACATCACAATCAATAGGCTGATCAAATGGGGTTTTAATACTAAATTAATGCTAGAATAATGGATTTTTATTAATAATAAAGTGCTGAAGAAGTAAATAACCGCTTTTTGTTTGCTTTGCGCGTCAGTATATTATTATTATTATTATATTATTATTATTAATTATTATTATTTATTATTATTATTATTATTATTATTATGGTGTTGTTGTTGTTTGTTTGTTTGCATTTCGTAGTTGGTGTACCAGCCCCAGATTGATAACCAATGATCAAAAGGCAGCAGCTTCCTGGTCGGATATCGCGAAGAAACTCGCTCGGTATTCACGTTTGAAATCTTTCTAGATGAAGGCTGTATGCGAAAGGTGAGCCGACATTTTTTTAATTGTCTTAATACATTTCTGCTTTAAAGAAATACTGCTGGAATTGGGTTTTTAATTTGTTTATCGAAGCGTAAAGATATATGTTTTATTACGTGGGGTTAGTTTCAGTGATCTGCAAGTTTTTGTAGCTTCATATTAGTTTTATAAGTAATTTTTTTGGTTCTGTGTACTTTATTTTTAATAATAATAATAATAATAATAATAATAATAAAAAATAATAATAATATAATAATAATAATAAATAATAATAATAATTAATAATAATAATAATAATAATAGACCTACCTCTGAGACCTTTTCGATTGCAGAAAGGACAAACTGTGATTTAGACTCGAACGATACACCTTTTGTCTTCTACAGTATATCTAGCACTGTCTTTTCTATTTTCGCGTGCTTACCTGTGCTTAATTGAACGGTGGGTTTTGTTATATTAAAAAAAATATTAAAAGCTACACTTTGTGACTGTGACAGTCGGCCTACACAGACGAAGTTAAGAATAGACAGATGGGAATTTATTCAAGTAACTCCATAGTCAGATGAGTGCTGGTAAGATAGCGGCAGCTCGGGGTCGGCAAGCCAGGTGAGCTAACGTGGTTTATGAAAGTTAATCAATCTCTCATATCGATCCGCTCGGACAAACTTCTCTATAGAATTTCCGAACTATCATAAAGAGGCCAGAAAACCACTAAATTTAAGAGGAATTCCCCTTTAATCCAGTAAACAAATAACGTAAGGGGGCCATCTTTAAATCTAGGAGTTTGTTTTTGTTCTTTTTTTAACGAAAGAAAATAGGTTATACAATAAAAGAATTGGAACAGTGAATTAAATTTAACAAGAAATACCTGAATCTTTCTCTATTTAATTTCTTTTCCATTTTCGATTCTTTAATGAGGTTCATAACTATTTTGTATTTCTCACATTTCGAGATAGGTGGTCAGTTCCCGGGGTGTCATCTGGTTTCTTTCTATCTCTTATTTTTAGCTGATTTAATTCGTGTGAACAGTCGTTCTTCCCACTGTCAGGGTTCAGTAGAGAGAGAAAAGGCTATCAGGGTGTCAGAGTAGTAGTTTGAGCAGGTAAGTATTCTCTGTTGTTGGCACAATAGAGTGGCGCTGTTGTCTCTCTCAGTGTACTGACGTCACTCTCTCTCTCTCTCTCCCTCTCTCTCTCTCTGTGTACTGACGTCACTCGCTCTCTCTCTCTCTCTCTCTCTCTCTCTCTCCTCTCTCTCTCTCTCTCTCTCTCTCTCTGTGTACTGACGTCACTCTCTCTCTCTCTCTCTCTCCCCCTCTCTCTCGCCCCCTCTCTCGTCCTCTCTGTGTACTGACGTCACTCTCTCTCTCTCTCTCTCTCTCTCTCTCTCTCTCTCTCCTCTCCTCTCTCTCTTCCTCTCGCTCTCCTCTCTCTCTCTCTCTCCTTCTCTGTGTAACTGACGTCACCACTCTCTCTCTCTGTACAAATGTCATATCTTTCTCTGTGAACTGACGTCACCCTCTCCATCTCTCTCTCTCTCTCTGTACAAATGTCATATCTTTCTCTTTGTACTGACGTCACCCCCTCTCTCTCTCTCTCAAAAATAGAAATTGTTTTACAAAGTTGTCTCCCCTTCAAACAGCGCTCGAAATATTATAAATGTTAATACATGCAAACATTCATATGAAACACGTCTAATCATTGAAAAGATGCGTTTATTTATAAGTTTATAATTAACAAAATAAATGATATGTATTAATTATATATCACACACACACACACACACACGGAGCACCTGCATTTAAACTGACCTGTTCATACAAATTAGCTGTCTTATCCTTGCTTTTAAAAAAACAACAACAAACAAATGTAGAACCAGTCTGCTTCTACAATGATATGAATCTACCTTTAATCTTGTCTTCCTGCCGGTACGAGTATCCGTCTGATCCTACCTGTCAACGTAGCGAGACTACATAAGCGGGGCTCATTCCTAGCGCTGTAGCACCTAAGAACTATTGTAAACTCAAAGCAAACAACGTGGGGTATTTCCATTCCCTCTAGTCTATTATTCAGATACGATAGTAGATCCTATACTCAGCTACATCAGATTGCGGTAACTAACGATGCGAAATGATTTAATTAACGTAACCGATTAAAAAAAAAAAAACCCCTTTGTTAACTCAAACGGATTTTTCTCTTTCAACTGATAGGGGCATTCAAAGAGAAATCTCTGATCGGGAACAAGCACCGACCCCTGCCCAACCCCGGGGCCGGTTACTCCCATACAGCACCTCAAACACATTCAAGGGCGTGGACAACTCTCACCTCTCACTGATAAACAGCTGCGACGGCGCCGAACGTATCTGGTCAAATGACACACACATTTGCTATTTTACACACACAGTTAACTCTTTCCGGTTTCAATACACTGGTAGGTGCAGGCACCCGCACGCACGCAGAGCTGGCATGTTTTTACTGATTGTAGCGAAGTACGTGGTTTGAAAACGACACGTGGAGAAGGTACGGAAGCCGATGGATGCAGTAAGTCGATTCTCGTTTGTCCGTGTAGCCTACTTTAGGAAAAGGGAAAATCCCTTCTCGTTTGTCCGTGTAGCCTACTTTAGGAAAAGGGAAAATCCCTTCTCGTTTGTCCGTGTAACCTACTTTAGGAAAAGGGAAAATCCCTTCTTATTCTTGCTTCTCTTCACCTCCGCCCACCATTCTCTTTGTCTACTCGAAGGCTCAAACGATGGAAACCGGAAAATTAAGAATAGAAGAATCGCCATCAGGGGCTCTCGAGATGAAAAACGACTTTTACGGATTAGCTGACGGAGAAGAATTGGAGTTGATGTCCATCTTGCAACTTGAAAAGGTGCTGGGAGATGTGGAGGCCCTAAAAAAAAAAGCGATGATAAAAAACATAATTGAAGATGGTAAGGAAACTTATGAATTAACTAATATTCGTTACAATATATGTTGGGGCACAAATGATTTTTTTTTTTCCATATGTTATGCAAAAGGTGAGAAATCTCCATATATATATATCTAAGGGCTATATAAAAATCAACTGATCCTTATATAGGTCACATGGTATCACGTGGACTTGCTGTGGCTCGAACTCTTCAAAATTCAAATGAAAATTCACATCTAACAATTGATTTGTCTATGTAGTGTATGGGGAAAATTCTAAAAAAGAATGTTTAAGAATAAATCGTCCCAGCACATTTAATAATATAAAACTAGCAAAGAGTAATCAGCTTTGTAGGATAAAGATGACTGAAGTGTAGCTGTCTAATTTTAAAGTGTGAGTTTCAGAAGTAAACAAAAATAACAAAAAAATAGATGTTAGGTTTATGATTGAGAAATAAAAACGCCAGGTCCTCTATATATACACAAAGCCTTGGTTAGGCAGTTTGCCCCGCCCCAGTGCTTCTCCATCAAGGTGTAAAGCCGATCTGAACGTGCTTTGATATTATCAAGTATTTATTAATAAGGACGATACAGGAAAATTTGTGATTATAATTATAAAAATTAGTTAAGACTACAAATTTTTCTATTGAGTTATTATATTATTTTTAATGACACTTAAAAAAAAAGAATTAAATGCCAATTTTATTTCAATGACGTTCTTTTAGGTCGGATTACCAAACTGTCTTTACGATTATCAGAGAAATAGGCTCAGATATGACAATCTAGGATTTATGGCCAAAACTCACAAGGCCAAGGCCAGGAGCCTTAAAGGTCAAGGTCGGTTGGGCGGAGGTCAGTCAGTGGGAAAGCCGAGCGCTTCAGACGGAATGAAGTCACTGACATGAATTTTAAAAGATAAGGCGCCAGTCAAACGTGCAGTTTTATTAAACAATGGAAACCAACTCCTAGTGATACAAAACTAAAATAAACCTAATACTGCCTATAGGGAGCTCTAAGAATCACTTCACAACTGTATTTTGTTGTTCTCTCATATGGTCCTTTGTGTAAAAGATAATTAGAGCATAGTTCACATCTACTATCTGCTGCTGGCCAGATGGACATTCATTCAGAACCATGTGGCTCACAAGAAGCACCTCAGAACATCAACAGAGAGGGTTATCTCCCATTTCGGCTCTCTGCGGTCGCATTAGCAGTCCCCTCTGACTAAATACCGTCTCAATAGATGTTGACATTGCTGTAATGCAGAATATTTTTTTCTAGCAAACGCAACATCCTTTTTGTAAAACATTTCTTTTCCCGTATGAACCCCCAGTAGTCAGTTCCCCAAAATGTGCCTCGACTTTGGGAACTGAGTCATCTAAGTGATGTCGCACAATGCGCCATGTGAGAGAAGTTTGGCGTCTTTGCTCGTATGTCCAAAACTCTGTTCTTCTGGGTGCTCTACTTCTGGAGATTGTTTGGGTGGGACATCAGGCCCACTTGGTTCACGAGTTCATCCGAAAATTTTATGGTATATCATACGCATCACTAAATTTCAGTGTATGCACACATTCACACTTAATAAATAATCTTTTATATTTAAAAGTTTGGTAATAATTTTATAACACATTTAACAGACCTGTTCTTATAAAGACTAAGGCCCGCTGTGCTAACACTATCCCAGCGTTATTCCAGCTATAGTTGTCAATAATAGAAACAATATTTGAGATTTAGTTCCTGTTTCTGTCCTTACACAACAAAATCATTTAGTTTAATAAATTACTTTAAACACATTAAATTAGTTTGCCATTATTATAATAACGGTATACATTCAAGCAACCAAACTCCGTCTAAATAATTTGAAAGAGATTGTAATCAGGAAGACAATAATCAGACAAATAATTATGAACGGCTTATTTTTTGTTCGCTTCAGCTACTCTCCACGCATCAGTGCACGCTCAGTATATATGTTCTACTAGTTTGGACACTGCTCGGGGGGGGCGAGTGGGGGGGATGGCTTTAGGGCAACATGTGGCAACTTAAAACGCCGCCCGGATTCTGAAGTATCCACACCAAAACATTTGGGGTCTCCAGGTGCAACGGTTTGGCCGCGAACGAGTAGCAAACAAAGGCACAAACTCCTGACATTATGTATTAGGTAAAACAACGAATTTAAAATGGCCAGAAAGTTAAGACAGTTTTTCTAATCTTCTGTTTTGATAAATATCAGGCATCTAAGGGATTATGTTCTGGTATTGATGGACGTACAAGATCTAGAACAGGTGCGTGTACTTACCTGTATTTTACTGATTTTATTTGAGTTTTAATTGCGTGAAGTAAAGTTTCCATAAAAAGACACGTCTCTGACATCTATAATATAATAATAATAATAATAATAATAATAATAATAATAATATAATAATATAATAATAATAATAAACTTAAAAGTATTGTCAGTTTTAAAGCATTTCGCGACTGTGGCGGCGCATAGTGAGTGACGCCAACATTAGGCTCACCAGGCGGCTTAACTTTTGGTAAAGTCTGCGGTCTCCAGCTTCTCATCTCGACCGCAAGATAAGGATTTGTTGCTAAGGAAGAATTTCGATGAAAAAAGTACTGGATGAGCCAGGCTCTCCCCTAGTAGCATGAAAACGTGGCGGCACCATTTCGCTGAAACTATATGTTTTCAGGATGATTCTAATCTTCAGCTTTGATTCCAAGAAAGCTGAAAGAATGAGCTGGTGGTAATCTCCACTATTCACAGTGATGGCATTTCCACTTTCCCACTTTAATTCTACAAAAAACTAAGGCTCAGCAATGGCTGTGTATGTGATTGCACACCAAGATCACTATGCATTGATTACTTCTATGTGACATGATGATTTTCAACAGTTTTTTCCTTTACAAATGCAATGACATTGATGTGAGTGAGCCTTATTGTTCATCACCAACTTCCTTACAGAGTCTTCATTATTTCCTTCTGCCAGTGCCAGATTATTTCTGCTAAATCAAGATGGCTAGCATTATCATTGGGATACAGCTCTTGCACAAGTTGAATTTTATACAAATAGCAGCTTCATCCCTTTGATAGAATGCAATTAAATGATATTTTGGACACACCTAACTTCTGCGATAGATGATGCACTGACTTCTTGGGGGCTTCTGACAATTGCCTGAACAGTCACTGTGTGTTGTGGACTCTGACTATTGCAAACCTCCAAGGTTATGGTTGGTTAGAAACACTACCAGTGCTATGAAAATGTTTAGCACATCGACGATGCCCAGATGTTTCTCAAACACCAAAATATCAGTCTTAGGTGTCCCGAACTTCACTGATGGCATATCTGTTTGAAAAATAAAGCTTCAGAATCTCTCTTCATTGTATGATTTTTTCCCAACGGGGTATTTTAAATCTCCGAGAAGAGCACCTCTACAACCTACAGAAAAGAGAAAAACTTATAGCACTGATATATTAAAAGTTATTCAATAAAAAAGTCACTACACTAACTTTGGCTCACTCTGTACATCTAAAAATATTTTTAATAAATTTTAATTGAATTTTGATCACATACGACATTTTTCATGAAAGTACCTTATTTTCTTATTGGCTATTTTACATAATCGTGGTATCCATTAATCAGTCCCAGAAGGTATTGCGGAGTACTTTTCTTGATATGAGTTCCATTGATTTCTAATTAAATTTCAAACTTGAGAAACATTAAAACAGCTCCATACTTTCAAGATTTCCCTCAACATTTGAACTACACAAACCTCAATAAACCTCTCTTGAGAATTTTAAGGAAAAAATCACAAATTGGCATTTTATATCACCATTACAGGTTGTACCATTGTTGAATTGTGCACTCTCAATACTCTCTTGCCTGACAGAGCTTCTTTTCATCGTTTCCATACCTAAGAAGGGGTTTCAGAGGCCACACCCAACTAATGAAGTCTGTCTCGTTTTTATGATCATCAGGAAGATGGAGCTTTTTGCAGTACATGTCATTGGTACTCTGCCATCTCTTTGTTGCTTTCTTCTTCCTTCCATGTTCTTTTCTGAAGTCAACTGTACCAAAATGACCTGCTTCTTCATCTAGTTACACCAATTTCCTGACATCAAAAGTCTGATGAAATCTTACAACAGTGAACTAGAAGGGAGGAATGGTGGGGGGAAATAAGCCTTGGTGATCTAGCAATATTATCAAGGTAAGCTCAAGGATGGTTTGGGGCTCTGAGTGATGGTCAGGGTGAGAACCAGTCAAGAGACACAAATGGAACCTTTAACACCCACTGTACCCAGACACCCTACTATAAATCTACGTTTCAAATATGGGAGGTAATTAGAATGTTCAGAGGAAACTTTGTGCGGGAGATATGCCAAACGGAGCGGTTCTGACTGGGATTGAACTTGGACTCAACTATGTCTGGCAAGTAGACTACCACTAGACCACTGGCTGCTTACCTTCTTCATTATACAAACCAGTAGAAAGATGTTAACATCTGTGATTCCTTGTCCTGGCGTCACCCTACCTGGTGACAAGCATCAGTCGCTTGTTATTCTACAAAATATGTGCACATTTTAATAACACCGGTCAACAAAATTAAATGTATTATACTCATTATGAATGCAAACCAACTTTTTTAGACTAATTTTTCATGCTGATTTTAAAATTTCACTCCATTTGTATGCAGCACGTATCAGTTTTTCAGTAGATACAGGCAAATATTTACATATTTGTATATATGGAGATCATTAACGTAATAAATAGGGACATATCATTTTTAGAAAGTAAATGAGTTTATTGAGTTAAAAATCATCACTATCATTCTACAAAGAGTGAATACACAAAAATGGGTCAGACAAAACAGACAAAGTTAGAACAACAGAGTAAACATTGTGAAACTTGTGATTTCCTGCGGTGTTCGTGTTGTCGGTAAGTCTGGTACTGTCACTGTTCCAGCAGTACTGTCATTCCAGAAGCCTTGGTACCGTTTCTCCATAGCACTAATGTCCTGGTGAAATCTTTCACCATGTTCATCAGACACTGCTCCAAGGTTATCTGCGAAAGAAATCCAGATGGGAGTCCAAGAAGTGAACTTTCAGTGACATGCGACAACCCATTGCTGAATAACATTTCAGAAGATTCTTGATGCCATCCTTGTAGTCCATTGCCTTCATTGCCCAAGAAATTCTCACAGATCCAAATGAAAGCATTCCAGGCAGGCAGTTCCAGTTCATCCAGTGTTGTCTTGAAGTTGACATCTTTGAGTACTTCTCTAATTTGGGGTCCGACAAAGATACCCTCTTTCAACTTCGCCTGTGTGATTTTTGGAAACTTTTCTACAATATACTCAAACCCTCTGGCATTTCTCTTCCCTAGTGTCTTTACAAACTGTTTCATCAGTCCAAGCTTTATGTGCAAAGGAGGCAATAGGACATTACATGGATCTACAAGAGTTGTATTCTTGACTCTAGACAGTCCTGGCTGATATGATGTTCTTGTCTGCATGGCAAAAGGCATGGACTTCTTCCTCTTAATGAACCAGTCACATAAGCCATTTGAGCAAACTGAGCAGATAAAATGTAGTGCCCATAACTTGTCCTGATCTCCAAGAGGACAGTCAAGGTATACCTTATAAATCTTCTTGATCTCTGGTGTTATTGTACGTTTTTGAGCTTTCACAATAAATTGTCCACAGACATAACAAAACACATCAGGAGGATTTCTACACTGTCTTGACATTGTTAACACTGTAAACAAGTAAGGAAATAGATACAAACGGCTATACTTATATTGAATTTGAGATTATGAAATATTTCATCAGACCAATTATGACTGGACAATTTGAGATGTTGAAATACCTATTTCATTAGACAAAACTTGATTGGTTAATTAAGATGATGAAATATTGCATCTGAACTATGCAGCAATGAATAATGTACTGTAGTTTATTTTAAAGGTATGTTTCCATGATGTAATAATGAAATACATGCATACACATCATTAATTGGAATTTCTATATAATGCATGAGCTAAAACCAAAAAACTTTCTCATCTTGAAAACTGTACGTGATGTCAAAAAACTAATTGTATATTTGAAATCAGCATTAAAAACTACACTAAGTACACCTTGACATATGCTTGATGAAAATTACTTGTTGACCAGTGTAATTTATATCCTTATTTTGAATATACAGATATTTTAATAATTCAATAATATTAAAATTTTTTGTAGAAATATGTAAATTATTCAGATATTTTGATTTTAAAAAAATTCTAAATGATCAAAATGAAAAATATGATAGTAACACGATTCATTATGTATATGTTTACCAACAGTCACGTGATAAATAAGATTATTTGCTAATAAGTGGATTATTTCATTGATCATTCTGCATTCATATCTTTCACTGTATGTAGATATTAATTATACAAAATTATTCATCTCCAAAATCATCGTTTTTGTAGTAGGTAGAAAATTTTGTTTCTTCTTTTGGGGTGCAAAAGATTAATCTCTCTAACTTCTAGAGTTAAGAATATATCATCATTACTGATAATAACATCTTCCTATTGGAAGTTGAAAAAGTTCAATATAATTCAAACTTTCAGTTGGTTTGATAATATTTTGAGGCAAATTTCTAAAACACAACAAAAAATACAATATTTCTCTCTCTATCTCAGCTAAGGATGTAGTCCTAAGAAGCTCATCTGGAAGAAGTACCCGAGATGATCATCGGAATCCTCAGAAAAGACGTATGTGATCTTTCTCCTGTATTTTTTAATATTTTGTTTATCAGCACAAACATTTGCTTTTTCACTGACTGATAGAGAATTAAAAAGCATCCTGGATTCTTTCAATGCTTCATGAGAGAAGTACTCTTTCCTCATTCATGTTCATGATATTAAGATTAAAGGAAGTATTGCCACACTTTGGTTATTTTTTGGTGAGTGCACGACTGTAAAATGTGGTGCGGGTAGCGGACCTTGCAGTTTGTTGTAGTGCCAACAATACAACCCTTCAACTGTAAGCACAGCCATGGTAAGGTAGGGAACCTGCAATTCAGGCTCCTGCACCTTTGTGCCCAAGCCCTAGCTCCCATTGTATGGCAGACAGTTTGATCTTAACTAAGTCGCTGAAGATAATAAGCACCATTGGAATGAGGCATTTGTAGTCTCCTTAACAAATTGATAAGTAAGCCAAAACCACCAGCAAATATTCCATTAAAACCAATTTAAAACTTCCATTGTCATTCTTAGTCACAAATTAATAGAATGACAATTAATCATATGGTTGATAAAAATATTTACATAGACATTAAAACAAAGGGAAAAGCAACTGTTAAATAATTATGGATACAGTATTTTTCTGCCTTTCTCAGTGCTTGTCAATCACAAACTATGGGCTGATCTGTTCTCTGAAAACTAAGTAATTTCATTTCAAAATACTTCTTATCCAGAATTGATGTCATTGGCTCAAAATTTAATTGAAAAATCTGATGAAAATTAGGAATTCATGAATACTAAACAGTTTAAGTTAAGTTAGGTCACAGCAAATTTACATTTGTTTTGGTCTGAGTATTTATATTTGAAAACAAATTCTGAAAATTTCAAAAAAACATCTGCAAAACTAAACTCTATTTCATGTAGGAGGTCCCTCACAAGACAGCGGTGTACTTAGTGGCGATGGTTTGGCACTGACAAGACGGCATGGCATGTTTGCGGATTCAGGCAGTATGTATTGCTTTTTAATATTCCCTTTTCACATTTGCAGTAGTTTTCCAGGAATTATCTCCAACAGTGTTGATGTTAACCTGGCGAAAAGGTTTTCTTTGCATTCTTCTTCAGCAGCCATAATAATTACCTCACCAAGGGCTTTTCGCATTAGCGACATGGAGTGGGGGTTGTCAGCTTTGGTGAGCTCAGGGAAGGTTTGGTCTTCTGAGTGGAGGTCGGGGTGTGAACCAGTAGAGAGATACCCTTGGAACCTTTACCACCCACTGTACCCAGACACCATACTAGAAATCTACGTTTCAGATGTGGAAGGTTATTAGAATGTTCAGAGGAAACTTTGTGCGGGAGGTATGCCAAACGGAGCGGTTCTGACCAGGATTGAACTTCTACTCAACTATGACTGGCCAGTAGACTACCACTAGACCACTGGCTGCTTACCTTCTTCATTATGCAAACCAGTAGAAAGATGTTAACATCTGTGATTCCTTGTCCTGGCGTCATCCAACCTGGTGACAAGCATCAGTTGTTTGTTCTTCTACAAAATATGTGCACATTTTAATAATTTATACCCTTATTTTGAAGATTAGTTATATAGATATTTTAATAATTCAATAATGTTTAGATTTCTGTTTTGTGGAAAATATGCAAATTATTCAGATATTTTGATTTTAAAAAATTCTGAATGATCAAAATGAAAAATATGATAGTAACACGATTCATTATGTATATGTTTACCAACAGTCACGTGATAAATAAGATTATTTGCTAATAAGTGGATTATTTCATTGATCATTCTGCATTCATATCTTTCACTGTATGTAGATATTAATTATACAAAATTATTCATCTCCAAAATCATCGTTTTTGTAGTAGGTAGAAAATTTTGTTTCCTCTGTTGGGGTGCAAAAGACTAATCTCTCTAACTTCTAGAGTTAAGAATATATCATCATTACTGATAATAACATCTTCCTATTGGAAGATGAAAAAGTTCAATATAATTCAAACTTTCAGTTGGTTTGATAATATTTTGAGGCAAATTTCTAAAACACAACAAAAAAATACAATATTTCTCTCTCTATCTCAGCTAAGGATGTAGTCCTAAGAAGCTCATCTGGAAGAAGTACCCGAGATGATCAGCGGAATCCTCAGAAAAGACGTATGTGATCTTTCTCCTGTATTTTTTAATATTTTGTTTATCAGCACAAACATTTGCTTTTTCACTGACTGATAGAGAATTAAAAAGCATCCTGGATTCTTTCAATGCTTCATGAGAGAAGTACTCTTTCCTCATTCATGTTCATGATATTAAGATTAAAGGAAGTATTGCCACACTTTGGTTATTTTTTGGTGAGTGCACGACTGTAAAATGTGGTGCGGGTAGCGGACCTTGCAGTTTGTTGTAGTGCCAACAATACAACCGGTCAACTGTAAGCACAGCCATGGTAAGGTAGGGAACCTGCAATTCAGGCTCCTGCACCTTTGTGCCCAAGCCCTAGCTCCCATTGTATGGCAGACAGTTTGATCTTAACTAAGTCGCTGAAGATAATAAGCACCATTGGAATGAGGCATTTGTAGTCTCCTTAACAAATTGATAAGTAAGCCAAAACCACCAGCAAATATTCCATTAAAACCAATTTAAAACTTCCATTGTCATTCTTAGTCACAAATTATTAGAATGACAATTAATCATATGGTTGATAAAAATATTTACATAGACATTAAAACAAAGGGAAAAGCAACTGTTAAATAATTATGGATACAGTATTTTTCTGCCTTTCTCAGTGCTTGTCAATCACAAACTATGGGCTGATCTGTTCTCTGAAAACTAAGTAATTTCATTTCAAAATACTTCTTATCCAGAATTGATGTCATTGGCTCAAAATTTAATTGAAAAATCTGATGAAAATTAGGAATTCATGAATACTAAACAGTTTTAAGTTAAGGGTCACAGCAAATTTACATTTGCTTTGGTCTGAGTATTTATATTTGAAAACAAATTCTGAAAATTTCAAAAAAACATCTGCAAAACTAAACTCTATTTCATGTAGGAGGTCCCTCACAAGACAGCGGTGTACTTAGTGGCGATGGTTTGGCACTGACAAGACGGCATGGCGTGTTTGAGGATTCAGGCAGTATGTATTGCTTTTTAATATTCCCTTTTCACATTTGCAGTAGTTTTCCAGGAATTATCTCCAACAGTGTTGATGTTAACCTGGCGAAAAGGTTTTCTTTGCATTCTCTTCTTCTTCAGCAGCCATAACAGTTACCTCACCAAGGGCTTTTCGCATTAGCGACATGGAGTGGGGGTTGTCAGCTTTGGTGAGCTCAGGGAAGGTTTGGTCTTCTGAGTGGAGGTCGGGGTGTGAACCAGTAGAGAGATACCCTTGGAACCTTTACCACCCACTGTACCCAGACACCATACTAGAAATCTACGTTTCAGATGTGGAAGGTTATTAGAATGTTCAGAGGAAACTTTGTGCGGGAGGTATGCCAAACGGAGCGGTTCTGACCGGGATTGAACTTCTACTCAGCTATGACTGGCCAGTAGACTACCACTAGACCACTGGCTGCTTACCTTCTTCATTATGCAAACCAGTAGAAAGATGTTAACATCTGTGATTCCTTGTCCTGGCGTCACCCTACCTGGTGACAAGCATCAGTTGTTTGTTCTTCTACAAAATATGTGCACATTTTAATAATTTATACCCTTATTTTGAAGATTAGTTATATAGATATTTTAATAATTCAATAATATTTAGATTTCTGTTTTGTGGAAAATATGCAAATTATTCAGATATTTTGATTTTAAAAAAATTCTAAATGATCAAAATGAAAAATATGATAGTAACACGATTCATTATGTATATGTTTACCAACAGTCACGTGATAAATAAGATTATTTGCTAATAAGTGGATTATTTCATTGATCATTCTGCATTCATATCTTTCACTGTATGTAGATATTAATTATACAAAATTATTCATCTCCAAAATCATCGATTTTGTAGTAGGTAGAAAATTTTGTTTCCTCTGTTGGGGTGCAAAAGATTAATCTCTCTAACTTCTAGAGTTAAGAATATATCATCATTACTGATAATAACATCTACCTATTGGAAGTTGAAAAAGTTCAATATAATTCAAACTTTCAGTTGGTTTGATAATATTTTGAGGCAAATTTCTAAAACACAACAAAAAAATACAATATTTCTCTCTCTATCTCACCTAAGGATGTAGTCCTAAGAAGCTCATCTGGAAGAAGTACCCGAGATGATCAGCGGAATCCTCAGAAAAGACCTATGTGATCTTTCTCCTGTATTTTTTAATATTTTGTTTATCAGCACAAACATTTGCTTTTTCACTGACTGATAGAGAATTAAAAAGCATCCTGGATTCTTTCAATGCTTCATGAGAGAAGTACTCTTTCCTCATTCATGTTCATGATATTAAGATTAAAGGAAGTATTGCCACACTTTGGTTATTTTTTGGTGAGTGCACGACTGTAAAATGTGGTGCGGGTAGCGGACCTTGCAGTTTGTTGTAGTGCCAACAATACAACCCTTCAACTGTAAGCACAGCCATGGTAAGGTAGGGAACCTGCAATTCAGGCTCCTGCACCTTTGTGCCCAAGCCCTAGCTCCCATTGTATGGCAGACAGTTTGATCTTAACTAAGTCGCTGAAGATAATAAGCACCATTGGAATGAGGCATTTGTAGTCTCCTTAACAAATTGATAAGTAAGCCAAAACCACCAGCAAATATTCCATTAAAACCAATTTAAAACTTCCATTGTCATTCTTAGTCACAAATTATTAGAATGACAATTAATCATATGGTTGATAAAAATATTTACATAGACATTAAAACAAAGGGAAAAGCAACTGTTAAATAATTATGGATACAGTATTTTTCTGCCTTTCTCAGTGCTTGTCAATCACAAACTATGGGCTGATCTGTTCTCTGAAAACTAAGTAATTTCATTTCAAAATACTTCTTATCCAGAATTGATGTCATTGGCTCAAAATTTAATTGAAAAATCTGATGAAAATTAGGAATTCATGAATACTAAACAGTTTTAAGTTAAGGGTCACAGCAAATTTACATTTGCTTTGGTCTGAGTATTTATATTTGAAAACAAATTCTGAAAATTTCAAAAAAACATCTGCAAAACTAAACTCTATTTCATGTAGGAGGTCCCTCACAAGACAGCGGTGTACTTAGTGGCGATGGTTTGGCACTGACAAGACGGCATGGCGTGTTTGCGGATTCAGGCAGTATGTATTGCTTTTTAATATTCCCTTTTCACATTTGCAGTAGTTTTCCAGGAATTATCTCCAACAGTGTTGATGTTAACCTGGCGAAAAGGTTTTCTTTGCATTCTTCTTCAGCAGCCATAACAGTTACCTCACCAAGGGCTTTTCGCATTAGCGACATGGAGTGGGGGTTGTCAGCTTTGGTGAGCTCAGGGAAGGTTTGGTCTTCTGAGTGGAGGTCGGGGTGTGAACCAGTAGAGAGATACCCTTGGAACCTTTACCACCCACTGTACCCAGACACCCTACTAGAAATCTACGTTTCAGATGTGGAAGGTTATTAGAATGTTCAGAGGAAACTTTGTGCGGGAGGTATGCCAAACGGAGCGGTTCTGACCAGGATTGAACTTCTACTCAACTATGACTGGCCAGTAGACTACCACTAGACCACTGGCTGCTTACCTTCTTCATTATGCAAACCAGTAGAAAGATGTTAACATCTGTGATTCCTTGTTCTGGCGTCACCCTACCTGGTGACAAGCATCAGTCGCTTGTTCTTGTAGAAAATGTGTTCACCATGAGAAATATAGGAGACTTCGTATGACCCAATAACAAGTATGCAGTAATATTTATTCAGAGGTCAAATTATAGTGAAATCTAAGAGACAACCTCAGCTTGTGTTTTCAAAGAACAGTAACTCTGGCAAGTGTGTTGCTCACATTGTTTTGGCCATATAACTTCTCTAGTGTACAGCTGAAATTAAAATGGAATAATTATTTTTGTCAGTGGAGTTTGAACTCTCATCTAATTATGAACCTGTTACCCCAGGTCATTACTTTTTTTAAGATTGTTTGTCTCTTTTGGAGGGTTGTGATGAGTGGAGCCCATTAACCACGTGGTGGGCCAAACACCTGATTGGAAGTGAGATAAAAAAGTTGTCTTGTAGTGAAATTGTACCTGTTGGTGCATGGAAGAAATGTATATAGTATAGGTAAATTGGATTTATGTTTAGCTTTTGTGAGGTTTAACATTTGGAAATTTGATGTTAATATGAATTCCAACTTCCTGAGCATAGGGCAATTAGGACTAGTTGTGCAATGTCTGGTATAAAGAACCAAGTCTTTTATGGCAAAGACATTCCAGAGAATCTATCACTTTTTTGTTTTTCTAATTTTCTCTGGTAAGGTTTTTAATTTTGATTTTATAGTGAGTATCACAAGTATGGTTGTTGGTTAGAATTCTTTTAGTGGTATGACAAAAAGGAAACCAAAGCAAGTGTACTCATATTTAGATATGTCTGGTGGAATAGTATTTGAAAGTGTTGACATTAAGTTGTTTTAAAATATCAGTCTAGTTGTTAGTGGAACATTCCATTATATTTTAAAAAATGTTTTGATTATATTATAAAATTCTCCCCACAGTTATTTTCTCTTGCTCCAGGCTTCGAGCAATCTAATAAGGTTGGATTAGAGATTTGAGAGTATTTGCTGTATTTGTTTAAGCTGTTGGGATATTTATTTGAAAGGCTCTCTAATCTGTTAAAAACTCATTTGAAATTTTTGTATTTCATTATTGTTATCTATCACATTTTGTTCTACATGAGATGTGTTTAGTCCTTTGAGGTTCTAGGAAATGTGGACCAAAAGCTTATACACCAAATGTTTCTGATGATACCATGTGAAGTTGATTATCTCATCTTTGATGGCACCGTGGACCCATTCACACATCCTTACTATTTTACTCTTATAGCAGAGGCTGGAAATAATGGACAGCATCTATAACACTGTCCCTTACCTGTTCAGACAATAAGAAATTATCTGTGAACAGCAGGACTTTATGCACACTGTTCATACCACACTCTCACAGCCACAAAGTTTGGGCCACATAGCCTGTGTGCCACTTCTCAAGTGTCTTGGCATGTGAGCCATTTCTTCACCATTTTTAATGTCCCAGTGCAACTATAGTTAAGGAAAAGCCAAACCTCACTGACAGACTGGCCAGGTTTTGCTTCTAGGCTATCTGACTAACTGTGATCAGATACTACTGTGCCAGAAAGGCATGCCAAATACTCAAACTTGGACTCTCACCTACACTGTGACAATCTAGTAGTCTACCACTTGAACACCAGTCACCCTGACTCATCAATCAAAGGTGTAATTCTGATGAGTGACAGACATTTGAAAGTCAATTTTTATTAAAGTGTACAGATTATTTTTATCAGTAACATGTAAATTAACTACTACACATGCTAATAAAAGTATTTAAATATGAAAATCCATTTCATGTAAAATGGGAAAATAAGATACATTGGTATACATTGGAAGTTAGTCGGCTTAGATTGGGCTCTGACTGCACAATATAAATTTGTGACCCCTTTTCCTTTGTTCCAAAACTAAAAACGTGAATGATGTAAACGAGATTGCTACACAGTCAGTGGCTCTCCATGTTGCCCGGTCTCTTGGTGAACTTCGCAGCAAAGCGGGGATTCACAAAGATGGGAAATGATCCCTTGATGTCATAAGCGCAGTTAGTCAGATGTTGTTTCTGTTTGATGTTTTGGTAGCAGTATTTATGTCTACAGTATTCAGAAATTACATATTGCTACAATAAAAAAAAAGTAGGATAAGGAAAAAAATTTTCAAAACCTTTGGTTAACTTTGAAACAGAAATCTAGAAAATTCTTAAACGTTAAAGGATAAATAAACACACAGTTCTACCTGTGTTTTTTTTCTAATAAGAGTTTTATGAATAATCTTGGAAGAAACTAGAAAGAAAGCAGAGTTGTTTGTCTAGCTGTATAGTTTGATGATCAGACTTACACATAACAACAACTTTGCCCTCATCTATTTGACAGCTATGCACCCGAAGACGTGGAACTTTCCCAAAAAGAACCGAAGAGTTAGACACCATAGTCTGTGAATCGATTCCAACACAGGTTTGTATTCCCTACTTTCTGTGTAACCATCAAACTCTGGGTTTCTTAAAGGTTAGAATAGGTACATAATAATTTTTTGAGCGGTTATCTGATAACTGATTCTGTCTGCCATCTGACCTTTTGCCGACTTGTGATTTGTTTAAAAAAAAACAAAAAAACTCATGGCTTGGATATTTAATAGGTTTTGTGGAGGTAGACATCGGCTCTCAGGCACACAGATTAATTGGTCTTTTTGTTATCTGGTGCGCAGGGTCAGGGCTGTCGCCCTGTCTGCCTTCTTTCCCCGACGCTGCCACATTCTAGAATGGCTATGGAAGAGTCCGTTTGCGACGTTGACCTCCAGGAGCATCTGACCTTTTTTAATACCGCAGACCTGCAAACATCCGGCGGACCGGTAGAGAAACATTTTATTAATAATAATAAATTTTAAGAGATCACGTCTGCTCTTACAATGCATCTGCACGGATTTTAAAATTATTATTACCCACGAAAGTATCCGCTTTCCGCCATAGAAATTATACACGGGACAGCACATCGCCAGCTAAACGGCCTACCGACGGGATGACATCGATGGGATCGTTGGCCCGACACGATCCAGTTACGTCGAGGACTGCGATCGACAGCCAGACTCGCACCGCTTCTCGCGTCGGGCCTATTCCGGTGTCCGGTCCCGGTCGCAGAGAAACACGTTTCGCGAGGATATGAAGATGGCGACGGCTGCCAGGTCTTCGGAGCCTACGGTGCTGAGTTCTGGATATTCACCCTTTCTTCCGATCCAGAAGGACGGCAGGGATGAGGGTGCGTCAGGGGCGGCTCGATCGACCGACCGATCCTCCGGCAGCGGTCGCGAGGACGACTCCCAGTCGACGGAAGGAAACGGATCGCGGGTCCACTCCCCCCCTTCTTTCGAATTTGGGAAATATCGCTCAAATACAGGAGTTCAGCCAGTCCGATCTCGTCACTAAAACGTGCAGCTAACGCGACAAGACCTCTGCAGCTGTTCCCGACGACAGAGCGCCCACACGGCGATTCAGGCTGACGCGGACGTGTTTCGATAACGGTCGGGAACAATGTCGTGCAGGTTCGGTGCGTGTTCGGCTCGCCAGAATTTCGCGAAGGATGACCAAGAGAGGGTGGATGCACGTCCAGGCGCCAGTTCTTTTACCCTGGTCGCGAAACCGGACGTTCCAGTCATCGCCATCGGTACCGTACCTGTCCAAAAGACTCTGGACACACCAACGGCATCGCCTTGTTTTCAGTATCGGTTGATTCATCCACCCGAAGAGAAAACCACGGAGATCCATCTATCTTCTCCAGCAGCTGCTCGACGTGCCCAGCTATTCCGTCGATCCTCCTGGCAGCCACTGTTGTCGGAGAGAGGAGCCCGTCAGCCCACGGCAGATACCTTCCGCAGCAGGAGGCAGGGTCAGCTCTTCGCCAATTGTAAAAGGCATTTTTAGGGTGAACTACTAGAAACCACGGAGGTTTGCCCGATCGTCCTATAGCCGCCGTGTCTGACTAGGCACAGAGATGGTAGCACAGTTGTAGGAGCTGCGGGTAACCAGGTGAACGAGTCGGATGTGGAAGTTTCCATCGGGTGGCGTGACAAGCGGAGGTCGAGTCAGTGGCGCAGTAGGCGTAAGCAGATGGGTGTCGGAACCAGGTGACATGAGGGCGCGGATCAAGAACGGAGAAGGGGAGTGCCAACGAAAGTACAACGCACGAGGCGATTTCTGATTGTTTGTGTAGTGACTTTGACCCAAACGACACACACACACAAACACACTTCTGTTTGTCGCCTTGGACTGACTCAATTTGGCCCCCATTACACATGATCAGCCATTTTGGAAAATGACAGGCGACCCACAAGCAGTATCCTTGGAGGTGTGGCATCATGGCAGAAAGGTGGCATTGTATTCACAAGTAGAAGGCACAACAGTCGAGTTCTATGGTGAACAACTGCAAACTTTCACTGTTTGATGCCTTTGTGTATCATGTTATAGCAGGATATAATTTTAAAGGAATATCATCTAAACACGGGAACACTAAAGGTGTTTAGGAGTGATTAGATTTAGATATTTTCAAGTATTAGAAATACAAAGTTTATACTACTGAAGATGCCTTATTAGGTACGTTAAAATCTTTTAAATGAACTCTTTTCAAACATCTTTAAAATGTTTACTTTTCTTTTAAAGTGTGAATTGGAATATTCAAGAAAACAATTTAAATAAAAGAATTTTTTGTCATCTATTTTTTTGACCATGCACTGTCTCCCAATCAACTCTTTCCAGCTCTCCCATCATGCTCTCAGGTCTTGTTCCAGGTTCTAGTTATGCACATGCAGCTGGATGTGTGGATTTCTTCCAACGTCTAAAAATAAAGAGTTCTAGTAGAGACTTTTGCTACGCTGCCTATTCTGTACTCAGAAATTCTTACAATCTGCATGAGTTGCCGCTTTTGGGAAGAGGGATGAGAAGTGTTGTTCTTTTGCTGATGTATTACAGTCTTTCGTGACATGTAAATGTTGTCCCAATGCTTAAAGACTGTCCTATAATAATGTGCTGCAATGCAACATTTTGCTAGTCATGTACTTGTCGGCACTTGTGGACCATCTGTCCACTGATGGAATAACAGAGGTACTGACATGGCTAACGTGGCAATCTGTTTTTCACCGCATTAAACTGGTGGAATGGGGAGTTGTCATTAGAGCTGTAAATTGTCAATGATATCCTTTGTTTGTGCACAGGCTCTCGGCCTATAAATGCTGTGCTGTTTTCTACTATAGTAGATTCTGATAATTTGTGTTTGGGCTAAGTCCTTGTCTTTGCACTGTTCCTATTCTTTGTGAGTAAAAGGCTACTACTTGTTGGAATGTAAATGAAAAAAAAGTTTAGGCATATCATATTTAGCACTGGTGGAGCCATAGGGGTTGTGACACATAGTACCTTCCTCATTAATATAACTCTCTGTAAAAATGTATCTTCCATATTGCTCTATCCCCCACCTGCTTTGCATCACAAGATGTGTTGGCTTCAGTGCAAATATGGTTAGCATTTTTAAGTTGGAGTGGTATAAGGGAGGTAAAACCAAATATGGTATAGGAGGGGTAAGAACAATTACAAAAGGATACTATAAATAAGGAAAATAACAGTTAATTTAATCTTTAATTGCCTATTGTTTTTTTTTATTTTCAGGCATTTTTGTTTTTTTTAAATTTTAGTGAATGTAAATTTAAAGGCTCTGAAGACTCCATACCAAACATCCAGTGTGAAATTTTTGGGTATGAGAAAGAAGTCGAATTTCTGGACATTGATGGGAGTGATATGGTGGACGTTCTTGAGTCCTATGGTGAAACACTTTCAAATGACAACTTTGTTCAGGTGGAGCAACAATTAGCAAAGACAGTGGAAGGGTCTGTTAATGTCACCAAAGCCTCCTAAACAATTGACCGTGAAATGATTCTCAGAGGCAGTCAGCTTCCTAGATGTGGGATTTGGCAGGGCCGTGCCTAGCTGGCAATAGGCCCAAGCCAGATGGGAAATGTAGACCCCACTTCAAACTGCTCATTAAGTATTTTTAAAATCAGTGATAAATATATATGCAGTTAACTTTATAAATAGTCTGTCATATATTTAGTAGGGAATATTTTTGTTTCAAATTTAAAACTAAAGTTTTAAAAATAGAATACCATAAGGTATTTTCTAAAGAAACAAACTCATTTTATATACGATAAATAAAGAAATAATTAATAATAGCTCAGTTTGGCTGTCACATTTGGTTTTAGGTCTCTATTTTATGAATCAATATCAAGGGCACCTGTTAACACTTGACTATTGGATTTATAGTACATTTCCAAGTCTGTATTTGCATTTTTATGGTGTATACTTGTACATACGGTACATATAGCTTACACGATGTACTTACAAGTGACAGAACAGAATAAAAGAACTTAACCCCATGTCTACCAGGGGAATTGGCCCCCTCAAAATCGTAGACCCATGCCAACTGGCCCTACTGTTTTCTCTATTAAAGTCCTAATTTTTTCTGGTCCCATTAGTATATCTGGACTTAAAGATTGTGTTAAAGCTGAATCCACTGTTGTTGTTGTTTTTTTTAAGAAAACCATATCGAAGCTTCAATTCTGCTTGATAAGTGCACTTTTTGCTGAGTGCTTAGCACATTTCTCTGCTGTTTCATGCCTCCTCTCGACTTCCAAGCAGGCATCTTCTTGACCCTTAATTCTCTCACTACTCTTGGCAGATAATGGCATTCCACCACTCTTACTGCATCCATATTAGAAGAATGCTTTGGATTGTCCGTTATTGGGAAATAATTATCTGACTTCACATGCAGCTTGAAAATAACGCATGGTGGAGCAGCACCTACCAGTGTCAGAGTAAAAACTGCCCCAATCAATGAAGCATCACTACCACAGCTTCTTCCAACATTCGCCACACGAACGAGACAGTAGGAAACAAATGACAGAATTAGCGAATTATTAAAGAAGATTGCGATGGGAAAGTAAATGGAGACAAGCACGTGTGGGAGACATTTTAATTCATTGGTGGTTTTTTGCTCTGACACCGGAGCTATAGTGCTGGTCCCGAATGATGGATATTTCAGTTATCTGGATTTGTGGATAAAATAAGTTCTGCTGTACTACTTTGGGAAGAGAGGAGTGCGCATAAGAAAGAGAGAGAGAGATCGTATTTATTTATAATATATGAATAATAGCATTACAATTCTCAATTTTTTTTTCTAGCTGCAATAGAAAAAGAATTTCAGAGGAATATTAAATGTAATTAAAGTAGCCAGTCAAGTTTGTAATTTTAACTTTGACTGACTGTGACCATTTACGCTGCCATTAATGAGATTCTTTTTGTCCATGATAACGTAATTTGTTGCCGTATCTTTACTGAGTAAAGAACTTAGTACTGTCATCCATTCTTCCAACAGATTCTTATTATAACTGCTGAATAGATACGTGCGGCACCTGGTCACGAAGACGATACTTGAATTATAATCTGAAAATGAAAAAAAAAACGAGGAAAATCGCAGTTATTTAAAGACCCGATGTTAAATATTCACTTGATCACAAATTCTTCATATATTTCAAAGTTTTCATAAGTCATCACCAAAACAAATAAGGTAAAAAAGAATCAAATATTTCAAAACTCTTCTTGAGGGTCGCACAGTCAGGGGGGGAAAATCGCCATTTTGATTTCATCTGCACAAAACGATAAATGGATATAGAGTCGTTGTCACCAGATATCGTGTTTTGTAGCAATAAACAGATGTTTCCGTTATAAAGATCCTAAATAAACTATAATTTGTGTGTTTGGGGAGTATAAATGGCTTCCATTGCACCCTGACACTGGATACTCACTGCCAAAATGATAGAGTCCATATTCCCCGACCGTCTTCAACTGCAGCTGTTTCGTGAGTTCGCCTGGTTTAGGGCCCCAGCAAACACAGAGGCCATCCTCGCGTGATGCCACTACGCACACGTACCGTCGGTGGCTCCATCCATTCTCTGTCAGCTTGTCAAAGTAGCCTGGAAGAATTAAAGGGCAGACAGCTACAAGTTAGAACGAAGGTAAAGTGTAAAAACCGACTTTAAGAATTAAAATTATACTCGCTCAAATGTGGAAAAACAATAAAATCGACGTAAAAATTTAAAAAAAATGTTTTGCACAAAACGCAAAAGTGGCGATGAACAAACAGATGGATTATTAGGAGAGGAACAATAGAAAGAGAATTGCATGATTATATCAACCATTAACGTCGCTTCAGTGATGCACAACTGACGTTTCCCTGAGAGAGAGGGGAAAATATTCATTGTTCGAATCTCAAACCTGTGAAAATTAAGGAGGTCGAATTGTTTTTTCTAAAACGAAATTTTAAAAAGTGTGAAAGACTTTGAAACTACTGTTGTGTCTGCGCTAAGCAATTTGGAAAATGAATTTTCACATTAGCGGCAAATTAAATTTAAAAACAACAACAACAAAGACTTGATACCTGCAGGTCGGCTCTCCGTGATCTCAGAGAGTAATGTAGAACTTCTCGGCTTTGTTTGCTTTCTGACACTTTTTAATTTTAATGCACCTTTAACGTTGTAGGGACATTTTATAACCGTTAAAGTGGTTCCCTGACAGAATGTAAGAAACATGAGGCAAAGATTAATTTTAAAATGCAGCAAGCTTTGCAAAAAGCAAGACTTTTGATATAATTCTCTCCCAAACCATTCACAAAAAATCAACCTCTAATGTTTTGCCGTCATGAGTGTTTACGGTGATTCACAAGGGTTGTTGACGTTATGGGTTACAGGGAGACTGACACGTGCGAGGGTTTACGGTGATTCACAAGGGTTTTTGACGTTATGGGTTACAGGGAGACTGACACGTGCGAGTGTTTACGGTGATTCACAAGGGTTTTTGACGTTATCGGTTACAGGGAGACTGACACGTGCGAGTGTTTACGGTGATTCACAAGGGTTTTTGACGTTATCGGTTACAGGGAGACTGACACGTGCGAGTGTTTACGGTGATTCACAAGGGTTTTTGACGTTATGGGTTACAGGGAGACTGACAGGTGCGAGGGTTTACGGTGATTCACAAGGGTTTTTGACGTTATGGGTTACAGGGAGACTGACACGTGCGAGGGTTTACGGTGATTCACAAGGGTTTTTGACGTTATGGGTTACAGGGAGACTGACAGGTGCGAGGGTTTACGGTGATTCACAAGGGTTTTTGACGTTATGGGTTACAGGGAGACTGACAGGTGCGAGGGTTTACGGTGATTCACAAGGGTTTTTGACGTTATGGGTTACAGGGAGACTGACACGTGCGAGGGTTTACGGTGATTCACAAGGGTTTTGACGTTATCGGTTACAGGGAGACTGACACGTGCGAGTGTTTACGGTGATTCACAAGGGTTTTTGACGTTATGGGTTACAGGGAGACTGACACGTGCGAGTGTTTACGGTGATTCACAAGGGTTTTGACGTTATCGGTTACAGGGAGACTGACACGCGGATTTGTATTTGCCTAAACTGTCAGACAGAGATCGCGTCTTAGAAATGGTGAATGAAGATCTTTCCCCAATAAAAGACAGTTTGCAGGACAATGTGTGTTGCTGCTACTGTTATTTTTCAGGTGACAGTAGGAACAATAAACAGTGACTATGAAGTACAGGGGTAGGTGTGTTTTTTGTTGTTGTAACTTTCCTGACAAAGGAGTTGATAGTTTCTCCTGAAAATATCGAAGGATTTAATTTGCCGAAATTCCTCTCGGCATGGATGATGATCGTTGTTTAAACGTTGAAGTTTTGGTATTGCTAGGTAATGGATCCGCTCACACGGTGGTTCGGAAGAGAGGATAATATCAAGTGGGCGATTACCTTCAAGGAAAATCCTGCCGTCCGTCTGCAAATGGCCGTCATCGGAAATTCTGCTCATCACTTGGCTACTGTCGATGCGACCGTTGGTGCGTAGTGCGTTCGTTGGTTTACGTTTGGCAAAGAGACTGTCCTTTTCCTTCTGCCTGTCGGTGGAGACGACCCGGTTCGCTTCGATCCTCTCTGTCAGCGACGATAAACTAGAAGTTGGATTGTTCAGCGCCAGTTTAATGAGATTCAAGAACGACCTGAAGAAGAACGCCCCGTGGGTCTCGCTGATGAGTTTCGTGTTAAAAGAAAACTTTAAAGAGATGTCCGTGTTGCTGGATCCAGTCTTAATGTCAAGTGATGTTTCAGACGACATTTCCGCAAAGCTGCACTTCGAGAGGGAAATTCAAAGCCCGAGTCGGCCACTTTGTTCTCGGTTGTTTTGGACAGATCACCGTCGTCCACACTCACCGTGTGCCGGCTGAAGTGAGACGACAGGTGCGCTTCCGTGCCGAGTTCTTCCATCAGATCGCTCGGGCAGAGACCGTGCCGTAAGAAGTCGTCGATTTTTCTGGAGTTCACACTTAGAAACGATCTTACGGTCTGCTCGCCATCGGTGAAAGGAACAATCAGCAGGATGTAATTCTCACATCGCCAGGCGGTATTTTTCAGAGCAGGAACGTACGATCGTAAATCGACAGCTGTCGAAACCGCGATCGGGTCCTGTTTCGTGAAGACGTGCAATGTCAGCTGGTAGAGCAGCGTCATAAACTGAAAAACCGTGATCCCCTCCTCCGAATTAATCTTTGTGATTCCTCTACAAGCTTCAGGCGATAACGCCTGTGCAATGGTTTTGAATGGACCGGGCAGGTTCGAGGTCGAATCGTCGGCCAATGAGTTAACTACAAGGGTTTTAGGTAGGCTCCGTTTCCAGAAAGCCAGCAGACTTTCTTGTTGCTCCGATAAAACCATTTTCATTGCAGCAGCCGGATCTGTGGCGCTCTCCTTATAGGGGATGCGAGGAAGACTGCTTTGTTCTGAAAGTGAAGGCTAATTCTGGCAACGTCAGCCAATAGTGAATTGACTAACGCCGTATCGAAGCAGATGTTGTGTAAAACTACACGCAGAACCGGTCTCTTCAACCCCACTGTGAAAATCGCCCGAAACGGAAGATCCACCGACAGATCAAACCGCCTATTCGTTATCAGTTCAAGTGAGTTTGATATCTTATCTTCACTTCCTTCCACAACTGTATAATCAATAGGGAAATCTTCCGGCATGATCCGTTTTTTAACATGTGCTCTTTTGTCCCAGGTCCCGAGCGGTATGTACACGGTTCGCAAGTTTCTGTACATTCTCATCAAAGTCTGCATTATTTTTTTCCAAAGTTCTGAAGAAGCCGAGTGTTTTGGAATTCTCAGGTCAAAATACCCATGCTGGGCAATATTAGTTGGACATCTCTGATATTCCCTGTAAACAAAATACTCCATGTAAGAAATTTGTCTGTAATCACTGTCCAAAGTCGCATCTTCCTCCAAGGTTTCTTCTAGTTCTTCCTCATGTTTTTCCGCGGAGATGTTACTCTCTATGTGATCTAAAAGAGTCTGGAGACTGGCGTTCTCAGCAAGAAGCAAAGTTACGGGTACAGCGCACCGCGTGTCGGTCTGTAGTTGCGTAGCTATCGCAATGGCTGATACTGAGTCTAATCCAAGCTGGAGAAAACTGGAATCCAAACACAGGGTATTCTTTTCAATGAGGAGTAACTGCGAGATCAGGGCAAACAGGTACTGTGTTAAAGCTTTTCTTCTTTCGAGTGGGTACATGCTGAGGAGTAATTCGACGTCTAATGTAGTGTTTGAAACAGGCTTCAGCAAGTTTCTGTTTACTGTTATCAGATCGGAAATAACCGTTTTGTATCGATGCCGAATCTGTAGGTAAACATCTGTTCTAGTTAAATTCAACGACATCAGCATCCAATCTATTTTTCCGTACATGACCTGTGGTTTGTTGCTCAGCAACGCATGAATAAAACATTTCCTTATTTCTTCTTTGTTTAGGAAAAGAATTCCTTGGCGTTTTAGATTAACAACGATTTTCTCATCTTTCGTGTCCATTATAGAATCAAAAGCGCCCCAGTTTATAGCCTGTCCCGGAAATCCAAGTTGACGGCGGTAGTGCGCAAGTCCGTCCATGAAGGAATTTCCGGCTCCGTAATTTGTTTGGCCTGCGTTTCCAATCATAGAGGTTAGAGATGAGTGGATCACGAAATAATCCAAGGTATACTTCAGAGAGAGGAGGTGAAAATTCCAAACACCGACGACTTTTGAACACATGGCTTTGCAAAACCGTTCTTTGTCCAAGAAAAGCAGGAGGCCATCCTCGGATGTAGTGTCCGCAAAGAAAATCCCCTTAACCGGAATATTTGGGAACGATCTACTGACGGCGTTCATGGCAGACTTAAGGGCATTGAAATCTGTGATATCGACCGGGAAATGCATCAGTCTGAAGCCATGGCGGTCTTGGGGGTTTTCTACTTCAGAACCCTTGTTCTTAGAAAGTTTATTGCTCGACAAAGTCACGATGTGGCCAGCCCCCATTTCCGCCAGTAGGTTCACGATGTTCCAGCCCGAGCAGCCGACTACGACATATATTGCGTCTTCCCGAAATAGGTGGTTGAGGCCACACCCGACCGGCACTCCCTTGCCGGACTCTGACCTTCGGTTGGTGTTCGAATCTTGAAACTCGATAACCATGCAGGGCAAGGAAAATATGTTTTCAGCTCTGTCTTCCAGTGAGTCTTTTAACTCAAGGCCGGGGACGTTACACGGGGGGGTTAACCTGCTGACCGACTGACCCTTGCCATGCACGTATTTCGAATACACCTGCTTATTCTTCCTGATCCAGCTGCATAACTTCGGCAAAGACGAAGAGACGCCGCGCATCGAAAACAATTCTTCCGTTTTCAAGACGCGCACTTTGGCCGTAAGCAAAGAAATTTCGGTCAGGGTTCCCTTCGCGTTTTTCAGAAACGGTTCCAGAACAAGGACTTCCTCGAACAAAGAATCTAACAAGGCCAGCTTTTCTTTGGACAGAGTCGTCAGCACTATTAACGAGAAGCCCTTTTTGTTTTCGTGAAGGATGCTCTCGCGACGGACCGTGCCGACTCCGGGCACTCCCAGACACGTGAGCATCGACCGAAGAACGTCGGCTTCTTCTTCCGTCTCGTCGTCGAACAGAATGGTCGCGTCGCAGTCTTTGCTGACTTCCTTCGCCATTAGCCACAACCTGAACAAAACGTCTACACAACCCGGGGCGTAGGGGGTCAGTTCTTTCACCGGCACCGCACACGAACGTAAAACCGTCACGTAGCTGGAAACTCTCACGGGCTGAAAGACTACGAAAGTCTCACCCGAAACGTTGCTGCCATTTTTCTTGGTCACTTCAGAGCCAACAAACTCTCTGGCAATGACTTGATACCCTACGTCATTTGCGTTTTCGACCTCATGCAAAACCCAACAGGTATCTAGACAAACATAGTCCACTCTGAGAACCATGCTTGGTTCTGGGACTGGAAGACACGCTTCTTTCTTTTCGTAAGAAAAGTAGAAATGCTCTCCCCTTAAAGATGTCGCATTTAGTCTCACGCAACACCTCTCGTCATACCAATTCCACCGGCGCATTTCCGCTTCCTGTCTTTGGTTAACCGGATATATTTCGTTACTATAAACACCGCTATCATTTACAACTATTTCAGAATATTGCGAGAGAGAACCATTTAGACACAAATTAAGGATTTTAGGAACGCATCCCAACTTCTTCCTGTTGCACTGGCAAAAATCTATGAGTTTCACAACGTTGCCATTCATTTCTTTTAAGAACGATCGCGTCATTCCCCAAAGTGGTAGCCCAAATATATCGGTTAAATAATTCTCGCTCCCGCTGCAGATATTCTGGGTGTTTTCCGTGAGAACGAAGAGGGTCACCGGCATCGATTTGTTTGTGATGGCTGATATAATTTCCTTCAAGACAAGGCATTCTTCCAGTACTTTTTCGTGAACTTCTGCAGCGCTCAAATCGGCGACATCGTCAATAGGGTATTTTGGATAGAAGAGAATGGCAACAACGCTGTTGTTGGTAACTAAATCAGAGAGATGAGCCCACATTTCTTCAGATGCCATCGTTTTCATGGCTTCAAAGGCGTTAAATGAAATTATAGAATCCCATTCGAAGGCAACGTCGATTCTTTCGAATACTGTCGGGTTGTTATAAATCAAAAGAAATGTTGCTGCCTTTTCCGGCTCCGATCCGTTTGACAGAGATGGCAAAGGAAATATGTGTTTCCATTGCACTTCTTGGACAGTGCTGTTCTCTTTCTCTGTGCGATCCTTATGTTGAACAGCGTAATTTTCAATCTCTAGAATTAATTTCCCGTCTAAGCTCAGCAGATATATGTTGTAATAATGCCTGTTTTTCTCGGTACCAGTTTTGTGACTATACACAAGCATTTGTCCCTCTAGCTGTCGTATCAAAGTAAGCCGGTCTATTGCCGAAGGAACAAGCTGAACCGTTTCTTCGTTTATTTCAGGCTCAATAGTACACGACATCTGAAGAATACTATCCATGACAACAGGATGCAAGATGATGCACTGATTATCATCATTAGTAAGTGTGCTAGATATGTCTATGTAACCGAGTGACTCGGTTGAGTTGTAGGATACAGGACCCACAAGTTTAAAATCTTCTTCATAAGAAAATCCAAAAAGCTCTAGTAATACGTAAAATTTTGTTTTAGACAGAGTATCAGGACACCTAGAACGTATCTGTTTGACATTAAATCGAACATCCATTTTGGAGCTTTTGTAGTATTCCGGGCACTTATTTAACGTTCCGCTAGCGTAGACTGTACTGTGTTGCTTGACAAAGAAGCGAAACCCAGAGCTAGTCTCGTACATGGGTTCTACACAGACGTCCAGCTCTTCAGTCATTCCTGTTCTGGGAACAAATGAATTTCGAAATTCCACGGCTGCAGAGAAATCACCAAACGGTTCTATTAGTTCTAATCCAAGCAGTACCGCTACTTCCACGCAGGTGACGTCTGCCATAACCCTGACATTGGCTACGCGTTTCAGATATGCAAATTTGGCGTTCAAAGAACTGACTGTTAGTCTGAACTTTCTCTTATCGTCATAGAAAGGTTTCGAAACAAATGGGTGAAACTTTTGCAAACATACAAAGCCATCCAGCTTCATTTTACTGGCCGTGGGGACAAAAAGATAGTTTTTAAAGTCAAAACAGTACTTTGGTATGTCAGCAACACCTGGACGTATGTCATACATGTTCTTCCATAACGGATTGATCCCTTTTTGGTAAAGCGTTCTCAGAGTGTTATACATACAAGATGTTTCTCTGTTTGGCTGGAAGGACGGTAAAGCCAACGCCGTGCTCGACGGTATAATATTGGACAGATGAGCAGCTAAGATAGGACGAGGTCCTAGTTCGAGAAAAATATTAAATTCTTCACTATCTGCTGCGTTAGCGATCGCTTTGGAAAGCAGAACGGGTTGGCGAAGATTCTGAGCCCAGTGAGATGCCTTTTTTAATGTTCCTGGGTCGACCAGATCGCCTGTTACCGTCGAGTAGAGAGGAAGGCCTGAATCTTGCCCCGTCAGATTGGTTAATTTATTCAGAAGTTCTTCGCTTGCCGTGTCCATATGATGGCTATGAAAAGCGCTCGAAACCGGTAAATCCCTGAGAATTAACTTCAGATTTTCCGCTTCGTCGAGGTCTTTTAGTTCGGTCCGTATTTTCTCCAGAGCAGCCTTGTCACCAGACACCGTGCAGGACACGCCGCTGTTATATACCGCCACACAGGCCTGTCCTTCGTACTTGCTCAGTATTTCTTCAACATACTGGAGCGGACAGTGTTGGACAACGAACATCTTCCCGCCCGTCGCCTCGACCATAACGATCGTTCTCAGGTATATCAGCCTGACGGTTTCCTCCAGCGTTAGGTATCCGCCGACATGAGCGGCGGTCACCTCTCCCACGGACTGCCCGACAACCGCATCGGGACAGATCCCCCACTCCTTCCAGACCGCTGCCTGAGCAACTTGGGACGCTACTACGGCGATTGGTTTGAATATGGAATCTAAAGAATCGTCGGGATTCCTAAGTTGTTGAATCAGCGACCAGCCTGTATACGGATGAAGCAGGGAATCGAATTCTTCCATTTTCTCACGGAACGTCCTGCTTACTTCCATGGACTCCAAGCACATGCCCTTAAAATATGTCCCCATACCGCAGAACACGAAAACCAAGCGTTTTCCCACTTTCACCGCCGGAGAGAAATCGCTCTCCTTCACGTTAGAGAGCGTTTTACACAGTTCATCGGCCGACTTGGAAACAACAGCCAGTCGGATTGGATAATGGTCCCTGAGACAGCTAGACGTGTACGCCACACTCGCCAAGCTGTAACGGTTTCCCTGCAGCTTATTTTCAGTAGTTTTAATCGCGCCGAGAAGAGAAGCCGCGGTCAGCGCAGAGAAACAGACGATGTAGTTTTTGTTCTCCTCTTCTTCCAAGTCTTCTGGTGCTGGACAGTACAGCTTTAGTATCGCGTGACCGTTTGTTCCGCCGAAGCTAAATGAATTGACGCACGCCATCTTCTCCATGTGGTTGGGCCAGTCAAAAGTCGATGTTGGTACAAGAAAATTTGAGCTTTCCATCTTGAGTGCCCGACTGGGGCTGCTAAAGTGCAGTGAAGGTACGATTTTGCCATGTCTCATCATTAGGAGAGTTTTGATGAGTCCAGCCAGTCCGGCAGCCGATTGCAGATGTCCAATGTTCGACCTCACTGATCCTATATACCGCTTCTTTGGCTTAAATTCATTAAAGTAGTCGGACAAAGCTTTAAATTCTATTTCATCTCCTACAAAAGTTCCGGTTCCTGGAAAAGCAAGTAAATGAATAAATATTCCTAACTAGTTAACAATGCAAAAACAATGCAAATTGAAAGTATAAGAAACAACGACCAATCTTATATATATATATATAAACCCTGGAAGTCATTATTGTAGACTCACGAATTTATTGTATATCTAAAATGCATTTCTTACAAAAAAGTGATCAATTGCGGTAAAGTATCGATCTTTCCAAAAACTGAATGACATTGTTCAATTTCCTGAGGTTATCCAGCACCTTGACATGGAGACAGCACAAACGAACTGCTGACAAAGTATCGACGTAACGAATCTTCACCATTTTACAGGGAAATGGTCATTCAGCATCCTAGTATAAGTTCGCCTTGCACGGATAAGTTTTTCGTACCCCCCTCTTCTCATACTGATCATTAGGCATGGAATGTGTATTTGTGGCATCCTCTGCTATTGCTGTGCAAATCCTGGGCCAGTTCACTTGTATTCATACGGCGCCATGGGTTTGACACCGAAGGAGGTCTAGCGGATTCAGATACAGACTCGGGGCCGAGCAGAGGAAAGCAGCGACAACTACAGCAGGTGGCAGCAGCGGCAGAGACTTGTGACAGGTCGTCACATGACAAAGTAACCGGTCCGCGTCACGGCGGAGATGCGGATAGAAAACGGGGTGCAAAGTGAAAACATGAAAGCAAATCTTTACTAAAACCCGGGGGAAGTTGCTGAGGGTCCGAAGGGGGGGAAAGGGGGAAGAGTGGAAAGGGGTCGGAAAGAGGGGGGCGGAGGGGGGAGGAGAAGACACGGAGGAAGGAGCTTCGTGAGAGCAAGGCTGTCGGAGGCGGATGAAGACGTCACACGGCAGGAAGCGGCCTCGGTGACCAGTGAGTCGGCTTCGTTACTTTTGGAACCGGTCAAGAATTATCCACTGAACCTTCGGACCCGTGCCAACGAGTTAGTACGCTAAACCCAGCAGAGACCGACCGGGGTTCGAACTCAGAAAGTCCATAGTCGGACCACCGGTCGCCCAAACCATATAACAAGATTTTAAAGAGTAAAATGGAAGCTAAAATTACATCTTTACGCTACACCTCAATACAGCGGCGACTGTAAAAACACCTGGCCAGCAAAAACAGTGTATGGTCAATAGAAAGATCTCATTGTCAGCTGACGTTTATTTGTTTATCCCACGAGAATTGGAAAAGACAGGAATATTAAAGTTCTAGATGCTTTAATCAGTCGTATCTTTTAGAAGAGATGGAGAAACACGAATAGGAAGACAGTGTATGTGACATCATGGAAGGAAGCGCTAGGAGAAGATATTACGAAAACCCCCCCAACTAAATTGTTGTTTGGCGTCAGAATCTGGCAATAATCCTGATGGAAACAAACACAAGTTAAAGAAAGATAAAGGTTCATTTGACTGTAGAAAAAAGCACGAGACTATGGGACTGTGTTTGGGTCTATTGCTATCACTTGTCTCTGAATTTGAAATGGTAATGTCTTTATCCCCACAATGTCAGCGACAGAGGAATCAGGAAATGCCGAATTCCGTCATTATAATACACGACAAAATTCAAGATTAAGAAAGAGTTTTTCAGGGGAGAGGAATTTATAATAAGAGTTCGGATCAAGCAAAACGGAAGAGCGAATACTAACTAGGAATAAAAATGTAAGTAAATGTTACGATTCACAGAACGATTGTTGCAGGTAGAGTAAGTCACCGGAATAAAAAAAAGAAGCCTGAAGAGATATGTATTTCTGAAGGCGAGAGAGATGGGGGCTGTAGACGACTGCACTGCGTGAGAATGGATCAATAATCAGTTCGGAGACGTTCCTAGTCGACGACCTGTACCCTTGGGTGATTATTATGACGCCCCCTTTTCTCTTTTCTTCACTTTTGTACGTATATACGTCGTCCTTTGATATCCACCGGTCGGGAAATCGTCGGCCCTATGTCGAGGACATCCCGTATATGTTCTGGAGATTTTTTGTTTGTTATTAATACAAACCACAATATCCTGAAAGTCGTTTTCATATACGATAATAATTTTTAGCTTTAAAGATATGGTTTTTACCATGTGTCTCGATATAAGATATATCAAGAGGATTTATGCTGTACGAGGAAATCACGTGTTCCACGATTGCTCTTTGCTGGACACCAGACGGCGCCGTCGCTGGAGACGCTGTATTTCCATCTTGATTGCAACCAGTTGCTATGGTAGCCCAGATCAAGTTTCCGTCTTCTTCAGCCTAAAAAAGGTTAATAAAAGTAGTGCAAACAGCCAGCACAAACCTGTTTACGGAACTATCGGTTCAACATAGAATATTGCAATTCACAGCTTCAGTGTTAAAATAAGTAATGAGAAATTATAAAATGCACGCGAGAAATGGTGGAACATCTGCTTTGATGTCACTGTTTCGAAGGCTGCCTTGCTCACCGAGCTCTTCGAGGTAAGAGTAAATAGGCAGTGACTTCGAAACCAATACGAACACCATAACATCTTGCACAACCACGACGTAAAGCAGAACGTTGTATGGCACATCTCGCACAACAATGACACTTAGCAGAAAGCCATACAGTATCGTGGAGAGTCATGAGGCATACAACGTGGTCTTCTCGACAGGAAAGCTACATCTATGCATATTTGAAAAGTATCAAATAACCCGTTTATTAAGACAGACAGCACTTTTCCTTTAAAGCTGCACTTTGGAAAATGTTGAAATAAATTAAAGCGACATTTATTAAGCGCAATTTATAACTAGTTATGAAAGTTTGAAATATATTTTTGGCATATGACGAAAACATCCAGTGATGTCAATTGAAACAGAATAAGAGGATAGAAGCCGAGGAATTTATCTGAAATATCCCTCGTATGGTCGGAGTGACTTAAACGGGGCATAACTGGTCATATTCCGGGCGGATGGAAACGCTTATTATTGCCAAGCGTGGCGGCTTTAAATCTAATACACATCACAAAAAAAAAAAAAAAATACTGAGAAAAGCGACCTAAAAAAGAACCAGGTAAATTAATTTAATTATAATATATATTTTTCTGTCTTGTGTTTCTAGTTTCTATGAGAGAGTTGAATTTTTAAAGTACTAACACCGTAGTTTTTTTTCTTTTCCTTATGTTTCAAATTATTATCATTCATGGTTATTGCGGCCATTAACAGCTGGAACGTTGGGAAAATTAACAAACAAAAACACAAAAAAAAACATATCAATCAACTTATGACAAATGTGAATGGTCTGCGATCTCTTGCTTGGTGATTGTCAGTTTGTTCTCTTGAATGCTGTTGGTCCATGGCCTTCACAGCCTCTGGATCAGATCATCATTGGTAATCGGATAGATTTTATGCCTAGGTATCCACAAGTTCTACACAATGCAAAAGATGCCGCCAGAAAATGATGGAAAGTTACTTTTCGAATGTTTATCGCACCTCTATTACAGAATAAATATGCACGTGTGCAAAGCCTGTGGCGTTCAAATTACTAAGGCAAGAATTAACAGTATTCCTAACTTTTTTTCCATTAAGGCCAAAGTTCCATTAGAGATGTTTAAATACATCTGAAGAATGAACTCATTTACCTCTGGAAGACGTTTGAGAATCAGTATCCCACAACCTTCGCCTCTCGATTGACCTTCGGCTGCGTCGGAAAGGGTGCGGCACTTGCCAGTTGGTGACGTCATGCGAGCCTCACTATTCGGTATGAACAAGTCTGGCGTTAGTATGCAATTCACGCCACCGCAAATTGCTATTTCAATTTCACCTGAAATATGAAAGCCACACGGACTCTGGCGAGATTTAGAGAGAAAACTATGTAAACGTTGTTAAAAAATGCGGCTTGTTATCATGTAATTGAAATGAAGCGCACTGAAGGTCTGTACAGCCATTCACCAGCTTCATGGTGGAACACTTTCAGTTATTTCCCCTTGTTTAAAGTTGAGGGAATTAAGTGAACTTAAATTCATATCTTTTGATTGGGAAACCTATCTTCTGACTGTTTACCTGTATATCGCGGTACTATACTTACACGCGCATTAGGAAGCACGGTAATAGCAAGTCAAATAGAGAAAATAGCTTGAGAAACATCTGCAAACAAAAATACGGGCATATAAAAACAAGCTAGACTCAGTAACAGCAATTGATAAAACATCTCATGGTTTAACTGCAGACCTGGTCGTCTGGCGAATTCTAGAGACAACAGCAACAACAAAAAAAAGTCTTTCAAGCGAAAGCAGATCTGCGGGAAATGGTTATCTCTCTCTGGTGGTTTTTTCCGTCAGAGTGAGGTTGTGGCACCGCGCCGTTTAACCTGACGCCGTAAAAGTTCCACAGACATAATATACGACGTATGAAGCGGAGACTCGGCAGGTTTTCTCCTCCTCACTTCTTGCTCTCCGCCGGATGAAGTTGTACAGTTGTCGGAATCACTTCGAATGAAGCCTCCCAAAATATTTCCGAAAATTATTGTGATGGCCATAAATATAAACTCTTTTCTTAAATCAATTCTTCACTGAGCGCCTTAAAGGAGCAAGCAGCATATACTGTTCACATGATACTAATTGGATATACAATATCGTGTAAAGGTCTTTTTGTAGGGGTGTATTCTTTAAGGCCCTAATTAACTGGCCACTTACTTACAGTTTCAAGTTAATTCTCCCGTGTCTTCGGCCAAGTTTTGCCATTTACTCGATTAAAAAAATCATTCTAATTCGGGTCCCTCGCGCACTTACCACTCCTGAGAGCCTGGCAGGCCATGTGGACAGCGACTATTGATGAAGAGCCGGCAGAGTCGAGAATGAGGGACGGTCCTTGCAGATTGAACACGTAGGATACACGGGCAGAGATGATGCTGGGCGAAGTTCCGGTCAAAACGTAATGATCCATCTGATGCATATCACCACTGGCCACGTCCTTGTAATCGGCGTTTGTGTGACCTGGTAAGAAGACAGGTACACAAGTCACACGCACTCACTCGCGTAACCTAAACACACGAATAAGTGAAATACTAAAACGTGTATTAACATTAAACGAAGATCTTAGAACGAAGCGTCCTCGTGGCGCGTGACTGGCAAAGTACTCCTGGCGGACAACCGTCGCACTACCGCCGGGTTGTCTCCCACGCAGATGTTACTCGGTAGACGGCGGAAAAAGAGATAAAATAGTGAGTAACCGCTCCGCTGGGCGATGATATGAGTCGATAGCCGCACATATCTGGATTTCTATATCTTAGTCACTTTTTAAAAAAGATTTTAGAAAAACAAAACAAACCCGGAAGTGGCAAACACACCCGGAAATCTGACTGTACATCTAAAACAATCCACACCTTTTTTTGTTTCAGATACGAAAATCGTGAAACAACAACAAATCGAGCAAGATTTCTAGATGGGGGCCAATATTTGTTTGTACAATGTTTGTTCTTTTAAAAATTGCTGCAATATCGATATCGCAATTAATCTGATCGATCATCGAGGGATTATTAGTCGGAAGAACTTTTGCAATCGAGTATTGGTAATCGCTTCTATGACAAGGGCAGCGTTTGTGGTACGTTTACACAACAGAAAACATCCTCAAACTAGAACTGGTGCGAGACCCCTAACGACGGCCAGTTACCACAGTAATGAACCATAGAAGATCCATCATAAGTAAACAAATATTTATCAACCAGTCGGTGGGCGTCAAACTCGCGGCCGCCCACTAACACCGCTTTTACACCGCACCCCACCGTACACTACATCGGTGTTTCTGCAGTACCCTTTTTTAAGGGGAAAAAATTTGGGAGCCGGCCCCGCGAACTACAAACCCAGATACACGCCGGTTTGCGTGCCCTTGATGGAGCTTCTGGAGAACCCAGCGTTCTCGAGCGCCATGTAGACGCAGTCCAACACAAATCGCTGCTGGGGATCCATTTTCACAGCTTCCATGTCGATGATTCCGTAGAGTTTATTGTCCCAGGCCTTATAGCTGCAGAAAAAAATGGCGAGTGTTGAGCAGAGGGGAGTAAGAGTCCCTAGTGATTGTTATGCATATAAAAGTAGAGTTTCGAACAATCGGGACCATTGTAAATCACCAGTGGAGTAGAAGGTGTGCGCTTGAAGTGCGTCAGTCAATTTCATATTAAGCCAATGTTCACCGGTAAATGTCGAGCAGATTTCATATTCGTAACATTCTGTTTAAATATTTCTAGAGAAAATCGTGCATTATTAATGTGACGGGATTGTTTCAGGTCCTACAGGATTTGGACGCTGCCTTCATGCCATAAAAAGCTCAGTAACAACGCGATGGAATACTCCGAATTTTGCCGGTATCTTCTCACTATAACGCTGCAGCAGTACTTACTGCTTCGCATCTAATGCCACGTAAACACCACGTAAAGTTGGTTTCTCGAATTTTTGTAAAATTCGGTAAAGATCAAGCAAATAAAAGGTTTTCCCTAGTGTTCAATCGTTACAAGGCATCTTTAATCATTCCTCAGGCCCAAATAGTGTACTCGCTTCTTTGGCACGAAACTTAAAGCGTAAAGCAAGAAATTCTCAAAGAGTCGCATAAGAGCCCTTCGGCCATTTTCCTTTTGAATTACTGACGTCATCTTTGGTGAGTCTTGTCCACCAAAAATGTACTCCCAGAGCTGAGAAGTAATTCAGCGTTAAATCAAGCTGGTAGATGACGAACAATGAGGGAAAGAAAGTTCGGTTGTCTATCTTACCAGGCGGGGATAAATCCTCTACATCAAAGCTGAATTTATTACAAGACAAAGCAAATAAACAAAAGACATCATTAATGTTTTACTAAAAATCACTTTTATCAGTGAATACCTTTTAAGGAGAGAGAGAGAGAGAGAGAGTATATATTAAACTCCGTGTTATCTTATTGAAATACAGCAAATGCCGAATCACCTTTTGAGAAAACCAGCAACCTTCCTATCGCTTTTCTCCGAGTCGCTTGCATCTGAGGAGTTAAATGCGTCCTGATTCCACCGGTCTTCTGGTATGTTCATCACGTGGTCTTCTCCGTTCACCAGAACCCTCCAGTATTCATCTAAGTTGTCCGCCCCGGGGAAGCGGCAGCCAACACCGACGATAGCGATGGCATTCGGACCTTCCATGAGGAGGCAACCTGCGGTTTTAAAGATAAGGAAGTAAATTAATAAGAAGACCGTTCTTTGTTATTAAACAGCGGAGTCTCCGCCTAGAGAGAGACAGACATCGTCGCTGCGTCACGGCTTATTACTCGAGTCCGAAGGCTCGCCACGGTCTGTTGCCCAGGTAAGAGTTAATTTCATTTTCGTCGTGATGAGGCTTCTTTTCGAAGTTCGCACCCATCACCGAAGACCTTCGATGATTTGGATTTGTTTACTCTTCTCTTGTAGGGACTCGATCTTCCTCCTGTTTACTGTCACAGCTTCAGTCGCTGATGTCAGTTTGCATCTTCAGCAGGATTAAAACAACGAAGATTTTAAATTTCAGTGTACGAAAAAAAAAGTCATCTGCATTTCATCAGTAAATAGTAAATACCGTGTAAAGATGCTTTTTTACTAGGTTCTTACGTGGGCCGGTAGAGGAGAAGCAAACAGAGCCCTTTATTTTACCTATTGCCTTTATAAAGCCAAAGGTTGGTTCAGAAAATGTTCAAATTTTCGCTGTTGTTTGTTAAATGTGATTACGTATTTCATCTCCTTCCGCCTGAACTAAGGACGCGGCAGCCAGAAGGCGAAGATGTCAGATATTAGAGTTTCCCCCTCTATTCAGACGTGGGATGGAAAGCATCCAGATACAGGAAAGCACGTCAACCCGAACTCGAACCTGGGCTCTCAACCAGACCGGCCTAGTAACCTACAACTGAACCACGGGGGGAATCTTCACATCCCTTCTAAAATTCAGACCGATAAAGTCCCCCCCCTTTTCTCTTGGTTCTTCATTATCAATTCCATTTATCGAAACACAAGAATAACTACTGGTGATAACTTCTGAAGATACCTGGCTTCCCCTCTTCCTCGCCCTGTACCTATAGTCAGTCGGTACCGGCCGGGAACCTGTACAGACCAACAAAAAAAGAAAGGCAAAATGGAGAAGAACCGAGATAAGCTCACCTGACTTGTGCGGAATGATCGAAGATGACAGGAAAAGGCCGCATTTATATAAGAATTCAGCAGCATCGTGTCGAGACAAAACGTGACGTCTGACAGCTAAACCTTGGTCTCTTCGTGCCGTCCAGACAGTAATGCACCAAACCGGCTGACAGTGTCACCACGACGACGACGAGAGATAGCATTATAGAGTAATACATTTTATTTTTATTGGTCACTTGTATATGTATTTTCTTTTAATGTGACAGTGTAATGAAAAATCGCTGTACTAGAATACCGTGCATACATAATTCATTAATTCTTTTGAAATGGGCTTTTTCTTTTTTTTTAGTTTTAGGGCGATGATTTCAATAAAAATGGTTTTCCGCCCTTTAACTTCGGTCTCGGCGGTCTTACAGTTCTCTGCACCAGCCCACAGACTTTGAAAACGGCTCGGAACAATTATCCTGGTTATTCGGACAAAACTGGACGATGTTCGCGGCTCCGGAAGAAACGAGATGATTGATCGGGCAGGTGAAGGTAGAATTTAATCTATAAATTCAATGGTATTATGCACCTGAAACCAAAGTGCAGCTTGGCAGAGTTTCGCACTAGCTACTAGAATAATCCATCAAGTACAAAGTCATTTATTTAAATAAATTAATGGCAGGTGAGAAAAACGTTCGGAAATAATACGCTTTCCAAAATGCATATATTATCTAGCAAGCATACGCCAATATACATCTATCTACAAGCATCATTTAACCCTTTGAGAAGCAGGCCCGCATACTTGAGGGGAGAAGTATGTGCATTGATCCGAACAGGGTAATTCCATAATGTACGTTTCCGAGGACTCGCAGGCTTGGTCTTTCTACAGTCCGCGAAGCCTTAGAATCGTATCCTCCGGCCAGTCAGTTTGGTCCACTCTCTGACTTTCCATAGACATAAAGCCTCCACACGGCAGATGCTCAACAATGAAAAATTTTTTTCCCTCTATTATAAAATTCCTTGTAACCCTACCACCAGATACATGGGAAATAGCAGCTTGGATATGGCTAAGTATTATTTGCAACAATAAAAAAGGGGCACCAACCAGAACATTCTAGACCAGGGGTCCCCAGAGTACGGCCCGCTTATTGACGTAAAATATTATTTTAGTGGGGAATAAAAATGTCCTGGCATAATGAGTGTATTTGGGAATGGGGGCCTATCCGAAAATACAGTTACACGAAGAATTGAAGACGTAGGACAAGATCTTTGCTCTCAATTTAAGGAAAATTTTTTTTTTAAAAAAAAATTAGAGGAATTGACTCTGCTTTTGGACTGGAAAAGGAATTGGCAGGATTACAAAGCATCAAGTACACAACTGGTGAAGACGTATTTCAAGTTTAAACTTAAACTATAACCAATTGAAAACTATCGCTACAGACGGCGCCAAGAATATGGTTGACAAGAATGCAGGACTTACTGAGCGCATCAGCAGGCACTATCCATTTCTAATCTTTGTCGATTATGCGAAGAGGAAGAAGAGTCTTTGGAGCACCTCTGGCTCAGATGTCCGGCCCTGTTGGTGGACCGCCACAACCATCAACTCGGCAAATCTATGCATGAGCTGGTGCGCCTCCCACAACGCACTCTAGCGCTTCTGAGGGTCATCCTTAGGCGCCTTGGGTGACTAACAGCAACAACATCAGCAGGCACTGAAGGAAATCATTTTCAAAATTCCATTTCTTTTTCAATGTTTTAGCCAAAGGTGTCTGAGTTTCGCTAGAGGGCATGAACTCGGTCATCGCCAGTTCCTGTAGTTTTTTGCCTCCCGCGTGACGTTCTGAGCCATTCCGACTGAACGGTTATGGTAGTAAAACCAAAACCTCTGTCTGGTCCTGCTTAGGTTTGGGATATCGCTTTCCTGGTGAACATGAGAGCTCCTTGAACAAGATGAATCTGAAAAAAAAAATTGACGCTAAACTCTAAACTCTCAGAAGTGGTAAACTCGTCCGGTTTAAGAGCTGCGGCTTTGCTACATCAACAAACGACATCACTGTGGAACCGCCAGCCAACAGAGGTGTAGGGTTTGTTGAAAAATTACCACCAGACTTCCATAAACACAGTTAATGCATCCGATTACTTTAAATTAGATTGGTTGGTCTCTTTAAAGGAGAAATTTCGAGATAAAAAAAATCATTTGTTAATTTTTAATTCTTTTTTTACAAGAAAGTAGTTAGCCTAACATCAAGAGTTTCGCACAGATTCTGGCGGCACATCACTGCGCGAGCAAACATTTTCAAAATTTGAACTTGCAAAATCTGAATCGCTCGCGTGATTGATTTGGTAGCTTTAATAGCACGTGACACTGAAAAGCTATCAGTTGAAAAACAGGCCAATTTAAACCTTTTGATTTAATTTCAAAATATGATTTAAAATTTAGGATTTTTTTTTTATTATCAGGTTTTTTTCTCACTTTTTGAATTTATTATCTTAGTACATAAAAAAAAAACTTTAATAAACTGGTAACTATTAATAGGTGGTGTTTTGTTCTGTTAGTTTATGAATTGATGAACTGATTTGTTTTGAACTAATTTTGGTCAAGAATTCACTCACATAAAACTGTGTCTCATCTTTATTAGACTTTATTTTTTTTTACAAAAGAAATACTAAGTATAATTTTTTAAAAATTTATTTTTAACTCCAGATTTAACAGCCACTTTTACCTGGCCTCCGGAATCCTTCATGGATTTTAAAGTGGCCCTACATTAAAAGAAAAAGTTTTGGCATGCACCAGAATCTGCAGTCGATGTTAATGTAATTTTTCAGCCAGAAATATTAATCCTGAATGGTGAAAATATGCTTAGAAAGCGATCGGGATGGACAGCGGGTTGGTACACACACCGAAATGGCCCAGATACTTTCCGAAATTGTTTTAAAAAATCTGGTCTTCCATTAGCAGGATTAGAGGAACGAGTGAGAAAACTGGGCACTTTTCTTCTAAGAAAAGAAGTGAATCGACAAAAAAATAAATATCACCATGGCAAGACTTCAGAAGAATAATAGGTTTGCCTTAAGGAATACATTAATTAGAGAATTGAAAAAAAGTACTGCCGAGATATTGGATAGAACTGGTAGATATTGGCAACAGCGGACTTCAAATCCCACATTCCGGGTAAAGAACAGGACTTTCTTCCAGACTCCAATTTTGAAAAAAAAACATCACATCCGGCAAGTAGAAGATTGAAGCAAGGTAATATTTACAGGTGAAAGTGTATTTAACCTTTCTGGTAATCGTGATTCTTTGAAAAAAGAAATTTAAAGTAAAAAAAATTCCCAAAAGCATCCAAAAAGTGCCCACATTTGGGTTTATTCTTTGATAATTGTGAAGGCGATTTGGAAACCATGCCAAAAGGAACATCAGTGAATAACGTAGCAAAGAGTTAACTTTGGTCCAGGATCAATAAAATTCGCTGATTTAAAGACTGATCTAGAAATTCTCCAGACTTAAATCCACCTGAGACCATAAGTGCAATGATGGGAAATTAATTAAAAATTATCGGTCAAGGAATAAAGTACAATTGGAAAAGAGGTCATTAAGGAAGTTAGGAAAAACATTTCATCATAAAAGACATAAGTTGAAACAATGCCAGGTAGAATAAAATCATTAATAAAACGTTTAAAAAAAAACAAAACTGTCGTTTTAACCAATTTTTTACGGTTATTATTTCAGATTGTTGGGTAGTTTTTCCTCACCATGCTTGTTAATAAATACTTGATAAAAGCAAAACACATTTACTTGGTTTTAAGCCTTCATGTTAAAAGAATGGACGAAACATTGAAAACTAGTGAGTGGGCTAAACCGACTGGCCAGGGTACACTGCAGCTGGATGTCACATATCACACACTACAGGGTTATTCAAAAAGAATGAACCGATTTCATTACGCAATATTTTAATAAGGAAAAGCAATAGAAAACTCCAGCTCAGTTACAAGTATTCTACTTACAATCAAGTTTTATTTCCTGTCTTACAAGTGTTCAATGCGGCCACCACCTGCAGCACGGGCAACATCAATGCGATAAGAGAATTCCTCCCAGACGCGTATCAGCATATCACGATCCGCTGAGTTGATCGCTGTTGTTATTCGATGTTTAAGGTCATCGAGGTTAGTGGGTAGAGGTGGATCATAAACGCGATCTTTTACATATCCTCATAAGAAAAAGAACGCTGCACCGTGACAACCGATTTTGTTTTCGCAAACTCGAGAACGCAGAACGCCTTTTGCTGAGGACTCGCCATTCTGAGGGTAAACAAACAACTGAACGTTGCCGGAGGAACGACGCGACTACAGCGCCCCCCCTGTGGCAGCCAATCAAAACTCCTCTTTCAAATGGTCACTGACTCATTCCATGACGATGCTTGAGAACTGAAGTAATGCGTCATGAAATCGGTTCATTCTTTTTGATTAACCCTGTATATCATTTTTTTTTTTATAGAAAATTTATTAAGGATTTCTACCAAATGTAACAGAGGGTACAGGTTTAAAGGCTTATTTCCAGTCTAGCGTAGTCACATTTTAAATATAACTTTGTATAATGTTCGCTTAAATGGTTTCTTGTGACAGTCTGCCCTACACAAGGAACTGATTATCTCAGAGGGTGGAACAAGTTGTCCAGCCTTTAATTATCATAATTTATCCTAAAAACATGTTTTACACTTATTATAGCAAATATACGTATATACGATTATAAATGTGCTATAATTTTAAATATAGAATACATTGATTACTTCTATTGAAGTCCATAATTATGGTTGTTAGTGTAAGTTTCTTTTAAAAAGAAAGTTTTTTATTTTATATATAAGTTTCGTTAATTGACAATGATCGCTTTGACGCCAATCAGAAATCTTGGTTAAGTTTTTTTTTTTTCCCCAAGCGCCAAGGGAACAACTTGCTATTAATCCAACGCACCGACGAGACTTTTGCCCCCTTTCACTTAGAATTTTCGCGATATTTAAGTTTTACATATAAATTAGAAATAAGCAGAGTCTTTTGGATCAGCACCCTTGGTGTACTGGGGGGGGGGAGCTGACCTTAGGGTGAGTTATTTGAAACGGGTAATATTGACGGGTCCAAAATCTCGGTGGTGGTTTTTTGTGTCAATGCCAGAAACATAGTTAGACGAACCATACGTAGTTATTGTTTACTGTGAGGAATCCAAAAACTTGGGCTGCAGTAAAGATAATATATCCAGTGAAAGAATTTGTTGGTTCTAAATTATACATAAAAGAGAAAGAAGAGCCAAGTCGTAGGAGAGTTAGCGTGATGGTTTAGACGAAAAGTTGTGCAATACATCTTTTATTCCTGGCAATGATTTGATGAAAGCGTTGGGTAAAACCAGATTTTTTTTTAAAAAGGTAATATGGTGTAAAGTACTAAGTTCAACTGTATACAGATCACAGTGGAAAGAATAAAAACTAAAAACTAGCAAGCAAGACATTAAAAAGATGCAAATGAAAATTTTAGTACAAAAAAGCTTGACAGAGATAATGGATGGGTTGAAAATTGAGAGGCCTTAATGATACATCTAAATGTACCGTCAAGATGAGTAATGGCCAAATACCCTGAAATGCTCTGTCGTAGATACGCAAAAAAAAAAATTAATTAATATCTGATAACAAAAGTGGAATTTCAGGCCACAAAGAAACGAGTTTTTCGTCTTTTCATCTCAGGGACTTTTAGAAAGTTAAAGGTACGAGAACCTGATCCTCTTTTGGCGTTCGGGCACAGAATAACAACAACAATGAAACGCACAGAGAAATGATGCGGTGAGTGAGCGTATTATTGTTTTCTTTTTCAAACAACGGTTTCCTTTGGAAAAGAAATCTTAAAATCAGGTAATTATTAAATATCAGAGATATGGAAGCTGGTAAATGCCATGCAGACAAAGTTTTGGTCAGTGTAAGTTTATGTTTTCCATTAAAGCGCAGCCATCGCTTTTCTGTTTGTATGTAGAAGTGTTGTTCGTCATCGAAGGATTTATATATTAAAACAGAACAAAAAAGATTAACGAAAAATAAACTAAAATTATGAAACAAAAAAGAAGATACAGGGGGAAATTAAGATCTTAAAGCAGTAACATCGACTAACTATAATAGAGATCGACGTCATAAGTGTTGGTTGACATTGATGACGTCGACCGTAGACTCATCTAAGCGCTTAATCAAAAATCACTGTTGCTGTAACATCTATCCTCGGTGGTCTCTCCTATAGCACAGCCAAATATCTCGCCGCCGAACGGAATAATCAAAAAGCAGAAAAAGAAACACATATAGAAAAAATACCGTCATTAATGACGCAATCAGAGAAGGTGAGCCACACCAAAGATAGAAGCTTTGCTATAAAAACAAAAGCAACAAGAAGCAAATTGCTTTAAAAAAAAGAAAGTAAAATCTGGCTAAAGTAAAACTGCGATAATCAAGATGAAGACAACTTTACAGTCTCAATTAATCGTTGTTAAGTATTTTTGTGTTGTTTTTTTTTTTTCTCAAAGCGACCTATCCGGGAGACTTTTTCACCTGAGATCTGGGCCTTGTCTTATAATCCGAAACAGCATACGTGGATAAAATTGAAGTTTCTCAATATTGAAAAAAAAATGTGCGAAACCTAAAAACTTGGCTGAAAAGTTCATATGAAACTACTTGGCGAACAGCGGTGTTCAGTGTTCATCAAAGTATACCTGATTATCCCATCGATAATAAGCCACGGGCACCTTGAACCATTTCAATCTTAACTGTGAGCATAAAGTGTAGAGTGCCACCTGTTGCATCCTGTAACTGCCACATAGAAGCGTTTAAACTGGAAGTATAGAAAAATTGTTGAGGAAAATTGAGGGAATGTGGCTGCTCGTCATAAGTACGGTATCGGTGAAAAATGTGTCGGGGAATGGAGCAGGGAAAAAGATGCTCTGGGCGCCACAAAGACGACAAATAGCGGCCGCGACAGGCTAGAAGGGTATACAGTATATCACCACAACGTGCTGCGTTTCGCAGACTTGTCACCATTCAAGTGTGAGATTAAGCGAAACAAATCACTGCTGAGCTGGGATGGGGAGAATTTTGTGGGTGCTTCATGGTGGTGTTTCTGCTTTGTGTAGAAAAGACTTGGATCAGGCAGCACACGACCAAATCACAGAAACTGCCTGAAGACCTCGAAGAGAAGTTAGATAATTCCAAGAGAGCTCATTAATATCCATGACATAGAAAAGTTCACGATGACGCAGCAGGTGGGGGGATATTTGTTGAAGCTGTGGTCATCGATGCATCATCGGTTTCGGCTCGAAAAATGTTTTTGTGGCATCCTTCCCGGTCATCAGCAGCTGGTCCGGGATCGTTCTCGTTTAGTTCTTTTATCAGCCGTAGGTAGCGCTTCTTCAATACTCAATCGCCCTTCTCATCGTGTTTAATTGGCGCTTTTAAGTCTGAAACATAGCTAAGTAAATTCTAAGTTTACCTTCGTTTACACCTTACGCGTAGCTGGCCAATGGGTCAAACGCTAAACTACTGAACTGCCATGGCGGAGGGCCCGAGTTCGATTCTCGGTCGGATAGGTTTAGCGTACTAAGTGTGATTCCATCTCGTTCTTTACCAGACGGCCCCGTGGGTTTTCTCCCACCTTTGGAATGAAAAGTTCTTGTAGGGACTTTCCAGGCACGTGTTGCGTAGTTAACTCGTGACTGGCTAGCGTTAATCATCAAAGTTCTTCTATTTGCTTACTGCTGAGAGATATCCTTAAGCATCGAGGTCACGACAACAAGAAGATATCCTTAATGTGCCAAGAGCTAAACTGTCACGATAAGCTGATGCGTGGACTTTATGTTTGGTGTTCTAGAACCTTTTAAACGTTTTAGGACATTTTCGGAATTATGTAGAATAATCCAGAATGTTCTAGAATATATTTTACATCATTAACTGGTGGAAAATTATGCATCTATATCATTTCTGTCTGGTTATGCAACATGCATCACAGTCAATTTAGCCGTCTATGCTGCTTTAAAGAACACTTCTTTACCGTTAACTGGAATTGCAAACTTATTTATTATAATAAAACTTACGGATATTGGATTCATTCTGTAATGCACACCGAGCCTTCGTTTCGATGTTGTAGCCGACTTCAATTTAGCAAGCAACAAGATGCAACAACCATCCTCGATGTCGAAATTTTGGCTTCACAAAACAGAAAATCAAATCTTTAAGTATATGACTATAAAACAGTTTATACTTTCTGTTCCATCACTTGTAGCTAAACAGTTATTAAACAACGACCCCCCCAAGACTTTATAAGCACCCGGGGACATTTACCTTAGCTTAGCAGCGATCTATGATAACAAAAAGAACGAATGACTTAAGATAGAATACACTATTGTTTTTTTACACAAATTTAGACCCACAACTATGAGCTGGGTTTCTAAGCACACTTAATTAAAGACATTCGCAATGCTCGCACCGATAACGTCTCTACCACACCGATCCATTTTCAGATGTAGAAAAGAAACCAGAAAACCTGGAAGAAGTTTTTCCAGGGAAGTGCGCCACGTGCCAAGCCGACCCGGGTTCGAACCCAGGTTCTCATCTTCAGTCCAACCACCAACGGACCATCGGCACCGCTCAAAGTTTATCGTAGCATATCGGATAACAGCAGCCGTTCGCGTCAGTACAGAGGATGATATTCCATCTGCGTGTACTATCCTCTCCACATGATAGCAGACCACCGCCCGGGGGGGGAGGGGCTGGAAATCGGTCTCGATTTTGCTGGACTGCCCCCCTAATTACTGTCGAGCCACGTAAACAAATTCCCCAGAGGGAGGAGGGTGGAACTATTCGCCTGACCAGGGTGTGATGGCCCGTGGACTTAGAGCGGAGGACAGTGGGCAGTAAATCAAGCGCGACCGCTAAGCGACCCTGGCGGCGGCGGCGAACGGGCCCTGCCTAGGCCCCCACACTTCTAAAACCTTTCTTTCTCGGTTTTACATGCCCCGAATAAGCGCGCAGGGCTGTTAGTACCGGGCACTTCCTCGACGACCCGTGCAGTAGCTAAGCGGACTGTACGGTGAGGGGGGGGGAGGGTTATGAATGCAAACTCGGCGTTTAGTCTCATCATGGCGCAGATGGTCCCCCGCACGAGAAGGCGAGGTGGTGCGCAGGCGGCCAGGCCGGGACCGGGAGATAAGGGAGCCTTCGGGCAGGTGTCTTAAAGAGGCACCAAGTACCGATTACTCCGGTCGTTTCGCCCAGACGGAGCACCGTGTTTTACAACAACCGTGAAATTCCACTTAACCGGTCAAAATTAAGGAATTATTTACTCTTTTTAATTTTAAAAAAAAAGGGGAAAGAAAAAAACATTTATTTATTTATTTTTCATTTATCGAAGTGTTCATCTACAAACTCGTTCTTTGCCGGGGAGGGGGGGAATCCCGAACGTCGCTTATCCGCCGGGTGATGAACGGAGCTGAACGGGTGGTTTGTTCTCCGGTCACTTTTCTCGCCCGTCACCGGGACGTACGTAGCCAGTCTTGCGTAAGCCCCCGGCACCTATTCTGCGCAGAATTTTTTGGGAGGCTGAGGATTACCGAGACATTATCAACCCGGCTGCGGTAAGTACCCGATGTTCCCCCAGTCGAGAACTACACCAGTGAGAGAACCTCTCCCTTCATCACGGCGGCGAGTTCGTCCAGCCAGCGGTGGCCTCGCCATTGTTCGCCCGCCTGCTGCTTCCAGAACGTTCTCCCCCCCTGGGGGTGGGGTGATATTGTTCGGGCCTTCACTCCCAGCCCTTCGAAACAAGTCGGAGTCTTCTAAGAACCAACCAACCAACCAACAACAACAACAACAACAACAACCATTCCATAGCCAGGTGTCTGGTAAAAACCCGAACCACTTTTTCATAGCGTTACTATGGAAACAGTCTTTCTAATGTTTTTCTTTAATTTAAACAAAAAAACAACGTTAAGCTGGGGACGACGGACGTGTTTTCCTGTTGTTATTTTCCTGAGCCATTATTAAGGGAGAAATGTAGAACCCTGTTCGGTTTTCTAAGAATCCTATATGTTACATGTCCCCCTTGGGTTTTGCGTGCGCCATGATGGCGGCTTCCTTCTCGCTACTGCACTAAGGGGTTAGGTAAATGTGGGGGGGGGGGGCAGAATGCTTTCTAGTAATTCTGTTTAAGTCAAACGTTAGGGGTACAGATTGTGGAAAAACAGCTCGTCCTCGCACAGAAATTGCCTTAATTCTACTTAATTATTTTGTACTGCTGCTGCTTCAAGTATCCATGTTAAGGTAGACTATAGTAGTATTTCAACAGAACATGAGCCTAAATGGGTTCTGCCTACAGATCAGACAGAGCAGCATCACTCTAGAAAGGAAAAGTTGGCAGCAGAAACAAAGGTGATCAGAATCGTTGCATCGCCTTGTTCTAGACAAAATTAGGGTTTGTTGTTTTACAGAATAAAGCCAATTGTTGTTTGTTTTTTGTTATTCATATGGCCCTTGCTAAACCACCTACCTCTGTGATCTGTCCAGGCCTGTGGTTTAAGGATTCCTCTGACTTGGGTTTGGGTGCTCTGCAGTCTCATAAAAGTACCAGAACTCTTATAAGGGTGGTGTAAACATCCTTATTGTAGTTGTTTCTTGCAGTGAACTTCAGTAAATGCATGCTTTGCGGTCTTGTTTTGGCTAAGAAATGTTATTTTTACAAAAGAAACTGATAAAAGGTAAATCAGAAACAAAATATGTTGAAACATTGAATTAGTTATGTTATCATTGCATTTGGGTAATTTTGCATCAGATTATTGTGTGCCTTGCCACATCCTCTCTCAGATGTTGCAACTTGTCAAAGGAAGGTTCGTAAAGTTGTAGCCCCCAGCTCACTCTAGTTCCAAAGATGCAGGACTTCTACCACACGGAACTCTGGTTTAAAAAATTCTTTATTTCATGCATGTGATGAAATCCACATTCCTTTGATTAATAGCAGTAAGAAAAAAGCTGTTGCCATCAAATTTGAGTTTTTATAACAACTTTTTATTTAGATTTTAAAGATCATGTCAAAAATGGTCTATGACTTTATTTTTGCCACACATTAAACCCAAAGTGGGTATTTCATTATGTCTTGCATTGTGTGAAGCCATATCTGGAGCTTAATAGTTACCAAACTTTTGATGTAGATTATAACCAGAATATAGAATATAAGCATTTGACCATTACCTCTCACAGAGTTACATGTCTATAAAGGTGCTGTTACTGAATGTGACCAAAAAATATTATAAAGGCTAAAATGGTCATGTGGCTTGGTGAAAAAATTTTTGTAAGTTCATATATGAAATATTTTTGTTCTGAGGTGTAAGAATCATTTAAAACATTTTTGGGCATCTTTCTTCAAAAACCATTTAACAATGTATGCTACTATTTGTGTTCATGTATGGATTCTGAAATCATTACTTGGTCAACTTTAGTCTACCAAGATTGAATGGCTGTTAGCATGAGCACATGTAAATGCATTATATGTATCATACAAAGTAGTAAAGTATCTTTATAGATAACAAAACCAGCAAAACATTTTATCAAAAAGAGAATCAAAGATTGCTGCTAGACTAGAACTGATAGTGTTGGTGAATTTTGCGAAGTGGTACTGTACAAGGTTTTGGAATCAACAGCCAAGCAACTATGCACTCATTTGTGGTATATCACAAGACTGACTTATGCTTTCCACTGATTCATCTTATCTGTGTTATGAGTGACTGTCTGAGAGACAGGAACAGTCTATTCCTTTCTTCAGAAAGTAGTCTCATGTTTGAAGTGCACCTTATGGGGAATCAAACGGATTTACTAGTTCAGTGATAGTTCAGCAGCTCAGTACAAAATTACAAGAATTTCAAAAATCCTGAGGTATTATAACAAATGGAACCTTTTTGCTACCAGTCATGGCAAATTCCTGTGATAAGTGCAGTAAAGCATCTGACAGTTTGTGCAAACTTTTAATGGCATAGATGGCCAAGTTCTAATAGCCAGTGATCTTTTTTCAGCTACTGTAATGAGAGAGTCTTTATTCATTCAGAATGAAGATATAAAAGCAGTTAACCATTTTTGAGAAGAAAGATTTCAATTTGGGTATGTAGTAGCTGGAACAAAGTAAAATCACTATTTTCTGACAACAAATGAAAATCCAATTTGCCAGATATCAAAGGACAACATTTCATTTCAAGAAAATGCTGCGATTTTCGCTAATTTGGATATAAGATTTAGGACTAAAATCCAGGGCAGTATTTCATGTGCATCTATGATGGAGACTGGTGGATAGAAATGTCAGTAAAGTTTCTTTTAGGAGAGAAGGATACATGTATTCAGTTCATGCATCATCATGGCCTAGACTAAATTTTTTAGTGGCCAACCAGAATAGATAGTGTTAGGTGCTTGAACACATTACTGTCATTAGTGCAGCCAACTCAATGGGAAAGTATAAGCTACCTGATAGTTTGATAGCAACCATTAGTTTTCTGTTTGATAAAATAAATTCAGTTTTTGATGTAATTACTAGTAGTGTTATATAAAAAGTGCTTTACTACTATGCATTATATATATACTGCATTTGTATCTGGTTGTGCTAACAATGATCCAATCTTGGTAAGTCAAACTAATCATACAATGAATACAAATATAATGTACATTGTTGGATGGGTTTCATGCTTTAGAAATAAGATGGCCAAGCAGGTTTTCAGTGATTTTTTTATATTTCAATGCTTATACTTTATATTCTGGTTGCATTCCACACCAAGATAACAGTTAACCATGCTTCACACACACTGTAACATAATGAAAAGCCTACTTTGGGTCTAATCTGTGACAAATAAATGATTTTTGAAATCTACAAAATTTTGTTCTAGCAACTCAAGTTTCATGGCAACAACTTTTTTGTTCTTGTAGCTGCTGATCAATGAAATGTGGATTTTGTTGTGTGTAAAAATTAAGCATAGTTTTTTTTTACCAGAATACTCTATGGTTGAAGCCCTGTATCATTGGAACTATGAGAGCTGGGGGCTACAACTTTGTAAACCTTTCTTTGACAGCCCAATATACTTTCAGTTGAAGATCCATCAAAATGTGATGATTGTACTTTCTTAAAGTTTGATTACTTTATTCACAATGACCCATTTAACCAAGAAGTATCACTTATTTTGAATAATGCAGGAGTAATTTTGGCTGCCGTTATATTTTTTTGATTTTTTGACAAACATTTGAAGAAATTTTCTACTGATAAATTTAACCAGGTCACTTTTGTTTTAGATGTTTCCATAATAATTTCATCTTCACTAATTTTATAAACCTACCTGTTTTATAACTGAAATCTGTTGTATAACAAATTTGAATTTGTAAAAAAACCAAAACGGCAAATATATTTGCTATAATATTTCCAGCTTTTTAATCTCAAGAAACTGACTGGCGATCAGCTGTCTGTCTATGGTTTGCATTGATTAAATGTTAATCTGTCTTAAAGTGGGAATTAAAACCTAAATAATTCTATGGTAAGTGATCGGTATATTGGCCATTTTTTACAAGGTGCTGTGGATTTTAGGACATCTCAGTTACTGTTTTTAATAAGAAAACCTTCAGAAAAAGGAGGTTATTTTATAAATAAGCATGGACATCAAATATATACAGGGTGTCCGTAAAGTTACTATACAGTCCTACAAGTTACTATACAGTTTCATTGTATTATATGTAATAGTTTTTGACAATTTGTTATTGATGCATTTGCCACCTTGATCGTGACTTGTGCACCAAAGTTTGTCATAGTGTGGTGTCACTTGTTGAGAATGTATTGAAGCTGAAGGCTCCAATTTGAATATTTGTCATAGAAATTGTTTGCCTTGATTGTTACAGTCTTTTCGGATGTAACCACTATTTCTGAGATTTTGATAAACATAAGGTGTTATTCTCTTTGTTACAAATAAATATTTTAATACAATATCTTACTGTACTGCATGGTGTCCTGTATAGTAACTTGTAAGACTGTATAGTAACTTTACGGACACCCTGTATATAATTATGTTCAATAAAATCTGCTTTATTTTCCCAGACTTACAAAGGACGGACAATCATGCTTGCTGCAAGACTGTTGAAAGTTCCTATAGCAGCATTTGTGACGACGAGCATGAAGACCTCAACACTTTTAGGTGTATCACTGCGCTCATGTGTTCGTCCCCAGGTACAACAGTACAGTAGCCAGGCTCGCACCTCCATCAGGAAAACAGCACGGGAAAAATTGAAAGACCGAATCATGGCTCCAGCTGGTGATTCTCGTAAGTTGTTTTCAGTTTGTTTCAATAATGGTTTGTTTTTTTCTTTTTTGTTTTTTTTTTTGGTCAGATGTGCACAAATGTTTGGTTACCAAACCAGGTGAATACCGAGTATGTTTTCTAAGATATCTGTCTACTGTGTTTTTTTGATCATTTTATTTACGTGCACACTTTCAGGTGTATTGCTACACTAATGTGCCTGCTCGCATTGTCCTCCAAAGTGTAAGCTTTGAATATTTTGCAATTGATTTATAAAGATTTTGGTTTGTTTTTTCTGTCTTGAGCTGATGTTGACTTAGAGAAGATTGAATTTTAAATTAGTAATAACAAATTTTATATTTTTTGTTCTTGGTATTTTGAAACAGATTTAATTCAAGATTATAAAAGCACAAGAATAGGAAAGGTAGAGAGGAAAGACAGATGATTGATCCTAATTGGTGGTGGTTAAGTCTTTATTAAAAGTTTTTGATTAATGTTTGTTTTTAAAGCTTAATCTTTCATATACCATAACCTTTTCTTTTCTTATGCAACCACCTCAGCCTAGAAGCATTAGTTATTATTTGTGTTGAACTCTCAGTATGTATATTTAGTCAGCACACTCATGCAAAACACGAGAGATTGGAATTATATGGATTTTTTGTTGCAAAGGGTTATATTAATGAGGAAGGTACTGTGTGTCACATCCTCTATGGCTTAACCTGTGCTTAGTAGTACAGATTTGAAAGGTAGTGGAGTGCAAATGCGCCCAAGGTGGTATACAGAGGGTTAAAGATTAGCTATTCATTCTTGAATTTGTTAAAAATATAAACATTAAAAAAGTAAATGTAAACATTGTTATTGAAAGGGAAAAACTAACTATGTGTATAACAACTTTTAAGATTCCGGATATATCTGTTTATATAATTTTTATGTTTAAAAACATGCTTTACTGTCCAGCAAAAACTAATTCTTATAGACAGAAAATTTCATTAAAAATAATATTCTTATTGAGATTAAATAAAAGTGGAACTATTTCCTTCTGTCTGTCTAATCTAATTTTTTCCCTCTACATTTACTCAGCTTTTGTTATGGGCCGAGGTCTGGTTGCTGGAGCATCAGTAGTGGGTCTAGGGACACTTTGTTACTATGGTCTTGGAATGTCTAATGAAGTTGGTGCCATTGACAAAGGAGTGTAAGTAACAATCTCTTAATAGTATATTCATGCTTTTTTTTTTAAGGTCTATTTGCAAACCTTATGTATAAAGACAGGATCATTTTAGATATTTATCTAAATTAATTAGATGATTTCCTTAAGAAAAGTACTTCAGGATTGTAAACACTGGTATTAATATATAATGCTACTGTTTCATAGTTGACTAATTGGTGTCACCACCTACCATTTGGTTACTAAGCTAATTAAACTTATTTCCTGATAATAATGTCTAAAAGCAAAACAAAACACTTCTAGTCTATTACTGTGGTCTGGTTAGTTTCTATGGTTCTTCTAGTATTTTAGTTTTTTTAATATCTGTTAAATACATTAGAATTGAGCAATACATACAAAATACAAAATAAAAGCCTTCTGTTTTCAATTCACAGGAGAATTTTAAAAATTAAATATTCAAAAATTAAAACACACCTATGGAAATTGTATGTCAGGAGTGAGTGGTAGATCTGTAGTCTGTAGATAGTTATTTGACAGTGTTACTCTCTGGACTCAGATGCTAAAACCATTAAGTTCTGGGAACCTGAAACTATTTACTACTATTATTATTCTAATCTTAGCTTTCCAGTATAATGTACTTGAGATGACTGTATGTTGCACAAATATGAAAAATGTCTGGAGAAGGATGAGTTTGCAGACTGAATAGATTAATCAAAGCAGATATGGAGTTCAACATCATCATGAAATATAAACATTGGTACCCATACAGGGGTCAAGAACAACTTCAGGATGCTTCAAAAACCGTCAGTGACTTTATGGAACATTTTTGATCTGGTAGATAAAACAGCAAAATATCATTACATTTTTAAAGCACAAGTTCAATATATTAAGCACCTGAAAAATAAAAAAGAAGTAAGATCTGTAATAATAATAGTATTAGTTGTTGCTGAAAAGTATTTGTCCATATGTCAAGAGGCTGTTTGGGGATTACTTTAGGTATTTCATTCAACACATAGCAAACTACATATTTTAGAAAATTGAGCTAGTTATGATACATCTGGTAGAGAAATCTCCATGGTTGATTTGACATGAAGTGAGCCTAATACATAATTTTGTGAATTTTATTAGAATGTTTTACTTAACAGCACTTAATCTGTGCCTGGAATTTTACGAGTTTACAGGAAATAAGTAATGCTTTCTTGGATTATACTATGATATTTCTTTAGAGCTCCTGGCAGTTCACTCAACTAATTAGGTGAAACAAGTGCAGCAAAATAAACTTTATTCATTTCTGTGTAGGATGTGGCCCACAGAAGTAAAGAGCAGAATAAGGGATACATACATGTACTTTGGAGGCAGCATAGCAGTAACAGCTCTGGCTGCAGTAGCAGCCAGCCGAAACCCAGCAATCATGAACATTGTGGCAAGAAGATCATGGCTGGTAGATATGAGCACTTTACTTCTCTCTCTCTCATTAATTTTAATTAGACTTTTTTAACAAAAAAAATTAGTAATATAATTTTATATTTACTTATCATTCTTTTTTCTATCTTACATTTGTTAGGGAATCTGATAGTGTAAACAAGCAGATATGACAGTTTCTAATTTTCATATACATTTTATCAAAATGTAATTGGTGATGGTCATTAATTTTAATTAGTTAATTTTTATCCCACTTTTATAAATGAAATTTATTTTAAACAGTTGTTGAAAGTATGTTCGCTAATACTAACTATCACGCCATTACTGCTGAAAAATTCTATTATGTAACAATTGTGATTTATTATTAGAAAATAAAACGATTGAAATTGCAGTCTAACATTAGTACAGCAGCAAAAAGTCAGATTGAGACTTTTTGATTAAAATATTATGGACTCTGGTGGTCAGTTGTAAATGCCACCACAATCATGTGATAAATGCGTAAGATTTTAATTTTTGCCAATATAATATGAAAACCATCCAACATAAGTACCAAGTAAATCCACATTTGTGCTCTGGTAGTTGAATTTTAGCTTCTTTTTTTGAAAAATTCCAGAGATAAATCTTTTGTGGCTTTTGTGCAGTAATGTGACAAAAATAATATATATTTTTTTAACAACCCTCCACGCACGCAATACGCGCACACAGACAGACAGAGAGAGAGAGAGACAGACAGACAGAGAGACGACGGAGAGAGAGAGAGAGAGACGACGGAGAGAGAGAGAGGACGGACGGACGGAGAGAGAGAGACGGACGGACGAGAGAGAGACGGACGGACGGACGGACAGGACGACGGACGGACAGACGGACAGAGAGAGGCATGGTATTCTTTAAATAAAATCTGTTCAATATACAGAATTCCAGAGACTATGACTTACACAATATGTATGTGTGTTCCAAATTTAAAGAAAATCTGTCGTGGTAGCCACTTGTTAAGCAGATGCTTGTCTGAAGAACTTGGTCAGTTCACTAAATTATGTGAAAACTGAATTTAATTAAAAAAAGAAGAAAAGTACCTGATATAGAAAATTTTCTGATAACAGTTAAAACGCAAAAGAAAGATTTCACAAATGTTGAAACCATTGTGTGCTTTATTAGAAAAAAAAGGCAATAAAGAAAATTATAATTGTTAATTGTTAACCAAAATATCAGATGTGAATTTCAGCTGTGGTAAATAATAGAAAGTCGGGAAGTAATTGGCCGTGATATTCAACAAAAATATATAAGTTTTAGTTGCATTGTATAAATTCATAGTTTCTTAAACTTTGCAGGCATAGGGTCCTTATTGGAAAAAGGGTGTTGGTTTGACAGAATTTAGCATAGATTTACTAAATTGGCACATTCTGAACAAGAAAAAAAATGATTAAATTCCATTAGATCACAATCAATCATACATGGTCAATCTTTGGATTTCCTATTGCATAACTTCCTACACTTGGTGGTGATGATGACTGGACCAACTAGTACACCATATTCTTACAGCTACGTTATCTAGCCTATGACTTTGTGATGGGCATGTGCAACACCCAGCAAACCTGCAGCCTGTCTTTGAGGAAAAGGGCCTCCCAACAGACCTAAGGCGTTACCTTGATCTGTTTGTTTCAGTCCTGACATCTTGACGCTTTGTTACAACTCTGTCATATAGACAATAGTTTTTATGTGAAATAAGTTTTTCAGCACTAAATGCTTACTACAAAAAACAAAATGGTTGAACAAAGATTTGTGCATAGCATCACCTCAAATCTTGTTAAACTAATGCAAGTATGTTTTCATTGGCATGTCATATTTTGTGGAAAGGTGTTAAAGGTGTTTATGCATATTTTCTAGAGCATTAGAGATAGAAAACTTCTTGATCTGTTAAAGAGGAGAGGAAAGTGGAAACAAAGGGAGAGGGAGACTAAAAAAGGGGGGACTTCGGCTATTTTGACTTGTACAGCTTAACAGCTATGGTGTCTTGTAGTGGTGCTCTGAATAAAGTAATTTTTGAGCTTCGCTATTGAATCTAGCATAGTGCATGTCAGTGCTTAAGTGTTTCTGTTTATGCATCTGCATGCATGTTTTTGTTATGACGATAGTTTATGATCTCCATACAAAATTGAAAACATTTGGACAAATGTTTCTGGTCTTAATCAGAAGGAATAATTTCTTAATTCTATTAAAATATTGATTTGCTGCATTGGAGGGAATCAAACAAAGGAAAGTTATTGATCCCAGAAGGAGAAAAATCTTTTAATACTTTTTAGAAGAAAGGGGCTTATCCAGAGTGTAAACTCTGGTGCTACTTGATACATTTCTATTTTTAGTCTAGTAGTTCAGTAATGAAGAGAAAAACACGAGATGTTGTGTTGTTAATATGAGAGCTCATCACTTGGATTTCTGTTTTTAGTTCAGACTAAAGAGTGATTTGTTGTCGTTTTTTTCCCTAGGCTATTGGAGCATCATTTGCTGCTGTGATAGGAAGTGGTATGGTTTGCAGGTCCATACCATACAGCGAAGGACTGGGCGCAAAACAGCTGGCATGGCTGGTACACAGCGGGGTGCTGGGTATGTTAGTGGCACCGGTCGCCGTGCTTGGAGGACCTTTACTCATTAGGGCGGCATGGTACACAGCTGGAGTGGTTGGAGGTATGAATCATTTAAAGATATAACATCTCTTTGTTTAGTCGTATCAAAGTTGTGTTGGGTGCCAGTACTGCTTCAGTGTCACCTACAGTAAGTGCCTTGAGCAACTGGATAACTTCATAGTTTTATAAAAAAAAAAAGCTCATTCAGGATGTGAGAGAACCGTGATTCATAACTGATGAACAGTTTGTTGGTCTGAAAATTGCAACATTCTTATGTATCTGCACCAAATGTGTTTTTGCAAGAAAAAAAGGCAGTTATTTCTAGAAAATATGATACACTTTGGTGTGTGTTTAGAAACAATGTTTGTTGTTGAAGCTTACTTGTTTATCTTTGTTACTGTGTGATGTAGTTTTAAAATTGCAGACGTATACAAGGTCTGTCCAAAAAAAAACCGAACTTTTAAAACAGAGCACCAACCAAGCGGCACAGCGTGCTCGCAACTGCAGTGCTGTGTATTGGTGACCTTGACCTTCAGTCTAATAATAGCCGCATCATGCCACATCAGTTTGTCATTGATCCACAAACGCTAGAGTGAACGTTTAGTGCACTTGGCGATTTGTCGCAAGTTGAACAATGAAGGATCTTGAAGAGCAACGTGTTTGTGTGAAATTCTGTTTCATATTTGGAAAAACTTTTACAGAGACTTTACTAATGCTGCATCAGGCCTATGGGAGGATTGTTTGAGCCGTAAGCAATGCCACGAGTGGTACCAGCGTTTCAACTCTGGAAGAACATCTACTGAAGATAATCCCAAATCTGGACGACCTTCCACGACAATGGATGACTATCACATTGAGAAAGTGCGTGCTGTGATCCGTGGAAATCATCGCCTGACTGTCTGTGAAGTTTCTGAAGAAGTGGGCATCTGTAAAAGTCCATGCCACATTATTTTAAAAGAAAAATTGAACATGCATCATGTAGCCGCAAAATTAGTGCCGTGTCTGCTGACAGATGAACAAAAAGAGAACCAAGTCGCAGTCAGTCAGGAGCTCTTTGATCATTTGAATGCTGATGAAAGCTTTCTGAAAAGTGTCATAACAGGTGACAAAACGTGGGTGTACGGCTACGATGTCGAAACAAAAAGGCAGTCGTTGCAGTGGGTTGGATCATCATCGCCGTGACCAAAAAAAGCACATCAGAGTCCCTCAAATGTGAAGGTGATGTTGATCATCTCTTTTGATTGGAAGGGTGTCATTCATCACGAATTTGTTCCACGTGGTCAGACGATCAATAAAGAGTTTTACTTGGATGTCCTGAGGCAGTTGAGAGAGGCAAAAGCACGAGACAACTATCATTCCCCAGCTGCCCTACTCTCTGGATTTGACCCCTGCATACTTTTTTTTGTTCCCAAAGTTGAAATCCACCCTGAAAGGTCATCAATTTCAGACGATAGAACAGATCGAAGAAAATTCACTAAGAGAACTGCACACTATCCCCGCATTCCAAAACTGGAAAAAACGTTGGGAGCGGTGTATCAATGGTGGAGGGAACTATTTTGAAGGAGACAAATCTGATTAAATTGTAAGTAAGACAATAAATGTGTTTATTAAAAGTTCAGTTTCTTTTTGGACAGACCTCGTATTTAGACGGAATTAATTTGTCAGTTATCTTCTGGGCAGAATATCGACATAACAGCATATAAATCTGTCAGCTGTCGTGTGTAGTCTGTTCTTTACTAGTTTTAAAAAGAAATTAAAAATTAGTTGTTTGTTTTTTTTTTTTTTTTTTTGAGAATTTTTGTGGTTTTGGGATTGGTAAAAATTACAGCCAAGCAGCATTAGGATTTAGATTTATATTGTATGGTTTTCTATCCATTACTTTTGTTTTTGTTTTAGCACTCTCAACACTAGCGATGTGCGCTCCTAGTGAGAAGTTTCTTAGCATGGGAGGCCCTCTGGCCATGGGCCTGGGTGTTGTGTTTGTATCTTCACTCGGTGAGAGTTGTTTTGTTGCTTCTGACAAATAGATTTTGCATGCTTCAATGGATGTCTAAATTCCACCTGCATGCTCATCCTTTAGAAGGCCTTCCTGTCTCAAGAAATCATCAACCATAATCACTTCAATTTAGAGAAAGAAAAAAAAAGAGCAGCAAGCTTTACATCTGAAATTAATATATCTTAAAAGATTCAGAATGGACTGCAGTTGCTTTCCTAAGCACAGTTGAGCACCTGTGGGAGTATCTTGGCCAAATGGCCAATAAAGAAAACCTCAACAGGATCTACATAATGCAAGAGGTTTGAATACCTTTGAACCTTTACTATACTGGTGTCATAACAGAATTTTGGGGCTTTTTCAACAATTACTTTTTATACCAACTTAGCTGCCACCTGGAATTCTTTTGACACTTTCTTCTAAATTTCCAAATATATTTCCTGGATGATATGGTCTATGGATAGAGCATTAAATTCTCAACCAGAATGTCATCAGCCACATCCCCCTCTCAGATATTAAATTAATATATTAATTAGTGTTGCAATATAAATTTTTACTATTTTTTTCTTAATTTCAGGTGGAATGTTTCTGCCTCCCACCACTGCTTTAGGAGCTGGGTTGTATTCAATTTCCATCTATGGAGGATTGGTGCTGTTTTCAATGTTTCTCCTCTATGACACACAGAAAATAATCCAAGTGGCTGAGAACTATCCAACATATGCCTCACGGCCTTATGATCCGATCAACAAGTATGTCATTGTACGGTGAAATACCTGTTTATTGCAAGAATATACAAGCAGTAAATAAAAATTAACCTAAGGAAAAATTAATTTTTTAATGTTGCTAATAAATTGTTGTGTAACACAGTAAATAATATTCACCTTTTCAATAAGTAGAAAAATTGTTTACTAAGTTTAAAAAACCTGAAAGCGAATTTTTTTAAAAAATCAATCATTCACTTCATTAACATATATATGTGAATATTTTAAGTATTTAAAATTTTTTTTAGGGTTTTATAATTTAGCAGAATCTTTTAAAAATGTTTTTTTTTTTTTACAATATACAGAGTTGGGCTGAAGTGTAAGTCCATACACTTTGCTCATGTGGTATTTATAACTCTGTGAAAGATGGTTTTTGTTACTGAAGTTCTAGTGCACTGCCTGCTGGTAGGGATGTATTATGAAGAGCTGAATTTAGAGCAAGGCCTAATGGACAGTGCAAAACATCCACTAAGGTATATTGCCCAAATGTACTTGTAGAAAGTGACTAGTCTGAACAAAATCAGTTGAAATAGTCCGAGTACAGATTTGCTTATAGCAGGTTGAATGGTGATTGGATAACAAGGTAGGATCTTGTGGCTTCAAACTACCATTTTGCATTTTTGTGGTCAGTTAACTTATGTATGGTGCCAGTACCTACAGTCTCTATTATCCTTTCTTTCTTTAATTAGCACTGATATATAATATAACAAAACCAATAAGCAGAATTTAGTAGAAAAGTACACTTTGAAATATGCACTTTAGTTTTTTTTTATTTTTACCACCTTACTGTCATTTTATTCTAAAATAAAATTATATATAATATTTTTTAACTAGAAAATGACTCAGACGTCTTTACTTTTCTTTTTTTCCAGCTCTATTGGAATTTATTTGGACACATTGAATATTTTTCTTCGAATTGCCATGATCTTATCAGGCTCAGGTAACCGCAGGAAATAAACTATAGAGTGACGACTGATTGTTTTCTTTAATAAATGAATGCATTGGAAAGTGGGAGAGAGTTTCTCAACATAGAAGATTGTAATATATATAAAGAGGGGTTGTCATGTCAGATTTCTTAAATACTATTTAAGTTGTAGCTCATTTATATGACTCTTAGACATTATTTACTTATTTTCTTGAATTTTAAATGAATGAATAAATCTGATATAAAATAGCTTTCTCAGAAATAATACTATTGCATTCTCTTTGGGGAGTATAGGGGAATATTCTCTATGAATTATGTATCTCAATTTTTGAAAATGTGAAATAAAATTTTGACAATTTGATGCTTTTTTAAAATTTAACATGGTGTAGGAGCTGTTTGGATTTTATATAATTTTAGATGAGTGTAGTCATAACAGAGAACTGTTGAGATAGTTCTGTTTGATAACATAACATGTAATGCTGTGCCAATCTGAAAACTATCAGTTTGAGGTTCTACACAGTTCATCATACTGTACATTAGAGAAAACAGCTACCAATACCAGTTCGTTCCTTGTGCTTTTGTCATATCTCCACAGGGGTAAAATTGTCTTTGAATATTCTATTTATTCTACTTGCAGCTTAAGAGTTCTAGAGCTTGAAATCCAGAAAGCAAATTTTAACATTGTTAGACAAGCGAGTTAAAGTATCTTAAGGCATGAAAAAATTCAAGATGCTTTAATTTCAATTTATGATGATTTTAAAGTAAAATTTTTGAATTTATTCATTGGATACACAGCTTGGATGGTTGACTCATAGATGCTACATGAGATGTTGCATTACATCAACTGCTTATGAAAAGTTTAAACTTTGAATTTGTTTTATACTGTTATGTTGATCTTCAAAAGGTTTCTGAAAATATTCGCATTAGTTACTGAAGCCTGCATTATCAATGTTATCACATCCCTGGAGCCAACCCACAGATTTAACATGGGCTGTATGCTATTACAATATCTTATTGCCTATCACAATGCGCTTATATATATATTTCACTTTAGTATACCATTCAACTATTGGCTTGTGTAGAATGCCTCCACTTATTTTATTTTTTCATTTAAACTTCAAAAGAAAAATGTTTTCTGGTGAGTTATTTATTGCGGTGCCAAATGTTTTCCAGAATTTAAAAAAAAATTCCCAACATGTTTCTGAAGGGATATTGTATTGTATATCTTTAGTTACAGTGTTCCAGGTTGGTGTTTAACTGTTAGTAGGTTGGTTTTTGATGATTTCTTCTATCCCTTGAGCCATAGGAAGTACATTCAGAAATGTAGATGTTTTAACCTTTCATTTACACTTGATGCTTTGGGTTAAGTTCAGTAACAGGAATCAGTTTCTTCCTCTCAGTAATTCTGTTTTCAATTTTATGTGGCACTTTTTGCGCTGGCCAAGCCTATACTCCAAGAAGACAAGTCAGTACAAAAATGTTAACTGTTTCTGATTTTAGAATAAAATCAATTAACTTCTTTCATGGTTTTTCTCAATCAGGTTTCTTTAGGACTATAAATTTAAGTTAACTTTAATAAATAATGCTGTGATCTTTTGTCACATGCAAGAATTTTTAATAATTTATATCAAAATCCTGTATAAAATAAATTTGTCTCTAATATATGCTTTATTATTCCAAATAAGTAGGTTTTACACCCAAACAATACTAATACTTTCAAAATATCAAAAATTAGTATTTAGTAGTGGATAGAATTTTCACCAATGTTTTCAAGCTGTAAATATCTACTGATGTCTTTAATATTAAAACATCTAGAAATTATCCTGAGCTGCATTAGTTACCATTAAAGTTCTCTTTTTAACTATGATCACATTACATGATATTTGGGAGGGTTTTTGCAATAATTCACCTGAAAATAAACTTACTTTTTTTGTCAAAAAAATGAATAACATTTTGCAGGACGCATTATTTTTTATAAATAAAATGTCGGTCTGTCATTTTCTGCTGCTTCCCCATTAATTTAAGAGTTAACAGAATATTCCTGAAGAAGTGATTATAGCTTCTTTAAGATATACAGGAGATTTGACTTGTAGCTAGACACTGATCATAACAATAAATTGCACAAATTTATTGATGATAATACATTTGCACGCAATTCAAAATTGACAATAAGCTTTCATATTATATGTATAGCAAGTTTGATACATTTACTGGCGTTTTAATAACAACAAATTGTCACTAACTATGCTCTTCTCTCAATCACGTGATTCTTGGGAGCGTATATGCTGTCTCTGGTTTGCATGACACCATAAAATTTGTGTCCCATGCTGTTCACTGGATGTCTGACATAGTCTTGTGGCAGCACATTCCACACTCCTGCTAAGGCTCGACACAGCTTTAGAATGATCCTAGGAGCACATGCCCTGCCCACTGTGCCTAGAGAGTTCAGCCCAGATATATTCCATGAAGTCTGGGTGGGGGGGGATAAGCAGACCTTGGGAGAATGATAGACATTTCTTTTGAAGGCAGTTTATGACTACTTATGTATTGTTCTTTCTGTGAGTTTGTACAAGTGGTCTAAGAAACAGATGTAATGATCTCATCCAAGTAGCAGTTCCATAAAAGAGAATCGGTTCACATGTGTAGCACGGCAGACTCAGGTGCTGCCACACCCCAAAACAAGTGCCTGTCGAACATGAAAACAGCCTAAGAGCAAACTGAGCGCTAAATTTTGACTCAAAGAGAACCTGGCTTTAGTCTGCCAACGACCAGCACAAGTGGGCCTTAGCCCCCCCCCCCCTGGTCTCATCCTGTGATGTCATAGATGTCTAGCATGTAGATTAGCAGATTTTGTACAGTCTGGCTGGAGATACAAGTCCAATGGATCTGCTGCAATTCATTTTGGATAGACCATGCCAAGATAGCATGGTTATGACGGTCAGTAGTTTCGTGAACTGGTGGCTAGGTAATGTTGCTCATAAATTAATAGTGGGTGTGACTTTGTGGGCCCAAACCCAGCCAGTGAAAGAGAGTCATAGGCAGCACTTCAGGCAAGAATTTTCACATGACTTGAGCCTTGGGTTGACAGCTGAATAATGCAACACCACCTACAATGGCCAAGGAAACTGTAAGTAGTTGTACAAGTGGCTTCATATAAAACATCCCTTTACTATTTTGTTCAGTGTATTTGATTGGTACAAGTATCAGCTAAACATGGCTTTTGATTTATATCAAATATATTGTTGCTATAGCTGTAGCCAGATTACGTGTAAATTTTTTTTAAAAATACTCATGAAGAAACCTATTTATAAATTTAATTGTTTTCATTAAGTAAGGTATACATACACACAGCACAGATGTACCATGATCTTAATACAAGATTAATGCTATGTATCACAGACATTATGAAGAAATCTTATAGGGTCTGATAATGAATAAAGTAGCCTTGGTTTTCCTAAGTTAAAGCTCAGCTGTTTATAAGCATTCTCTGCTGACGTGTTATCAGCATCATACGGTTGTCACAAGTTGCTAGCAGAGGGAGCACACCATTTTTCACTTGTGGGAAGAGGATCACATTGGAAAAAATGGCAAATTCATTCCATCCACTTATCCACATGGGAAAATCCAAAATTGTTGGTTCAGGGAAATATTTATGACAAGGACAGGAAGACTGGCTGTGTGCTACCAGGATTGGAAAAAGTCAAAATCTCTTAAGTATGGTGGAGGATACAGTGACTGCTGCAGGATGGATGATATTGATCTTGCAGTCACAGTTAATAATAGGAAGAGTGAGGCACACGAGATCCAAGATGCACCTGCCCAAATTATTAGATGAAATCAGTAATACGTCTGGTTCTTGTCAGCATTCAGAGAGCATGAGGGAAAGATTGCCCACTGGAGCCACTGTCATTAGGTGGGGCTAATGACTCTTCTATTGCTGATGAGCAAGTATTGTTATTTACCTCACCAGAAAATAGTTCTTCAAAACTGCCAAATATTAGATAATGGATGGAACTTTCAAGACTATCCCAACACTATTCTGACAGCTATATGCTATTCATGCACCCACTGGAAATTGGCACTTATAACCAACAAGTCAGAAAAATTTTACATAAGACTTTGAAGATTTATACAATTATACTGCTGATCATGGACACTAGATGAACCTTGAATTTATTGTTAAGGACATAAGGTTGTGAGGGAAATTTCCCAATGCAATGAGCAAAGGCTGCTTTTTCTTCCCATTTGATTCAAAGAGTTTGAAGAAGTGTGTTGTGTTGTGTTGTGGCTCTCATCCCTTAACCATTTGAAATCCAGATGATTTCAGAGAAGTAAAGACCATGATCTTTGGAGAACCTGATCTGGTGATTCAGTGATTAGCAGATAATTACGTTAATAGTACAGCGAGAAGAACTTTCAGAAATGGATGTCAGTCACGCAGGATCACTTTACCCCCATCAAAAAAAACATTTTTGGTCCATACACAAGCAGATGGACTTGGGGATACTGAGTACAAAAAAAAAACGGATAGAGGCATGGCACAAGATTTGAAACATGGTTGGGAAACAACCCGCGGGCACGTACCATATAACTGAAGAAGTTAGGAAAATAGAAGGGGTGAGGACAGATCGGTGTTGGATTTCTCATGTGGCTTCACTCATAATATCAAGTTGTAAACTTATGTATTTGTTGGCTGAATAACTTATCTGTCCAATGTGCATGATTGCCAGTCAACATGATCCCATTTTAAGTAACTTTATATTCTTTTTTTTCTGAAAGTTTGATAGAATCTCTTTTTTGAGATATTGTATTTGGATGAGATGAAGTCAGCCAATTTTTGTGGGATAAGGATAAAGAATTAGACAAGAGGTTATCTATTTCAGAAGCAGTAATCTTATCATTGGCTTTGTCTTTAGTTTTTTCTACATTTGGAGCAATCTTTATATTTGGCACTTTCTTCCCTCTCCAGTAATTGTGAACAGAAAAGACTGACTGGTATTCTTGATTTCTTCTATTCTCTTTTACACTGCACGTGCGACATAATGGAGTAATACCAGGTTTAACATGTCCGCAGAGACTGCTTTCTGTGCAGGAGATGGTATCTGCACGTGCTTTTGCAGATTCACCATCCCTAATGATATTAAAAATATTTTCATCTTTGTTTGAATGATGTTTATCCGGAGATTCTGTTTCCTGGGACTGATAGTACATGTTCGTCTGCAAAATGTCATTGCATGAGGATTGTGGGTAGGATGTCAAAGAGATGTCTCCCCAAGACTTACAGTATTTTAATCTGTGGAATCTAACTTCTTTGTCTTCACCTACCAGCCAGTAGGTACGTAGATAGCCTTTTCCCTGCAATAGTGAAGAGAATCCATAGACATTACGGAACATTGCCTGGCTAAATAAATGCACATTTCTTTTAAAACATTTCCTATTTGGCAGAATTTTTTAGTGAGATTCATTCTAAGCTGATTTGGGTTACTTGTATGCCGAATAGAAAACAGATATCAACTGACAATTCTACACTACCTGATGCATTATTTACAAAAGCAATTTCATGTTCTCTATTACCTATTAAACATTTGTTTGCTCTCAAGTTACCAGTTATTTTCTTGAACTTTTGTAAATGACTATAGAATCAGTGCTATACAGAAACAGCTCTCTTCCCTTGGGCCTTGCCACGATTTATGCTTCATTCCATTTGTAATGAATATATTTCTTTCAACATGAATTTTTTTCTGCCTAATGGACTAGGGCTGAGGGCCTCAAATTTGTGGCTCAGGTTGGTACATCTCCCTGGTAGAATTTCTTCTCGCTCTTCACCAGCTGCCCAGTGGGTTTCCTCCCACTTCTGAAAGGAACTTTCACTCATGGCCTCTCACACCGGGGCCATGAAGCCCACTCAGTCTGTCTGCACATGCTCCCTCATCTCATACTAACAGGGATCTGCAACCCCCTTGAACAAGTGAAGCATACAAGAAAATTATATATTGCCCACATGCAATAAAAACTGGATTTAATATTTTCAATTTGCAATTTAAGCAGCAACAAGTCAGTTTTTCTGTCATAACCAAACCACCAAATTAAATCAAGTCTACAGGTGTCTTGAGAACCATTCTTCCCACCAGGCCAGATGGATACCTCCCCGCCAAAAACCAAGTTCTGTGGATTTGTTTATGGAAAGTCTTTAGGAAAAAAATTACCTTCATGTTTACCAGGCCTCGCTTCTGCAGAATGTAGCCTTTGAGCTTATCTAACAGGGCTTTAGTCTGCTCACCGCAGTGGATCCGTAGAGCTGTTAAAACAAACAAACAGACATGGGAATTAGTGTCGTTTAGTCTGTTTATACCATTTGTGGTCGGGCAGTTCTTGTCCTGGTATAATTGATGGGAGGTGACACAGCTTCAGGGCGAGGTAAATCTGTTGCATGAATTAGTGTGAAGTTTATGTCATCATCAGTAGTTTGACTGCTGATGAATAAGAACAACGTGACTGTCATTATCTCGGAAGAGAAACTTAACAATTTTACTTCAACCATTGTGTATAAATGCAACATTTAGAGGCAGCAGTGATTAATATTATTTGAGTTATAACAAACCCCACGGAATTACTCCTCTTGATTTGCTCTCGCCTAAAATTCAGACTCCCTGCTACTTGCCTTCTCCATTGGACTCCATCCGGGAAGCAGTGTTGACAGTGTCTCCGAAAAGACAATAGCGAGGCATGATCAGTCCCACAACTCCTGCCACACACGACCCTGGAAAAGAGACACCATTAGCTCATCAACTGAGATGTGTTGCTGCACTTTGGAAATTTCAGGAAAAATTGAGTTTAAAAGATTTTGTGAATACAACCAAGTAATTTTACCCTTCCACCCCCCTACCCCCCAGGCCTGAACATGTATAGTATAAATTGTAATACTTCAATTGCTGCCAAACCCCTTTATGAATAAGGCTGGACAGACTTGAGGCGCAGAAAACTTATTTGGCACAGAGCAACTCTACATTTACTAGCCTCTAAAATAAACTGCTGGAAGATTCCACTTTATTCAGTACTTTGTAGCCAAGCTCTTTGTTGACAGCCCAGATAAAACTCAATTTAACTTGGTATTACTGCCATAATAGATTACAGTATCTGCTGTGATACTCGTTTATCACATGAGCCGGTTGTTTTTATTGATTCTAAACTGTAAAAGCTTACAAGATGAATCATTAAATCATAAATAAATCACTAAGACAAAGCTTGTTAAATTACAATTAACATCCAACTTGCAGTGAGGATTTCACAGGAAAGACTACTTATTTTGATATGTGCTAAATCTATGTACAGTTGTCCCCCGGTATTCGCGGGGGTTACGTCCCTTGAGCATCTGCGAAGAGTGAAAAACCGTGAATATTGGACGTGGTCCATAAAAATGCCTATAAACGTCAAAATATAAGTAAATATATAATAATAATTTAATAAAAAATACAACACTCAGCGAAACACTTGAGACAGCTACACACGGTAAACTGGGATGATGCTGGGCTGCATCTGCCTGAGACAACGCCTCGTGGGAAGCAGCCAATCAGCAGCGAGGAGAAATGAATAACGCTCTCTGATTGGCTACTTTCAAACCTCCAGCCAATAGCGTTTATTTTATATTTTGCTGAATTTACGTTAGTATTTATATTACAAAATTAGTAAATTATATTGTTATTAATAATTTAGCATGAAAAAATATATATTGCCACGAAAAAAGCCATAAAAAATCGCGGAAGATATTTGCGATTCCGCGAATATGCGGGGGTTTCCACGAACAATTATTAGTTAGGTTCTAAGGAAAGTTCCGCGAACAACCGGGGCCACGATTGCCGAACTGCTATTACACAGGGGTCAACTGTAATTATTTTCCATAATAATAAAAGTGGCCTTAAAAATTAATTTACCTGAGTGAATACCAATGCGTAACTTTAATGTCTCATTCTTCTTGTGGCAGATTTTAAACGTTTTAATGGCTGACAGCAAATGAAGAGACATTGATGCTATTTCTCCAGCATGGTTGTCTCCATTCCTTATAGGCAGACCACTAACTACCATATATGCATCTCCAATTGTCTCCACTTTGTACACATCATAATTCCGGATAATAGAATCAAATGTAGTGTACAAGTCATTAAGAAGATTAACAATCTGAAAAAAATTTTAATTATGATTAATGTCCACAAAATTATTTTACCTATAAGCAATGTCTTGTAACAGAAAATTTGCAAACGGTATTTTAAAACACTAAATTTGCTTGGTTCAAAAGTGGATTTAATCTGTCTTAACTGTTCCTGTATAAATGGAAAGTAGTACAGTTACCAAAATTATTTCAATTGCATAATGTTGAGGTTAGTTTGGGAGGGACAGAACTTATACTCAACATTGTTACACAAAATTAGTGAGCTACCATCACAGTCTAAAAGCGATTTGAAAATCCAGCAAGTTTACTGGACAAAGCATTGCACACATCTACAGAATGACTAATATCTGACAGTCTCTACTTGTACAGATATAGCAGTGAATAACTGTAAACCTGACAATGACAAAGTTTGAGGACACCAAGCAAACTTACCTGCATTGGAGTGCTTTCTGCTGATAGTGCAGTAAAACCACATATGTCACTGAAATATATGGTAACGCATGGATAAGTCTCTGGCTTTACTGATTCACCTCTTTTCAACTGCTCTGCAACTGGCCTGAAAAAATGCAATGTCTCTCTTAATGTGAAAGCTTATTTCTGTTACCATGATATGTGGAAATATTGAGGATTAGTAATTCTGTCTGCATCATTGCTGACTTCTAGTATTTTCTAAATACTAAAATTCATTATCTATCATTCCTACACAAAATACTAATAAGATATTACTAATTGCAAGCACATCAATGACTTGCATATTTTTACCAAATACTGTAATTATCAATACCAACTGCCATTATTATTTCCTATAATTATTATCACTTCTATTATAAACACTGTTATTAGTTTCTGCTTAACAATCATTACTAACTTACTAATATTACCATTACTAACGTGGTACTACCTTTAGCATTACTATAACTATCCTTACCAACTAATATAACTAAATTTTAAACCATCAGGTCATGTGATTTACCAAAATTCCTTGTTTTTTTAGTAAGTTTTAGTTTTCACTAATTAATATCTGATATAGGCTACTAATTGCTGAGGTACTACTAACTAACTTTGGTAGCATTCTCAACAGCAGAGCTTCTGTCTTCCGTTTCTCTTCGTTTAACTGTTCAGTTCTTTCAGTCACCAAATCTTCCAGGTTTTTCTGATAACCTTCCATCATTGCCATCATATTCTCGAAAATATTACGTTTCCTATGGTAATAAAAAATTGAAAATTAATTTATGGTAATTATATACATATAACAAGTGCATTCTAATGACACTGAATGAAAATGTTAAAGATGTCTCTTTTTGGAGAATAAGAATAAAATCAAATATCTTTGTTCCTGGTCCAGGATCAGATCAGACCATTCAATCAGCATCAGCGAAACTGTCTGGCAGCCAAAGAACCTCAAGAATCTCCCCATAAACCAACCCACTGTCTATCATCTCCTTGCAGTGTCTGTTGTCAGATATAGTGGGATGGTAATGAAAAAAGTGAAGGCAGGTCTCAGAGACTAGAGGCAGATGTGGTGATTGGTTAAGCAAATGTCTGCAATAGATAAACACTACAGCCAACATTTTGTAATTCTGTTAGGTTGGTTTGGTCATTTTTTTACTACAGTGAAGCAAAGGACTAGAAATCTGGAAAAATACTATAACCCAATTTAGATGTCCAGTGGCAGACTGGTTGGGTTGAGGGCCTGAGTTTGAACCCCTATTGAGACAGCTCAGTTTGATGTACTTCCTTGGCATGATTTCTTCTTGTTTTTCACTGGCAAACCAAACTAGTTTTCTCTGAGTTTTCCCTGTTTTCTTCCACATCTATAAATGTAGGGACTTACTGCAGTAAGCATGTGTCTAACCTTTGCACCTGTATTCTCCCCCACTTCCCTTAGGAAACTGATGCCATAGGGTTTTCTCCAGTGGATGCTTTATGTGCTGCAGTCAGGATGCAGGATCAAAGAAGAAGAAGGCAGGTATAATTAGTAAAAAGCAACGACAACAAACTGCAATAACACAACACTGAGTATCTTAAAAACAACAACATTTCTATCAAAGATGCAGTTTTTATATATAATTTAACATTAAACTTGACAAAAAATTCTTACATTCCAAATAAAAAATCCATTTCCCCAAATTCATAAATGGCCATAAACAAAGGCGATAAGTACAGCTTTGCTTATTGTCATTTAGTTGACTTTTTACTTTTTTATTTTCAACAAAATAATAAAAAATTTTAATGTCATTTATCTGCATCCATGTATACAGGAATAATAAATTACCTTTTGTTACTTTGCATATCTTTTGATAAGAAACTACAAAGATATTAGATTCTCATTTTTAAAGTAAGTAAACCATAAAAATTCCCTACATCTTTTCCCTCATTGGATGTAGACTTTTCCACACATCACGGAAGTCAGGCCTTGCAGCTGGGTTTTCAGCCCAGCAAAGGTGTATGCAGTCTGTGATATAAGGGTCACAGTCAAGTAGTTCTGTATTTGGACGGAATGACCCATTAACTGGCTGGCATATCATCTGAATTATACCTGAAAAGTTAGAAATATACAGTACAGTGCAAAACAATATGGTGGTGGTTAGGATACCCTGTACCTGGGGTTGATAATAAGTAAACTTGCATGATAGTTCAAATAGAAAAAAGAAAAATTCATTGCATTATTTAGTTTGTACTATAATGAATTCCTGTCAATCTGTATCATCAGAAGCATTTACTCTCTAGTCCTTTTACCTGGCTGTCTTGTTGATGCTAACTGAGGAAAATTGGTGGCAAACATTGAAGAATCCACTTCTTTCAGGTGTGCATCAAACAACATTTACATAAATTCACTTTGTATTAGATTTTAAAATTTTACATAATGAAAACCAAATTTGTGCATGACTGATTTAATTTTGTTTTTACTAATTAAAGTAAAATATAGCCTGAATTAAGAAGTTTAGTTTAGTTTAAATTAGGCTCCAGCCTGGTAGACATTAAATCTGAGCCTGTATTTAAGATTAAACTTAATTTTAATGTACATTACTTTTGATCAGTCACAACAAGTCCAATAAATAATAAAGTTCCTAACTTAACTCAATGAAGCAGAAAAACTAGAAGTTCCAAGTGTAGCCTTACTTTTAGGATTCATCTGACAGCTTCCAGAAGGACCCATTCTTCCAAAAATCTCATAAAGAATAAAGCCAAAGGAGTAGATATCTCCTTTTTGTGAACCGGTTTGTTCATTATTTTGTATGTGTTCAGGGGCTGTCCATAATAAATCTTTAAAAGAAAGGAAATGTGTTTAATATCTAGTAAACTACAATCTTTAAATTATATAAAAGTTATCTGGCATGATGAAAAATATCAAGAGAGCTTGACAGTATTTTTTGAATAGAGATGACTGCAGTTTGCTGATTTTATCTGTGTACTATCATAAGAAAAGCCCAGTAAGTATTAGCATGGTACAGGAAGTACCCTGCCATAATAGTTTGGAAACCTGTTGTTATTTTACAGTTTTTTTTTTCCATTTGCTATTTTGAATTATAAACTAACAATGGACTGAAATTCCCTATGTTATTAACTTGTTTGAGCCATATCTTTCAGTATTAGTTGTTGATTGTCTGGCATTGAACCAACAAGATTTTACTTCATTGTCTGATCTAGGTCCTCCTCTCTCAACAAATATCTGTATGGCAACGTTTAAAATAGGACACGAACAGGTTGCTTTCAGCTGAGAGACAATGGAAGAAGTTGAATACAGTAGCTTGAGCTTTCTTCCAGCCTAAAGTCACATGAGAGGTATGACATAGTATTGTCCAAATTAAGAATATGGGCATTTAATCTCATGCCTTGTTGGATAATGTACCTAGCATGCTTGAGACATACTTTGAAAAACATCAATTCTGTCTTTCCATCATGCTAAATTGCACCCCATATCATGATATTACTGCCTCCATACTGACCGGGTGGACTGGAGATGATGGAGCTGAAGGTATTGTTAGGTTTTATTCAAACTCAGGTGTGACCTGTAGATGTGAATTTCTGAAGCCTAAACTCAAAGACTACCTGCCACTAATACAATACCTAAGGTTTTTGCCACATGTTCTCTAAACAATCTCTTCAAGCCATTTCCTTACTACTGGACTTTCTTATGTGCTACACAGCCTATATAACTAATCAGGTGGCAATAATGTTGGACCAGTCTTTGGCTGTTTAAGATCTTTCACATTGTTTTGGTGTAGTAGTAACACTTTCCTTAGTAAATACCCACAGGTCAACAAGATGTCAAGATCTTTGGCAACCTATCACTGACTGGCCACTGGTAAACATAAATATTGCAAGATTCACCTGTTTTTGGCATGGTGATAGTGCACACTGGTATCTACCAACTTAGACTTGCAGTATATACATGTTCACACCCGAAGAATGTAAATTTTGTTCAGACACACTCAAATTTTAGAATGGTCAAATTAATATATTAGGGGAATTGCACTTCTTAGTAGCATTTAATTTTGTATTTGAATGTTAAAGCACCTGTATAAGGTAGAGAAAGAAGTATTAAAAAAAGATTTCTTTGATATATTTTTGTGCATCCTGAGAGCAAGTTTACTGACAAAGTAAATGGTAGAAGAGAGTTTTCAGATATAATTAGAGATTAATTCCCAAAACTCTTCAATAGAACTTGGAAAACAGGATCTATAGTGTACATACATTCATTAATTTATCTTTAGACAGATTTAGTGTAGTGATCTGAATATATTTACAAAATATTAAAACACTAGAACTGTAAGTATGGTGTAAGGTACAAACATGAAACCACTGTTTCAGACCTTTCCTTTTTAAATTTAATAACACCAATAAGAACTATTAGTTTTTCTTAAATTACTCAAACATACTCCTGTAGTAGGCATATTCATCTTCTTTGCAATAGGTGGCACTCCTGACTTCCAGAAGGCCATAATCAGCAACTTGCAAGGTCCAACGGCTATTGATAAGGCAGTTTGAACTTTTCAAGTTCCCATGAAAATGAAGTTCGCTGTTGTGAATGAAGATCATCCCCTAGAAACAGAAGAAAGAAAATTGTCATAAAATCAGAACAAAATGATGATATGAAAAGAATTCAAAGCTATTAATAAATAATACCCCAAAGATATTGTCGCCTATGAAATTTTTTTTGGTAATGTAATCTAGATTGAGATTAGGTAATAGGAGCTGGAAGTTAACAGCTTAAATAAATCTATTTTAAAAAGGGAAAATACATATTTACAAATTTTAAATTTATCTAATGCTTCCAGAGTTAACAGCTCTAGGCAAAGCCATTCCAGAAATATACAGCCACTCACTGGCTGGAAAATAAAAAGCAACTCTGATACCTAACTGTTGTTGTGCAGAAGCATAGTGCATTGTGCATTGACCTAGAATGTAAACAATGATGGTATTGGCCCACTGCTGTCTGCAGACTTCTGTCTATCAAGTGCCCCTTAAAGTTGGTTATTTTGTAAGCCTGAGTCATTCTTGGTAACTTTAATTGTTCATTCTTTGTACCCTCTCCAACCTGTGTGCATCTTCAATATAGTCAAAACAGCATGTATGGTTTGTCCACCGACCTATAAATAATTAAAGTTTATTGTTTCTACTTCAGTTTAAAGTGAAATAGGGCTTAGGACTTGCTGGGAGGGACTACTCGGTAAACAGAACTGTTTGCTTTTAAGAGTCGCCAAGCTGCCAGCTACTTTGCTGGTCCGCATTAGTGGCCAATCTGCATTCGTATTATTGAGAGCTGAACCAATTATCCAGTTTAAAGAAAAACAAAAAAAAAGATTAAACTTTCCTTCATTTAAAATCAGTGGGATTTTTACTGATGATTGGTTGTGTGTTAAGTACATTTTTTTAAGTCTGGCTGGTTGTGAAGTTCCACAAAGGATTAGCAGAAATACTATTAAAGAAATAGCTGTTTATTTCAATGTATTGTTGTTGTTTTTTTTTTTTACAAAGTTTTAATTGCATTACATTAAAACTCATCCCTTTCTTGACGGGTAGCCATCAACTGCTGGTTATATTTCCTCTGCAACAGTCAGCATCTCAATGTCTACTTTCAATAGATGGTAAAGAAAGGTTGGACTGATTGACCAAGCAGCAGCTAGAAAGCCGTTGCTTAGGCATGGTAACAAAAAGAAAAAAAAAGCAACTTGACTGAGATAATATCAGATCTGTACCTTACAACTGTGGTTCAATGTGTCATGATCAAAAAAGAGTAGGTTTGAGATATTGGCAGCTATTTTAATGGAGTAATAACAGTGTCATAATTAATGATTTAATATTCTGATGCATACTTTATCAGATTTTTATCATTGTTCCTTTTTTTTTTGCTGGAATAATGCATTTTCATAAATAATAAAGCGTTGAAGACATAGATAACAGTATGATTTCCTCCTGATTTTGAGTGGCAGCGTACTTTGAGTGAACAACAAATTCTAGTAGACCAGTGGATTACTTGGGGACAAAACAGATCTGTGAATTGTGCAGTCTATACACTAACAACAAGCCAGTTAATTATTTATTTTATCTATAAACAAAATATTGAAGGAAAAACAAGAAGTAAAATTATTTAGATTTTTCTCTCTTCTTATAATAATAATATTATAATAATAATAATAATAATAATAATAAATAATAATAATAATAATAATATAATATAGATCAGAGAAAAAATTATTATACATGGAACTTAAAAAAAAAACTTTTCATTATTGTCTTGTTGTAAGTTATAAGTCCAGAGTAGCTGTTTGGTAAAATAATGTTGTCAATAACAAAGAAAATTTATTATTATTATCATTATTATTATTTTATTATTATTATTATTATTATTATTATTATTATTATTATTTATTATTATTATTATTATTATTATATTATTATTATATTATTATTATTATTATTATTATTAATTATTATTATTATTATTATTAGTATTATTATTATTATTATTATTATTATTATTAATTAAGTTTTATTTAAGATTTTATCTTTACCAAAAAAAAGTCAACAAACTAAGAATAAAAACTCTCTTTACCTGCACAATGTCTTTAACAAATGATGCTGCAAACAAGGCATCTATTTTAAAGTTCTCATTTTCCAAGACATCCTTAAAAGAACAACAACAAAGAAATAAAGGTAAGACTAAATTACTACTACTACAGGTGAAAATTATCGTTATGTATTTTTTTTTTTTAATTCTTGTTCTTCAGTCTATTTAGTTTTGTTCTGTTTTTGAGTGGTCTCTACTCATAAATTTTTTTTTTCATTTCTCAACCAGTTCCAAGCATCTCATTAATTTCAGACATATTTGTATATTTGTCTTCCTGTCACAGTCCAGTAAGTCTTGGGTAAGGATGATGAACCTTCAAAAAATGTACACACAATTAAAATTTTATTTCGGTACACTCATTTTGGGACATTTATCTACAAGACGGCAGCAAAATAGTCTAGTGGTAAATTATTGGGCTGCTAGGTTGAGAGCCTGTACTTGAATCCAAGTCGATCTTGGTGTACCAGCCAGCAGCCACATGGGTTTCCTTCTTCATCTGAAAAGAAAGTTCTTAACAGGGCCTCTCATTGAGAAAGAAAATGGGAAACTACTTCAACTGTTGTTCATCTCCCTGGTATGGCCTGGAGACGTGGCTGATAACATCTCAATCTGCATTTTCAATAACATCACAAAATGTTGTTTTCTTTCTTTCAGAGTATAGACCCTATCAGTTAAATGATTGTTCCAACAATTTCTAATAATCATGCTGGAAGTCTAAGTCCAGACTGCAATTTCTATAATCAGAATATTATTGATTTCCCATGAGAACCTTCCTTCAGGAGAGACTCTCAAAATGTTGCCAACGTATTTTCTCATTTCTAATGTTCCTATGAAGTAACCAACAAAGGATTGATGCCAAGGAACTGCAGCACATTTGATTTTTTTTTTAAAAAAAATAAATTGTCGTTGTTTTTTTGGCTAGGTTTTTATCATTATGTTCATGAAACTGGTAGCTTCACCGCATGAATGAAGATTCAGAAAATGCATATAAAGGTATGTGCATGTGTGTGTGTGTGTGTAAGAACTAAAAATAATTATGGAAAAGAGGAAAAACTGGGCGTAAAATGTAAATGAAACGATAAAATCACATTTCATGTGTAAAAGTGAAGTGTCCAATAGTACAGGCGGCATGTGCTGATATAGTACACAATGATTAGTTGTTACGTAGACAGTCAGAAACTGCCACGCTGTAGTGCGGTGAATATTATAGCTCCTTGGAAGGAAATATTGCATGAGAAGCATATAGAAATCAACGTCTTGGCTGATGAAAGTTACTCTATGTAGCAGATTGCAGCCCAACATCATTTTTTGAGATGGAGCTGTATGCAAGACTGAGGGGGGGATGTGCAAAACTGGTCATATTGAAAATAGATACAGCTGAAGAAAACCCAAACTCTCCAAAAGTGATGTTAAGTACACCAGCGTCAGTTCCCTATTTGATAGACAACAAACCATTAAATATCTTGTAAATGACTTAACTGCAAGTACAGAAGTCATCATTTCTTCAAGAAGAGCAAGATACACAGTGCAAAATAGTTTCATTGGATGTGAGCTGCCCAAAAACCTTTGCTGAGAAGAGGCAACCAAACAAACAGTGAGATGATAAAATCTGCTGAACGTTCGCCAAGTAGTTTCACATGAACTTTTCAGCCAAGTTTTCGGGTTTAGAACATTTTTTTTTCAATATTGAGAAACTTTAATTTTATCCACATATAAGTCGATTTTGATCATAAGACAAAGCCCAGATTTCTGGTGAAAAAGTCTCGTCTTATAATTTTGAAATTACGGTACTCTTTCAAAGAACACAACAAAACAGGTGTAGTATCATCATCAGATACTTCTAGGCTAATTATGTTATGCATTTGATTAGTCTTGTTCTTTTTTTGCTTCAACCATAATACAAAAGGAAGTTTATGATTTAAAACCCTGAACATAAACTGCTTCTCAAAAACCGAGTCCATTTATGTTCTTTTTGCGACAACTGTGTATTAATGCTTAAAACAGTGACTTTAGCAGGTCACAAACAGCTATAATTTGGAGTGCAAACCAAGCTGCTTTGGAGATAAGCATTACAATATCCAAAGTCTATAATGGAGCATCGATTTCAAGCTTTAATACTAAAGTATGGTATAGCTAGGTTCCTACAGGACACAGATTCAAAAACAATTACTGCACTAAATTAGTTTTGACTCACCTGAAGGCTTCCTTTTGAGCAATACTCAGTAATTATGATAAAATGAGGAGGATCCAAACAGCTTCCGAGAAATGCATTCACATTGTTGTGTCGAAGATCTCTCATCTTGAATAAAAATGAAACAAAAATGCTTTAGGACAATGTTAAATATTTTCTTCCTCTTTTGGTGAATTATACTAATAATGTCAAACATTTTATGTTTTGCATATATCTTATGTAAGATGCACTGATATGCAGAGGAAATCCTTAAGATATATTTATCATAATGATATGGACATCATGTAATTGTACAGTATATTAATGATTCTTGCTTAAACATGTCTGTCTCCATTTTCATATCAAAATTATCTCTGCTGACTTTCATCCAAAAATAATTTCATGAATATAATTAAATTATATATTTCCTCTGAAAGACAGCCTTGCAACAAAGAAGAGTACATCACCAAGGGAGATAACTCCTACTAATATAATTTTCTAAGTAATTCTGTGGTGCGGTCTTTTATAACCGTAGTTAACTTTCTCAGTACCTGGAATCTCGACAGAATTGAGGCTTACCATTTTCATTTCCTTCCGCATCTTCATGCCAATGCTGAAGTGTTCCATTTCATAAATTTTTAGCGCCACAATCTGACCCTTGTAACATCCAGTTTGGGCATAGATCTGGGTCATTGACATCCGGGAATCCAATGACAACCGACTGTGCATGCAAACCTGCAGATAGAGTTACTGAAAAGTTGTATGAAAGGTGGGAAAGAGGGGGCAGGAGAGCTGAAGCAAATAGAAAGAAAGTTACCACGAGATTTAAAACATAAACAAGCAAACAGTCAAAAATCAGTTGGTCAGCTTGTTGATTGGGGAAACTGACTTGGGTTGAGAATTTCATCCAACAATTTAATATTTTCATTTAAATGATGTTTAAATAAGTGAGCCATAGGGGCTATAATTGGGATTCAGCTTGGTTAGTTGGAACAGGAGGCAGCCTCACACCTGGAGACCATACAGAGGGAATTAAAGCTGAACCACCATCTCTTAGGTGGACCATGAGACAGTAATACTTCAAAATGTCTGGAGGTAAGTAACAGTAGTGGCCTTATGGGAGGGAAAACAGGGAGATCACCCTAGGTCCCACACTTTAGGGGACACAAAATTTTTAAACAATTTTTTTTTTAGGGGGAATGAGGTGTTTTGCAAAGAGGACCAATTTCTGCATCTCTTTTTACAATAAGAAACAGTCATGGTTCCGACTCTTGCGTCTCAAGAACTATTTACATTTTAACACTTGAGTGTTCACCTAATTTCCCCAAAGACTACTAAAGAGATCCATGAAACTGCTGCGGTCAGTGTTTGCTATTGTTTGTGGTTCTTACCACCTATCCGGAGGCTCGCGAGCACTGCTGTCTTCTTGGATTGTCTGACAGGTGTTCTTCAACAACCTTCAGTTGGAATTTACACCTTATGTTGTATTAAAATACTTTCATTGCAGTTTCATCACTGATGGGGCAAAGTGAAGTTGAAATTGAATATGTTCGACTTGCTTATAGATCATCAAAATTAACCCTCTAAAGGGTCACGGAAGACTCCATCCAAGGGCCCAGGGAACTCCAAGGCCACCTCTGTAAGTAAACTCTAGGGCAACAAGTGGCACATAATATCAATGAACCAAAGCTTTTCTGTGTACATCATTCGTATATTATCTGTCGTTTGAAAATCAACAGCAGATTAACACTCGGAATCAGAGTGTCATAGAAATGTTCTGTCGAGAGTCAGAAAGTGGGTTTTTTAAAAAAATTTATAACAGATTTTATTTGGTTGAAGTTACATTTTACACGTCAATAACATTTCAGAAAAAGAACATAAACAAAATTTTATATCTGGAATTTGTAGAAATCTAAGATGTAATAACTTTAATAAATTATGTAGCAATACAACATTAAATTATAGAGATTCATTGACTGGGTTTGGTGAGACATTAGACTTTGTTTTTCTCTTTCAGGAAAACATTTACCGTTTTACCCCGCATACACTTGAACCATGCAGGTATATCCGGATTAATTTTTAGAAATGAAAACACTTCGATTTATTTGTTTTGATTGATTTATATTTACAACTTTGAAAATATTCAATTATTAACAGTTGAGTATTTTCCATTGGTTTTCTTGGGTCCTTTCACATAACATGCGAATGGAACTTCTAGCCTCCTACACCGCTTATTCTCCCTTCTTGTAACTTTTGCATTAAAAGATCCGCTCACACAAAGAATATACGAACATGTTTTAGAAATGTCTGTAGGAATGTGGCCAATGATTTGATTGTTCCTCAAAACACATCCTGCATATTTGTTGTGAAGATTTTCGAGTTCTCTTCATGTTTCACCAATGACTGGATTCCAAGAATAATGTTAGATGTGGTGACTGGTAACAAAACCATCAACCTGAAATGAATAGGGGCGACAATCTTGGAATCGCACCATTTTTCATAGTTTTCAGAGGGAAAGGTATTTAAATTACCTTAAAACTGGTCTGCATGTTTTGGCGATTGTCTATTGGGTGATTGGATAAACTTTTTTCCTTCTTCAAATCAATGATTGCAGGGTAACACAGTAAAAGTACTGTTAAGTAAGAAGAGAATAGTAGTGTCTTGTTATTTGATTTATCATGGTGTTGGTCAAAACTTTCAGAGTCTAACATTCACTGAGCTGAGGTGGGGCTAGAGGTATTCTATTCTATTGTAGTGGTCACCTAATTTGTGGTTTGAGTCCAGCAAGCCACACTCATAAGTAGAGCATAACACCAAAATTCTAAAGGTAACTGGAACAATTCAATAATTTCAAAGCAAATTGATTGCACAGGAAGTTTTGGTATTTTTTACAGCAATGAGCATAATCTACAGGAATCATACAAAACTGGCCTTAAAGCGCAAATTAGGGACCGGTCATTACTTCACATGTATTGTAAAGTGTAGTACCTAACATTGTGAGATCTCTACCCTTCAAACATGGCAGTACGTACATTTCTGGCAGATACTGCACATTTATTTTCTTTTTGTAAATTCTACTTTTTAACAGGTACTTTCCTGTTTCACACTGCATGGGAGACCACATTGGCTAGTTGTTAGTTATAGCGCTAGCGCTAGTCACTCCTAATTGAATGTATAGATAGATGTATTGGTCTCCAATACATCCAGAAAAGCACAGCACTGACTATATCCACCCGTCTTGTTTGTTCAAACTTGTGTTAAATAAAAATAACGTGCTTCCACTGTATGTCACAGTCCATAGTACTGGTAACCAGCTTGGTAATACAGAGTCGATTTAGCATTTTTTTAACTAAAATAACTTTTTGTACAGACTTCAAGGAAAATAATTCAAAATTTTTTTGAAACGCACATAATATTCTGCATCTATCATTATTGTAAGTGTGGTGGAACTGCTGTTTAATTTGTGATAATCATAGTAAATAGCCCAAAAAAGATGAGGACATCGCTACACTATAAGATGTGAAAGCTGAGTGTTGTTAGAGAACATCAGCTTCCACAATCACGGTACGCAATATCGCGTCCAGTCACCTTTGAACTTTAATTTGTAAACCAAGTACAGATGAATCAACTGAAGCCCAGCATCTTACAATGGGTCAGACCCGTGAGCTTCCTTCTTGAAGAGGACATCATCTACTCCATCTTTTTAACATAGCACAGAATTTGAGTTATCTAACCTAAACTGAGATCTGCACAAGAACATCTTTTAATCAATCTGCTGGCTTTATCGTTATAGAAGTTTTTTCGCACCTAGAAATCAAACGTACCTCTTTGTTTTCACTCATGTTTTCATTGGGCTGCATTCTGTTAGAAAAACAATGAAGTTCATTGATATCGACTTTCCACAGCAAGCCAGCAATTTCCTGTTCGTAACGCCACTTTCTGTAAGTAGTGAAATAGTCTGAAAGATTACAGAAACATGAGAAGTTTACGATAAAGCTGGAAATGCTGGAATACCAGGCTTTTATTATAATGAAAACATAGGCCTTTTCTTTTTTTAAACTCAATAAACGTTTTTGTTTTTTTTGTGGTTTAACGCCACATGTTTTGATTCATACCGTGGTGGGCTGTAGAGTAAATAGACAATGGGGTTGTTGCTAATTTTTAGAATTACAATACTTGCTGCATCACACGAACGGACTTACTTGTAGATGATGTAGACCACAAATGTTGTTAACAGTACGAACGCTGCCAACGATCCAAAAGCAATTTCTAAAATGCTCCCTGAAATAAACAGAGAGATTTAAAAGATAAATACACACCTTATATGCTTTAAGGGCGAACAGACCTTCTGGTTCACTAACGAACTGTTTGGATAATCCTTCATTGATGTTGTTTTATCCATATTGATTTGTGTTCGTAACGTTACTTTCTAGCTGGCACAATATATTCACATTGACAGGATTTTTTTTCCTGTGACCCCTTTGGTAATTTACTTTCAAGATGAATTGTAGTGCAACACCAAACTGTTCTGCACCAAAATCAAAACTTTTTTAACAAGTCGCTAAAAAACGATGTAGGAGGTGGAACTGCTACACATCGCAAAGTATCTCTGTGACGTCAAAGATATGGGAGTCTCCCACATAGATAATTCTCGCTCTTAAAGTTGTAATTAACAAACCATGAATCAACTTCCTATTCGCTGGTAATTATGCAAATGCTCTCGCAATGTACTGTCCAGAAATCAAATAAGACTGACCAAAAAGGATTCCCAACAGAAAGCGTGATAAAACTTATTATTTGACTATAACACTGAGGAATAAGGTTTTTTGATTCTGTTATTTATCTGTGGTCATAAATATAACTTTTAACGCTGATTCCAAATATGGTTTCAGAATTTTTATATCACCCATAGTTTTTGAGAAATGGAGTTTCTAATTTTCAGTATATTTTCTCATAATAGAGCATATATTGAGTATTATATTTTGAGTTTATATTATATTCCTTATACATGTTATGATAATGTCATTACTAATGCATTTTTTTTCTTTTTCAGATCAATTTTTTGATTTAATTCTTTAAAAATAAGAATCCAAAGTGTGTTAATCTGACAGATTCCTTCTGTCACATATGTGGAGAAATGACCATGAAATCTCAAAGAACAACAATGGCTGCACTTGTAAAGAAGGCCTACGAACTTTACTTTGGATGCAAGATAGGCGATCAAGACAAAGGGTGGGCATCGCATATTTATTGTGCCTCCTGTGCAGTTAACCTTCAGGCATGGCTCGAAGGAACATGCAGGTCCATGCCATTCGGAGTGCCAATGATTTGGAGAGAACCACAAGACCATGTTAAAGATTGCTATTTCAGGCTCACAAATATTTCAGGTTTATCTGCTAAAGACAAAACCAAAATTCAATATCCAAACCTTGCATCAGCCATTCGACCAGTATGTCACAGCGAAAGTATTCCTATTCCAACTGCTGCCAAGGCATGGACATTAGATGAAGAAACTGAAGTTGACGAGCTAATGGATGCTCAAGAAGATACCGATGCAGACTACAAGCCTCCAGAATCAAAAGAACCGCAATTCAGTACACAGAGTATGTTGAATGATCTTGTGAGGGATTTAAATTTTCCCAAGAAAAAAGCTGAACTTTTGGGGTTACAGGTTGCAGGAATGGAATTTATTGGAAAAAGATACAAACATATGTTTTCCGTACTCGTCAAAAAGATTTAGTCAAGTTCTTTTCCTTTGATGAGGGGTTCTGTTATTGCAATGATGTTAATGGTTTGATGGCAGAATTCCGTCATGAATATAATCCTGAAGAATGATGTCTTTTTTTACTCTTCCAAACTGAGCCTTAAAGCTGTCTTGTTGCATAATGAAAATAAATATCCCTCCATTCCTATTGTATACGCCGTCCACATGAAAGAATCCTATGATAACATGAAGACTATTCTTAAACAATTAAACTACTACAAATTTCTCTGGAACATATGTGGCGATTTAAAAGTTTTGGCATTACTTCTGGGCTTGCAGCTCAAATATACTAAATTCTTCTGTTTCCTATGTGAATGAGACAGTAGGGCCAGAGAATCCCATTATATTAAGAAATGGCCTGCTCGTGAAATTGTTCCAGGACAAAAGAATGTTTCTCATCAACCATTGGTGGACCCCCCAAAGAATGTACTTGCCATCACTTCATATTAAACTAGGACTGACGAAGAACTCTGTGAAAACAATGAACAAAGATGGACATAGATTCAAATATTTGAAGCAAAAGTTTCCTCGTATTAGTGAGGCAAAGATAAAAGAAGGGATTTTTGTTGGTCTCCAAATTAGAGATCTCATGAGGGACAAACAGTTTGATGCAATCTTAAGGGACAAGGAAAGAGCAGCATGTAAAATCTATCATCATTAATTTTTTGGGAAACATCAAGGCTCCAAACTATGAACAACTGGTGCATGAAATGATTGAGGCCTATAAACAAATGGGATGCAATACGTCCTTGAAGATCCATTTTATGCAATCTCGTTTAGATTTCTTCCCAGAGAACCTTGGAGATGTAAGTGAAGAGTGTGGTGAAAGATTTTACAAGGAAATTTTGACCATGGAGAAACGCTATCACGGCCGGTGGGATCCTACAATGTTAGCCGATTACTGCTGGACACTAATGAGAGATGCTCCTGAAGATACAAATGGAAATCCCTTGCCACGAAAAGAAATTTTAATTCAAATAATAATAAATTTTTTTAGGTAATTTCCTTAGATGTTTAAACTCAAAATTTCTCATTGTTAAAACCAAATGTCCATAAATGTTTACCAACTTTTCTCATAAGAAGGGGGACCAGCGCAATTCCAGGGACCATGGGGGGAAGCAGGTGGAAAAAAATGCTAGAGGAAAACACAGGCAAACAGGCAAGAAAGTCAAAGAAGGGAAAAGGAACAGAAAATCAAAAAAAAAGGAAAAGGGGGGGGGGGAATAGGGAAGGGGGGGGAGGGGGGGAAGGAGGGCAACGGAGGGGGGAACAAGGGAACCGGGCGCCGGGGCCGGGGGGGCCCGAACGAAAAGAGGGAGGGCGCAGCGCTGTCGCGATGCGACCACGCGCGGCCCCGGCGCTCGCGCGCTGCGACCACAGCGCGCGCGCGACCACCGCGCGCGCGCGCGCGCGACCACCGCGGCGCGCGCTGCGCGCGGACACCACCCGCGCGCGCGCGCGCGCGACCACCGCGCGCGGCGCGCGCGCGCGACCACCGCGGCGCGCGCGCGCGCGTGAACCACCGGTCGGCGCGCGCGCGCGCCACCGCGCGCGCGCGCGGCGACCACCGCGCGCGCGCGCGCGAGCGCGACCACCCCCCCGCGCGCGCGCGCGCGCGACCACCGCCGCGCGCGCGAGCGCGACAACGCGCGCGCGCGCGACCACCGCGCGCGCGCGCGCGGGCGACCACCCGCTGCGCGCGCGCGACTCACCGCGCGCGCGCGCGACCACCGCGCGCCGACGCGACCCCCGCGCGCGCGCGCGACCACCGCGCGGCGCGCGCGCGCGACCACCGCGCGCGCGCGCGCGCGACCACCGCGCGCGCGCGCGCGACCACCGCGCGCGCGCGCGCGACACCGCGCGCGCGCGCGCGACCACCGGCGCGCGCGCGCGAGAAACCACGCGCGCTGCGCGCGCGACCACCGCGCGCTGCGCGCGCGACCACAGAGCGGCGAGCAGCGAACCACGCGCGCGCGCGCGCGAAAAACAGCGCGCGCGCGCGAACACCGCGCGCGCGCGACCACGCGCGCGCGCGAAAACCGCGGCGCGCGACCCACCGCGCGCGCGCGACCCACCGCGCGCGAGATACCCCGCGCGCGTAGATCCAAAAGAGCGCCGCGCGAAAAAATGCGCGCGAGCGACCAAAGCGCGATGCGCGAAACCGCGCGCGCGAGACACCGCGCTAGAGCTAAAACAGCGCGCGAGCGAAAAACGAGCGCGGCGTAAAACCAGAGAGCGCGAGCGACCAACCGCGAGAGAGAGAAAACGGCGAGAGAGGCGAAAAACTGAGAGCGCGGCGAGAACAAAGCGCGAGAGAGCGAACACCGCGCGCGCGGCGACAAACCGCGCGAGCGCGAACACCGCGAAGCGAGCGAACAAAGAGCGCGCGCGAAAACCGACGCGAGGAACGCACGATAGGAGAGAGTAGAACAAAGCGCAGAGCGAGAGAAAAAAGCGAGAGCAGCTCAGAGGACCAACCGCGCGATAAGCGAGCGAACAAAGATATCGAGCGCGAACCAACTCGCACCACCGCGAGCGATATGAAAACAGAGAGCGAGAGAAACCGCGCTAGAGACAAAATAGAGCGAGCAGAACACAAGCTAGAGCTCGACCAAAGCTGAGCGAGATAGAAAAACCGAGAGATCGAGAGCGATACCAAAGAGAGCGCGAGGCTCCTACCACATCTAGCTCTCTCTCTACCAAATTCTCCTAGCTCTTACACCGAGAGCGATCGCTCTCTACTACCCTCTCTCCTCTCCTACCACATCTCTCTCTTCGCTCTCTACCCACCTCTCTCTCTCTTCTCCACCTTCTCTCTCTTCTACCACCTCTCTCTCTCTCTCTCTACCACCTCTCTCTCTCTCTCTACACCTCTCTCTCTCTCTACCACCTCTCTCTCTCTCTCTCTCTCTACCACCTCTCTCTCTACCACCTCTCTCTCTCTCTCTCTCTACCACCTCTCTCTCTCTCTCTCTCTACCATCTCTCTCTCTCTCTACCATCTCTCTCTCTCTCTACCATCTCTCTCTCTGATTTGACAGTTTTTATCATCAGACCTAAGTCCCTTAAACCATGGAATGCACAAGAACAAACAGGTGAGGACAATGCTTACTTTTACTTTTACTACACTGCTCATGTCTGTATCCACAAAATGGCTCGTCAAGCGGAACATTGTTGCTGAGCCAAAGAATTTTCTCATCTTTAAATAGCTGAAAGTCCTTAAAATAATTTTTTTAATAAAACACTGTATAGAAACAATACTCAAAAATTGGTATGAAACAGTATAATTATTGACTGTCAAACAATAAAAAATAAAAGTAAAACAAACTTTTTTTGCTTGATTTTCTACAAACCCCACAGTCTTCTGAGGTCCATTTTGTAAAAGACCACCTGTTTACAAAAGTCCTTTTCAGCTTTTAAGCTGTTCCATCAGTGATAAATCACGTGTCGTCAATGGCAAGTTTGGGTTTAAAGGAACAAGGGGGTTAAGACATGTGTGCCATTATCAAAATTAAATTCAAAAAATAGAAATATTTTCTATGCAAGGGAAAAGTTGGACTAGTTAATAAACTGGGCAGGTTAACAGTAGTACATGAGCTGCGGAGTGTAAATCCAAACTGATGCAAACAATTAATACACGCAGCTGAACATTAAAATATTATGAAGACAATCTCCATTCTTGATCTAAAAAAAGTTGAAGTTGCCTTTCTAATGAAAATGTTAATGAATAATTTTATGGATTAGTGAATTAAACTGTCAATAAACATTATTAAAAACAGATCGCTCCAGGAGCGTGAAAAAGTGTTTTTCTAATATAACCTTCATCAGGGTTAGTGCGGTATCTGTGTGCACGACGACTGACAGCTCAACAGAAAGTATGGGTTGTGACAAAATGATTTTTTTTTTAAACTCTCACTTAAAAAGGGTTCTAAAGTATAAGATGCCGATCTCCAAAGTGTTAATGATAATGTTTAATTAAGTTTGTTCATATTTCATTAGTAATTTGTTGTTGCTAGTTTTAGTTATGGAATCTATTCATTAGTAGAAGTAATATACGTGAGAACTGTGTTCCTTTAACAGTGACCAATGACTGGCTACCCAATACAATGTATTCAATACTTCAACTTAAGATCTGCATAGCCAACAGACCTCTTCCTAAGATGGGCCAAGGTTAAAGGTTGGAAATGTGGCACACACGCAGACACACTTTTAGTTTGCCTGTGTCATCGTTGTATCATGTTGTCACCACAATCTCTTTTATGTAGCCCCTCAGCGAGATGTCGCAAGGGGTCAGATCTGGACTACGTGGAGGCCAATTCAGTGTCGTTTGGATCCATCGAGTCCTTGACCTATGCATTTGTTTGAAAAGGTGTCATCTAAGATTCACTGACCGCTAATTCATAATGTGTTGGCATCCAATCTTCTCGGCAGAACTATGAAATGTGGCCCATAATCCATAATATGTGACTGTTCACTGCAGTCACATCATAAGGCAGGATGAAGAGACTTATGAGTCACGCTGTACTTTTTTTTTCTAATGAAAGAAATCTAAATATTAAATCTAGTAGAAAAAGTAAAATCTGAAAAAAAAAAAAATCATTTGCATTAATTTTGAGAATGTGCAAGTCCAGAATATTTCTTTGCTAATCTGCACTAAGCAGTGATGGGTAACATGAACCATTTCCAGGGAGTTTTCCGACGTGAAATTGATAAATGGATAAACAAAAACAAACCTGAGTTTTAAATATCTTCAGCACACTTCTTTTTCTTCTTTGGATACGTAGAGAAACCTTGGATATTTAGTACTAATTTATTATTATTTATCATCTGTAAAGGAACAGACAGGTTAGTTCTGTGATGTTATTTTAGATGTTGACCAGATGGTTGTATCAGCTTTCTGATGATTAATCAAAGTGGTGCTCTGTTAAAACTTTATTGGCTTTGTACTTGCTTAAAAATAGAGGGCAAAAAAGTTAAGGGCACACAAGGACTACTGCTTTTAAACCTTGTGGTGTGGTTTTCATTAGGCAGGTGTTGAAGAAATCCTGAAGACTGAAAACTTAGCTTTGACTTGCCTCATCAGCAAAACCAAGAAACAGTTCCTACAGCATAGGTATGAACAGGAGATATTAAGTTTTCCTTCAGCCAGACCAAAGATAGTATATGTTTCATATTTTACGAACACCATATCGAACCAGAAAAGGCCCTTTTCATAGTATTTACATGACATTTAATATGACAATAAATGCCATGCCAAGTGGTCCTTTTTGCTTCTCTAATGTCAGTTATTAAAGATGAAATATAAATCATTGTACTCATGGTTCTTCGTGACATGATTGGTTATCTTCATCTACGCAATGTAAGTCTCTGCAGCCTCTTGATTCCCAGAACGGTCCAGACATCACCTGTATTAAATCTAAGCCTACTTAATTCTTGCCTCGATAATGAAACGTAAAAGCTTTAAAAAATGATATACTTATTACTCGGCAATAAAATGAAAACATTTCATTATATATATATATATATGACATAGGATTGGAATAAATAATTATATATAACCCTCAAAATCCTGAACTACTTTTTCTCCAGGCTCTAGCTATCAGACGCTGCTGACATTCTAATACTCTAAAATTTGTTGTATTTATTGTTGTTGTCTTTAATAAAGGCACAGAAAAATATAAGTACAAATTTTAATAAGCTCATCATGTTTTGGTTTCTTTGCTTTGTAGGCCTAAGAGGTGAACTGTTGCTCTTAAGTGCTTCAAGATATTTCGGTGCTTTAAAAAAAAACACTAACTACTTCTTAAACATCAGGCATTCTCTCCTATTTCAAGCTGAGCTTTTAAGCCAATTGCATGTAGAAAGAATTATTTGATTTCTTTTTCATCAAGTTCAGATATTTTTCAGTGAGGACCATTAAAACATAAATGATCATTGGCCATCACCCTTCAAGAGTGGTTCCGAATTTTGTAAGCAACGTACTGGAGCATAAGTTTAAATTTTGGTGAGAGGACTATACAAGAAAACCATTCTGCTGAATATCAGCCGCACTTGTCAAAAGATTACTCAGACATTATGCAGATTGTATCCTTTTTGAAGCGATTGAACCATCCATTGCTTGCTTGAAAGTTTTCCTTGTAGTCATCTCCTATTCATTCCTTCAAAGTCTTGAAAATACTTCTAGCCTTACTTGAATTGTCAGTAGGCTTATGGGTACACGTATCTGGTCTTCCATCCAGAGCATCAACAATATCTCCATTTCATGGATTGGTCCTTGTCACTTTGTTATTATCGTTGACCGCATGGCGGCCAAACTTTTTACTGCGTCCTAGACTCTTTCCTTGTCCTTAAGAATGGTGGAGATCTTTGAATGGGACAACTGTAGATCATGTGCGATAGCATTTACGTTTTTCCCTCCTTCATGTTGGAATTATTTTCATTTTAACTTCCAAATCAAGTGACTTCCTCTGTTTCTTGCCTGAAGTATTGGTAGATGGTGAAATCTTCCTTTTGCACGACATCTTTGGGGGTGGTAAATCCATAGAAGCTAAGCTAAATACTTGTGATACGACTGCTGAAGTATAACTGATGCTGAGAGAAAACTTGATGCTGTTGCTGGGAGATACGCGTTGCCACACTGACTCTTATATGGCATGCGGGAATATTTGAATTTTTTTTTGCACATGGTCGTAACTGGTCGGTCGTAACTGCGGGTGGTCGTAAGTCACATAGGTCGTAAGTCGGGGAGTATCTGTACTGAACTTTGTCGTGCTCTTTTAATGTTTTTTGTTTCTCTGGTCCACTGGACTTCCCTAATCACAATTTATATACTAAACTGACATCAAGTTGTAGCGGTCCCTGGAACACTGGAGTTCATGTTAATAACCACAACAGAATCTATTTATGATTTCCCATCATCACTTTCACTCACTCTTCAACGACCGAATTAAAAAAAGCCAAAAGGACTCTGTCTCACTTAACGTCAATTAAATACTACGTGTAAATAGTCTTTTGGTTCTTTATGATGGTCATTAAAGAACAAGTAATGATGAATGTTTTCGTTTATTACTGATGTAGACAGAGTAATTAAGGCTTTACCAAGTCACATAGAAAGTCAAAAAGAAACTCCCGACTACATATTGATGCTCTTAATTTTCAATTTAGCTACCACTAAATTATGGAATATTTCTGTTTTATGTAAAGAACTTATTTAATACCAACCGGAACTTGTTTTTCTGGGTTGCTGAAGGAACCAATGGGACGCACGATGTAAAACGTTTCATTTGTTGGTTGACCGGACAGTACTGAGTAATTACCAATAGCATCTCCGTTCTCATCAATGTGAGACTGGAATCCAAGAATACCTAGAAGGATAAATACATGTTTGGTTTACTAGTTAATTCCTTTGCCTTCTTGTGTATGGGTAAATAGATCAGGATTATAGATCTCATTTGGTGCAGAAACAGCTGAGAAGAGGAGTCGGATTTCATTTACTTACAACTGTAAACTTAGAACAGATGTCAGTGAACAGATGATTTGACAAAAATCCACTGACTGGCACCACGCTACTGATGGAGGGAGGTTAGGGCAGCAAACTTAAGAGTAAATGACAGACATTTGGTAAACACTGTAGTGAAGTTACACTTTCTAGTGTATGCACGCACAGAATTTTTTATAAAATGTAAATGTTAAAATTAGTGAATTTACTTCATTAAAAGGAAGAGAGTCAGAGATGAAAAAATCACTCTGGAAGAGACTTAGCGATGATAATGTCAACGTGTTTTCCCTTAGGGATGGCTTTTGCAGAAGCCACAATGGATTCTCTGTAAGTACCTAACTAAACCATTTGCAGAATTACTGGGAATTAAAAAGAAAAGAGATAATTATTGAAAACCTGGAAGGTTTTATTTTTACACTCAACAACATATGTTTTGTATACATCATATCCTTTATCATAACTAAGAAGCATATATCAGGATTCTGGTCAGGTCTTTTATAACCTTAAAATTAAAGAATTATGTACTCTCTTGTTCCTTTATCGAAGAAAATTGTACTGAAAAAAGAAATGAAAGAAAATCCATTCTGCTTCTAATATATATTTTTTTTTCCACTGTACACGATTATATGACCAATCACTCCCTTACAAATTTTTTTTTGCGTCATATATAAGATGATACTCTTTAGTTTAGAGCCCTATTAAAGCCCAGTGCCATTGTGTTTGTCAATGAGTTCTATCTACTACTTAAAGCGCTGCTGGACACCGGTTACTATTCTTAGGATTGTCTACAAATGTTATTGAATTTGTAAAAAAAATTATGCAAATCTAATTGTTGAAACTCGTATACCATTTTGTTTAAAATAAGCAAAGATACATGAAGTCTGAAGTAAGTTCCCACTCCACTAAGGGTAATTAAGAGAAAATGTTCCCATAATGCAATGCTCTAAAAGCTGACCTACTGCTTGGATCTACTAGAAGTTGGCTGAAGGTCTACTGTACAACAAAATCAACTCCCATAAAGTTGATGAGGCAGATCCTGAATGCTGTGATATGACAGTACTTACAATTTAAAAAGTATTTTAAAAAATCTTCCTTTCTAGCATTGCATTATGAGAATACTTCCTTAATTATCAATGAAGTAAGCTTCTCTCAGAATTTGGGTTAATTTTTCAAAATGTTTCATTATTTATTGATATATTTTAATTTGGACTAGGCAATATCTAGTGGTATACTACTAGGTTTAGTTGACATGTCCAGTTGTGATCCTGGTCGGAGTCGGTTCAGTTTGGCCTACCTCCCTGCCATTTGCTAGCCGGTCGCCCAGTCATGTAGGTATTTCCAAGAACTATCCGGTTTTTTTCCCCACTTCTAAAAATCAAGAACTTTAGTAGGGACTTTCTGTGGTAGACATTTAAATAACCTCAAGCACCTTGTTCTTCTCTGCTTGTTTTAGAAAACTGACACCAGGGGACTTCCTCTGGTGAATGCCTTCGCCACAGACCTGTAGAAAATATATTTATTTATATTTCTTTTTAAATGAACAGAAAGGTGTGCAAGATACCAACAGATGTAGAGAGAGCAGCAGCTTTGAGGTTTGGATCCGAAGCCAGTACCTTGTTAATGCTCTTTTTTTCTAACTAATGATACTCATAACATATGAAGCAAACTTTCTTGATGTTCTGTAGGCCTCTGAGCGTTTATCACTGAGGGGAGAACGCTGTCCGTTTTGTTTTAGCTTTACGTCTTGGTAATTTAATATTTTGGGTTGTCTGACACATGGTATAATTTGTATTTAAAAAAGGTTTACATTTTTATTTTTCAAAGTTTTGGTTATCCATAAGTTAAAGTTTCAGAATTTAAAACTAGAGTAGCAAGAACAAACAGGTTGCTTGGTTACATTTTAAGCATCATTCAAAGGACTGGAAGTTTCCAATTACTGTTATCTTCATTTGAAAATTATCAAACTGCTTCAGGAAGGAATGAATTGAATTTCCTGATTGCCATTTTTTTGTAATCAAAGCATTACAAAAAAAAAAAAAAAAATCTTACTCACTATTGTAGCTCTGATTTCTTATTATATCAGCTATGGCTTTTCCATCTGTGATATTCATATTTCTACTGATAATTGTGTCCAGAGCTCGGGCGTACAGAAAAACCGCATCATACAGGTATGCAGCATAAACAGATATCTGAGAAGACATAAAAAGACACATACACAAACATGCTTTATTTGGCCAAAAGCTCTTCCAAGCACTTACACTGAGAAACAATAGTTAGTGCAGAGCAGTTACAAAAAATAATAAAATCGATCTAGCTTTTGCTATGTTTACGCAAGCAAGTCATCGTCAGACACAAAAGATTAACTGTAACAAAATTATTCGTTTTTATCGAAACTATGAAGACATATTTTTTTTAAAATACAGTGTGGATTATTATTTTATTAGCAGCACTGAAAGCTGATGCGACTTTAAATATATACTCGTATATATATATATATATTTTTTTTTTATGTACACTATAGGAAATAATTATAGAAAAGCACACAAGGTGTGCACAGATAATAAGTAAATGCAACTTAAGAATCTATATAATACATACACAATACATTAGTAGTAGTATTTGGTACATGACCTCTTTGCTTTATATAAAGTGTGTCACGTTTTTTTCATGTTCCCTTTAAGGTTATCAGTGTATGACTGTGAAATGTTGTTTAAAATGTCCTGAATCACTTTCCACAATTCATCCAAGATGTTTGGTTATTGTTTGACTTTCTCAATAGCCATATAACCTTATATAGCCTCAACGATATCCATATCCAGGACACTGTGCAGGCCAAGGCATCATTTTGAGTGTCCATCAGCCTCTTTACATTTCAGATAGTTTCCAATCACATTGACTGTGTTTGGAATCATTGTCATGTTGGAAGATCAATCATTGGTGGCCCAATAAGTTACCTTCTTGAAGAAATGGCATGATGGACGAGAAATTTCCTGAACCTGTTGACAGTCAGCATACCTTTGATTTTATGTAAGAATGCAACAATATTGGTTGAAATGCATCCTCACACTTGCATTGATTTACACTGATGCTTCACTGTAGCTGTTGTATCCTGACTATTACATTGCCTCCTGGTCCATCCTAAAACTGCCGCTGATTATTGACAAACAGTTCAAACTTGGACTGATCCATAAAGATTCTCTCTCTTCAGCAAAGATTTTTTGGCAGCCAAACATCCACTGAAACCAGTTTGGGTTAATGTGCATCTTACTGTTCTTGAATAAATGTTACTACCTGTACTTGCAGCTAGTTCATTCGTAAGATCTCTACTAGCTTGTTATCTGTCAAGTAAAGGACACTTTTACTCAGGTACTTGGCGGCATCACTTTGGAAGAGTTTGGGTCTTTTCCCTCAACGGTGTCCAACAGAACCAGTTTCGCCTATCCCCCCAGAGTCTTGCATGCAGCTTCTAAAACATGGAGTCAGGCTGCAATCTGCCATATGAAGTAGCTTTCACTAGTTATAACTTTGATTTCTATGCTTTTTTTTCAAGTGATACTTCCTTTCCAGAAGCCGTGTTCATCAAACTACAAGGATATCACTGCCTATATTTTACAGCTCTACTGCAGGTCAGGTGTGGCACTTTCTGATTGTTTGCGTGACAACCAACCACAGTGTAATATATCAGCACATGACTATACAATGGAGCCTCATTTTTACACAAGTGTTACTTGCACTTTATGCCTAGATTTCCTTCTCTTTCCACAATTATTTCCAATACTGTATATATAGCTAACATTTACATACATAAATAAGTGTTTTCATTAAATTTTTATCAAAACAAATACATTACACTAGGTGACAAGAATTTAGTTAACTTGACTTTTTTAATATTTTCCATGGCATTTTTGTATGCTAAATACGGTTCCATCATTCGTTTTTGGTAAATGTCAAGTATATTAAAAATAATTGTTCTATTATAGTTGATAGAATGGGTGCATATGTAAAAACTCTAGATTGTTTTAGAATTTTCTAGAACATTTTAGCATTTTATGGAACATACTGAACTCAGTAAAACATTCTCCCACTTTCTAAAAATTTCTAGAACTTTCATCCATAAACCAAGGTATATAACTACTTGTGCACACTCAGCCCATTATGAAATAAAAGCATTTAACAGGTGATTTTTAAATTCTGTTATTAGATAAGAATGGCTGCAAATCGAAAATGGAAGCTCTCTGCAGACTGATTCTGTTATGTTTGTGGATTCTATATTCGTCCAAAGCAAGTAAGACATGATCACACTGAACAATAAATTTTCAATGGCCTATGAATCATACTTTGGAATCAAGGTTGGAGATCAAGATAAAGCATGGGTGCCTCATGTGGCTTGTGGAACATGCAGATCAGTACTAAAAGGATGGCTAAGAGATCACCCTCATATTTGGTGAGAGCCTAAGAATCACATAGATGACTATTACTTTTGTCTAGTGGATGTATTAAGATTCAGGAACACCAAATATCGACATGATATTGTGTGTTCAAATATTCCATCATCCATTGTACCAGCTCCACACAGTGACCACCTTTCAGTGCCACAGCCACAATACAAATCCAAAGAAACAGATTCATTATCAGAAAATGAAAATTCACCTGCAGATGAAACTATGATTCTGATTTAAATTCAAAGAAGCCTCATTGTCCAAATCAGCGAGAACTGGATGACATAGTATGAGATTTAGGTTTAACAAAATATAATGCTGAACTTCTTATATCAAAGCTGAAAGAATGGAATCTCTTGGATAGCAGTTGTAAATCTACATCTTTCAGAAAGAGGCACAAAAAATTCTCAAAATATTTCTTAGTGAATGGTAAATTATGCTTCTGCAGTGATATTTATAACTTGTTTTAGGGAATGGGTATTGTCACAATCATACTGAATGGCATCTCTTCATTGACAGTTTGGCAAGAAGTCTCAAAGCAGTCCCTCTTCACAATGGAAACAAATATCCATCAATACCCACTGGCCATTCTGTACATATGAAGGAGGATTATGAGAATTTAAAGTTTCTGCTGGAGACAACTGACTACAAGAAATATAACTACAATGTTTGTGGAGATTTTAAGATGATTGTTTTTTGTTAAGAACAGAAAGGATTCACAAAATACTCATGCTTTCTCTGTCTTTGGGATAGTGTTATTAGTCCAAGCCAAGAAACCAATTCTCTGCAACTTGAGTAATCATGATGTTATCTTAGAAAAATCACAATGGCAAAAGCCAAAACATTTGAAGATATTTACTAGATGCTGATGACAAACTGATTTCAAAACACTTAATCAATTTGATGTTGCAGCTTGATTTTTATTTTACCTGCATTTAAACATTTCAGATAACAATGAAGGAGAAATAACTTTCAAAAGTATTGTATGTTGTTATCGAGTTATTTTCCTCTTTTTATTTCAGTAAAAATCGTATGGAAATATAAACTGGAATCCCATGTAATATCTTGAATATTTATGCTCAGCATAACTGAATTATTATTATTATACTTTTTCAAGAAATTGTTTGGTATTTGGTTATTATTCATGTTTTAGATTTTAACGTAAAAATGCGCTTTTGAATAGTTTTTTTGAAAACAAAATGTTATAAACTGCTGGGTTTAAATTAAAACATATTCTTTTGAATTTAATAATTCTTAATAATAATTTTTAAAATTGTTAATTTAAAATACTGAATTAACTTACAGATTTTGCAAAAGAAAAAGGATTTCTGAAGTTGAAGGGGAACCTTTTGTTGTATTCTTCCACTTTTTCTCGAAAATCATCATACTCGGTGTTTGAGGATGGGGTGGATACGATAATCAAGAAGGTACGGGATACTTTCGTCGGAAACTGGATGCTGTGTGGATCATCTTTAGTTCCTGTGCGTAAGAAAAGAAAATTGAGATTTTCAACTAAGGAATTAACGTCACAAAATATATACTTCAGCAGCAATTGTTCTTACATATGATACAGTAAATTAAATGTTTGCTTAATTGCGATTTTCATCTCTAGACTAAGCAATGCATACGTTACAATGTCTATCATCTCCAAAGGTCTGCTCACTTTCCCCCCACCAACCCAGACTCCATGGAACACATCTGGGCTGATCTTTCTAGGCACATTTGGCAGTGCACATGCTCCTGGGGCCATTCTGGAACTGCGTCAAGCCTTTAGCAGAAGAGTGGTACGCACTGCCATGAGACTATGTCGGACATCCGGTGAACAGCATAGGTCACAAATTTTATGGTGTTATGCAAACCAGAGACGGCCATATACACTCCCAAGAATCACGTGATTGGGAGGAGGGTATAGTTAGTGACAATCTGTTGTTATTAAGATGCCAGTAGATTTATCAAATAATGTCCAAATATTGCACAAAATGAACTCTATGTGGTCATTTCTGAATTGTTGTTGTGTCCTACAAAGATGTCTACATTGGAGCCGCTAGAGAGCGCTACCTATTCTGCATCAAGAATGGCTCGGCACTGCCGACTTCAGCAGTGAAATTAGTTCATTTTTTTTAGATGTAGAAGAAAACAATCTGCTGCTGTAGAATAGTAAAATAAAAGCATGCAGGGAGATAACAATTGATCTTAGACCATCAAACTTTACAGTCTAGTAGCCTGACTTTTCCGCCAGCTGGCTATTTTGAATTGTGAGCACGTGTTTTATCCTCAACAAATTCGTACACTTTACATCACAATATATCCCCATATCGTTTGAATGGTGCACACTAAAAACACTTTCATATCAATTACTTACATGCATTTAAAATCAAAGTAATCTGCCATGTACATTTGCTTTTTTAATCGTATTCAAATTGAAAAAAATCTTTAAAATTCCGCTGCATATTTTTTTGGTTGCCATAACAATACTTAATTAGCATATGGAAGTGGTAATATTCACAACACTTCTTTCACTATATTTGCTTGTTGTGCATGCAAAAAATGGGGTGATATTTCATTTTATAGCCGTGTAAACACATTTAACTAGGCAGCTTTGTCAAAAAAGTGGTTACTCTCAGAAGACTTTTAAAATTCACTTTTCTTCTGATGTCATTTGTTATCGTGTGAGTCACTTATCCTTGTTTCCTAATTAAGCAAGTGTAACAAAAATACCAAGTGATACTTGCGGTATCTGTTTCTTTCATGTTAGAAAATTTATTCTGAAAAATACTTGAAACAAACGTAGGAAGGAAAAATGATTGTCATACCCTGAAGCCGCTCACTGACTTTAACATGTAATAAATGACACGTTGTTCGCTTTATTGACTAGTCTTGAGGGCACTTCTTTACACAAATAGGTTCTTACTTTAATTATTTGCATGTTTATTTGGGATTATTAATGTTCTAATAAATTAATAAGATTATAACCAAGAAAATGGCGATGATCAGCGACAGGCCTCCTCCGACCCCAACCTGGGATCGAACCCGGTACAGGAGCCACGGTCCCCTTACGGAGCTAACCCGCTACCACCTGCCCCACGACAGGCCTCCTCCGACCCCAACCTGGGATCGAACCCGGTACAGGAGCCACGGTCCCCTTACGGAGCTAACCCGCTACCACCGGGCCGGCTGGTGTCGTCGTGCTCTTCTCAAATCCGGAACGCCAGCCGGGCGGATAACGGAGACGCATGAGACCGGAAACTATGGCCAAGTGGCTGGCGTACTTTGACTTCGGCTGACCAAAAAGAAGATCCTGATCTCATAAATCTACCAGCAGTTGGTCGGTGCAGTGAAATGGCTGCCACGCCAACCAAAATGGCGGAAGGCAGGGTACTTACTTTTGAAATATTTCAAGAAGTCTTTGTCGTACGATTCTTGGTCTACGTAGATGGTGGTGTAATCGCCAGTTTCCAGAAGTCCGCGTTTGTGCATGTTGATGATGAAGTCCACAAAGGCGTTCAGACTTCCAAGAAAAACGTAGACTAAAAGGAGAATAAAAATAAAGTATAATAATAGCCTTCATTTTGAAAGAAAATAACTGCGCGGTATCTTTACTTAAGTAAATAAACTGTAGACCGCTTTAAATATAGTTATATAATAATTACGGAAATAGAAAACAAAAGAGAGAGAAGTGATGGAACGTATGCGCTGAAGCAGGCTTTCGTAGGTTCTACTGACGTTACAAATAAGCGAGATTGTGGGAAGCAAGTAAAAATCTTGCAGAATATCACACTACCGAGATCGCATTACAACCCCGGGTAAAGGTAGTTTTTTTTTAACTTGAATGCGTCACCAGCAGACCGTACGAGTCCAGAAAGTCCCTGCAGAGAAAGCGCATGCAACCGGTTGCTGAAGCAGAGCGAGAAGAAGCCGTCAGCCCAGGCAGGAGGTAGGCTTCTCGAGTGACCGAGAGCTTCGTGTAGAGGTTCCTCGTCTGATGTGTCGACATTTAGAGCAGGAAAAACGGTTTGGAATTTTGCAGTTACAAATAGAGTCGCTATCAGAAGTTTGATGCAGGATCTGCCAAATGTTTTGGTTTCGGTATCGCCATCTGCCAGACATTCTGCGTAAGCTAACTGAGCAGGTTACTGGCGGTGAGGGGGTTAACGCGGATAACGCCCACTCGTCTAAAAACCGTGTTGATAGATGTCCCGTTTTCCCATCTGTCATATAGCCAGCAGCGCCAGGTGTTTGCCACCACTGTTTAGAGGTATCGTTAACCCTGGGTTCGAAAAGGCACCAAGCCCACGGGGTTATATGCCCTGACTTTCTTTCCACCTTTATATCGCTCGGGTAATGTGGACCAAGGCGCGGCGGCCATAGGAATGGGTAGGCAATATTCCTTTTGGTTTATGTATCGGGCAGAAAAGCTACACGTATTTTGCAGACCACAAGCTGTGACTTCCAGTGGCCCAAGTCGTACCCGCTCCTAACTTAGGCAGGCGAAATGCCAAGTTTGTCCCAGCTTGCAGGCGGTTCGATGAAAGTTCCTATGCTGGATGACGGCACCCACATGCGAACATTGTCTGAGAACTGTGAGAATTTGGACTGCCTGAAGAAATGGTTTCCTCTGCAGTGCCCACTGCAACAAACGCGAACTGGCATTGCGTGGGTTAAAGATTACTTTGCGTTTCGTACTTTTCCGTTATGCAGGTTGAGAATCCCTTATCTGAAATCCTTGGGGCCGAATGTGTTTCGAATTTTGGAATATAGGTAAACAGCGTAATTTGGTGGCTAACCCACTGGGGTGTGGGGGACTGGACAAATAGTTCACTTACAACATTATAACTGCATATGGATACATATAGCCTACAGGTAGTTTTATGCAGTAATTTTTAATCATTTTGTGCATGAAACCATAAGAAAAAAATGTATATTTAACCATCAGAAAGGTAAGCTATCACTACGGTAGGCCTACAGGCCTTTTTGACATTTTCAAGGTATGCTCACACCAACAACAAAGCAAAGGAAAAGCACAAAAACTACGGTGAGTAGTGCGCCCGTGTCAAGCGTGTTGGGAGCCACGCATCGTCCGTCTAGGGACCTTTCCAGAACCTGGAATTTTTCACTGTGGGCACTCCAAAATTATTTCGGATTTTTGGAGCCTTTCGGTACTCGGGATTTCGGATAATGGATTGTCGACCTGTACCCTATACTGTAGAGATAGCGTCTGATGATTTTTTTGTGGATACCTGCACAAGTTCTGCTACATTTACGGCCGATTGTTGGAGTTCGATTTCACTTTCCAGTTCACAAAATGAAGTTTCGTTACTGTTGGCTTTGGTCATCCAGAACGCATATTAACTGTTGTCCTATGGTTTCTCTTGAACTGGACAGTCATCCTGTTAACAATCGACAGCGGAATATCCAGTACTTTAGAGATTTTCCATTGGCCACTACTAATGTCTTATTGCCCAACCATACGTCCCCTCTCGATGTCTATCATTTCCCATACACCTCCTGCTCGTGGCATGGCCGTATGCGGACTGGGGCACTGTCTGGCCTAAAACTGTTGTTATAGCTTACATTCAAAAGCTTATCACGTGACTAGAATAATCTTCTTGAGTTTCAAGTTGTGTCTTTTTAATGTCATGTCTCTGCATAGCAGATAATTATATCTAAAATCACTAACAGTTAAACGTACTCAAAACGTGATTTTTTATGCAGCCACGTCGCTGCCAAAATGATTAGTCCTGCAATAGTGAAATTACGTGAAATTTCCATCAGGAATTTCCGGAAAATCTGTGGATTAGAATGTGGATAAAAGTGTTGAGGACATCTGATGCCTGCAATAATATTTTCCTGTAGCGACGGCTTGCAGACCCGGCTGGAGGAGCAAATTCCTGGACCGGGAAGGGGGACACAATGATTTTTTAAAGCAACATAAGAAAAATCATAATAGAAAGACAGGGGCCACGATTAGAACTGTTACCACAGTAGGTCTTATGCAATCCAGCCGCGCCCCATTGGGGCCTGCAACTAAAAGACTCGGACCACGACGCTTGGGGCAGAGCACGCCACGAGGACTAGACAGTAGCACACTAGCCAGCTCGGCTTTAGGCCAACTTGGGCACAAAAATTGGTGCAGGGGTCTATAGCCCCAATGAGAGATTTACGAGGGCGGGCCGTGCTGGGCCGCTTTGCATAAAATGATGGGGTTGTTACATTGAGAGCGGGCACAGCTGACTCAGTGGGCGGACCCACAATGCCGCCGGGACTGACGGCTTGTAGTATGCGGGCAGGTTGAGAGACAAGTTGCTGGACTTGAGACGCATCTTAGCGTAGTTTCGTGAGACTTGTTTAGCTGCTGATCAGTATCGATCTGCTGCCACTTCACCGTGCAGCCGTTCGCCAACCCGGTCGTGTTAAACGTCAATCACGTGCAGAAGTCGCTGATACTGTAAATTAGAAGCGAAGAGTTTTTCAGAAGCTCGGCTCCAATGGAAGCGAGTGTCTGGGAGAAAACCTCCGCGTTACTTGTGCCAGTAGGGGGCGGCAGAACAGCAAGGACCCTACACACGGTTAAGTGGCCGTATTGGCATCACGTTCTGTTCTCTCTAACAAATCAGAATTACAACAGCTGGCATGGAGCGGCAGACATGTTTGTGTCTGGAAAACTCCAGTCGCCGCGTCTACAACCCGCAGGTAGCCACGGTGGCTGTGGTGCGATGATGTGGATGGTAGTTAGCAACAAGAACTCGCTGAAGACGACGACGACGACTAGCCTTCAGTTTCCTCGAAAGAAATGTTACAGCTTTAACATCCATGTCCAGTTAATCTGATCAAACTAAAAGCAGAACTCGCGCAGTCAGCAGAACAGATCCTCACCGAGTCCCAAGGCGGCCATGTTGGTTCCACCAGCATAAGTCTTCGGTTTTGAGACTTTGATGCCCATATTTCTACACTATACTAGTCGCATAGGCAACTTCTACAATACTACTAGGGTTTACGTCAAAATGTATGGGAGAGGAAAAACTGATATATTTCTTTCAAGAATAAATTAGTAATGCAACCATTAAGCGTATATAAATCTATACAATGGAAAACCTCATTTTAGTTTTTAAAAATTGTTAAATTCCTTGATGCCTCCACTGGTTTCAAATTTTTAAACATACATTTTAAATTTAAAAAAAATATAATGGTACCCTAATGATTTTAGTGGTCAGTGTAGATTTTGTAGTGTCCTGAATCTACTGCTATCTTTTACAAAATTCTTGCTTGCCGTTATATAGCTCTCATAATTACATCTGGACAGGAAAGTAAATCAAGTGAGCAATCTTACTGCAGTTTTCTTATTGGTAACGTAATATTTTAATGGCTAAACTATCCAGCACACTACATACGATTAGCTTTTCATATTGATTCGGTACCGCAAACTTTCTTTCCTGGTGAACAATAGTCCGGCCAGAGTAACCGCGGCTGTTTGAGCCCCTGTTCACTTATCTGTACCTAAAGCAATGTAAAATCTTTTCTTCGGTGTACTGCGATTTCACCAACATAGCGAATGAACGAGTGATGGGATATAGCGCATCCATACTTTTTAAGGCTTCCTCCCTTTCTTTTTCGTGTGTGCTTTCGTGAAATGACTGGATGAAGTCCACATATCCGGGCGAATTTTGTATATGGTTTCGCGGAAATCGCCAAGTAGCCGGTGGGAGCGGCGGAATGCAGAGGAAAAGTAGCGTTAGATGAAAGATTCGATAATGGGTCTTAAGGTCATGTCTTGAACAATAGACATCCTTAGTTAATCGTTAATGACTAGCTTAAAGAAACAAAAGAACGAATATCTCTGCGAGGCATTTGGACGACTACGAGAGACAACGAACAGCACGTGGTCTTCTTGTTTGTTAAGCTTGGTCAGTAAAGTCGACTTTTCCGAGTGCAGCATTATAAGGCGAATGTTTGCGTTGTGTATTTTTTATACCTCAAATCTCCTCAGGGAATATTCCTTTTACTGTCTAACTGCGTTCCTAACTCCTCGGAAAACATCGATTCTGCTTGGTGGTTTCTGCTATTTACAGATAGCCTACAGGTAGCTCGCGTCTGCCTACGTTTGCCATCAGAATTGACGACCATTCATCGAATGTACCAATTCTAGGGAGCCAGACGTCGACTGCGCCTCAGCAGATGTCTTGAAGAAATGACGGGATAATTGCTTTTTTCCCCGATTCGCTGGAGTGTCTAAGGTATCTGTTTATATTCAGCCGAGATGGCAGCAATGCCAGAAGCGTTTAAAAAGGCACCGGAAACCGAAGAATTCGTGTCGGAGGAGATCAGCTTTGATACTTTGCGAGTAGGTAGAAGGGAGGATTGAGTGAGCAAATTTTTTTTTTAAATGTTTAGAAAGCGATACAGGTTCGTTACCTGCAGAAAACATTCCTGACATTGAAGAGATCCGCGTTGTTTTAGACAGCTGCTCTCAAAACCATAAAAAGGTTTCGGAACAACATCTTTTCCTGTCGCCTTCTTCAGGGTGTAACCCTAAGAAGGGCTGTTTTGATGTCCATTGATATTAATTCCAGTAGGTCTTTCTTCTTTTTTTTATTTTTGAACAGCACAAGTGGCTGGAGCTGCGAGACCCGTTGACTGTCAAACATTAAGCCTAATTTCGATAGGTAACACAACACAAATAACTCCTCGCTCTCGTAGCCACCTGGGAACACCATACATCACATCACCTTGCACAACTATGGTGACAAACGAACGCCATTAAATGCTGAAGTTGTTTTTGGTCTTCCTGACAAGAGAGCACCCACTTAGTTGCCCATGCGCGTTTGGAAAAATATCGAAATTTACTGAATTTGCCTGAAATTAATGATATGGGTAAGTTGTCACAAATAAGTATTTTACAGAATCTTACCGGTGCTGCTACCATTGTACTGAGAATTGATTTTGGAGGTCTTCCATTACAAAACTGAGAAAATTCTCTGGTGATGTTTCATAAGACGCTTTAATGTCGCAAGAAATAAGATTTCAAGATGACGTCAGCTGATACGAAAGACCAAACTATGGCACCAGGAAGAAGACCGCTTGTTTCCAATATGCAGGTCCTCGAATGGAAAGAAGACATAGCGGGGCAAGGAATTCAGGCCCATCTCACATTCCGAGTTAACTTGTGCAAGAAGGGACTTTTTCAGAAGTGGCTGTATCAGCATCGAGAAAAAACAACAAAAATGCGATTGCAATATATACATTGCAGTTTCAGTTACCATCAAGAAGTGAAAGCAAGAATTATCAGATGTCCGATATCCAAGTGTTTCACTTATTTGACTGGCTCACAAAGAGACTGGAAGCATTCGTGGTTTATGCAAGAACTCTCAGTAATGACAAATGGCCAGAAACGTGTCTTTAAATGAATTAGTACTATCAAAATTAGCTACAGTTGCTATTAATTTACTCCACTTATTAACAATTATATTACAAAAGAATTATTTCTGATATCCATCCGAACTAGAAACAGAGTTTGTTTGTTTTTTAATTACAGCATCTCTAATATTAGTAGTTATGCTTAAATATCCAAAACTCTCAGTTATTTTGGAAAGCTCTATTACATCTTTTTAAAGACTAAAATTCAAATTCAAAATTCGGTGCAATTTAAATACATAAACACTTTAGTAAATCTGTGCCGAACTCTAATAAATCGACCCTCGAGGATAACTTTTTAAATATATGTGAAGTCCTCCAAACGATTCCACTCTAAGCGCGCTGTTAACCTAAGTAAAATACGGGTTACCTTGGTTTTAATTTAAATAGTCTAAAATGACCAATAATGGGCACTGCTAATCCTCTGCTGGTTCACTAGATGTGAGCTTTGAATTCTCAACCAAAAAGATTCAGGTTTCCAAACAGGCTTCCCCCGCGCATAATCTAAGGGTCTCAGATCACCGACTGGACGTCGGGTCCACATTCGTTACGAAATCGGAGTTAGCTCAAATTAACCCTGCAAAACCAAACAGATCTTATCCAGTTAGGCATGAAATCCCGGCAGTTACAGTGCCGGACAAAAGAGTTGGGACAGTGAGCAAAACCATGAATATTTTTCAATATTCCAAATTACAACTGAACAAATGCATGGAAATGATCAATTGACTGGTAGTGGGTGGCATATCCGTGATTTTCGTTCACTTCTCGACAACGACGGGGCGTGGATTCAACCAAACGAAGGCAGTCGGAATTGGCCATTTCCTACCAGCTTTTCTCGACGGCCTGCCAGAACTGGTCTCGGTTGAGATTCTTGTGTTTGGCCACCTTGGCCTTCAGCTGCTTCCAGGCATTTTCGATTGGGTTGAGATCCGGACTTCGGGGCGGCCAGCGCATGATGTCCATTCCTAGTTGGGTGGCGGTGAGGGAAGTGACGACTCTGGCGGTGTGGATCGGGGCATTGTCGTGCTGGAAGATGGCAATGACTGACATGTTCTCGTCGATGTAGTCGACGACGACATCCGTCAGTAGGTTTGGGCGGTCGCTCTGCCCCTGATCAACTTGAGAGGGCCTGGTCCCGCCGCGCTCACACACCCCCAAGCCATCAACGATCCTGTACCGTCAGTCGGGTGCACTTTATATTGTATTTTTCGCCATGGTAACGTCGAACATATACTCGGCCAGCACCGTGAATGCACATGATCATCGTTTCGTCGGAAAAGAGAACTCTAGCCCATTGAACTTTGGTCCAGTTTTTGTGCACTTTAGCCCACGCTATGCGGATTCGCCTGTTCTTGTTGCTGATCAATCGCTTTTACTGGGCGATTCGTCCAAAGAGATTCCCCTCGCATAGACGACGTTGAATAGTGCGACTGGAGAAATTCACCCCACTTGGGGAGGCTCGAATGGCCGTCGATGTCAGGAAACGATTGGCCCTGGATTTGCGACAAATGAGTCGATCCATTTGTTGTCACATTTTCGACGTCTTCCGATTCGCATTTTTGGTTTCGTGTTTCCGGTCTCCTTGTACTGCTTCAGAATGCGGTTTACAGTGCTCTTCGGGCAATTGACACGATGGGCTATCTCCCGACGAGACAGATTTTCTTGGTGGTGCTCGACTATCAAGTCTCTGTTTTCAGACGACGTTGTCTTGCCATGCAAGGTGCAAAAATTATCTTAAATGGTCTTAGATGATGTGATTCTATTCATTTGATCCTTTAAAAATGAATATATTGAGGGGAATAAATGTATGTACAGATTTTGTTCATTGTCCCAACTCTTTTGTCGCGGTACTAATTTGACTATGCTAATTCAAATATTTTTTTCTAGACAATAAATACACATAAGACATTCGTTGTTTTTACACATTGTAAAGGCATGTTTATACAACTTATGGACAACAGGATGGCTATCTGTATGCAAATTTAAAAACAGGAGAGCTCAAATAACAATTTCACAGCAAGTGTCCCAACTCTTTTGTCCGGCACTGTATTTGTTATCAGTTTCTTCTCGATTTGGTCTTATTATCGATTATGAATTGGTAAAAAATAAAGATGAAAAAGGGCCACGCTGTCCAGGGTTGTACGGCTGCTAAAGGTCGAGTCAGAGAAAGATGATATACATTTTTAAATTTGCTTCCAGGAAGACGCCAAAAGTAGTAAGGCCACCATTTTACTAACTGAGCTGCTCACTTTATCTCAATGAGGAGGGACAGTTGTACGATAAACGACGAAGACTAGCAAATAAATGGTGCAGTTGTAGACTACCAATGTTAATTGCGTGAAGGTGCGTGGGAGAAGGGGGCCCCCTCACGCAAAACAGCGTAATCTGGTGGGGCCGGTTGAGCGACGAGACGGGCGAGTGGCCAAGTTTTCGGAGACGGCTTAAACAGGAACTGAGAGTAGACGGGAAAACTTCCATTTCTTTGCCAGTCATAAAAAAGAAGATAAATATCGGCTTGTACCGTTAAACAGAAGTGACGACAATTATGTCGAGCGGACAAGGGTTAATAGAGGTGAATCCCGTATTTTATTACGAAACACCGCAGAGCCAACTAAAATGGTTTTGTCGGTTCGTGTTACTTTATTTGGTTTTTGTCAGCCATTCGGGGCGCAAGGGTTTCTAGCGAAAGTGGAATCCTTCGCCAACCCAGGCGACTAGAGACGAAAGCTGAGATTTGTCTGTTTTCAATAAGACGACTTTCTCTTTTACTTAAACAGATTTTATATCTGTTGTAAGGTTAGCTACATTGCTGCAGGGCATCCCTAACTCACACTCAGCTCCCGTTCTGACACACCTCAGTAAAACCATTCTTTTCCCTGTTTTACTTCCTGAAAATCTCGGATAATACACACATTCAATGGGTTGGTTCAGTTTGGTCGGACCGATAATCATAGTGTGATCTACCTGATGACAACTGACCCGATAAAGTAGGGAACTGGCTCTACGGTTTTATTATTCGTTCCTCCCACGAAGACCCTAGATCCTCGCAGAACGGACCAGGCGGGCTGACGCTGTCACTTTCTCGAATGCACACATCCGACAAACATAAATGCTTCGTTAATATCAGGTCGTTACAAAAGTTTTATCGGTTTTATATTATGTTAATTTGGGGTTCATTTTTCTCCTGCTTGTGAAGGTGAATGTAGATAAGTTATATATCGTTTTGTGGCACGCGCTTTGGCATACATTATGCGAAATCTACCTCTTTAAAAATCATAAAACGGATATTTGTTTCAGGGTTCTGAGTGAAGCACGGATAGAAAAGTTTTTCATGCCATTTTGCTTCACGAGTTCAAACTGGGACACAAAGTGAGCGAGGCAACTCTGACATTAAGCAAACATGCGGCGAGGACACAGAAAATGAGCGCACAGTACAACGATGGTTTGCAAAGTTTCGATCAGATGTGAGCCTCGAAGATAAGGAACGTAGCGGACGTCCTTCCAGCTGTGATGACAACCATTTGAAAGCCTCAGTTGAAGCCAATCCAAGAAAAGCAGTGTAAGAAATTGCTAGAGAGCTTGACGTAAGCACTGCAACTGTTTCCCGGCATCTTGACGCACTCGGCCAGGTGAAAAGGCTTGACAAGTGGGTTCCTCACAAGTTGGATGAACAACAACAAAATCGTCGATTGGAGATCTGCTCTTCGCTTGTGATAAGAAAGAAATACGACCCATATGTTGACCGAATCATTACGTGTAATGAAAAATGGGTACCTTTACGACAATCGCAAACGATCGGCACAGTGGCTCGACAGAGACAAGACGCCTAACCACATTCCAAAACCCAGCCTCCATCTAAAGGTTTTGGTCACTATTTGGTGAACTGCAACTAGTGTCATCCACTATAACTTCTTGCAACCTGGCAAAACCATCACAGCTGAAGGGTACTGTTGTAAATTAAATGTTGTTCATCAGAAACTCTCCCAACGACAGCCAGAATTGGTTAATCGAAGAGGTCCAATCCTGCTCCACGACAAGGCTCGTCCTCCGGTTGCAAAAGGTGACTGTTCAGAAACTGAACACGTTGTTATACTAAGTTCTCCCTCACCCAGCCTCCCATTCACCAGACCTTTTTCCCACAGACTACCACCTTTTCAAACACCTCGACAGTTTCCCCCGTGTGAAATCCTTCTCCAGCCAAGCAGCAATTGAAACTGCCTTCCAACAGTTTAAGGACTCCAGAACTCCTGATCAGTTTTTTGTAACTCGTTGTCAGAAGTGTATTGATTATATTGGAACTTAGCTTGATTAATAAACATTACGTTCAGCAACAGCATGAAATCTCAATGTTGCGGTAAGGAAGCCCTCAAAACGTTCTTAGCAACCTAATAGCACAATTATAGAAAAGACCAGCGAACACCGAAGCCTGGGCCTAAGCACTCTCCATAATTGGTTTCAAGACTAAAAGCATTAATCACCATAAATTAACAAATGGACATAGAAAATAATTAATTAAACAGCCTCACGCACCTGAAACCGCTGTCTGGTTTGCACAACGTTTTAAAGCTGAAAGTAGGGGGGAAACACCTGAAATCCGAGCATTCATGAACGATAAACGGCACCACTCACAACCACTATGTTTGTGGTTTTCTTAACACGAGAGACATAGAGAAACCAATACGTATACAAAGGTATCGACAATCTAGGAGAGATTGTTGTTAAGTTTCCGAACAAATACTCTTTTAAAAAGCTTTATAAATGACTAGTTTTTAAATTGAAATTGCTTTCAAAAGACTGCGCAAATATTTATATAGTACAAATTGTTTTAGTTATTAATAAATTAGATTGATTATTAACAGTGTTCCTTTAAGTGAAAATTTTCAAATTTGCTATAGTTTGACGACATTAATAATAGAGTAACCAAGGGAAATAATTTTACAGCGAGCTGCATATTCAAATCTATTTTGTTGATAAATAAATTCCTTAAAAAATAAACTGTGAACGAATCAATAAAATTTTAGCCACGCAGAAGGAAAATAAATAAATAATTTACCATGAAGTGTATTTTAGCGCAGTACAGGTGACCCTCGATATATGCAAGCTCCGCATGTGCGAATTCGAAGTTTTGCGACTAATCTTTTAATACCATTACTTCGGTATCTGCGAGAAAAATTCGGATTTATGCGAGCGACAAGATTCGTTCTGCAGAAATTCACGATACTCTTCTGTCAGCCAAGATTAATATAAAATCCGGACCCCTACTGAAAAAAGTTGAGAAGATGTGATCTCTGTACATAGAGCACGAGACCACAAAAAAAAAAAATAATCGAAGCTTAGTAACACTGTGTTGCGTACGAAAGCACCGAGGTTCCCCGACTGCGTGGTAATGGGGGAAGGTATTGTTGATCCAGAGCATTTCCTTGTTAGTAAAGTTGGTTCGCCAAGCTTATTCGCAGACAGAATCTGCACAACCTTCATGTGAGGGAGTCTGCAAGTGCTGACCATGTTGCCGCTGCTAAGTTCCCAGAGGAGCTGGAAGTCATCATTGAGGAGATGGGATATAGCCCTAAGCAAAATGGCAAAACGAACTTACATCAGTGAAGAGGAGAACGTTTCCCCAGGTTTCAAAGCATCAAAGGAAGGCTTACGCTGCTGCTGTGTGTGGCAACGCAGAAGGAGACAAAGATGAAAGCTCTCCTGGTGTGCCATTCACACAACCCACCTGCTTTGAAAGAATTGAGTAAGAACATGTTACCTGTGCATTGGACCGCTAATAAAAAGGGTTGGGTAACCGGACAAGTTTTTGAAGATTGGTTCACCAATAAATCTGCTATGGAAGTTGAACGCTAATGTAAGAAGGCTAACTTGGATTTTTAATTGCTACTCATCCTTGACCACGTCCCCGGGCATCCAAAATATCTTGAAAACATCAATCCTAACATCCAAGTGTTGTTCCTGCCACCCAACACTACCTCACTCGTACAGCCTTTAAACCAGGGCAGCATTGATAGCCAAGAATTCGTGAGTGATGGAAGTCTTTCAACATCAAGGATGCTATTGAAAACATGGAGGGTTCCTGGGATGAAGTAAAGACATCGTCAATGAATGGCTGCTGGAAAACCTTTGTTGCACAACTTCAGAGGATTTCCAAAATTCCCTGACACTGTTGAAAACATCGTAGCTCTTGGACGCAAGGTGGGAGGTGAAGGATTCAGTGACACGGAAGAGAATGGCGTTATTAGTCACACGATGAGGAACTTGGTGTGAAAGGCCTCCTACAGATGACTGCGCAGGACAACGAAGAGGATCAAGAACATACCTACTCTGTCATTCATATCAAGAATTTAACAATGAAGAAGTTGGAAGAAATTTTTTCTGATGCTGAGACATTGGTGTAAAAACCAAATTTTGCAGGCCTAGTTTTGAAAGGAGCTTAAAGTTTGAACGTGGGCTGCAAGTGTTCCGGCTCTCTACAAGTAACTTTATGCACAAAAGCAACAGTTAGCCAACAGACAAACATGATGCAGTTCCTCAGACGAATGTCGGCCACCTAAAGTCCCGTTCCACCAGCTGAAACATCTGAACCTTCAAAATCAACCACAGACCCTCTGGAATCTCGTCCTGGAACATCAATATCCACCCCAGTGTCTGATGATGCAGCATCTAGACCAACAACCCCGATGTCTCCAGTGTATGGGTTAGAATAGTTTATTAGGATCGAGGAATGTAATCCTATTTTTTTTGCATTTGATTAAGTATTCCGGATATGCGAATTTCATTTATGCGAGGTTTTCAGGAACGCAACTCTCGCATATACCGAGGGTCACCTGTATTTACTGTGGGGTGCTTGCGAAATGTGATTCAGAATAAATCGTTGATGAATAATTTTAAAACGGCGCTTTGACTTTTGTTTGTCCTTGGAATGACACACGGTTTGCATCTGGAACCCTGACTTAAAAAAAAAAAAAATTAATATGGGTCTTTTAAACTGAAAAGAAGAGAACATAAACACAAAAGCTGAGATCGTGTCACATACCGTAAAGAATGAAATTATAAAAGTGTGAAGGCAGAACAAAACCCAAAAAAGTCGTTGTTTGTTTTGTTTTGAAGAAACAACAGATGCTAATTTTTGGCTGTATTGACATGTATAGTAGTGATGGAGAAATACCTAATAGATTAGGTTTCTAAAGCTTTCTAAAAGAACACTAGTTTCCTATTATTATTATTATTATTATTATTATTATTATTATTATTATTATTATTATTATTATTATTATTATATTATTATTATTATTATTATATTATTATATTATTATTATTATTATTATTATTATTATTATTATTATTATTATTAGTATTATTATTATTATTATTATTATTATTATTATTATTATTATTATTATTATTATTATTATTATTATTATTATTATTATTATTATTAGTATTATTATTATTATTATTATTATTATTATTATTATTATTATTATTATTATTATTATTATTATTATTATTATTATTATTATTATTATTATTATTATTATTATTATTATTATTATTATTTTATTATTATTATTATATTTATTATTATTTTATTATTATTATTATTATTATTATTATTATTTAGGTTTGAAGACGTTCACAAAGTACAGAAGGAGAAAAGCTAGCGTTCCCAACTGTCCGCAAGAGAATCCATTAGGGTTGCATAACCTCAATGATAACTCTTCAATTGATGGAAGTCTAAAGACTTTTCCGCACGCACTCTTACAAATTCTTCTTAATATATGAAATAAGAATTTCTAAAAAAATGTAGACTACATCTTACCAGCCAGAAATGATTACCCGGAAAACTATTAAACATTAATTTTATTTACCTCTTCTGCTGTAAAGTAAAACCAATCAGGTCCCAATAAACTTGAAATCAATATTTCTGTGATGTTTTAGTAATTTTAGACTATGCATTTCCTTATAAACCCCCTTATCTCCTGAATTAGCACCGATACCTCATTAACCACTTCCTCGGGTCCATTCAAGCCTGAACAATATTCCATAATAGATCGACATGTTTTTTTCAGAATTGATTAAACTCTGACATTGATCATATTCTCTGCAAATGTGTACCGGTTATCTGAATTACTATTTTAAATGGATCAAACTGATCATTACATGTAACTAAACTTTTAAAGAGTCTCGGTCCAATAGCATCTGTTGTGGGTAACAGCATCCCTTATAAAGAGAGCTACATCAAATGAGATATCTTCCTCCAACTCTTTTCATACTTTTGAAGCTAATTTCCGTCATCCTTCTCCACGATAACTTAGGCGTTTTTTTCCAAATAAAAAATAAACGAAAATAATATGACATTTTATTTTCCGTAAGCATGCGCTTTGTTCATGATTTGAATCGGGGTTGGTGTCATCTATTTGAAAAGCTACATCACAAAATAACTTTTAACTGATTTAGTACAACAATTAAAACTACAGAATAGACAAAGTCGAAAACTTAGCTTCCTTGAGATTTCCTTAGCGATATTGGCAACTTATTGCAAAAACTGTTTATAGTTATAAAATAGAATAAGTCGATTTATTAACAGATTTCAGTGTGCTACTAATATAGCGGTTGGTCATTGGTCAGTTTTACCAGTAATTATTTTAATATTTCTATAAAATATCTATTGTTTGTTGTCGGCTATGAGGGAACAAACAAACAAAAATTAAACTATTCCAACCAATGATTGATTATTTAAATTGAATGGGCAGGCATAATCAGTTGCAGTCACTATTCCAAACATTCAGAATGTTCTATGAAAGTTAATATTTCTCTGTTGAATTCTTTGCAAAAATAGCACAGTCAAGCAGAGAGTCACAGTTGAGCGAGAAGCCACAGTCAAGCAGAGAGTCACAGTTGAGCGAGAAGCCACAGTCAAGCAGAGTCACAGTTGAGCGAGAAGCCACAGTCAAGCAGAGAGTCACAGTTGAGCGAGAAGCCACAGTCAAGCAGAGAGTCACAGTTGAGCGAGAAGCCACAGTCACGCAGAGAGTCACAGTTGAACGAAAAGCCACAGTCAAGCAGAGAGTCACAGTTGAGCGAGAAGCCACAGTCAAGCAGAGAGTCACAGTTGAGCGAGAAGCCACAGTCAAGCAGAGAGTCACAGTTGAACGAGAAGCCACAGTCACGCAGAGAGTCACAGTTGAACGAAAAGCCACAGTCAAGCAGAGAGTCACAGTTGAGCGAGAAGCCACAGTCAAGCAGAGAGTCACAGTTGAACGAGAAGCCACAGTCACGCAGAGAGTCACAGTTGAACGAAAAGCCACAGTCAAGCAGAGAGTCACAGTTGAGCGAGAAGCCACAGTCAAGCAGAGAGTCACAGTTGAACGAGAAGCCACAGTCACGCAGAGAGTCACAGTTGAACGAAAAGCCACAGTCAAGCAGAGAGTCACAGTTGAGCGAGAAGCCACAGTCAAGCAGAGAGTCACAGTTGAGCGAGAAGCCACAGTCAAACAGAGTCACAGTTGAGCGAGAAGCCACAGTCAAGCAGAGAGTCACAGTTGAGCGAGAAGCCACAGTCAAGCAGAAAGTCACAGTTGAACGAGAAGCCACAGTCAAGCAGAAAGTCACAGATGAGCGAGAAGCTACAGTCAAGCACAGAGTCACAGTTGAGCGAGAAGCCACAGTCAAGCAGAGAGTCACAGTTGAACGAGAAGCCACAGTCAAGCAGAGAGTCACAGTTGAGCGAGAAGCCACAGTCAAGCAGAGAGTCACAGTTGAGCGAGAAGCCACAGTCAAGCAGAGAGTCACAGTTGAGCGAGAAGCAACAGTTAAATAAATCAACCTGAAGTCTTACCACGTGTCAACTGGTAGGTTTTCTCCACTATGCCTGAGAACGTCCTCTGCTGAGTAATCGAGATGTACGGCTCCGTGTACTTGTCGAAGCTGTTCAGTGTCAGGTTGTGCTCCTTAGACACCTGTTGCAGCCTCTCCGCTATGTTTCGAAACGGATGGGTCGACCCTGCAATGAGCGAGAACTTCTTCCACTTATGCTTCAGCAGCAGCGAGATGATGAACTTCGTCACCTGAGTGTTCGGCGGGAATGTCCGCGTGAACGTGGGATACAGCGTTTTGTTGGACACCTCGTGGTCTGCACATTTCTGGAAAAGGACAACAACAACAACAACAATAATAATATATTTATTGTCAGTAGCCAGGCATTTACTAATTTTTGTTGATAAAGATAGATTTGTAGAAGGTAAGGTAAAAACGGATATTTCCACGTGTAATTCAGCTATGAAGAACTCACCCGATGTTTCTCTAAACTACAATAAGACGAATTCAGACGAACGAAAGGTTTGCTGCTCGGTTTGTAACAATAAGCCGGAGCTCTGTACAATCATAGAATCTGTTTGTTGCTGCACCCTACGATGTGGCGATTTTCAAGGGAATCCTGGGTCAGGCCAAGAAAAAGAAAATCACTTGCTATTCATCTTGGGTTTAAACAAATAAATTTAGCTGAACGTACGCGCCATTAAATCAGGCCAGCCAAATTTTATTCACCTGGTTACCATGGAAAAGACGACATTTATTAGAATATGAGCAAATCTGTTTCAACGGTTCCTCAATATCAACCGTAGATGCGAATGTATATTTTTGGTTTTATTTAATTTACAAACGACAGTTAAAGAAGAAACTCTGTGCAGAGATGGATGAATAATTTGGGGAGGTTCATTAAAAAAAAAAAAGACATTTTACCAAAACTGGCAAAATCTCAAATTCTGGCACAGTGGCCCCTTAATCTTGTGTAACACGTGATGACTTATCCACGTGCGCAGCGATATTTAATTTATCTAAAAAAAAAAAAAAATGATTAAATCCAACAAGAAAAATGTAGAATTAAAGATGAGAATAAAGGTTGCTGAATTCATCGTGACGTCTTTCATGTCCCTCCACCGTAACTAAGGTGTGTGATGGCGCGCTTTGTGCTTGTTTTTGTAATGGTAATTACAGAGAAGAGGGCCCGTACATCTTCCTCTTTATCGTGAGGTATTTTAGAGAAAACACTACGCTGACAAAACTGGAGCTGGAAGCCAAGGACTGCTTCTTGCTCAGCCAAGTTCACGACCCTTCTCTCGTGTAGTCCTACTGAATATAGTTTGTGCCTTGTTTCCGGCTCCTTAAGCTCGGCGCGGTAGGTGGTCGGTCCGGCAGTGCCCCGCCAGCTGACGGTCTTTACTCGTAAGTGCAATTTTCTTCTGACTTCTCAACCAGTAAAACAGCCGGCGCCATCTTGTCGGGCCCCCGAGCTTTATACCAAAGTCTGAGCACCGGCGCCTCGCTACCGTGATGATCCCGGTCAGCTGTGCGTTTATTAACACGAGCTTTTCTCAAGGAATACTACACGGGGGGTGGGTGGGTTGGAAGGTGCCCCCACCCCACAGCGAACGTAAGAATTATGCACTAGAAAGAGTTAACATCCGAGTATCTTTCCGTTACCCTTAACACCAACATATAATGATGTGAATTTAGGGAAAAAAGTCAGCGCTGATTGTAAACACGGCGAGTCAGGCTTCGAAAATGGTTCTCCAGACCCGGTTGGCCCTTTGCTTGTGGTGGTGCGCGTGAGTAGCTCCTTCCCGATAGGGAGCTTCGAGGATGGGGCATAGACCCCGAGTGCTCTCCCGGTCTTATGACCCCCGACTCGAGACCGAGACCCGCGCTAGTGACTCTGGCCCATCCCAGCCAGGGAGTCCACGATAAAAGCTCCCGGGAAGTCAGGCCCTTATCAGGCCTGGTCAGAGGCCAGAGGGCTTAGTCAAAGAAAACCATTCGGAAAGTTTGACAGGTCTGTTTTCATCATGTGTAATTTACGAGAAATGTATGCAATAATAACCGTGTGTTTCGAGTGTTTGCACGTCGTAGAGAGACATTCTGGAGCTTTCAATTCTAGGTGGAGCCGTCTCGGGGTCGCGCGATATCGGAAAATATCGGGACCAGTTTCGTGTAAGTAACGGGTTAATATCGAAACTGCTGCTGTTTTTCGGCTAGTGCCGAACCGCTCTTTCCGATGTCCCCCTAAATCCGTATCTCGCCCGCTATTTTTCCCGGTGCCCGAGCCGAAAAAAAATGCTGAAGAAAGAAAATCAACGTGGCTTATAAACGAGAAAATGTATCTGGAATATTTCAGACTCGAGATAAGTTTAAAGACAACCATCCAAGCTGAACAAAGCGAGGAAAGACATTAAGGAAGTGAACTTCTACTAATATTAGAAACCTGGTTTTTGTGCAGTATTCGTGTTGTTGAAGTTGCTTTATTTCCAAGTCGTTTAATGATTATTTAAAACAGAGATTGAAATATTTCAGGTATAAACACTTTAATCTGCATCTATTTTCAGTTATCTTATATATATATGTCAGTAGTCCTCTTTTTGGGCAACACTCAAGACGACATCGTGTGGGTTTTTAATGACGTCAGATCTGTGTGTACGAGGAATGTGTAATGGAGAGAAGCTAATTGTGGAAAGATTAGTCGATAATTCTGTAGATGTTGAGATTTTACCTGGGAGTAACAAAACTGGGCGATATTTTATTCCACGAATTGATCTGGCGCATAGCGGAAAAAAAAAATTTACCTTTTACATTTGGAAAGACATCGATTTCCGTTAGTTCCGGTTTTTTGTTATAACGGTGAACAGATCACGAGGACAGACTTTTTATCACGTGGGAGTATTTCTACCGGAAGCACTGACACGGATAAGATCAGAAAATAATCTGAAGATATTTACTGTTGAGAATAAGGAGGACCAAGAAGATAATTACTGAAAAATGAAAAAAAAGGTGTTCAGGAGAAATGTAATATACCACGACATATTAGGAATGGAAAGGGTGGAGACAATAGTAACCTCACTTCCCCTCATGCCCACTGGTTTTCTCTAATTAACACTACACTTTCTGCACCTTTATCATTTTGGGGCGGAGTTCTGCTAGGGGGTTGATTCTCTTCAGTCCCCTTCACTAGGAATTGCATTGTATTTTAAAACATTAACAACACAAGCTCCAGAAGACCATTTCGGCTCCGAGACATTTCCAAACGTTCGCGATCTCTTCTCCTTTGTCTCTTTCTTTGGAAAACGGTGAGGGCGCGTGACGGTGGTTTGAACGGGTCCACACACCGCCCGCCCCGACTTCTTTTCGCTCGGCAAGTTAACCCTAAACACAGTCCAGCCTTTTTTTCTCTGTTCCTGTTGGTGCTGTTTGGGCAGGAAATTGAGTCGGATATTAGCGCCATTCAAATTCCTACCAGAATTCTCAATGGCCGAGAACCGCTGCGATTCTATGGAAACCAAGAGAACGCCGGAAATTGCATTTAAAAAGAGCGGCTGCTAAATTCAGAACTTCGCCAGGGCAACAGTCGAGGCTCCGCTTTGCTCGCTTCATTCAAGGGAAAGCATCCTTCCAGCTGCAGTGACTCCAAAGTACAACGGCAGCGGGATGCTGTGGCTGGTAGCGCCATCTGCACGTCCACTAGATATTCCTTTTACTCCGGTTACATCGCGAATAGCGTTTTTTTTTTTATCTTACATCGTTTAAAGAAAGAAAGAAATCAACAAAAGAAGATTTCAAGGATATACCTGCATCGTCAGAAAAGACGTCCTACAATTCCAGTGTCCTTCTTTGACTCTGTTAAGCATAATTCTTAGTTAGAAAACAGTTTATTCAATCTAATTTTCTAAAGTAAACCGATTTCTGTTGTAACAAAAATTGTTTACAACGTTTCTTATAAAAAAAAATATTAAAAATAACGATTTTTGGTAGCAATTAAATAAGAAGACAATAGAGATTTATTCCGTTGTTGGTATTATATTGAAATGTTTAATATCCACTTATTTAAACTAAAATATTTAAATTATCTATTTCCATATTTACACTACACAATGGCTGGCATTCAACTTCTAGTTGATTTTCTCGTTAGATTTTTATTTTTTTTTGCTTTCATATGTTTCCAACATCTAGAATACTTAGGATCAGAAAACGAACAAGTACCTGCAATAAGAACATTTTTGTACTCTTGATTATAAATATTCACGAGAATGAAGTAAAAATAAGTAAATCGTTTTTTTTTTTATTTTTAATTAGAAATGAAAATATTTTCGTTAGTACTTGTCTTCTTATCGAATATTTTCATAATATAGTTTCATTTCTAATTAAAAAGAAAAAAAAAAACGATTTACTCTTTTTTTACTTCATTCTCGTGAATATTTATGATCAGGTTCTTTCACAAAATCCTAATCTTGAAATTCTAATATGCATTCAGCTCTTTTGAATTTGGTAAACATCTTACATATAATAATTTAAATACAATCATGTATAAAGTTTCTATACGTTTAATTATTTTCACAAAAATATAATTTTTTTCTAATTTGCATAAATGAAAATAACGTTTTAAAGCAGACTTTGTTATACATGCACTATACAAGTTGTCTTCCATTTGCTGCTTAATTATGCGCCATCTTTCGAAGATCAAGTGATGACAAACGTTTGTCATGTCACTCTTCCGGAACACGTTGTTATTGAGAGGTTAAACTGGGTTAACGGTTAAGTTTCTGCCCAAAACTCCACACACAACACACAACACACACAAAATTGAGAAGGTAAAACAGGGGGCATCCGAAAAAATCTGGCCATTGAATTGATACATGATAATTTGAAGTAACATCAAAACAAAATGTATGCGCATGCGCATCTTTGGCCATTCAATATGCAATCGAGCATGCTCGCCAGCACCAAGAGATGTCCGGATATCGATCTAACACCAGAACTGGTTGTTACAGGGTCAAGTTTTTAAAGCACCAGTAATTAATTCTTAATTAGACGTATAGTGAGGCTATAGTAGACGTCTCATGCTTTGACCTGCGATCCAAAGGTCAAAGTATGTGACGTCGACCGTATCAAGCATTATTGTACTATAAAAACTTAACCCTGTAACAACCAGCTTCAGTGGTCTCTACAACTCAGAAAGCTGCAAAAAGATATTCAAACCGCGTGTGAAGTAACTCTCTACTTTGGGTTTCATTGATGAACAAGCTGGTGATGGCAAATACAGGTGGTACGAATGGCGCTGTGGTCACGTCATCCAGGAAAATTGGATAGGCGTACGTTGCCAAGACGACAACAATGGGATAGAGCCTCTTGACGTGTAACTCGTACAAGGCTCTGACATAACTAAGTTGAGAATGAGCTTAAATAAGCTGACTGCCTCGATGTCTTGAAGCACCCAAGGCTTCATCAGCGACTCTGGGGTAACACCAGAGATTATCGTACAGCAGGTGCGCGACCAGATAAGTGCGAGTGACTGGTCAGTTGTGGGTGCATTAAAAAAACCGTCACTGTAATTTCCCTCTTTTAATACATTCATTAAAACTGACTCAACGTTACTGTTATTTTGTATGTATCACAATTTAATACCCCAATAATATTTTAAGAATTTCGTTTAAAATAATTTATGTAACTTGCCGTTTTCGTGAGCGGGAAAGACTGCAATATCTAAACACATTTCTTAAATACCGCCTGTGTACATCCCTCCGCCATTAGATGTCTCCTCCTTATTCTTGTTAATTTGTTAATTTTTATTATAAATAATTGAAATAACTTCCGAAACATTTGGCGCTTTTTCCTTTTTCCAAATTTTGATGGAAATAACTTTGTTCTATTATTCTGACATTGCGCCCGCAAATCTGGAAATTCGACTTTTTAAATAAAGTTCATCTAAACAGAAGCAAACCAGTAAAAGTAGCTGATTAAAAGTCTACGCAGGAAGGAAAGAGTTCGTACTTACATAGGACATAATGGGCAGATTCCATGCGGCTGCCAATTTTGCGGCGACTCGGCAAAATATTTCCGGACCAAAAAATGCCTTCACCCCGTTTTTCCACTGGTACGTCAACTTTTCCAGACCTTTCAGCTCGTCCGCCTCGGAGTCGTCCCAGACGAACTCCAGCCTGTGGTGCGGCAGCAGGTCGGTGTCGTTGTTGATCTGCTCCACCGCATAGGAGAAGGCTCCGGAGATCACACGGGCCTGCTTGAACTTGACCATTCTGGAAGAATTGTCGGCCACCAGGTATCCCAGCTTGACCACACTCCTTCCGCAGTCGGTAGCCGGGAAATGCGACCAAATCAGCAGATGAAGCAGCATCCAAGTTGCGCTCATGCTTCACGACTCATCTTTAGAAATCTGTTGATGGCGGGGGCGGGGTGGGAGGGGAGAAATATTCGAAGCCAGTGGACAGCTGCATGTTATATTGATCTACGGAGAACCGACGGTGTGGCGGAGGAATCCTAACCCTCCTAAAAAGAGAGACAAACCCCGTAAAATCAATACAAGGTTTTCAACAGCTATCTGGAAGCGACGAATCAGTTGAAAATAATTACCTTCATTCCGTACCCCGGACTTCATTCGAAGATGAAAGACATCTGAAAAATTAAGCAGCATTCTGTTATCTATCCATATGTATAACAAGATAATTCGATCATATGGTTTAATACTAGGACGACGTCTAGGCAGACGTTTTGCTTTTAACCAGGAAGTACTTTTTTTTATCCGAAGCTAATACTCTTCGTATATTTTAGTTCCTTAAGGCGGAAATAAAGTGCTACAAAGTACTTTCACTTTGCCAGTGCAATTACTGTAATGTTTTATTATTATTATTATTATTATTATTATTATTTATTATTATTATTATTATTATTTAGTATTTAGTATGAGCTAAAACGTGTTAAGTTAGTATAGAGTAAAACAAGCAGAATCAAAGGTCTATTAAACGGAACATTTAGAATAAAGACAACCCGAAAGTTCTTGCCCTTTTAATTCAAAACTTTCGTTGCGTTTATTTAGAGAGTATGAGGAGTTATCGTGTTACTCGGCGACCTCCTTACGTATCAGGGATGCTGACAAGTGATAAGTGTGCAAAGCCCTGTCGTAGAACATCTGGGGCTTAAAGCCTGGCTAAAGCGAACATATTAGTTCCGCATCTACGTGAGGATGGCGCGCTCAGACATCTGGTGTTTAAAAATAGCAAATAAGAAACAGGTTTAAAAGATTCCCTGTTGTCGTTGTTGTTTTATCTTAATTCGGGGCTCAGCCCACGCGGGTGTCATAATGTGGAAGTTTCTAAGGGCCATGAGTATTTTTTCCCTTTCTTCAGCGACTTGAGTGGGAGGGGTGTGGATCGGACTGGCGCAGTCAATTGATGGTCTGACTGCGACTATTAAGTTGAGGAGTTTTTAAAATAATAATAATAATAATAATAATAATAATAATAATAATAATACCTTCTATTATTTATGGAATATGCATAAAACGTTTTATAAATAATTATATTAAACGACCCCTTCCCCATTTTTGCCCCTCACCAATAACAAACATTGTCGGAAATTACTTCCTCTCAGCCTTAAGATCGAATGCCTTTCTTATTTTGTTGTTACTGTTCACCAAAAAATACTACAGTCAGTAAAACCTCTGTGTCACAATAAATCAGAGTTTTTCATGGTCTGTGTACTAATTTCCGCAATCAATAAACTATAATTTATTTGAATTATCAATTATAGATACTGAAAGAAAAAAACACAAAAGCAAAAACCAGGCTGTCTTCTCTTGTTACCGAAGCAACAAACGTTGCAGCTTGGTAACCAGCCCGGCATCCTCATCTTTGCTTGGATACGGACTTCTGATTTCTTACAGACGCCAGTGTCGAGAAAAGTGAAGTTAATAATGCTGGAAGCAACGTGAATAATATACGCAGAATGGCTGTTGGGGGGGTTCCCCTGTGAGTCGGTACAGAGCAAGTAACGATAACATTAGCTACCCTAAAGCTTTGAAGAAACGCCCTCTGTCGGGGAACTGCAGTACGAGAAAAGCAACAACACGTTACCATCCCGGAGTTGTTCAGCGTCGAGCCAGGCTCCTGCAGTCTATCTACTACACGTGTCTCGCCGTGACTTAGTGTCGCAGTTAAAACAACTACGGACGACACGTCTCAGGTTGTTTTACTTACGGCACGGAGCTGCAGCGGTGGGGCCTCCATCACCACCCATATGAAGCACTCCGCTCGCCTGCTCAGTCCGATCTACACTCGGATCCGTCTCCTGCTGTGGTGAACCTCGCCTCACGGTCTCCATGGCGAGCACCAGAATTACAACGTTCCACAGTCCCACGCTTACAGATCTAGCAAACTCAAGACGTTAAATAAAACTACAACACGAATCATTCCGTCTATGATTTATTGTGGTTTTTGTTTTTTTAATTCAACGAAACTGTATTATTCTTGCCTGGATAGATTCCCTGTAGATATAGGCGTGATCTGAGCCCTATCACGTGATCTGAGCCCTATCACGTGTCTGAGCCCTATCACGTGAAAAAGTAAAACCTCAGTCAAAAAATAAAAGGATAAGGCAAACCAAAAACCGAGTGCGAAGGGTTAATTGTTCGCTACACACGGGTGTACTTCTACGGGTCCAAGGTTAAATTTACTTTAAAATTCTTTCTTATTTTAATCACAAGGTATGAGCTGCAACGAGTTGCCTAATAAGTTTCTCAACGAAAGCAAATACAAACTACATTCTGCAGGTAAACGAGAAAAGGGTTTTGAATAATTAGCAATTAGCTACTGCTTTAAGCAGAACTAGTGGCTAGAAACTCGTTTACTGGCTCTTACGCTAAATAAATCTTGCAAACAGTCAATAATCGTGGCAGATGTATATTAATTACCTTCATAAATACTTTACAATGTTCAATCTGTTTACAGTCAAAGCGACAGGCAGGATCTCATATAACCCCAGTGTCCTTTAAATTTCCGGTTTTAATTTATGTTAAGCTCCTTAACTAATTAATCCACGTTCATAAAAATACGAGCAAATTTATCAAGATATTCTACAAAATTTATTCCTTTTTCATACTTACCTGTATATATTTGTTTTATTTTGTAAAACGTGTTTCATATTCGAATAATTAAACAGGTAAATTATGAATGAGCGGAGACGGTGGTTGGCTCCCATTGGCCTGTTTACCCGAACAAGTTTCAATATTCATGCGCGAACTTCCTTGTTTCAGGTACTTCCACGTCCCAGGACAGTAATCTCTGTCTACAATAGATGATGATGTGTTACATTTTAGGAAACTGCTCTAATTCTATCGTAAATGTCACCGAACATAACCATGGCTACCGCATTGTTAGAATAAAGCTATATACTTGAATGTTACGCGGTTATTCGTTCTGTAATTGTTTGTTTTATAAATATTTCAACTACGTGAGGTTAATCACTTAGTGATTTTACAGTGAACGGCACTGTATGGATGTTTCGGATCAATGAGCTCATCTTAGGAGTGGAGAAGCAAACTCGGGGGACACGACAAATTAAGTAATGTAAGTAATGGTGGGATAATGAATGCACGGGCTGATTGAAATCAGTTAATTAATTTAATCTTGTATGCTGAAAGTGACATCCAACAATACAAAAGGTATTCTCGCAATAATGCAACAAATAATTATCAGTATCGATTAGATACTAGTACATTATTACATGTTGATGAACAAAAACGATTTTTGGAGTTATTGTAACAAATTTATAAAAATACCAGTAGCAGCCCGACGTGAGAGCGACCTCCCGGGTCCTTGGGGCCCCTCCGGTGTCGGGTGGACTGGGCCGCTTGTCGGCTCGACGAACATCTCTCAGTCACGAGGACGACTCGACAGAGAACAGGCCACTTGTCTTTACGGGATGCAATGCCATTGAAAGAGCCTTGGTCGGAAGTCCAACTCTCTCTCTCTCAACAACAGCAAGGACAAATATAATTTTGTACATGAGCAATCGGAATGTTCAGCTGTAAGTCATAGGAACGCACTTGTTATAAGATCGATGGTCGGTTTGTGAATTCCCTATCTAATGAAGAATAATGGTCTTAAAAAGGGGTAAAAAATGTTTTATTCAAACAAAGTACCGGGTATAAATATACACAGATCTAAAGAAAGCTTAGAGCTGCATAGCTTTGTTTATCGACTTTCTGAGACTGACTCCATTGACCTTTACAGGATGTTACCAGGAAAACAGAGGTTAATGCCTCCACGTTTTCACTTGCAACCTTAGACAGTTGACAGAAATTACGCTGCACTGAATCAAACACCAAAGGTCAATTAAATATTTAGGAAGTGAATCTGAAACATTTAAAAATCCAATATGTTGTGGATCCCTACGATGTTTTTTGCCCATTAAGCTGGATGCCGGAGCTTTGAGTGGCTTTAACTACTCGTTTTTGGGGAGCGAAAAACTTCTATATAAGTTTAAAATGTCATGTTCCTGTGGGCTAGCAAATGATCGTACAACTTACATAACCCTAACAACAAAGACGGAGGACAGTACTCACCGGTGGTGGCTGATGTGCCCAAACATCATAATCGAACGCTTTCATTCACTCAGTTCCTACTCAGTTAACAAAAGGTAGAGCAGGTGACAGGTGTATCGGTTTATCTGAAATCATCAACTGTTTCTTAACCGAATGAAACTTCAAGCAGGTATACTTTTCGGAGATATGGGTTGGCCAGAAAATATCGATTCTATTGCCTAGGAGAAAGACAGATCGATTATCCTGATATCTGAAAAGATCGCGAAATGTAGAGGCTTCGGTTCACCTGGGCGCTTTTAACATATCAATGGATCCAAAGATATTCTGCTGTGAGTGTATAAAGCTACACACGTATCGAGCACTGCTGCATCACCACTCTCCATCAGCTCCACCGTCTGGTTTTGTCTTCATGCCCATAGCCGTTATCACAAAGATGGCAGACACATCTATGAGAAATCTGAGTCTGAAGAACGACTGCGGGGGTATTTTTGCTGGACAAAGTACATAGCGCGTTGGATGAACGGCCAACACGAACTCAGTTGCACAATTAAATGTTGAGAAAACCGATTAATGTAAAATTCTTTCTCGTTTCTTTTCTTTTTAACGTTTTTTCCTATTCATCAATGCAGCAAGTTCGCCTATTCGTAGCGTCCCAGTGGACAGAAATAATGACGTCATTCTTGAACCACGTGACTATAAATTGAAAGCTGATTTAAAAAATATAAATTTTAAATAAGGTTTAAATAGCGTGATAAATACATTTTTGCATAATGTTTTTCAAATCCTGCATAACGCTCAAATATCGGTGATTTTCATTGTTTACCCAGTGATTTCGTTAGTGGATGATGATGTAAGAGTCACGTGACGTATAAATTATGTAACGGGACTGCAAGAAATTTCATGTCAATGACCTATAAACGAGGTACTAACTTATAAAGACATCATTTACAGCTACTGAGATGCATAGTGAATATGAGATTTATGCATGAAAACCACAGACAGGCATTGTATCGGTGTCTACTCCGAACCGCTCACAACGGTTCCTGCCCGGGACGCTTCTACAGAATATCCTTTCACCGTTTCATTTAAACTTATCTCTAAAGCTTTCCGTCCAGCCAGCACGACCCTCGGCCTTGAGTTGGGAGATCGTAAGATAGCCGAAGGGAATTATACCCGAGGGCTGCGGATTCGGTAACCCATTCCTCTCCGAAAGACGCATACACTTAAACGGGTTTTGCCCGCACTAGCACCACAACCGCATAATAATAAAAAAAATCGAACAGAAACCATGCCAGAAGGGATTGCCAAACCAAGAAATTTCCAGAGGAAATCTAACCTTGACCCTGGACCCCTACACACCGCCACACAAAAAAAATTAAAAATGCAAATTTCTGTATCTATTTATGGTATATCGTTCTTGAGGAAACTGTTGACTACAAACATTTTGTAATCTTTTATTTATTTTTTTCCAAATCTACAATTACTTTATTAAACATTATATGAAAATATCGATTCCTGTGCTGATTCATACAGAAGTTTCGGATTGCTTAAATAATAGATAGATCTCCTACTTCATTGTTCTAGGCTTTCTTGCAGTAAATAAACACCCCCTCCCATGTGAATTATGGCACTAATGTCTACGTTGTACCATCTGGCAGGAAATTGAATTGCTGCCACCTGGTGTCATCTGTTGACAGTACCTCTTAAAAGACGTCATTTGGCGCGTGCAGTGCAGTCTGTAACCAATAAGGTCACTAATAATTTATTTAATAGGAGAGTTAATAATCACCATAGCAAAGTGCTGCGTTTTTGAAATTGGAGTCGTCCATCTATGCGAGTATTTGTTTTTTTCCAGATAAATTATCATAAAAATGGCCATTAATCTCGAGAAATTATGGAATAATAGCACAATTTCGTTGGGCTCGTCCAAGGCAGTACAACATCCATAAAACGTGTATCGAGAGAACTTTTTTTGCTTTCAATGAGGATGCTTCTTTTTCTAATATCCCCTAGGTTCGAAATAGCCTCCTATGTTATTTCTAATTTTAAGGGAATGGGAAAAAATTAACTAAGAGCCCATGTTTACTTGGTATTTTTAATGTAACGTATGGGTGTTGCTTCCTTTTTTGCTTATTAATGGCGTTCATCGATGATGAATTTTCGTCCACAGATGAATGTACCTTTATAATATGACGCTTAACTTTTTCTTATCTTTTATTTTAGTATTTTTTCCTTTTACCAAATTAACCAAATGTTAAGCCTTCTTAGTTTGTGGTCGTGGCGGCTGCTGCAGCAGTACCATTCAGTGTTCCAGTTTTCTTTCACTAGTAATAGGAAGAGTCCTGATGGGTGTCGGTTAAAGTCGGAGTACATCGGGCATGTTCGGTTGTATCCTGTGGCAAGCAGGCCCCTTTCCCCTCCTGCTGGCTTAGCGTTCTCGATCCCCTTTTGCAGTTTTCGCTTGTTAGGGGATGCAGCAGCACAGAGTTGGGATAAAAGTAAATTAATATACTATAAAGTCTTAATGTTCTGTGATTATGGTAACCGACTGCGTATCTGAATATCGTGGCTTAACAGGACTAAGAAATGCAAATGTGCTCTTTCTTTTGTTAATCGGCTTATTATCATTCCAGTTTTGGCCAATAATTCAGAATCTTTAAAAATCTAAGTAATCATTTAGTCAAACATATGGCTGGTTTCTATCAGGATTAATCGCCAGTTAAAAAAAAAACAAACAACAAATACTGATAACAGATTTGTGTATCGTGAAATAATTCTCTCAGAATTAGAATTAATGGATTTCTCCACGCAGCACCGATAAAGCCGCATTAAAGATTACTAACACAGGACATAAATGTGTTTTACCGTGAAATTGGTGTCTTCTAGTACCAGCCCACCGCCAGATGTCGCTGAGGAAACTTAGGCGTTTAGTGAGATCGATTTTTCTCGTCCTCCCCGAATGCTCTGAAACATCGATCACTTCAGCAGACGGAAAAAATACGCGGAAATCAATTTACTGTGGAACTTATCAGTTGGCTACGTGAAACCTCGCACCGTGTGTCATGCACTACTTTGGTTTCCAATCCACTTCCATATTTACTTTCTGACCCATTTGTTTATTTCTAATGAACTGATAGCTTTAACACACTGGGGTACACTTCTGTAAATACGAGGGAAAGTCAAAAATTATGCGCTGGCACCCATCTCGTACAGACTTTATGGAAGCCGAGCCCGTCGTGGATGATTTGATAGACAGAACCATGACTAATCTGCAGAGAACATGCTACCTCATCGATGATAACTTGCTGGTTTGCCATTACCATCTCTCGAGCTTGCTGAATCTTCTCGTCAGTGGTGGAGGCTGACGGGCGTCACGCTTGTCCGGCCACTTTTAAACTTCTCGATCCACTCATACACACTTCTACATGGTAGAACACTGTCGCCGTATTGTGTTAAAAGCCTCCGATGAATTTCGGCCCCTGACACACCTTCCGACCAGAGAAATCGGATCACTGCTCTTTGTTCCTCCTCGGTGCACACTGTTAGCGGAGCGGCCATGTTTACACTGCAACAGCGGCAAGAAGACTGGCGCGATCAAGCTCAAACCTCGATCACGTGACCACAATAGTACCAACCATAAGCACGCGTGAGCAGAAGGCGGCGTAACAAACCTAAAGGTATGTTATGGCGAAAGTGCGGATAATTTTTGACTTACCCTCGTAGAAGGGGGACCTCTTATTTAGCAGTGTCCTTTTGTGTAACAGACTTAAGCATTTGGAATGCTTTGGAAGAGTAAAGCTGATAAATCCGTTCTAGTTAACATTTTTGACGGAGGACCTGATAGACATTTTTTGATAAGTAGTTTATCATCCCGAGGAGAGTGGCACGTGTGTGTGTTGTGTGTGTGTGTGTGTGTGTATGGTGTGTGTGTGTGTGTGTGTGTGTGTGTGTGTGTGTGTGGTGTGTGTGTGTGTACTTATAGTTACTAGTATTGGTGGTCATAATTTAAAATTATGATTAGATATTAGAAAATATTTTTCTTATTAATAGATTTGTTAACGAGTGGCACGAATCACCAGCAAGTAATGGTGTTAGTATTAGTAAGGTTAAACGTCGTATTGATAGCGATTTTCCCCTGGAGAACCTTGCATAAGTTATGGCGGTTTCCCGCCTCCTTGTAACAACTAAGTAAACTGAACTGGTGAGGAATCTGGGTCCACCGAACCTCCGTTACACCTTCCAAGATTTTGTTTCTAAAATGTAGACAGTTTAGCGAATAGAATTCATTTTTAAAACAAACAAAAAAGAAGTAGGACTTCAATCTCCTGATAATTCTTTATTTATTATAGTAGTTTTGTTCGTAAAAATTGACATTTTCCTATTCGTATAGCAAAGTACCTTAAAATGTGTTCTTAATTCTCTAATAATAAACTCCACTCGCAGATTTAAAAAAAAAAAACAATAATGCATGAGGCTCTTGCTTCCTTGATTCAGCTAAATAACCGATGCTCACAATAGCGATAGTTTTACCACAGGTGTCTGCAGGAATTTTTCCACAGGGGAGGGGTTAAAAATGGCCGAAAGATAAATTACAGGAAGGGATTAACAAAATGATATTGTGGGGAATGGGCCTGGTGATGAAAGTAGACTAACGTCAAAAAAATAAAACGATAGTTTTTTTTTCCTATCAAAGGTATTCGATTTTGATCAATAGTTTTTTTTACTTAGAAATACTGCTTGCAATCCATCTAGAACTTTTTAAAAATCTATTTTTTCTATGTTAATACGCTTCCTTTGCTGCCACACCGGAGCTCACAATAACGAAACAAAAAATATATATATTTTATTCAATACAAATCATAAACGTTTGTAGTCATGTCCAAATTTATCCATTACTTTTTGAATAAGTTCCTGCTGTTAGCTGTGATTTTTGCTCTATGAACACTTATCATACAAAGTCCAGACAAAATGATCTGCCATTGTTGTTGACCTCAGCCATGTCTTCACCCTTTTCATTGTGCTAAATGATCTTTCTGCTGTGCAGGTTGTTACTGATAATGTTAGAGGAACATGAATAGCTTGATGAATGAAAGGTAATAGATCAGTGAATTCTAACAACTCAATGAGTCCATTTTTTAATTTACTAATACATTTTCCCCCAAATTTTGGAAATTTAAATTTTGTACACTTCATTTGTTTTTACAATTTGTTTTTTTAATTCTTCACATCCAACATCCAATGTGCACCATTTGAACAGGATGAAGGCAAAAGAAAAAGACAGAAATTTTGTTTATTTTCTGCAGCAAACCATCTCTGCAGTGATGAAATGATAGAGTCCAAATATGGTATAAACATTGTTTGATTAAAATGTTCCACCACAATTGAGCCACCAACATTAGATCGAAATGTCTGCTGTCTGCATTGTCTGGGAACAGATAATTCAATATTCAACTTTTTCAACAAGTGTTTAATTTAGCAAAAAATATGCTGAATTGTTCTTTTCCTCTTTGTCAATGTTCCCGAAACACATTTATAAACTCCTGAACATGATCATACACTTTTATGATATCAAGTTTTACAGCTTGGAGAGCTCGCGTTACAAATTCTAGCATTCCTGCATAGCTAGAAATTACAGTCAAACAAAAAACACTCATCACTGTGCTTGAAGAAGATTCTAACTGATGTACATTGTATCATGTTTTACCTGAATCTGTAGTGGCCAATATAATTAACTGATCAAAAATGCGTTAAAAGTTGTCAGAAAAAATTCTAACACTTTTCTGTTTTGCAGTCCAATATGTTTCAGATAGTTATGACACATCTGGGGAAAGACATCTTCTCTTTGGACTCTCACGGGAAAATTCTATTAGCTTCGATTGTACCAAATGTATTGTCTCTCTCGGGTACACAATTCAAGTTGTTCACAACCAAATTGAGCTTATGAGCAATAATAGTATTGGCAATGGAGGTAGCATCCAGTTCATACAGTCTTGCGAATCCAAGAAATTTCACAACAATATTTTCAGTGGTCATTGCGCTAACGAAACGTACAAGTGACAATTTCTCCTTTCCAAATAACATAAGTTATTGAAAATACAGTGAAACTGTTTGCTAAAGAAACTATATCTTCCCTTATAGTTGCTTCATAGAGACTGATTAGTTCATTTTCTGCACGGGCAGACGTAGAGCGAGCATTAGCCAGAGCATTTTCCAAATGATTTCGTGGAGTCTCATCTCCTGATTCCATAAGAAATTAAATAGGCTTTGAACATTTCCAGTTTTGCTTCTTTTACCACGTAGTTTTTCTTTTTTAAATACAGATTGTTAAAGGGCAAGATTAATTTTCGTCCAATAATCGGCTACATTAGTGCTCTCTCTCTCGCTCTCTCTCTCTCCTCTCTCTCTCTCCATCTCTCTCTCTCCGAGGATCTCGCAGCAGCTCTCTCTCTCCATCCTCTCTCTCCCTGTCTGCTCCAGCTCTCTCTCTCTCACTCGCTCTCTCCTCTCTAGCTCTCTCCAGAGAGAGAGCTCTCCAGCTCTCTCTCACTCTAGACTCGAGCTCTCGATTCTCGTCTCCTCTCGATCTAGCTCGCTCCAGCTCCTCGCTCTCTCCAGCGCTCGCCTCTCTCTAGAGCGACCAGCTCGAGGCTCCATCCTCTCTCTCTCTCTCTCTCTCTCTCTCTTCTCCATCTCTCTCTCGTCCCATCTCTCTCTCTCTCTCTCCTCTCTCGCTCTCTGTTTTCACCTCTCTCCTCTCATCTCTCTCTCTCTCTCTCTCTCTCTCTCTCTTCTCTCTCTCTCGCTCTCTCTCTCTCTCTCTCCATCTCTCTCTCTCTCTCTCTCTCTCTCTCTCCATCTCTCTCTCTCTCTCTCTCTCTCTCTCTCTCTCTCTCTCTCCATCTCTCTCTCTCTCTCCTCTCTCTCCCTCTCCATCTCTCTCTCTCTCATAGGTAACCAGCATCCATTTTTGATTGGTTTTGAAGCCTTCCCACAAGATTCCATTATCTGGTCACTCACGACGTTGCGGTGCCAGCCTTGGAGTAAAATTAAGTTACGAAACCACGATAGTGTAACAGTAACACCACATTAATTTGTAAACCCGGTGAGATAATCTCCTGTTGGATATGAATTCTGAGGTAAAGATACCGCCACATATCATCATGTACCTCTTATCTCTTCCCTGACCTTACTGATGGAAATCTTGTATCGCTTAAATCCTAGCCGTAAAGACGAAATTCAACTGATCTGCCTGCTTACACGATGAAAAACTCGAAAAAAAAAAACAAACAAAACAAAAGGTTTGGCCATAAAAATGTAAATGTTTTAAGGATAGAAAACATCGCTGTTATGAAAACAAATTTTCCAGAACAAATGATCTCTCAAAACGCGCAGTTATTACCACTCATGTTCCCCACAGAAATGCATCATTTAACGTATTTCTAAGGGAGCTAACTCAATCCATCTAATTCCATAAAAACGATCGCAAAAATAATTAATGTCAGTGCGTTAAAAGTGATGGTATAATTACATTAATTTTATTGTATACATAAAAAAAATTACTAATGATAAATTCTAACTTGACATATTCTTAAAATTAAGAAAATATTTCTTCAACCTTTAGAATTAAAATTTAAAATATCTAATTTCATCAAGAATTTATTAAAAATAAAAATATTTTAAAAAAAAACAGTCTCCTAATATTTTTTTAAAAAAGTAATTAATTTTTCTTCTTAACTAGAACAGTTTTTTGCAATAAATTACGCAGATTAATTAATTTTAAGTAATTTTAATCTGGAAATTCTCGATATTTTCCGAACACTTTTTGAGAGAGAGCCATAATTCTTCCGTGGAGCAGGCCACACGCGTCTTGATTGGGCAGAGTCCTGCCGAGTGGGCGTGGTTAGGTTGGCTCCGACGTCACTTCAGAAAAGCTCAGAAATTCAAGACAGCGGAAGCAAAATCTAAAAACAGCCAAAATTGTATTAATTATTATACGCATTTGACAATTAGTAATTTGTAATTATAACGTTGATACCAATTGCAAATAGAGGTGATATACGTTAAAACTGCGAACTACAGAGTTCGAAGTTTTATCATATTTACACTTTGTGTCAGTTTTTACCTGACTTATACCAGCTGGGCTATAATGAAGATACGCGTCTTAGTTCCTATGGCTCAGCCTGTGCTGAGTAACACAGCTTTAAAGGGTAGTGAGGTGGTTTACATGGGGATTAAACGGATAGCAGGTGCGTTAGAAGAAAACAAAGTAGGAAACTATGACAAATTATATTAATATATATCTTATTCTTAATATGTGTTTATATCCAGCATCGTTTTATCACCAGAGAACTAAACAGACATTAAGATGAATCTATTCGCTGCCGTAACACGCCCTTTGCGCTATTCCATCGTCTTATCTTCCTTTTGTTGACGAAATTCGTTGCTAAGATAGGCAAAGAATTAGAAAAACCATAAATTAAAAGTTTCGATGTAAATAACGGAGGTAGAGAGCAGATTAACCCAGAGGAGGAGCAAATAAATTTTGGGGAAACATCTCAACTAGTAAAACAATGAGATGTAACCTTCTCTCGGAATAAATTAAAAAATCTTATTTCGATGCTCACACAAACCTTCTTCTGTGATCACAAAATGCCAGTTGATGCCGCTGTTTAATTATCTGTTTTATTCATAAACATTTGTAGGTAAAAACATTCATTTTATGAAAGGATGTCTGGGGGAGCAAAATTCACTTCGTTATTATTTCTTTTTTAAATCGACATCCTTCCTATAGTCGACAAGCGGGAAACAACCCGATACTGATGAAGTATCCTAACATATTTCTTTTAACCGTGTATCTTGTTTTTAGTGAGTTTTGATATCACGAGAGAAAAGGTAAACAGATGTATTCCCGCTTCGTAGAACTTTGGCACACAATAGAAGTGACTCCACGTGATACTTCCACTGCATAAAAAAGCAAAAACTAGCGAGTTCCCACACCTGTTCGGCCTAGTAAGGTTGGGAATTCACCACCAGCAGTTAGTAATGAAGAGTTCCATCTGGTCAGGTTATGAGCAGAGAAATTCAAAGTTGATCGGTGTATAATACTTTAATAACGATTATCTAAAATTATGAAATAGATACAACGAAATCTGTCACAACTACTGCGAAGGATATAATATTTTGAAACGTCAAATTGAATTCTGATAATCTGAATTACCTCCCTTAAACTCTTAGAAAACAGATAACTTATTACGTTCTAATAATATCCTGATCAATTTTTTTTATCACTATAATAGATGAAATCAAATTTGTAAATCATCGAAAATCGTTGGAAGTCAAGATGAGGACAGGAGGTTTGTAAGGTGTGTCGACAAAAAGTAAAGAGTTAGTTCGAGTACCAGCAGCAACAGATCTATGAACCGACGTTTTCACCCCTGCCACCATCATCAGGAATCGGTCTCGTGTAGACTGTTTACTTCGGTTTCAGAACGTTTACTGCAACTTTGCATCAATGCATCCGAAACCGGCCCATCCAGGATGGTAAAATAGCTACGAAACGTAGCTTCATAATTTAATCTTGTTACTATTAATAAGATAGCGGTGGGAGACACACAGCGAACTCTCCGGTCTCTGCCCATTTGAAAGTCTTCTTGAAAATCCAAACAAATCTCTTGGCAGCTAAGTAAGACACGTCATCTTTGTCAACGCAGGTGCCCCCAGTCTCCTCTATCTTCAAGCGAGAGAGTCAGAACGAACTTAGCACCGATTCTCGGCTAATTCTGATAAAGATATGTGTACATTTATTCTTAGAAAAGATGTTCTATATCGAAATTAGACTATTATTTTAAAGTTCTAAATCACGTTGGCTATTATTTAATTCATTGTATAATTGTTTGACGATTTTCGCATCGCACTGTACATACTTCCAGGTGCTTCAGTCGGTGCCAGAAAGAGACAAGGAGACACCTTTCCTACGTAGTAAACTCCCTGTTTCTGTTTTCAATGCATTGTTTAGACAATTTCTCGCCAATACATGGCGGCCTCTCCGGGTAAAAGTAAAATGGTGAACTGATTATTTTAAATGGTCAAAATCATTCGGAAGGTTAGAACACCGGAAACTGAGTTTCGCCCGTAATCTAGAAGTGTCGGAATGAATGTGTGCGGCCTTGCCAGAAGGAAAAAAAAGACGGCACCGGCAGCGTGGATAATGGCTTTTCTCTGAGATCAAGACCAGGCCAGAAATTCCAATATACGGTAGCTGCATAAAAATAAACTCATGTTAGGAAGCGAGATTCTGACGTTGCATTTCATCGGTAAATAAATTCATATCAGGAGACTGATCAAAGTGAATGGGCTTCTTCCTTTTGATTTGCTTCTTTCATGTGGGTTTATCTCTCAGGTCTTTTCTGTTAGACGTCGAAGACGTCAGTTTAAGGAATCAAATATTTTCAACTCTATTTTGAAAGAAATTCCAACAAAGAAATAAAAATTTTGTGGCTCAGATAACAAGCTACGAATGTTTTTATGATGTGGCCGACACGCAAACAAGCATAATGCAGACAGTCCACACACAGTTTGAAAACATATCATTATTACTTATCATTCGGTTTTTAATGCTAAAATTACTCATCAGATTATCTAATAGTATAACAAATAATTAAATATTGTGTGTGAAGACGTTGGAAACAGCCATCTTGTGTTGCTGTTGTTGTTGTTGTTTTGTTGAAGTGAGAAGAAAAACGGTAGTGATGGATGTCAGATTAGTGAAACCATACAGCACAAGTATAACGTACAACCAAATGGTATACACGACTATAAACAGCTGTGAAGCACACAAAGTAGTTTGTGTTCTCCCTGACAGAAGAGCTATGAAGCTGCTTTTTGAGGATGGTATAGATCAGTGGTTCTCAACCTTTTTTGGGCCATGCCACACCTAATCACCTCTAAAATCCTGATGCCCCCATGTGGTGATATATAATTCTTATCATTTAAAAAGTTAACTCCGTTTCCAGCTGAAGAAGCTTAAAACGCCAATACCTTGGTTTAAACAAGCTTCAAAAGAACATGGCATCCATGAAAAATGAAATAAACAAAAGACAGTTAAAGTTTTGAGCAAGAAATTACTGAAAAAATTGTAAGAAAAAATATTAAGTGGTATTAGATTTTAATAATGATACATATGATAATAAGAGAGAATCCACAGGTAATAAAGAGAGAGAAAATTTCTATATTTATGAAAATATTTGTGGATTGTCTCATACAAAAACAGCAAATAAAAATTCAAAGCATGTAATAGAAACTGAAATGTACTATGAACACAAACTAATTTGAATGGAAGCTTATTTGATCATTTTAATTACTGTACAATAAAGTATAGGTTCCTATCAAATGCAAAATGCCATTTCAGCACACCTCAAGAAAAGCGGAATAAAGTTAGTGAGACCCTTGTGCTTCATGCCTGCTGCAAAGAGATTTTATATTAGGCACTAATTTAGTCAGCTTTAGTCTCAAATCTCCTCGTTTACTGATATCCAGTCAATTTCTTTTCTTCAGTAGCAAATCATTTACAATGCTAAAGCCACATTCAACAGTTTCCTTGCAAAGCTAGTTGAATTGGGGTATTTAGTTTCTGTCTCATCACAAAGCCATGCTATCGCTCCTTTTATGTTGAATAAAGTTTTAACTGACTCATAATTTTTTATTTCCGAGAATTCTTCTTGGTACTGCACTGAAACATCAGATAAATCCACAAGCACTGGCTGCATCACCCACGATGGAAAATTAATCTGTTTTAAAACAGAAATTCTTTCTTTAAAATCAGAGGCCAATATTTTCAGATGATCCACAATGACAAGCACAGCAGCCTCAGTCGGCTCACATTTTTTTAGCCAATGAAATTGGTCAAAATTTTTGTCAGAAATATTTTTTGACATAACTCGATAAATGAAATAAAGCCAAATATCTTCGCCTTTGCATCAACAAGTGTTTTATTTGTTCCTTGAAGTTGTTTATTCAACACATTCAGTTTTTCGAAAATATCTGCTAAATAACTCAAAAACGCTTTTCCATCAACGGTTAGCAGGTGCTTCATTTCAGGCTTGTCACATAGAAAGCCACTAAATTCATCAAACAGTTCCATGAATCTTTTCAAACAATTCCCTTTCGAAAGCCACCGTACCTCAGTGTGAAGTAAAAGTCTCACATAGTCTGAATTGTTATCTTCAAAAAATTTCTCGAAAAGACGCTCACATTTGGCATTAGTTTTGATAGCATTGATAGATTTTATAACTGATTTCAGTACCTCATTAAGTACAGGAGAAATATTTTTCGACACTAAGTTCTCTCTATGAATAACACAGTGCACAAGAAGCATCTCCGGATTCTCATCTTTCATCAATTTTAAGCAGCCATTTTTCTTGCCCATCATAACAGGAGCACCATCAGCTGCACAAGATGTTATGTTTTACATTGGTATATTATTGATATCTAAGTAGTATTTTAGTTTATTATATATATCAGCGGCGGTAGTGGTGGTATCTAAAGATTTGCAGGATAAAATTTCTTCAACAAATTCACCTTTATCAATATATCTTACATAAGTTAGCAATAAGGCCTCACTGCCTCTCACAGTTGATTCATCCATTTGTACTGAGAATTTTCTTGATTTCAGCTTTTCAACAAGTTGTGTTTCAATATCTTCACTCATTTAATCTATTCTTCTCCTAACAGTGTCGTTACTGAGTGGCATGGCTTTGTCATCTTTGTCATCTTTTTCCAGAACTGTTTTAAGAAATGCAGATATTGATGGTTTAATTAAATCCTCCCCTATAGTATGATTTTTTCCAGAGTTAGCAATGAGTAAAGAAATTTCATAACTTGCCTCAAGAGTACGACTGATAGTAACAGTTTGTGCAGTGAACAGAGACTTTATTGTTGATCTTTTTTCAAACTTATTCTTTAAGGATTTGAAGTAATTCAAATCTGAATTTACATACGCACTATGTTTCGCCTTCAAATGCGCCTCAAGACGACCTCGTTTCATTGATTCGTTGGTCAAGTGGCATAAGAGACAGAAAGGTGACCTTTCATCATGAGCAGCGGGTATGAAACCAAATTTCAAAAATTCCTCTGAATACTGACGAACTTTCAAAAGAAACTCATTTTATGCATAGGGGCTGTGACTGAGATAAATGAGTGATCTTAAGAAGTGAAATGCACTTTCAGAATTTAAGACGTTTAAGTTAACACAAAAATGAAATAAAATAATTAGAACGTTCAAGTAAACACATAAATGAAATGAAGTTAACACATAATTAATAAAACAATGCCGATTCGTTTTATACAGCATATAAGGACAAACAGTGCGGTACACCAGATTTTTACGAATGTGTGAGAAATTTGTATCACACACGAATGTATTGACGATAATAGTCTGACAAAAATATGCACACACACATACACAATTAATTTGGCAAGACTGTTGTATTATATTAGCATTTGGACTATTAAGTTTTCATCTCTGACACTTTATGTATCTTCTCGTATCATCATAATACTAAACAATCAAATATATTCACGAGCAACCAAAGAAATATGTATCAATTACCTTGCGTGAAAACACCAAAACAACTTCTTTGTTTACGAGCTCTGATTTTCAGAAAATGGAAATGCTCTCCTTTGAGAGAAAACGGAAAAAACAGTTATTATAATGATAACTTTGCAAAAGCCCTTTGAATCACATTTCTAAATCAAATTCGATAAATAAGGTTCTTCCATGACCTCGTGCACTTTGTGTGACGTGCATGAAGAGCGATGGCACAGTGATTATGTAATAACTAAACAATAAAGACCTTTTCCACTAAAACAAAATATTTACTCAAAATAGCATCTGAAACATAAACTTTACCTGATGGAAAATCCGAAAAATAAAAATCGAAAATTTGGACCCAGACCTCTTCATTCGTACTCAATTGCCCCCTTTAAAAATCGAATTGCCCACCTGTGGGGCGTACGCTCCACGTTGAGAACCGCTGGTATAGATGATAAGTTATTTTACTTAAAATGGTTTTACCTAAAGTGTGATTATTTACGTGTCTTGGCCTTATTTTAATAAGACAAATCAAAATTAAAACACTCGATTCGTATTTTATTCGAGTTTTATTATAGTAATCAACGTCACTGCAAAAAACGCTTTGTTTAGTCTACACGGGAGACGATCGCGGTGAGAAAGCGTAGTGCTGCGGTTGTCCACTAGAGAGCGTTGTCTGTTCTGTGCTATTGGACAGAGAAAGCCCTAGTAGAATTCTCCGTTTGTGGATGCGAGAGAAAACCCGTGCGGTCGGTTTGTGAAGGAGGATGGGAAGAAACTGTGCCAGGATGATACGCCAAAATGAGCAACAACAACAAAAAAAAGCAAATAGATCTACAACATGGGTGAAATTAAAAACGATTAAGCTTTGTATGAAGGGAGATTTAAAATGAATGCAGGAGCGGAACTGTCGGAAAGATGCAGTCAGAAGAACGATGCTGTAGATAATAACATAAAAAAACCAGCTTAAATGGCATACAGAAAAGAAAAACAAAACGTTGACTTCAAGAAATTCGTTTTTCTTTCCTATACTTTTAGCTACTTCCTCTAATTAATCTTTCCAAAAACAAATAAAAATATGATAATGTAAAACGTATTTTCAAGAAGTGATCCTGGGATCTACACTCAGTACAAATAGTGCACGATCTTAGAGTACATTTTTCGGTGTCGCTAACGTACTTAATAAAAGTAAATAATAGATTGATTTGATTATTATAAAAATCGATATTATACTTCATAGTAAATCTCATAAAAACTTTATTTTATATAAAATTCAAAACGTGTTTCCTGTTAAGTAGTTTTAATTTCAAATTAAATTCTGAAATATCGATAAAAATATACTTTTCAATCAGACAGTAACAGAACTGTGATCTGATGGGAAAAGAAGCACAAATTATTAGTTTTGTCTGACACTAGGACAAAGTCCACACCCTTATATTACCTGAAATAAAAAATACTTTGTCCAATAACTACAACGGTTTCTCTCTTTCTAGAAATACAAATAGAGGATATCACCAAAAAATGCAGTCAGAATCCATGCAATTTTAATGTTATAGTTCTTTCTTTTTTAATTGTAAGTAAACCACCTAATTAAAAAAGCAAGTATTAGATACTTCCGATTAGCTTCCGGCTGAGAAATCTTGTCTATGAAATCTACAATGTTTGGAAGTAAAAGATTTTGGAATATTTCACACTAATCAAAGGATGAACATTAATAACGTCGCTTTAGATGGTGGTCTGTCTTCCTATCAAAACGTTTCTGGGGTCATTCTATGGGGTTCAGGTCTCTTTGCTTGTTTTTGTCTTGCACGAATGATATTAATAATGTAGTGAAGAAGATCGTGGATGGAGCTAATGTTTACTATAAGGTTAACACAGAAAACGAAGTTTCGGATGAACCTAAACAATTCGTTGTTATATCGGTCGGATAAGTGAAAAACGGTTTAACGTTAAAAATTAAAACGTTCTTTGCATAGGGGAAATTTATCATCATATGGAAGATATACAACCTAGTATTTTTTTAAAGATGAGTTATTTTCGTAAATACAAAGAACAAAGATGATAAAATGATGAAAATAATTAACCAAACCAACAAAGGGGTTTTTTTTTTAAAATATTCCTTTCGGTTAATTATTATCTAAGCGAGCCATTGTTACGTGTTAAGGTGTCCTTGGTATTGTCACATTTTGAAATATCAGCAGACACTATTTAAGAAAGTCGGCTGGAATATCAGCACAAACCGAACACAAAGTTTTGGGGATTCACGCATTTGAAGTATGAAAAATCATAAATAAATTAAAAATATTGAAAGTAAGAAAGTTAAAGGAGCCTGACTGAAAATTTCAAGATAATTTAAAGCATTTGGATGATAGCACTTTTCATTTCTTCCCTTTTCTGGTTATCTACTATTAAATGAGTAAATGGGCTAAGACATCACTACGGTTAAAGCTGTGTCAGGTTTTTAATAAGAGAAGGGCAAATAAATAAAATCGGCTGCCGGTTTATTATTAGCTGTTAAGCTAAACTACGCTATAAATCAAAATGATAGGGATTTATTTTTCTTCGGGGCCTTCCGGTATCCTTGTAGCAGCGATACAAGGGTTTCTAAGTAGATTTTCCACACCGCTGCTGTCCCGCGAAGTCAGCCTCGAGTTTCTTATATTAATAAAAGACAACAAATATTTAAGCTTTTTTCCATAACAGCCATATACATATCAGATTATACTCGTACTGCTGGCTATTGCTTGTAGCCTTGTATAAGACGCGACGGTTTTATGCTTTCTTTGGACCAATAAGCTAAACGAAAGCTCACACAAATAACAAGGTTTTTTCTTTTATTTTTGCTACGACGATGCCAAGTTTTACTTGAGGTCTTTTCGTTGCTTCCCACGAATTAAAAACGAGCATCAAAGAATCCTATCTACGAGAGAACGAACAGCAACAGTGAAGTAATATTTCTCACGGCTCGGAACCATTCTACGTTTATAGATGTAAATTTAGCAAGTTCTTGAAACTTTCTAACCTTTCGCACAGGAATATCAAAAACAGAAAGTTGTGGAAAAATAGAATAATTAAAACTATATATTCAGGAAAGATAATAGGTTGCAAATTGGCTTGGCTGCGAAAGGGGGGGAAAATTAGTAAAGTGTGTAGACAGAACGTTTTAACCTCCTCAAGATAATAGTTCTGTAATCCTTTAACCGGAAAAAGAACCTACATAATGCATTTTAAGTCCAGCTTCATCTTACTAAAATTTTATTTTAAAACTTTCTCTTTTTTTAATAGCAGCATTAAAGGTTCTTTCACGTATCTAGCAGCAGTCCTCGAACGAGGCGGTCTCTGTTATAATGATACACTCAGCGATATTTGCACTCCAAAAGCTAGCCATGTCAGAACATTTGAAACGCTATGTAGAAACTGACCTGTTAAACTATGACGTTACCACTAAACACCAGACAGAACGATGCACAGCTAGTTATAACACCACCCCTTTTTTATGTTTTTAAAAGTTATCGAAAGAACATATGTACTAAGACTTACTTCAGACAGATCATATAAGATCTGGTAATCCTGTGTAGCTATACCAGCTCTGAAACGAAGATGTCTGTAAATCATGAGGTCCTGTCTGCGTTCTCGCTAATTTATTTACACGAGCAGTTGACCAGGTTCGTGACAGCTTCCAAAAAACTGATCTATACATTCTGGAATTAGTCTGCAGTCGGTCGAAAACTGTCATTTTCTATTTTTTTTTTTCTTTTCTTAAGTTCTTCGTTTCAAGGTTTTATTGTTGTGAAAATATTATTTTAGCCCTTTAAATAACTTCAAAATAATTCAATTCTTTAAAATTCATAAATTAATGAATTTGTTATAGCGATTCGTGTTTCTTTAACTTTTATATATTTCAACTTTAAATTATATTCAGCCTTATATATATATTGAAAAATTCAATAATTTAACTTCTTTATACATTCTTTGGGGAGTTCAGGAAATTGATTTAAAATATTATCAAGAAATATACTTAAAATAAATTTTGATCCAAATCCTATGACGTCGGTTATAGTCTCGTCTACTGGCGCTGTAACAAGTAGCCCCGGTGGCCTCCCCTACATCCATTTAGTTGTACGGGTACCACGCCACTTAAAGCGTGTGGGCATAATATCACATCGCCTATTGGTAGTGATGAAAATCAGTGATGGCGACAGGGAAAGATCGCCGAAACGTACTGATTTTTATCACTACCAATAGGCGAATGTTTCTATTTCGCAGTGTTTACTGCGCGGGTCGGCTGAGATGGAGTGAAACCGCCATCTGTTGGTTGGCATCTGATCTGGTAGTAGGGGCAGAATACGGCGTTAGTAAAAACAAACACTAAATAGAGGCCCGGGGACCGGCTCCAACCACTAAATCATAACCTGTGATAGCTCCCCCCCCCCCGTCCAAATCGTAAGGCCACTGGTCTGCTTCTGTTCCATTACCGCTAAAGGGATCGGAAACACACAAGTTAGATGTTCAATGCACTTCCATGCTAAGCTCTGTAAAGGCTAAATAAAAAAAGAGACCGCAATGGAAAGGCAAAAGCGAGTTTACACTTTTTGGAAAACTGCCAACACGTTTCGTTTGGCAAAAGGTCTTTTCCAGTAATATAACTAATTGTTATCCTACCTAGATCAGGGGGTGGTGGGTTAGGGGCTACAAACGTTGACAGCACGAGGTCCGGGAGCGGCTCGGTTTGGCGCACTTCCCCCCTGGCAATGTTTCTGAAGGATGAAGAGCTCTATTGAGGATTTTCCAGGTGCAGTGATGGAGATTCCGAAGGGTGACTCCCGACTAGCTCGCACCTTGACCACCGCTCAAGAGACGCCCCCTCCTCAATTGTGCTCAGGTAACTCGCTCAGTTTGCCAAAGCTGTCACCCTCCCTTTCCTTCCCATTCTAGCTCCCTGCTGTGAGACGTCCACAGGGGTCAGCCGAGCCAGCAGTCAGGCAGGCAGTTTATTCACAATATCAAATTGTTATTCTCCTCCTGAGGAAATAACTTATTTGACGTAAAAGCAAAAAATATCACTGTTCGTTTTTCGAATAATAATAATAATATAATAATAATATAATAATAATAATATAATAATAAATAATAATATAATGGCAGAAGGACCATTTACTATATCATTATTTTATCTTTTATCTCGCCAGGACATTACAAAGACAAAAGGCGTTCAAAATCCATAGATATTCCGCTGGCTGACATGAAATATTGGCAATGCTAGGACTAAAAGGTCGTCTAGAAAGTGGCACATAGCGGTCAGTTAGTTCTCCAGAAAACAGGAGGTAGCTGAAATCTTAAAACCCAATTACGATACAGGAATGTGTTATCTTAATCCAATTAGGAGCAGACAAAGAAAGGCTTAACTGGCTTGAATACGCGGTATCAATTAACAGCAGGCACGAGATCGCAACAGCCGTGCGGTATTTCAGCCAACGAGTCGGCTGAGGACACAGGGTTAATTAAGGTCAGCAATCTGGAAAGCTGCTCCAGGCCAGCGGTTCCCAATCTTTTGAGCATAACGCCCCCCCTTTTGGTGTTTATCTAACCCTCACGCCTCCCTCCATCATTCTTTATTGAAATAAATTGAACGGTTCAATTATTTAAAAATACATATATAGACATTTTATTTAAAAGTTTCAAATTAGAATTACCGCAGGCCTCCTTGGGGGGGGGGGCTCCGGTTCGGGAATCGCTGTTCTAGATTCTAAAGGTGCCAGGCGGGGCAGTTAAGGCCAGATCTTGGCCTAACTCGCACTGCTCTACTCCTCCACCCTTGGTTCTAATCTGACTTGAGTTCGGAAGACAGCGGTTTGTGTAATGGGTGGAACCAAGAACGGCTTCGACCTGTGCTAGGGACCCCGACACCTCCCGCTCTTCTTGGTATTGCACGCGCACCACACGTACCGCAGTAGGCCAACTGATCGCGAACGATGATCGATTTTGTTGAATTAGACGAAAATGGCTCCATTAGCGGAAACTAAAACAGTTACTGATGCAGGGAAAGTGTAATTGTTTCTATATTTTTAGAAATCACCAAACTTCTATGGACACAGGCATTTTAAATTAATTTACTTTTTGTTTAATTCCGCTTAAAGAAAATTAATTTTAGCAGATCTCTCTCCGTTGTAATGTTGCCAAATGCGGAGTATTAAAACTATAGAAGGTAAAATGGATGGAATTTTGTGCAGAATTGTAACCAGAAATAGTACATTTCGACTTTAAAGATGTTACGACTAAAAGAAAATTCATGTTAACTTTAGAGATGCAATTAGTAGATCATAAGAAGAGAATTGCAGTGTTCAACCTACAAGTCTTTACTCTAATTCTGTTTTGCTTATTTTCTGTCGGACTTCTCGGTGCTGACCAGCCACGATTACATAGGACAACAACAACATGTCCGGTGGGAGATCATTCGGCACTAACATCTTTAAAGTGTACACAGTAGCGTTAAATTTTAAACAACTCAAAATTATAATTCCCATAATGAAACGATTTCGTCAATTAAACAAACAAAAAAAAAAGTCTAAAACTTGTGAAAGCGGTATTTTAAAAAAGATTATTTTTCTTATTTAGTTTAGTTTGGAAGTTTTAAGGAGGAAGGAAGCCACAAGAGTTAATTCAAAGAGCCGGGTCTCACCCCATCCCACTCTCTCAGGGAAGACGAATGGCCATCAATACAATATTTAAATTGACTGACTATTACTATTATCTTCTCTTACGGGCGTTCTCAGCTAATTTGTAACTGTGAACCCTAGTAGCAGTGACTGTGGAGAGCCGAAAATATTTGTTTGTGTAGAGATTTAATAGTAATCATGTGTGTGCTCTCAGTGACTGTGGCGTGATGCCTCTCCAAACCACAACGCTGCCACTTCAAAACAGCTCCGTATCAGTAACGCACGGCTAATCGCAACACTGGTTTGTTGTTCACTGCTTTCTTTTGTCGTCCTTCAGCGTGATGTCATTTACCACAAAACTGCCATTCATACCAGGTGACCCGAAGATATTATTCGCACCACACCCGTTTGGGAGAAGACCTGTGTTTACGATGCGAAATGAAGCCTGTCGTTAAACGTCTGTGGACCTTTAATCGGTACTGCGCCATCTTGTGTCATCTACAGTTGTTCTTTCCGCTTTGACAGATTGGAGCCCAGATATACAGCGCTACCCTGAAGATGTCACACTGACCTGTAACACTATCTTTCAGCAGTCTGATTACCTGCAGTCAGTTCTTAGACTAAAATTAGCATTACTCTTACGTTTACATCAGTAATCAGCCATCATAATATTATTTTTAGTTTTAAACCATTATTATATGTGATGGCACCTTATTTAATATTAGTAAAACGTGATTAAGCCACGTATCTTCATAGCAAAAGTGTAGCAAAGGAAAACAAGAAAAATTTGTTTTTATTATAAATTGGTCCATTTCACAGGAGAGTAAACATTCACGGTACAATAGTTTTGATTGCTAATATATCACTGATTCTATTATAGGGTTTTAAATAGGGATACATACGCGCCATCTATACACAATGAATTGTTTAAACTTGTCGACAGCACCAAATGAAAATTGAGACGGCAAGATAATTAACTCTCGAGTGTCCATCAAATCAATAAAGCTGTCAAAATCCCCGGGATTAAACCGTATGTATCGTGTCAGAGTCATGTATCTGGGTTTCAAAGAAGTTCATTTCCTGTAAATCCGCGTACTCGAAGTTCATTCAGCTACTGTAACAACTCCTAGAAACATGCAACTATTAGAGATGCTGCAATAATGAGGTAAATAAAATGAAAGACGAAAACTCTGCATCTTATTTTTTTCTTTAATAGGATTTAGTCTCTTATGATCTCTCGGGTATAATTTCAGAAGACTTGTAAAAGAGTTACAAATCAATTCCGGTGAAACGTCAACTATGAGTGGCTAATCTTATTACGAACTCTGTCTCTTCCTTCACAACTAACTAAGAAAACTCTGTTCTAGAGGGTTCAGCCTGGATAAACCTACCTCTCCTGAGCGTATTAGATTACGAAGGAGTTGGGTAGCCCGCTGCTCTCGCTAGGATGAGGTACACTAACATTAAGAAAAAATAAGACCTCACTTATAAACAGCTGAGGCGGCCGGTCGTGGAACCGACCAAGCTCCCACCACATACACTTGAAAACTTAACAAACATGCCCCAACAAATGCACCACACCACCCCCCAAAAAAACGATGTGTTCATGTAAGCATACGCATGATCTCACTATTGAAATATCCCAAATTTTATACATAGTTAATTTTATTAGTAGGTACATTTACACGCATATTAGTAAATAAATTATTACAAATTTGTGCATGCATAAGTTTATTTTAGAATTTTTTTCAAGGAGGAGATTTTTAAAATCAAAATATTTATCTTTAAACTTGAATTATTTTATGGTTAGTCCGTAATTATGGTTGTCAATGTGTGTGTGTGCCTGAGTGTGAGTGAGTGTGTGTGTAAGAATGAATATGTATCTGTGCCTGAGTGTGCGCGCGCGTGAATGTGAGTGTGAGTATGAATGTGTGTTTGTATCTCAGTGTGAGTGTGCGCGCGCGCGCGTGTGCATGAATGTGAGTGAGTATGAATGTGTGTGCATTATGAATGTGTGTTTGTATCTCAGTGTGAGCGTGTGCGCGTGCGCATGAATGTGAGTGTGAGAATGAATGTGTGTTTGTGAGTGTGTGTGCATTATGAATGTGTTTGTATCTCAGTGTGAGTGTGTGCATGAATGTGAGTGTGAGAATGAATGTGTGTTTGTGCCTGAGTCGAGCGCGTGTGTGTGTTATATGAGCATTTGGTTATATGTTCTACGGCAGTCTGACAAAATGAACGTAATCGCATCATTACTGCTTACTTCATCAACATTAATTGTCATTTACGATCGTTTTCGAGAAATGCCACCACATATGCAAATAGACGATACGAATTATTCGCATAATTCTTCTCTTTAAATTTTTGCGTGAAAAGCAGTGACAAGGGAAGGCGATGGCGACAATCTTGTAACCGGGGTTTTCGTGACCACTCCGTGGCGCAGTCTCTGCAGCATTCCTTCGGTAGATGGGTCCAAATAAAGCAGAAGACCAGAGTAAAAGAAATGGGAAGTAAGTCAGTCGTAGTAGTAAATAACCATCGGCAAGTTATTAAGGGTCGAAAGTCGTTCAACACTCAGTCATACAGTATGGAAAAAATAAAGGAGAAGAAAGAAAGTAAATACAATTTCTGTCTCCAAATTACATTTGGCAAGAAGCCAATATGCATACAGACTTTATCAAGGAGGAGAAGCCAACACGACACCCCGTTCGCGACAGTTGGCCTACTGCGGTACGTGTGGTGTGTGGGCGCTTGAGGACATGCGCGTTCAATGCCCAGAAGAGCGGGAGGGGTCGAGGCCTAGGACAGTTCCTGTTGGCCGAAGTCGTGCTTGGTTCCCCCGTCCCCCATTACACAAACCGCTGTTTTCCTAACTCAAGTCAGATCAGAACCAAGGGTGGAGTAGAGCAGTGCGAGTTAGACCAAGAACTGGTCTTAACTGTCCCCCCCACCAGGCACCTTTATCGGGCAGGCATCTCGCTAGAATCTAGAGCAACTCCCCGCTGATCCTTATCTTCATTGTGCCGGTGCTTTACCAAGAAAGTCCCTAAACAGTAGTCGTTACAGTGTCAGAAAAACGTTTGTATGAATTATACTATTATGTAAATTTAACAAATAATTCTCGGGATTATCTACAGTGTTGTCAGTATTTAATTGTCTAGTACAGGCATGTCAAACATGCGGCCCTTTACAAGCACACCTGCTGCCCGCACAAAGGATACTAATCTGCAGCAAAAATATTCTGCAATAAATTTTATTAAATGACTCCTATTAGTTGTAATGTGCGCAATTGGTTGTCGTGTGTGGCCCTCATGACAACACACATGTGACCCATGTGGCCCTCGGGGGACCCTCAGTTTGACATGCCTGGTCTAGTACATTTCATATTGTAGACATGAACTGAATTTTGTCAATTTTTTTCCCGTGTAGGTGAAAAAAGTTGTTTTAATCATTAAAACTGTGTCGCGTTATTGGTGATAAAAGATGTGGTAGGAAGGTAGGTGTGGTCGGTATTTGATTGCACAAAGAGCGAACCAATCACCTGCTGCCACGTCACCGCGTCTTGGATAAAGCAACGTTATGAGCTCCTCGTGACTGCAGCAAGGCAGATTTCCAAAGAGAACAAAAAAACTATCGCCTGTCCAATACATTTATTTAATTGTCAAATTACCCAGTATTTTAGATATGAAAATAAGAGGTATGCTTTTCGGAGTTTCCAGAATAAAAAGGCACCACTAGTTCCCTGACTAATTCTAGTCACAGATCTTCACATCTCTTCCAGTCTGTCAACATGGCTAATTAGAACACGATAGACTGCCTATTTCCAAATATGGTAATAAGGTTGATTTACGGCAGATAGAAGGAACCGACCACCAATTATAAAAATCGACAAAGTTGGTGTTAAAACCACGGTGGCGGCGCTGTATAGATAATTGATGGGCACGACAATTATCTGCAGTGGAGGAAACTCAAGTAGCAGAAATTTCCACGTCGGTCTCGTTCTAGTCTCTAATGAATGCCTTGTATAAACAGAACGAGCGCATCAGTTAGCTGAGCATATCTAAATAACTATGATGCATCGTTGCCTTAAGAGAAGGAAAAAAGTTCATTCTCGTTGTTTGTTTTTTTTTTTTTTAATGACCAGATGTCAGAAAAATTGCGAGAAAATTATACGAGTAACAAACTAATGATTTCCAGAGACACACACACAAAAGACGCTTTTGATCCGGCCAGATAAACACAAATGGAATTCCCATTACGCGGCCTTCAGCCGGAGAGGTACCTAGGCGAAGATGTTGTTTGTTCAAATCCGACAAATCTCTTTAGTATCGGGCGGTTATGGGGAAAGTTCTGTTTGCGAACCATTCCACCAAACCGGAGGCCGTTTCGATAAAAATGTGGACATTAGCTTCTCCGTTCTCATTGTCGCTGGTAAACCGTAGATATACAGACGATGCCTGATGTCAAACCAGTCAAGCGTAACGCACCTTGCAAACAAAAAACAATAAATGCACATTTGAGGTTTTGTGGGGTGAGGGATTCACGATCAGTTTCACGTTCTCGACGCCAATACCAATTTTGGCGCGGATTTTTATTCTTAAACTCAGAAGACCATTTTTAATTGTAGAACTCGACAGTGAAATGGTGTGGTACACTAAAAACTCTAAGTTTGAAATACAAATATTTGTGAATTAAAACATTTAGAATTCATATAGAATGACAAAAGGGTCACTTTTCCTCCTTGTAAACAAATCGATTTCACTAAACAACGCAAAGTGAAAAACTAAAGAGAAAACTAAGGTTAAATTGAACTTAGCTTTCCGTCAGCACCAGGGGCCCCCCAAAGACATTTCATTTAGAATACAGAATACGACAAACAATCATCGTGTGACTGTATAGACTGCAGCAGCACTGCTGCTTCACCAGGCCATATTCTGCGAGTCACATGACAGCTTTATCAAGGCGACTTGTAAAGTATGAGAGCGGAGCTAAAGGACAGTAAACAAACACCGGAGATGAAAAGCTATTTTAGTACACTACCAACAAATGTATTAGAATGTGACAGTACTTGGGAAAATATATCAAAGAAAACTCAGAGGGGAGACACGACCGAAGCTGGTGGACTGCTGGCGAGTCTTAACGCTGGCTCCCGGGTCATTCCGTTTTGGAAGAGAGCAAAATTGCCAAATATAAAGGCAAAAAAGTAGTAGATGTTAAAATCGATCAATATAGCATTGTTGGTGGTGGTGATGATGATGATGCTGGTGATGCATTCTGAGGCCCAACGAATGATACTCCGAAATCCTACTGGATCACAGAAGGACCTTGTCGTGTCAAAATAAAGAGTGGCCACTTCTTTCAGCACTAAGTAGATTTTTTAGATCTACCATCGTTGGTGTTGTGCTCTGCATGCCGATTATTTGGAGACGTGTTGTGTTGTGAGAGTATTACTTAGATTCCTCAGGCACCAACCAAAGCCAATTAGACTAGAGCAAGCGGAGGTATTGGAGAGACGTGATTGAAAAACGGATTATGGCGGTTGTACTGTGGCTGAGTATCTCCCCTTTAGAAAAGGGATTAATGACGTAGTTGGTTCTATTAATAGCGGCAGGTATCTGAAAATCTTGTAATTGTTAAGTCGGTTTGATTATTTCCTTCGTGAACGTAAACAAATTGACAAATTGTGAAAAGGATAGTGGAGAAAGGCCTTCGTACCTATACAATCATACACCATTTGCGAAGAATTTTATTTCTTTTATTGGAAAAAAGTACTTCCTGTATTACAGCAGTCAGCTGCGGATTGCAAAGAGCTTTTCTATTATTGTAGATTCCTCCCCAGACTTATCGCATATCGATCAGCTCGTGTTCATTGCGCGCTGCATTTTGCAAGACGGCCAGATTCAAGACGTTATTTCAAGAAATGTCTGCTAAAATGAGTCAGTCGTACTGGAGAATCGCTTTTTTTTTTTCAGTTTTCTCTTACAGTGTTAAAGTAAGTGAACACTGACCTCCTCAGTGTTATGACAGTACTATAAATATGTCCGTAACATACAGGTGCATCTCAAAAAATTAGAATATCGTGGAAGAGTTCAATATTTTTTGTCAGTTATTTCAGAAAGTGAAAATTGTATATATTCTAGACTCGTTACATGTAAACTAAAATGTTTCAAGCATTTTCTAATTTTAATTTTGATAATTACGGCCTACAGCTAAAAAAAATAGAAAAAACTCATCTCAAAATATTAGAATATTCCATTTCGAGTTTGAGTAAATCACTATTTATGCAGTATAAAAACCATGAATCTCTCAGTCTGGTTCAGTACACGCAACCACAATCATGGGGAAGACTGCTGACTTGACAGTTGTCTAGAAGACACTCATTGACACCCTCCAAAAGGAGGGTAATAAGCCACAGAAGGTCATTGCTGAAAGGCCTGGCTGTTCGCAGAGTGCTGTATCAAAGCATATTCATGGAAAGTTGACTGGAAGGGAAAAGTGTGGTAGGAAAAGGTGCACAAGCAAGATGGATGACCGCAGCCTTGAGAGGATTGTCAAGCAAAGCCGATTCAAGAACTTGGGGGAGCTTCACAAGGAGTGGACTGAGGCTGGAGTCAGTGCATCAAGAGCCACCACGCACAGACGTGTCCAGGAAATGGGCTACAAGTGTCACATTCCTACTGTCAAGCCACTCCTGAACCGGAGACAACGTCAGAAACGTCTTACCTGGGCTAAGGAGAAAAGGAACTGGAACGTTGCTCAGTAGTCCAAAGTCCTCTTTTCAGATGAAAGTAAATTTTGTATTTCATTTGGAAATCAAGGTCCCACAGTCTGGAGGAAGAGTGGAGAGGCATAGAATCAAAGTTGCTTGAAGTCCAGTGTGAAGTTTCCACAGTCAGTGATGATTTGGGGTGCCATGTCATCTGCTGGTGTTGTTCCACTGAGTTTTATCAAGTCCAAAGTCAACGCAGCCGTCTACCAGGAGATTTTAGAGCACTTCATGCTTCCGTCTGCTGACAAGCTTCATGGAGATGCTGATTTCCTTTTCCAGGACTTGGCACCTGCCCACAGTGCCCAAACTACTAGTGACTGGTTTGCTGACCATGGTATTACTGTGCTTGATTGGCCAGCCAACTCGCCTGACCTGAACCCCATAGAGAATCTATGGGGTATTGTCAAGAGGAAGATGAGACACCAGACACAACAATATAGAGGAGCTGAAGGCCGCTATCAAAGCAAAGTGGGCTTCCATAACACCTCAGCAGTGCCACAGGCTGATCGCCTCCATGCCGCGCCGCATTGATGCAGTGATTCGTGCAAAAGGAGCCCCGACCAAGTATTGAGTGCATAAATGAACATACTTTTCAGAAGTTCGACATTTCTATATTATAAATCCTTTTCTTTTTATTGATCTTATGAAATATTCTAATATTTTGAGATAGTGGATTTTTTATTTTCATGAGCTGTAAGCCGTAATCATCAAAATTAAAACAAAAAAGGGCTTGAAATATTTGAATCTAGAATATATGAAAGTTTCACTGTTCGAATTAAATTACGAAAAAAATGAACTATTCCACGATATTCTAATTTTTTGAGATGCACCTGTATACAAGTCAACGAGCAAGAATTCGGGAGACTGATCGACTAGCAGGGTTGGTTCCGCGAGCGGCTCATTTCTCTCCGTTTAGCTGGGGTTACTGGCGTAAACTTCTGCTCGAAGGCAAACAGTTCTGGGGAAGGAGTTCTTCGGTCTCTTTTAAATTTTTTTTTCTTCATCAACCAGTTGCTAGTAAGTCGTTACAGAGGAATTTAATCTAAACGACAATGAAGGAATTGAATTAAGACAAGGAGATAATCTGTCTGGTACTAGATTGCCTGCATGTCCAGGCTACAAAAGCACTTTACGTTCAAATTATAGCAACATACAGGAATTTCTGTAAAGTATAACTGACGACCCAAAACAGAACCCCGGCACGCAGAGTGACGCTCAATCCCTGCACGGCAAAATTAATATTTTAAAACACGTATTTATTATTCGTTTTCTTATTCAAATAGTTTGTAAGGGTTAGAATAACTGTTTGTTGACTCCTCCTTGCAATTCCAGTCGCTGCATTACATTCAGCTTTTTCCGAACTCGGAGAACGGCCTGACTTAGGCTGTAACTTGAGCTACAAAATACAATGCATGGATTCCAGCGTATTGTTCCCAGGCCACTATTTCTCATATTGTGAGACTACGACCTCCTCAATGAATTGATGTAAAATGATGATGTCTGGAGATGATTTATTTGCCTCTACTCTTTTAGCTCCGAGTCCACCTGGGACAGAATGTCAGAAACTGCAGCACATGGAAAGTAGGGTTTTACCAATTTTTGAAACAAAAATAAAATGGCCTCGGAGTGAAATCTGAATCAGGTTAACAAGGGTGAGACAAAATGTGCTTAATTCCTAAATCTCACTATTTACATACAAAGTTTGCCTATTTAAAACTAATAAACAGGCTATCAAGGTTTTACAATTTATTTTTGCTACTTTGCCTTACAGTAATTTACAGTATATAAAATATTGTTTGCTAGAAGACAGAATGCATATAAAAGAAGGCCTACAATAATACCAAACGTCCATCAAGTACAATTTCGGTTTTCGTGATTTGCCAGCCAGTTACTACATTTTGGATCTTTCCTCATTACAGTAACAATTCTGACTCTAATTTCACTTTTTGACAGTTTTTGTTGATGAAATGCGATTGTCGCCACTAACAGAAGTAATTATTCATTGATTCCATTAGGCACTGTATAAGCCTGGAGCAATCACATTCTCACCAAAGTACTCTTACTCGCAGTTCACTATTTCTTAAATCACACAAAAAAGCCACAAATGCGTAAAAGGCCGCTAATGGCATAGACAATGATCACCGAATAGTAGCGAGAGGACAGGGCACAGCCTAATAATAAAAAAAAAAAAACACTAGCAGAATCGTGCTGATTGATTAACAGTTCCAGCGACAACATCGTGGCCGAGGGTAAGTATTGGAATAATCGCCAGTAAAAACAAGGCGGCTACATTAGGGTATAATGTCAGTGACTTCATTGTTCCAGCTTCGTAGAGGCTGTACACGAGTGCAGCAGGTCACATGACTAACATGTCCTGGTACTGTGTGAGAATACAGATCCATTCCATTAATGACAAACTAGTGAGACACGTCAACACGTATTCACAACAGGAAACACAGGTAGTTTCACTGGACGGTTCAAATATTCCAAACCTACATTTTAATAACCGGTTCCGTCGATCGGTGATTCTGGTGTCTTACGTCATGCTCAGAACAGGGCCGTACGAGAAGTCCTCTGTTCAAGTGTGGACCGAAATCCATAGTTTCGGAAGCTCACGCCGACATACTGCGAAAAAAGGGGGGCGTGAAGAAACTACGCTTTGAGGTCCGCCAAACCACGTCCGCCTCCAAAAGGGATCCAACAGCCGGCCGCCCTCCTCCCGCAATGAGGTAAACACGACGATGGAACCAACCAACAATGGTAGTTCTTTGCTTTCCGCGTCTAGGAGGATAACTACTGACCCACTTTTATCTTCTGGCAACCTTACATATAAAGATTGTGAAACGATCAATTATGTAATTTCCAAACAACTCAGTAAATTCGCGGAACTTCTCACTGGGCTAATAATCTCATGCAAAAAAAAAAAAAAAAAATTAGCACGTTAGAGGTTCCGTGACATTTAAGTCTCGTAATTATGGTCGGATAAAACTTTATTGTCAACTGTCCGAGTTACTCGCCAGACAGTGCGTGTACAAATACTGAATAGAGTGAAGGCCGGTTCAGGAACTCTGGGAAAGCACCGGTTTCGTGTTAAATAAATCTAAAAGAGCACGTGAAATAAAACGCGCTGATAAACAGGCAGAACCTTTTTTCGAAGTAGTTGCTTCATCTAATTTCGTGGTCATTCAAGTTTATTTTATAAAATAAATAACCCTGTATTCTCGAGAAAATAAAAGCTATTTAATCGGGTTCAGAAACAGTAAGGAAACGCCATAAGTTTGCCCGTTTCGGTCGATGTTAATTTTGAACCAATGCGTTCTTCTTAATCAAACGGTAGCAGATGATCTCCAGCTTTCTGGAAATTTGCAGGTGTTAGTAGCTATTAGATAAAATGCTCTTAACCCTCCCCCGCTATCTCCCCTTAATATGATTTTATTCTGAGAAGACCTGTAGTTAGTAGACCAAGTTACTCACTAGAAGGCACTCTTGGTCTAACCAACCAAGCCAAACCACAACTATTTGTATGGGAAGGAGGAAAACCACCGTACTCAATCATAAATGTACACATCAAAACCACAACCCATCGAATCTTATTGCTGAAGGACGCCACTGTATTGGACAATTTTGTTCGCGATTTTACCACAACCTAAAATATAATTGGCAGGTAGGGCCGACAAAAGTTAGTGACATTTTAGAAATAGTAAACAAAAATAAATTTAAACTAGCAAATGGCTATTACCAGAATCTTAAAAGAAAACATTTAAAAATTGCATAACGTACATTTTAAATATTTTTTTCAAAACAGTTACTTTATGTCGGTTTGAAATTCTTTTCCAGACATATTCTTAGATGCACACATTCCAGATGATGGTTGTTATCCGAGCATTCTTCATCTTGATATCGAATGATTTAACCTTTTGTAATCCTGAACAACTGTTCACCATTAAGATGCTCTAGATTCACGGAGATCAAATGAGGTCAGGGTAGAATTAAATATTTCCCCACCCTTGTGACCGGGCTTGGTTAGCTGTGTGAAGTTGATCGTAATTAAAAAAAACACTGTGGTTCCAGCTTCCGCGTGATGGCGATATGGCGTTGAAAAATTGAAACATTTATCTAAGTCTCGTCCAACGCATTTAACGGTTTTGTGATGTTTAAATATGGCACATCGGTAAACTAATTCTTTTTTTAAAGGCAGGCGTTCCAAAAATACAATTTAAAAAAAAAAAAACAACAAAAACTGAGGGGAACTTAAAAGACGCCTCGCTCCATCCAGCTTATCGTTAGATACGGTTTGTTTTCCCTGGCCCTACTTCTAGCTTTTACAAAAGTGCTGACAGTGCGCATATCCTCCTGACACGTTTCGAGGTAGTCAGCGAAAAATCGACGTCTGATCGCCTATGCAGGAACTTCTACTAAACGGATGGCGCTCCGAAACTTTTATTCTGGTGCTTTCCTCTCTGTGAAACCAAAGTCATGCAGTTTTAACAAACAAACCCATTGGCAGCTGTAACACTGGCCACATGCAGATTTTCTTTATAACACGTGAAATCCGGATTTTAAGAAGTCATCCTTCATAACGGTTTGTCTCGCAGGTAAGCGCGATGCTACGACCATTTAAAGTGGAAAGATCTCACAATGTATTACTGTATTCATATTAAATCAGGGGTTCTCAAACTGTGAGTCGCGAGCAACTTTAAAGGGGGTCGAAAAGTTCTCCAGGATTATCTAGAATACTAGCTTATGGCCCATCACAGTTGACGGGAATCAAAAACAATTTTAGTTGTGATTATGAATTATTGATAGTTTCTCTTTCATATCACATATCGAATCACATTTAATTCATATTACACAGGCAATCCTGTATTTGGGATCGGTCTCGACACTTGGGGCCCGGGAGAGTCAAAATTAAAAAATAAACCAAGTTATTTCAGTTAATTTTTATCATTTAGATATTTTCTTATAAACAGGGTAAAAAAGACATGAAAATAAAAGATTTTTTGCACAGTGATATCAAATCCGGAAATATTATTTTTTTCATTGAAAACAAAATAATGAAACCTATTTTAGAGCATTAATGCGAGGAAAACACAAAGGGAATCGAGGAAGATTTCTAAAAGGCGATATTGATGAAGAAGGAACGATCATTGAGAGGCGAAATTATGGCGATAGAATGCTCGGTCCGTGGGTTTTTTATTCTAATTAATTAATGCAGAGACCGAATCCGTGCCTTTATTCCACGTACAGAGACTCGGAAAATCACTTTTGCCGACTATTTTCCACAATGTAGAAATAGGCTCGACAATATGGAGCGCCTGTGGAAGGCTGGAGAATTCGGGTATAACCGCCAAGTTGTTATACGTGAGAATTCTGTGGATCCAATCACACGTGCTAACAACACAAAGGATCAAATGTGAGTGGGGTCATGTAAAACGCTAATTTTGCATATTAGGGCCGGAACAACTAAAAAGCTACTCCAACGCCACTTGGACGAGTATTCTTTTAGAAAACGTTATGCAAACAGCAGTTTATTCATTAATTTCCTGGATACACTTTTCCAATTCAACAATAATTAAAGCGTTTGGTTTCTAATAAAATATTATTTTAGTTTAGTTTTGTATTACGAAAAATAGTGATTGAAATTTTAAATAAGATTATAACAGTTACATTTTAATTTTAAATTATTTATTTAATTTTAACCATCCAGGGCCAAAATTACAAGATTGCCACTATAGATTTACAATATTTCCTTATAAACCAGGTTAACAGTAAAAGTATGAACATTGTTTAACTTTCCTTGAAGATATGAGTCAATTTTTATTTACATTCTTTATTTTGATGTACATCTAGAAAAAGCAACGTATAATTGACCGTGACTAAATATTGGCTCTGGGAGAAATAGTCCAACTTCGTCAAATGTCTGGCCTTGACTCTTATTAAATGGCTGCAAATGCGGGTATGATGGGGAAATTGACGCCTTTTCAATCAAAATGGAAGTTCATTTGTTGCAGTTTAGTTCTGTTGCAGTACAAAAGCTTCCAAATGACACAGTGCTGTTTTAATAATTTCATTTAACTCACAGCAACAACAAATGTAAGAATTCCAGACAGCGTCATCTGCTGAATCATCGTTCTACTATGGGCGAGTCTTTTTGATTAGAATGAAAGTCTATGCAGTTATGGTCTAAGCGATGCACAACATCCAGATTCCCTCCCCAACCAGGGGTGATGCACGTGTTCTTGGACTCGCCCACATTGTTTTCCATAAATAGAGACAATAGCCTCAGAATGTAAGGCCAGCATTTATCTGCCTATAGCTCGGTTAACTACATGCGAGTATTTCATAGTCTTTAAGGTTAATATTCAATTTATTTATTGATTTATCCAAACTTCGCCCTAAAATGGAAAAGTTTTTGACAGGTGTTAAAGAGAAAAGCCTGGTTCACCAGGTGGCGAGGATCCCGTCGGGGCCTGATTTGCCAAAGAACTATTTCTGCCGAGAGTATGGAACCAAGCAAATTAAAACGGCATCCAGGAACAAGTCATATAGACCGCTGAACAAACCTCGTGATTACTTGTTCGTAAACGCGATGAAATCAAGTTGCGAAAACCAAATCTACTTAAATACAGTAGTGTTCCTGAAAAGTCTCTTCTCGCCTCTTATCAAGTTGCACAGTGCCAAAAGCCCCACACAATTGGAGAAAATGTAATTCTTCCGGCAGTTATTGAAATGGATACTACTCTGCTGAGAAAGTCTAGCACAAGACATTCTTTAAGCATCCCGTTGTCCGATGACAGGGTCCCGCCGAATCGTAGAGGATCTAAATGAGCAGCTGGTTGAAAAGATAAGTAACAAACCATTTGCCATTCAGATAGAGTAAGCGACGGACAGCGCTAAAGATGCTCATTTAATAAAGTACGTAAGATTTATTGATAAGGATAAAATAAAAGGGGATTTACTCTTCTATAAAGAAATTACAGGGAAAAAGCGAGGCTAAAGGCCTTTTCGATATTATTGATACCTATATGAGTGCAAGTCTCCTGGACTGGTCAGGTGTGTACAGACGGGGCGGTCAGCCATTCGTGGAGGACTGCAAGCTTTAATTCGGCGAAAATCTCCTGGTCCTGTGTGGATACTGCATGATTCATAGATAAGCTCTTGCTTCCAGTGATTTGAGCTCTGTATTAGAGACAGTTTTACAAACAGTCAAAGTTGTGAACTACGTCAAAACTAGATCTTCAAAGGCAAGATGTTTGTTAGCATGAAGTTGGCATATTTAAGTGACGTACGTATTTGAGAGCTTTAACACTCTTAATACCTCAGTGCAAGGAGATGACAGTAATATTCTTCAGTTCAGTGACAAACTGAAATCATTTATTAAAAACACTGGACTGTGGCAGAGGAGAATGGAGAGTGAAAATGTGGACAAGTTTCCTAGTTTAAACAATTTATCAAGCAGTGACACACGAATTAGTATGTAAAAATTGGTATCTCGAGTCACCTTTCTAAGGTGAAATCCCAATATGAGAATTACTTTCCTGATCTGTAAATGGAAAATTATGACTGGATTAGGGAATCTCTCAATGCTGAACTGAGAGGGGGGCATCCTCACTATTACCCGAAGATGAGCAATTCATTGATATCTCTTCTGATACCTCACTGAAAACCAAATTCCCGACGTCACTTTATGAAATTTGGATCAGTGTGCAAGCTGAGTACAAAGATTTAAGGGATAAGGCTATGAAAATACTGATTCCCTTCGCAACATCCTACTTGTGTGAATCAGGGTTTCTAGCAGTTGCCGCTATAAAGAGCAAATACCGATCACAAATAAATGTGGAACCTGAAAGGAGAGCGGCAGTCTCGAAGGTAAAACCTAGGTTTGAAACACCAAGCAGCGCCGAGCTGGCTCATCCTTCTCCCTAAAAATTACTGACAGCTCTAAATTCAACCTTTTTTCAGTAAAAAACTTTTGAATTTTATAAACATGTGTCAATAGTTTTTTGTTTTTTTTACTAATATGTTGGATTTAATATACAGAGGTAAAGCTGATTTATTTATCTCTTACCTAATCCTAATGAAATTAACTGCTTTAATCATGGGGTCACGTAAACCTATGTATTGTTTTATGGGGTCGCGATATCACAAAGTTTGAGGGAAGATAACGTACAATTTTTATAATGAATGGGTTGCGTCTGCTTTCAGCAGAACTTTCGGACCCCATTGTTCGTTGTAGGTGTACACAGTGAATAAACAAGCATATAAAAACCAATTTATTAACGCATATACCTGCATGAATCTAAGCATGTGACTGTCCGAAAACTTACGGCTGTACAAAAAAAAAAAAAAATTAAAAATATTCTCTTTTAGGCGTGAATTACTTAAATGGCGAGTTCGCAGTTACTTTAATACCTGAAAGGAATCAACTGAGAAACAGACAGACAGACACGATGACGAGTTAGTTTTCTAATACTGTAATCCGGAACTAGCGATAATTATTGTTTAAGTTATTTACGAAATCTTCCAGTTCTGTAAGACACTCCATGTGCCGGATTTGAGGTTGGAAACAAACTAGTCGATCGCATAATAAAAACGTATAATTTCATCTACACGGTGACGTTCCGAGTTCTCGGCCGGGTTTTGCCTGTTATCGATTTATTGATTTGTTTTTTTTTTTATTATTTCAAAAAAAAAAAAGAAAGAAAGAAGCGGATTAAAGCTTCTTTTCCGAGTATGAATAATAGATCGACAGTAAAATTGCACTAAAGCTGAGGAAAGGTGTGGGCCTAAATAATACTTGAAATGGGAAAAACAAATTATTCATCCTTATTTCGTCCGCTTCCACGACGTATTCCAAAAACCGATTGTCTATCTGCCTGTAGGCGACGCGGTGCACGTGCAGAGTAAAAGAATAATGGCCCGCTACTGTCTGATACTTCAGCGCATTCCTTCTTTTCGTTTAGCCCCCAAAAGTCTTTTTATCTTACATTTTGCTGAACTTAATGCCTCTTAAATCATTCAGTCCACAGGCTTTTATTTTAAAAAAGAATCTCTAAATTTTAAATGGAACTCCAATGTTTAATCCGCTGGTTCAAAAAGAAGTCGCCACGCGGCTATGTCGTGAGATACGTAGTTAGTCTCCCCCTCCAATGTTATCGACTCTCGGGCAAAGGTATTATATAACTTACAATTTATGAAAGATAACAGTATCTGTAGAATGACAATGAGGGAAAAAAATTGTAAATGATATCCGTTTTGTCGTGTAACTATAATCATTTTGTACTGTCTTAGAAAAGGACTCGTGAAGATCAAATTCCATCATGTCTGTTTTAAAATTAAATCTCTGTACTTTTTATGAAAGGTCTACAGTTTTCATAGTAATCCATCACTACCAGCTAATACAAATACTTTTGATTTTGAAAGCTTAATCTCCCAGATCTGACTGCCAGCTATTGGTAATCCGCTCCATTCCTAACAGACCACACGATCAGAGAAATATTCTCTATCGAATCTCAGTAAGCCTAATACATTTTAAACGTCGATATCTTTTAGCCTTTATCTCCCTTAAAGAAACTGGTTTTCACTTTGAAATATTCAAAAACATCTAATAATTAAAATGCCTTAACAAGAAATCATCTGAATGTCTATAAACTAAACTAGGTTGTGCCAATTTTACTTTTGAAAATGTAAAGGCCCAAGTCCGAGGCCCATATCTCAGGAATATAGCGATATAGACTAAAAATGATTTTTTATACATAAGGATTTTCGTTTCACGCATCAATAAGTTACTGCAGCAGTGTACTACTGGCTCCTTTGTCCTTCAATCGTAATTTATTTTTTTTAAAATTACTGAAACATTTAAAAATAAGGGGTTTTTATCATTTTAAAATCTATTTATTTACGAAAAACGTTTCGTTTCACACAAATTTTTTTCACCGTAGCTTGATGAATTATCAAGAACTTAAAAAAAAACTATTCTCTCTATCTCTCTTTGATAACTCCTTGTTCCATCTTTACCTTTCTTACTTCGTGTTTTTCTACATTTCATGTTTCCAAGTGTCTGCTTTAAAACAGAATGTCCTTTTCTGATTCCTCTTCAACTGAGCGAACCTTATACTGAACATTTGACTGTCGACTGTCGTAAAACGTCTCGCTAAGCGCGCACGCATCTTCCCAATTTCTCAGCTGCAAATCTCATCAAAAGTTACGACTTTTAAAAAACAGTGACTTCATGATGGTTACATTTGTTGTTGCTCTTAAACAACACAACCAACAGTCTTTAATTCTCTTGATAAGAAAAGAAAACTATTATACGTAGGAGAGACCAGAGTTGAAAGTAACAGGGGTGGGTTGTAACACTGGCAACGTCTCGTAAGTAAGTGTAAGGTATCTAAATTTTTACCTGCGCATGGTCTGACATAGGGATCCATAATCTACATCATTACAGTTAGAGTACCTCCCTGAAACACATGCAGGTGTGTACGACCACCCAATCAAACACCTGCACAGACCATCACACCACCGTCGTGGCGATCCCTTTCCATGATGTTTGTAGACTGGATGCGTGTTTTACATTTCCCCCCAGACGAGTACGGGCATCCATTTGTAACGTTTTCCTTCAAAATAAATATCCTAACAGAGCCACAGAACAACATGGTCAACTACGTCTTCGACGACGTAGCAGAGCACCAACTGACCTTTGACCGAGCTCATGTAAAGTTAATTTCGTTATTATATTACATTTTTTAAAAAAATTGTGTGTGTGTGTGTTTTTTTTAGACTAAAAAGCGAGATTTTCCACGGGGTTGGGGTTAAGGGGAGGGAGAAAGGTCCCTTCTTGATGCACATCTCCGATGCTGCTGAGACCAGAATTGGCGATAAAACTGACTAAGGAGACGACAACCAGCGACAGCGGCTCCACCGGGAAATATTAACACGGTGATAATAATGTGAGAAAGGACAAGTGGAAACAGCAGCAACATTGTTTGGGGAATATTAATTATCAGCGGATAGAAAGGATGAACGTCGTTTTAGAAAAACTGCGCAGCTTAACTACACAAATACGGCTGCTTTTAATTTCGGTGCGAATTATCGTTACATGTTGTTATTTCAGATTGTTTGATAGTGGAAGCGGGAGAGATCTAATAAAAAACCGGCTTGTGTATGATAGGCATTCTCTTATATTTCAGCGTTTGCTTTAGCAGAGGCAATAATATTAGTCTCGTGAGGATGGAGCTTTTGTGTCTAATCTGAGGTAAATCAAAGATGGTAAACAACGCACGGCGCCTCTGTCGTGTCGACAGCCCGTACTGAAGAGTCTCTAGACACAGGAAGGCCGGGGGATGGTGGTTCGGGCTACGGATGAGCCGGGAAATGTTTAGTGGCATCCGCCAGCTCTGTCAATAAATTACAGAGGATACCTGCGGTTAATACACCAGTCAAATCCGGCTAGAACGCGTCACAAAAAAGAAACTTGACTACAGATATTTAATCTGTATGCGCATCTATCATAGAATAAAGATGCGTGGTGTGAAAATAACGAGGTATGTAACAGATGTTTCTAAAGGTGCGATTTGCGTCTGTACCAAGTGGGTATAAGCCGGACAACAGAGAGGGAGACCGTCAGGCGAGATGGTTTGTAGGCCTTGATTCTCTATTACTTGGATAAGATAAAATACATGATGAGATCGAATTAAAACCACCACCAACAACAACACAACAACAACAACAACAACAACAACAACAACAAAGTATTGTACGGTTCTGCAATGCGCGCTGAGATTAGTTCGTAGCTTTCTCCAAAATATGGAAGCAGAAAATCTCTCAGACACATCTCTAATTGGCCATGTCTGCTAACTATCCGAATATTATTTTTGTAAATCATCGTACACACAAAAATATGGACAGATTTGAATTACTTCACTAGACCCTTTTAAAGTTTATATTTTATAAGGCTGCATTATCAGATATTCCTGGCGTGAGTACAGTAAACCGCCAAATACGTATTATATATAGAAACGTGTGTGGCCCCGGAAGCCCGAACAGTCTGTGAATTCTATGAGCAGATGGAAAAATCCAAATTTCTTTAATAGAAACACCGATAAGCTGAGCGACCCCAGACTTCCCTCAAACCGTATATATGATTTGGTACCGGTATTTCCTGAGCTTTTTCCAAGCGAAAACCCATTTTCCGCTGCGCGTATATGGGCAGTTTTCTGGAGGAAATTCCGGCTTCGGTTATTCTTCCCTGACTCCCATTTCATGGAGTGGTCCCCGACGGGCACCCGCGACCTTAATTAGCTCCGTTGTTTAGCTGTGGGAATAAACCCGCACCGATGGACTGGTACAGAAGATCGAGAAGAAACTACGCTTAGATTTCCCCAAACCAAGGCGGGCCCCTAAAGGGAACGGAATCGGCGCCCTCTGCTACAGCAGGGACGTATGCTACGCACTTTGCCACCCGCCGCTCATCGTCCGTTACAAAGAACCGAAATATCATGTGACATTTACTAGAAATTAAACGTGACATATAAAAATTTCATGTAGAGCGATGTTTTTATTCTTCCTGACGGTCAGTAAAGATGGCTCTAGGCGCAGCGCGAAGCTACAACTCAAATCTTCGTTTAAAAGAGAAAATAACAAGGGAGACCAACATAATCGCCAACCTTCAGATCTATTTTTCTCGCCGTGGTTTTTGATGACAAATTTTCAAAGTCTGGATCTAAGGCAATCACGTGACCAGTAAAGCAGATTTAATCATCAGCCTTTTCGAACCGATTCCTGGCATAACAACAACCCTATTAAAAGATAATATTTAGAGAATATTTGATCGTGGAAATTTCATGACGACGTACGCCAAAAACTGGAAGATTTTGGTAAAAAGTTAACCAGATTGAAATGGAAGATCACAATTATTTTAACGTATGGAAACTGAAACTTCCTACTCTTGCATATCGCGGATTTCCCAGGGATGGGCGAGCTAAATTTTCGTAAACACTTCTTTTTTCTCCAATGTAGAGTAGCGCGTCATGGAACGGTCTGCCTGGCACAGTTCTATAGCCCAGTATAAGTAATGTTTCAGAGAGAAACGCATTGGTCTGGGTACTTTGAGAAGACGGGGGCTTTAACCTAACTCGCGGACTTCCCGGCCTTCTTCACGTAACTAAAACTAGCTGCTACAGAGTTCTTCACGCACAAGTACGAGTTTCTACATCTCAGCTTATCAGAATTTTCAGAGCTAAGCATAGAAATTGACTGTTGATGTTTATTAACTCTGCTATCTTTAACATAAGTATCTTCAGACGAAAGCGAAAACTGAAGTATTTCAAATGTGTGAAAAATTAGGCTGAGCTGAGAATTATCTCTTCTCTACACGACTTCCTTTTGTGCCGAGGTCATTATGCTGTAAGATTATATGAACCTTAAGGAAATAAGGACAGCAGATTTTGGTGCACAACTACATGGATATTATAGATCTTCTAATGTGATTAAGTAATGGTGTCGCTGTGCTTCAATTAAAATATATTTTATTGGCTGCTAATCGATTTCTTCAACCCAAGGGTTGCTCATCTTCGCCAGCCTATCAGACAAACGCATGTTTTTAATGTAAGTAAATGTCAAGTAAACTTTATCTTTATGAGTAAATGCTATGAAATGTTATATAAAATCCTTCTTTGTCACGAAAAAAATCAACTTCAGTAAATGTGACAGTCTGCCCAGGATAGCCGCTAGGTGTCAGGTGCTGCAGTCACGAGTCTAAACCACTAAGAATTCGTGTGATTACAGGAGGTCTACCTGTAGGTAACTTAAATGTATTCATTCGTATGAATAAATTAATTTTACCATTTCATGAGCTTTCAAAAAACTTTAAATGTTTGTAGATACAAAAGAAAAAAATGTGTATATTCGAAAGTTCTGTGTGTCAGAGACAATAATGTCATCTATTTGGAATGCAATACAAAATGATAACGACGAGAATAGAGCATCGTCCGGAAATGGAAGAATTAGAACGTGTGGTTGTGAAATTAATGAATAAATAAAACCTAGAAAATATGAGCGATTTAAAAAGTCGTTTGCTGACTGAATAAAATTAATTAAAATAAAATTTTTTAACAATACCTATAATATTATTTTAAAAGATGTAAAATAGACATTTGTTAGACTCAGCGTATCGAAATCTTGTAAACATGGTTTGTTACCGTTTGGTTCTTCTGATTAGCGGAAAGCAGTTAATTAAAAAACACAATACGTGAGCAGGCAGTCCGTTCAGGAAACCGATAAGAACAAAAAGATATCGGCTGGATGCCAAATAACTGAGATCTTTGCTTCTACATAAACCAGTCATATTGTGAAAAGTTAGTGATATTACTTAGTGTTGTGTTGACTTACGGTTACTTCGGGGATATGGGAAAAACAAGATAAGATTCACTTCCTTGTTCTGTAAAATATTAAAAATTGCTAAATTTTGTTTAACTCAAGTTCCCCATTTTCTTCCTCTTATCTTAAATCAGTCTAAAGAAAGAAACAGAATGAAATAATTCTCAAAATGCACTAACTGATCTAAAAATGAGAGAGAGGACTTAACGGGAGAAGTCACTGTGCCACCAAAGCTCACAATGTCCAGTTCCCCGGCAGACGAAAATGGTGTAGGAAACTCTTGTTTGTTTTGGGGGGGAAAGGCTGCAGCTTGTCAGAACACCATGGACACGTCAAAGAGTTCAGTCCATCCAGATCTGCGGTTATCGACGATGGTTTCAGTTTTGGGAAACATCCCATACCTGAACCAGTCCAGAGATCTTCCAACGCACGAGAACCTAATCTACCTCATTTCTCCCTGCAGATTTGACTGAGATCGTTCTGCCTTCTCAAAACTTTCCGTATTCACTGCTGATGTTGGTAGAAGATTTGGCATGCAACTAATTCATTACGATTCCATATCGAACTGGGACATTTTCTCGCTTAAAATCCAATGCGGTCTGGGGTCTTGTAGTTGGTCTCTTCAAAATTTATCGAATAATGAATCTTTAGTAAAAGCACCTGAGATCATTCATCTAAATAGCACTTTCAATATAAACTTTTGAGAATCTTGGTAGCATGAAATACAAAAATGATATGCAAAATACTATCGGCAAGACAAAACAAAACAGAAACGTAATTTTCTCTTGCACAGGTGTCTCTGCCATGATGGCAAAGAACACACGTCCAACATCACAACATTGTCAACGACACTGGTTTTTATAATGTTAAAATTAAATAAGAAATATATATTTTTTTAAATTTAATTCTTAAGTATATTTATTAAAGATTTTTTTTAAAAATATTCAGGAGTTTGAACAAACGGCTAAACGTTCCGGATATCTAAGTATTCGAATCTAAGTTTAATTTGCTTTCCTCTAGCAGCCGACATTGGAAAATACTAGCATCTGTTCTCCATTTCACGATCTGCGCATGCGTGATGTGGAGGGTGTGTGTGTGTGTGTGTGGCTTGTTTGCTCGGATCGCCGAGAGGCCCGTCGTTGTGGAAATACTAATTTCTTTCTTGGTAAAATGAGGGAACCCCCCACATCGCCAACAGCACGAGGGGGGGCCGGAAGTGTTGCTGTTCCATCTTGGAGTGGAAGGAAATACTTATCGTTACCAGCATTGCATGAATATTTCTTGGGGGGGGGGCCAGTTAGTAAGGGCGGCGGCGTCCTTCATTATTACTGATCGTCCGGTCGGATTTGGCAGCCATCTCTCTCTGTTCCAGTTCGAGTCAGAGAGCCGTTTGGGTAGAAATAAACGCGTCGCGGGGCTAAGAAAACAGAAAGAAAGCGCCTTTTGCTTGTGGGATGAGCCGATGGGAGGTTCGGTTAAAAGAATGAGAGGGGGGGTCTTCTCGGGCGCACGCATTGAGTTTGCTAGAGAGTTAAGTTATTTACGCAGCTCCGGAAGCATCCATAACCATCAGGGAGTGAAGCAAATATGACCTACCTACCTACATGGTTCCTTGAAGGGAGAAACGAAAATCTACGCAGAGAACGGAGTGCAGTTTTTTTTTTTCCAGCGAGACGCGCGGCTTCCTCCTCCTTCGGAAACAGAAAAAAGTGGACACCAGTCAGTCGTTCGCCCGTCTCCAAAGTAACGCGAAAACCAATAACCGGATTCTTTGCCCCCCCCTCCCGGGTCATGTGATGAGCAGAAAGCGTGTAACATAAGCTAAAAGTCCGAAGTAAGGTCGCGCATTTCATTGTTAAATACGCAGCTGCCTGAGCGAGGAGCGTTTGCCGTCTTCTTTCAGTAATTTGATAAAGTCACTTGAATTACACGACTTAGCAGAAGGTTATCTCGGAGAAGGAAGACCGATAAAACGTTTCCCCGGCTCAGCAGCCTCTTCTCAGTTTGATTAGTGTTTTGTTTTTTTTTTTTTTGAGTCCGCTAGAAAACCACGAGAGTGCTCAAGGCAGAAAGTTCTGGCGGCCTCTCTGAAATCTGCGAAAGAGCTACTACGAACTCTTAGGACGGCACAGAAGTCCAGTAGTTAGGATACTGAAGTGCGAAAGTCTAGGGCCAGAATTAAATTCCAGCGCGGAGCAGTTCGGTTAGGCATACTACCTTGGCTAACATGGGGCTCTCCGGCTCCCTCTCACGCCCAAGAATAGAGTTCTAGTAAGCACCTTGGTATAGAGAGCGACAGCCCTTCTGAGACAGTCCGCCCAGGGCCGTTCTGGGTAGAGACCTCGCCCGAGCGACGGTGGGGGTGTTTCTATCTGTAAAATGAACATACTTGGGAGCGTCCCCGGGTGCTGCGACGTCAGCCCGTAACCCATGGTCTGGTGTCAACTCTGAAAAATGGGAGAAATGATGGATAGCACTTTTGTGGGGGGGGATAACACAAAAGGAGAAGACTTAGAGAGGGACATCATCAGCACAGAAAAAAGGAGCTATTTTAGTGACACACTAGTTCGCGTGCAGGGTGCGGAGTTCGGTTCCACAAAGAACATCTGCAGCCATGCAACAACAACACTAGGAAGACAGGGCTGAGCCACATGCAACTCCTGCTTCATCAGTCAGATCCAGCCGATTGTGAAAGATCATGAACCGTTCACTGGAGACCAGCTCTGGATTGCTGTTACCTAGCAGCATGGACTGTTGTTGTGTCTGTCCTCTCCTGCCTCACGTCATTCATTGGTGCCCAGCTGTTTGTCACTGACTTAAGTATAATTAATTGAGTTTGATTAATAATAAGATTATTTAAATGACTATTTGTTTTGGTCTCTCTGAGTTCGCACATAACACTTGGTTGTTGCAGTATGTCGAATTCAAATACGACTTTGGGAAAGGTTCATCTCGGTGCCCGATCCAAGACTGCAAAGCCACTATTACAGGAAATCATGGCGCCAACTTGGAAAAGAAAATTTTAAATCTTTCTATGAGAAAACCTGGCAAGGAAGAAAGCAGACTCGAAAGCCCATAAACAGCAAACTCTGGACTGTCTTCTGACAAGTAACAAAGTGAAGTTAAAATTAATGAGAAGTGTACTTGAAATGCTTGCATTCAATTAATGAATGAAAGACATTTAAGCTTAATTAAAGACTAGTTTTGGAAAGATAATCGATCCAATTCTCAAAGTTTTATCTCGCAATGTTTGTTTAAGGCTGATAATATTAGAAAGTAAGTGTCAAGTGTCGCCATTGACATTCCTCAGTCCATCAAAAAAAATGAAAGATCATCTTACTTTTAAAATCGACTGTGCAACATGTTTGTATCGCTGTTTTAAATATTAACATCGAGTATGTAAAAGACGACAATAGACTGCAGTGGTCTATAGTTATGAATGAAATTAGACACATCGCAGTATCTCAAGAACATGCTTCTTAAAGTGCTTAGACACTACGATATCAGTGTGCGAGAAAAAGAAGTTGGTCACAAAGAAACGGATTCAGGTGAGATGCATAGACTGAAACAAGCAACATAGACTGATACTGGTGATGCAGTACCAAGTGTCCGCTGCTCAGCCCACTCTCTTCAGCTAACAGTTGATTATGCACTTATACATTGAAGTATTGGTCGTACAGTTGCTAAAGCTCGTTTTATCTGCAAAAATCTGAGAACTCAGACGTGCATGGTTATTTATAAGGAACTGAAATCTAACAGACATTTTTTTAGATTGTTCCACGAGATGGCACTCAACTTTTGATATGGTTGAGCGCCTGCTCGAGTTAAAATATAGCAGCATCTAACTTCACCTTCATATTAACAAATGTGGAACACTATTAAACAGATACCCACTTCCCTCAAACAAACAAAAGAATGACCGCTCAGCGGAATGCAATTAAAGGCCTTAAGTAACTTTCTAGGCGTGCAAACTAATTAAACTATTTTTAAAATAACCAGCAAACATCTGATTCTTCGTGGGTTTTGTCTTTGTTATTTGAATTATTCTACCTCTTAATATTAATGAAGTTGATACGGAAACTCTACGCTTCGTAAATGATCCTTTGTCTTTTTTAACCACGCTGCTCATCCATGCACAAGCTCAATGTCTGAGTCACTTCTTATAAGGAACCGATTACATCGAGATAGAGAAGCATTGTGTACGAATTCTCTTGAAAACCTATCAATTACACTTAAATATATTACCACTGGATACAAGTGAGCACATCATTCAGAATTGTCTCATTGTTTCTAGTATTGAAGATAACCAATAAATTATTTAGGACTTCAAGTAATAGAAAAACGCCCATGGTTCGCAAAGCCACCACGTAACAAAACAGCCATAAAATTTCGATGTTTGAAGAACGAACTCGAAATTTGCATGCCCTATTAAGACAGATATCACATGGACTTGCAGATCGTTACATGTTTACTTTAATCCATTTCTCAAAACGACCACTTGTCTATTGAATGCTCATCACTACAATTCTCTGCCCGTCAGATTACTTCCAGCCAACGTTGGCAGGTGGTGGAAATGGCCAAAGTTCTTCAAGATATGTTGACCAAAGCCGGCGATTTTATGAGCCTCAAACAAGCGAAGCGAAAGCAGAATGACCATTGATGGTTGTCTTAGAGAAGTACTCTCTCAGAATGTATGAAGATTAGTTCATAAATGCATGCATCTTTGAATTTGTTCTGCATCAATGATTGCCCTTCCGCTAAACAAAATGAACGCTATCACGCGATTATTGCTTAATTCATCTTCGGTCGGAGGCTATGAAAAAAAGAGAGACTTCTAGTTGCCGATATTTCATAAAAAGTTCCCACAAAGTAAAACTACGGAAGCTGAGACACAGAAAATTTTTATAGATACGTACCTTGGAAGTTACAACAGGAATATTATTTACAATTTAAAAACCAATAAAAGACGATTTCTGTCCAGGCATAATTTGAGCAAAAGGGGTGGGGTGCCAGCTGTAATAACACTGCATTTTGGATATATTTCAGATAGCATATATATATATACCCCACGATTTTAACAGAAATTTACACGGTGATTTCTCTCTCTCTCTCTCTCTGAAACCTCACATATACAATTAGTCGGATATATGAGTTATCTCGATTGACTACAAATGATCACTGATTTTTTTTTGTCCATGAGAAGCAACATGGAAGAAAATAATCATGTTCTAATCATTTATTTTTGTGCTGCAACCTATTTTTTAGCCATAATTCCTTTAAAAAAGGGGGGCTTCTTTACAGTTGAAAAAAAATACGATTTGCGTCTTCAGGACGAGTAACAAACTCAACTTAGTACTGGTATAAATCACGTGTAAGACTGCTTCGAACCTTGTTGAGAACGAGGCTACCAAGCTAGGTCACTTCCCTTTTGTTTTGTTTTTTTGTTATCTTTGGCGCAGATGCGTGGTTAGGTTTAATTGCAGCCTGTTGACTCACAGATAAAAGTTTACTCTGCAAAATCTATTGACCGTCACTCCCACAGCCTCACTGGAAGACGGCAATTTCATTGTAGTCTACAGCTTCCGATAGGGATTCTTCGAAATTTTTATTTTTAATTCGAGTTACACTTATGAAAATCCTATAGTAATTGATAACAAACAGCAGCTACAATAACAAAAAAAGAGCAAAAAAGTCTAATTAACTTGTCAAAAATCGAGAGGAAAAACAACCCTCAGATTTGTCTGATAACCGTCTGTATATTAATTTAATCTACAACCGATATTTAAAGGCGCCTCTCACCACACAGCAGCCGTCCTGACGGAGACGGATTCACATTACACCGTACAGATAACATCGGCCGGGAGTCTCTGTGTTTACCCTCCCTCCCCCACAAAATAATGAGTTTTAAACACTTAGGATGTGCGCGCTAAAACTCGGTAACAACTCCGCGTTTTGTTTCTTTACATGAATCGTGAGCAAGCAGATCATTCTGACCCTAATCTAATCTTCCCCAGAATGTATGCAGTAATTCTATCAGCTCTGCTCAGCAGCCTTCTTGATGCACCCTTCCGGAAATCTGCTGCTGAAGTAACTGTAACAGATGATACATTATGAAACGTTGAGTGTTCTTTGTTTTGGGGAATGGAAATATTTCTGGCAAATCCAGATCCGCTGATTGAGCTCGATCAAGGACTAGAATCGCTGACAAGATTAGCCTACAGTGCGCATCGCCCAGGTACTGCCATGAGTCCATTGTCTGTCCGACTATCTAAGCCAGTCTCATGGTGCACCAATCACTCAGATGCGACTGGTGAAATGTGTTGAAGACGGGATGAACAAGAGTCATTCCTCCTCCTCATACAGTCCACCTTCTCGAAAGCAGTCAAACCACGAAAACGTTTTCGATTGCGACAGTGAAATTTTGTTTCTCCCCCAAACTTTGACCGCGACGGTGTCGTCAATACTGGCAAAGTAATAATCCACGTCATGGAAAGCACTTCCCTCCATCGACCTTGACTGTGGCAGTATGGGTATTACTGGCGAGGCGATAATCCACGCCATCGAGAGCACTTCCCTCCATCGACCTTGACTGTGGCAGTATGGGTATTACTGGCGAGGCGATAATCCACGCCATCGAGAGCACTTCCCTCCATCGACTTTGACTGTGGCAGTATGGGTATTACTGGCAAGGCGAAGGCCCTCATCGCGCCTTCGACTGCATCGCATCCATCGACTTTGACTGTGGCAGTATAGGTATTACTGGCAAGGCGATAATACACGTTATCGAGACACTTTGAATGCCCAGAAGTACAGTAAGTTTAGCGGGCTACTGTCAAACCGTATATGCGCACCATAAGAGGACGGGCAGTACTGCAGAAGAACAATACAAGGTCACAGAGAGGAAGAATCGTCATGGACTTCCTACAGAGTTAGGTGATTAAAAGGCTGGTGCAGCCAGCAGTTTCGCCTGACATCAGGCGTATCCGGCATGGATGGTTCATTCTAGGCAGGAGTGTTTGTAGACATTTGCAATGCTGAATATCGAATCTTATTTGTTCGTTGGATGGACCAGGCAACCAAAATTATCGCTTTTGCCAATTGGAAATTAAAATCATGTGACCAAAGTTTTTGTCGGTAATTGTACTTTCCTAGTTGTCATCCAGCTGCTAATACACAGAAACAACAAGAGATTACGTCAAAGTGGGTCCAAATCACAAAGATTTCAATTCGAGGACATACTAAATTTATAAGTTATTTTCATCTTTCGCTTAATTCTTCTGTCTGCATCTGTTTACTTTTCAATTACTAAAAGAAAGCAACCAAGTCACAGACACCAACAATAACTTGACCTTTACCGAGACGCGGGTCGGCGCTGCCACCGATGTCCATAGTGGTAGTCTGCAAAACACTCGGACTGGTTCGACGAGAAGATGCTTAGGAAACCCTGCCGGAATCCCTTTTCTAGTAAACGAGCGAATAAACGAAGGAATTCCACTTCACATACCGATACTAGAAGTGAGTTTTTCCGTTCAGTTTAAAGGTTTTTCGACACCTGGCCTCGGCGTAAGCAACCTTCAAGGGAAAACAAAGTGATTAACTCAAGCGGGTCGTTCGAACCCCCATGGCTCAGAAGCTCAGCTTATTAAGCTGGAGCAGATGCACGCGGCCAAGGTTCTCCGTTTTCGATGATCCGAATAAATTTCGTCTTCTCTCATAAAAAAAAAAAATTCGAAATATAGCAGTAAACTGACAGCCGTAAGGAACGGGTGAAATCAAGCCAGTAAAAATCTGTAAACGCATGAAAATTGTTAAAATAAAGATATCATGGTTGATTTTGTGGCGGAATGGCTAAATGTGAGTAGAAGTCAGGGTTTCTCGTCTATGGAGACAATTTAGAGTACATGAAGATATTTTCCAAAGACCAGTTCAAGCGAACATGGATCAGATCCCCAGATGATCACTTTTGGCTTGGCGAAGCAGAACTCAACACCGATCCAACTTGCTACTGAGATCATCTCCAGCCAATTTTCCCGTCCATTAAATAAAAAGGCCTACTACAAATTAAATCCATTTCAGGCCTAAACCTGGTGACGACAAAAAATGAATTCTAATTCTAAAAGTAACTTCTCTAATTAGTTGTACCAAGGCGGCGGTAGAAAAATACTGAACCTAACCGTCTAATTTCTACAAACAGCGTCAACTGAAACGCTTACACTCTTGTGTGTTCAGCTGGTCGATTATGTACAGGATGATCGTGAAAAATATAATCGAATAGTCTAAGTAGGTTTGTGCGTTGACCAGTCAAGAATATTTACACTGGCTAGTCACTTTAATAGAATCTATACATAACGGATTAATCTATTGTTTGCCTGAATAACAGCCATGAGACGATGTTGCTTGGAAGATGTGCTGAGATATATTTCCTCAATCATTAATATTGGACGAAATGTATGAAGCGGGGTAGGCAGACGATCGTGAAAGCGAATGCGTCTTTCAAGCTAATCCACAGATGCTCAGCTGGGTTGAGATCCGCAGATTCTGCTGACCATAGAAAATGCTTGAAATATCCATCATGTTCTTCAAACTATGAATGCACAATGTGGGCACGATGGATGGGAGCACTGCCGACTTGAAAGTATCCGTCTCGATCAGAGTACACATGAAGCATCGCTAAATGCGCTCGGTCGAAAACACTGAGATAAGCTCCGGACTTTATTCTGCCATTTAAAAGAACAAGGAGTCCGGAGTTTGCTATTAAAACATGCCCCAAACTATGACAGCACCAAAAGTTTGGACAGTTGAAACAACACAAAAGGGGTCGAATTATTGGTGTGGCTTTCTCCAAATCTGTCTTCTCCTGTCTGTGCTTAAAAGGGGTAAAGCGTAACTCGTCAGGCCACCTCCTCAGTCCGTCTGTGCTCCTCACACTGTACGAGGCGTCTTTCTATGTTGGTAAGTGTGATCGATAGTTTACGTGATGGTGAATTTCTCTGTCAGTTGGTCTAATGTTATCATCCTATCTGACCGCCTTTCTGCTCTTTCTGACACTACTTGTTTGCAGCTACAATTCTCCTCACAGCAAACATTTTCTTCACCTTTTACCATTGCTGGTAAACTCAAAGGACCGATGTCTTGGAGCAGCCTACCAACAAAACACTTTTCAGCCACTGTAACACCTGCTAGACGTGTACTCGCTATCGAGGATTTTTCGAACGTTGTGATGCTTTTTCTTTCCTTCGTATCTGTTAGAAAATCACATTTTCAGCCAGTCTAAGTCAGATAAAGTGATACAGAGATTACATGTTGCAACATGTGGTCAACCTAAGTTCCATCTGCAGCTCAAGTCAGGGTTAAGCCTGAAAGGGTACATAAATCCTAATAAAGTAATAATCCATTGTATGTCAATCCATTTTATTTTTTACAAATTATATTAAATTTATTTTATATGGCTGATATAACAATAAAAAAGAGAACAACATTGTATAATTAATTTTGGACTTTTTAAAGACCTGTGATAATCTTAAACTTCTTGAAATAAATTCTCTAGAGTTTTTAAGTATTTCCTTATATAATTGTGATTTTTAGTATTCCCTCTTTATTGACAGCTATCTGTCAGTCTATAAACGACGACTTGTGAAATTTAGGATATATTAAAACTCTCCACAGATAAACGTCTGTCTGTTGTACGAACTCGTAGCTTAAACGATAAGGTACTTAGAAAATTTTTTTGTGGAAAAACGAAAAGATAAGCTTACCTAACTCATCGTTACCTTACTTAAAAAAAAAATCTGTTCTACCCGCTGATGTTTATCTTTGTGCCACTCGTGAGAATTAGTAATGACTTTTCAATATTTTTGTTTATTTCAACAAAGGTTTTCTTTTGGCCTAGTGATGTGTTGTCTAGCGAAGTAGTCAGGGGGTTGTCTCTCACGCACATTATAAATAATCATCTCAATTTCAGAAAAATTCATTCTCACAACTGAAATTACCCGGGTTCTCCCCTTTTCAGCGATTAATCAATTTAATTACTTTAATATATTTAAAATGACAATCAAATGTCTTCATTTTAATATAGCGGTGTTTCTGGTTAGCAGCCAGACTGTTTTCCCAGATGTCTATAATCCGATGTGATGTGAAGTCTTTTATTAAACGTGATGCATCAATCCACAACAAATGAAAGGCGAAAAATACGTGGTATGCTATTCCCTTCTTCGTAGCCGTCAGCATCCAAAACAAAAAAAAAATCCTAATTTAAAAAAAAACTCTATAAATATTTATCACTTAATTTTTTTTTTTAAATTTAATTAAACATATTTTAACCACGCCCCTCACGAGCCAGTGGTCACTTTCTCGTCAGTACACGAACCCAGGTCATCGCGGGAAAATAGATTTCGTTTTTTTTATTTTTTGTTTGAGAAGCCGTTTGCCGCCCTCCATTTTATTCTCGGTGCATCATGTGAGAAATTATTGAAAAATCTCTTCCCCCAACTTCGTAGGTAGAAACTACAGTGAGGCGTTAATATTGTCTAGTAAAACGAAAGTAATACCTCGAATTACCACGTGATCAGTCCCGCGGCAGCGCTGGTGACGTTCCAGGAAGACAGACAGACGAGCAGCTTTCCTACCGATGATAAAGTTAAAAGCTTCATCAGTTCGTTGAAGCAGAAGCACAGAAGGGGGCACACAGTGGTAAGTCCGAATTGATCACGTGCTGCCTGCTTCCCATGTTTTATTTCCTCAGGACCATATCTGCATACGTCAGTATACATTTGTACTGCGTAGCACCGAAAACTCAAATGCCTTTAACCTTTTCGTTTTGAAATCTGTGATGCGGTAGTGTTATCTGAACGACGCTTCCGCAGTGACGACCTAGGCAATGTCAACAACCCCATAGTAAAGAGTGAGTACCTGGCTCACGAGGGGGCGTGTTAATAAAATCTTCTTTAAATAAGTTAATTACACATTAAGTCTAGAAACTTCAACTTTTAACAATTTACTGTTATCTGTAAAATCGCTTTTGGGTTAAAGAAAGAGAGACCCAAAAATGGCAATATTTGTATACTTGCCATGGCTAAATTCGCATGAACCAATCAGTTTTCTTAGGCACGAATCAAACCGTCGAACTGCATTCGTTGCAAAATGTCGCCTCTAATTTATTGATCATAAACATTTTTCAAAGGCTCAGAATTCTAAATATTCAAGTTAATGCCCAGAAAACAGTTTATACAACGCTGGATTAAATGGAATGCATCTAAAAACCTACGAAAAACAAGTTTAGAGACATGATGATGCTGCAGTACATACTAGAGATTTTGCAGCGGCTCCGCGAGACAATCCCATTACATGACAGTGAGACAGGGTTCACTTCCACACCACTTTAGATTCAAATATTTAAAAGACCTTGTCACAGATTTATTGTAAAAAAAAAAAAAAAAGCCACCACCACAACCAAAAAGGCAAAATTCAGCGGCGTACAAACAAACAGATATTGTTATCGAAAGATAAAGTATTACTTCCAGTGTTTGTTATGAGATAGAGATATACTTTCAGTTGATGCAGGTAGAGTCAAATAATTGAACTGTTGACGGCTGATTTTTTTTTTTTGTTTTCCCTGATAATATTACGAGACAGTTATTCAATAAGTTGCGTGAATCCGAAAATATGTAATGCATCCTCTGAGAGTGGCTCTTTACAGATAAATCACATCAGATGTATTCCAGAAATATACAGCTCATCGAGGTTATTAGATGTGTCAATACATTGAACACCATTATGAAATTTCATTTTGAAGAATAATATATATATAAAACCGTCTGCATTAGTATCTATGTAAACAAACCCTGACTTTCATATTTAATTCCATTTTTCATAGTTGATTAAATAAACTGTTTAAAGTAAAGGAAATACAAAAGACTGTACAAGAGAAATCGTTCAAATGAAACAGGATAAGAACAGTGATACAATTTTAGATGGGTTTCTTTTGAACGACGTCTCTAGTACATCAAAGTTGAAGAAAAAACCATTACAATTCAAATATATAGGATTTTCGATAATCATCAAATCAGGCGGCTTTAGTATAATAACCAAACCCACTCCCGACCAAGGGGAGTAACTTTTAGATTTTTCTTCAAGAGACAGGAAGTTGTGTCATCAATAGAAAGTCAACTTTCAGAGCACCGACACGAATTATTCCAAGGTGCCGACTGTTTTTAACTGTAAAACTACAACAAAGGGGGTACTTTACACCTTCTATAACAGGTACCATAAAAATCAAAAGGTCGCCCTTAGATGGCATTTGCAAGATATTAATTATTAAAAAATAGTGAATGTCGGATAAATGCTATGTAACGATGGCCTATCTATTTTCTGCTGGGGGGGTCATTAAAAATGGATTCGCCCAGCGGCCCTGACGCCTTTCTTAGTGTGAAAGCGTTCACTACTCACAATGGATTTTGTTTCCACTGAAACGTCGTCAACTATTTGTTTTTTTTTTCAAAATGGCAACCACTTTCTTCCTTAAAGATTCTGGCTTCTTTTGCCGAAGCTTCAGTTCGGTTAACTGATTCGCGCATCTTTTAATTGACAGTTATCTTTTCTGCTTTTTGTGAAGAAAACTGTCATGTTAATTCGAATGTGGCCGGCAGGAGTCCAACCACCACCACTGTTAAGTAACCCTAGCTGCCAGTATCAGAAAGTGGGTGCACTTGGTAATATCCCATCGCTGGGGAACTGCCCCTGCTCTACATATTCAACCAAATCCCAGCTTTAATCTTCTTATCTAGAAACACGCAGTTAGCAAAAAGTCCAAGCCCACGCAGTCTGTCCGTCTTGGTTTTTGCCAAATCTTTCTTTATCGACTTTATCATTTATTTTATTAATCTTCGAGAATTCCACAGAGGGATCAATCAATCAGGAACTGTTTTAGTGTTGTTTCGTTGTGGGTTTCTTTGGTTGTTGTGTTTTTTTAATGCTTTAAAGATTTTTTCCCCTCTCAGTGCCCGTGGCTGCCCGTTTCCCTGTCCTTGCTATGAAGGTGCACTTGGTCACAAAGGAAACTCCTCTCATTTATATTTATTTACCAAACGTTAGGAAGAGATATGGAAGGAGGATGATGTAGAAGAGATGAAACTTCGCAATGATTCTAAATCAGAAATCGACGCCATTCATACATTAAAGCCTCTACTTAGCGATGGAAAGAAGCTTAAATTATTTCGGAAATTATGCGCGCACTATCGATAGCTGCGATGATACACACGGAGGAGCGTTTTGAGAATTTACGTCAAAATAATTTATCGCTACCATAGTATGCTCTCCTCTCCTCCAAGCTGAATACTGTCGTTACGTGTTACCACTAAAATCGATTCACATCTAATCGAGAGCTTCGTTAGTCGTTATCTCGGTCGATAAGCCGTGTATAGCCTGACTAATCTAACCTGGCTTTCTGTAATGCCAAACAGGGCTGGCCAATATCTATTTTTTATCCGCACTTGGTAGCTGGTCTGATCACTTCCTCGATTAGCGCTCTCATTCTAGAGTCAATCCTCTATGACCAGGTAACCCTGAGCTGGCAATGCTTGTAGTGCAGCAGCAATAAGAGGTCGGTACTAACCCCGGTCCTGAGCGCCCAGAATGCGCGGTGTGAAAAATTAAGCAAACGATACGAGTCAGGCTGTAATTGCCATCAAACCCTTGAATCAAGATCACGAGGCTTTGCGGCCCCTCCCTCACTTTCTTCCTAAGGTGTGGTGGGTTATTTATTTATTTATTTCTCTCCGAAACATAAGAAGATCCGTAAATGGAAACCCACTGACGGTCAGTATGTGTGGGAAAATTTATCTCTTTCCTGTTTGGCAACAAGGCAGAATAAATAAATATTAAGATAAAATATATACTCTTCTTAGAACTGCATTACTGGCTACAAAAATACTTTTTATCAAATTGCAGTTCGCTGAGTCGCCACAGCCGCGGACTCTGCCTACCGGTGGGCTAAGAACTTTGGCCTGCCTGTCTGGCCAGGAGGGTTAGGCTGGGGAAGCGGTCACTCTAACGGGGGGCGTTTCACACGAGGTGCTTCGGTGCCTCAACCCGGCCCTTTAGGCCTTAACGGGAGCTTGTTCCACACCGGGCTTCGGACACCAACCCCTTCTCCTCGGAGATACACACGCATACACGAACTTTCACACGCACCACTTACGCATTCACCGCAAAAAGATTTAAAAAAAAAAAAAAGAACTTGGAAGCCAACTGGTCACGGGTTCAAAAATATCCACCCTGACTGCTGAAGACCCTGATTCATTAGGGCCAGAAATAATTCTCTAAAAACAATGTCAATTTAGCAACAACAAAAAACGCTCCTCGTTTCAAATGTTTCCACGACTTTCTATTTCCTGGAGATTATTGCGATGTAGATTTAGAGAACATCACAAAAATTAATTAGTGTGTATCACAAGATAAAACCATTGCCAGTGAGATATGACCAGGACCACCTCCTGAGCTAAATCCCATTAAGAATGTTTGAGATGCTGTTCTAAGATGATTTTCCTCCCTCCCTCTTCCCCCAAGAGCTGCAGACTTCCCTGATAAAACAATTGACTTTGTTGCCCGATGGTCTCATTGATAAAGTTATAAGCAACATGTAAGTGTGTTGTATCGCCATCAGGGTTTGGGAACCATCTCCCCTACTGACTACCCCTAATTCATTTTTGTCTTCATCCTTTGTTAGAATTCCTCCTTGTTTCCCTTTACACTGCTAAAATTTATTTGTAGTTTGCATATTTCTTTTAATGGGTAAAACAAAATGGTATTTTAAGAGAGTAAATTGATTATAAGTTACTTTTTAATTGCTAACTTGAATAAATTGTAAACAGTTTCTAAGAAATTTGCTAGCTCTTCTACAGCGGCTCCTGATCAACAGGCCTCCCATTTAAAATAACAACATTTTTCTTTAAAAAATGAGAGGACTCAAAGAAACTGGTTTCCCGCTTTGATTTTCCGAGTTTTTAGTTTTTATTTTGCCCGAAATAGAAATTTTAAGCCATCTTGACATTCTGTTACAAAAGAAACGTAGCGAAATTCAATAATTCCTTTCCTATGTATGGTTAAAGATCCTAATTACACCGCAATAACCCGACTTACATACCGTACAGCATATTCTAGAAAGGATGTTGTCTTTCTTGGGCGATTACAATCACCAACAGTATAGCATTTAGTTCTTCAGTATTAATGAAGTTAAAATTTTTATCAACAAAGGTTAAAATCATTATAAAGTATTTAAGATAAAAAATTAATAAAAGATTTACCTTTTACTATTCTGATGTCAAGAACAGTTTCTTAAAGCTATTTTATTTTATTATGCCAAAGTCTAAAGATGTGTACAGGATCTTGATTCGTTCAGAATTATCCAACAAAAGCATAATACATGCCCTCTTACACGCCCTTCTATCACGTGGAGCTGGAGAGAGAATAAGTTGAGAGAGAGGTCTTTGTTTTGACTAAAATGGGTGCAGACCTTATGTATTATACTAACGGGCCAGCTCGTTAACACCTCTAATTTATTTTTATTAAGAAAGAAAAAAGAAATAGATGGGAGATTTAGCTATTGTTTCATTAAATGTTTTAATTAAAGAATTTGTTATAAAGTTTACTAAGTATTTTCCTAAACATCAGGGACACACCGTCAAAGAGAATTAAAAATCATTCTACCTGACAGAGTCGAGAATACGCTTTCAGCCTCAATGCATCCAATCGGAGTGATACTGTCTGACTTAGTGAGCCACCATTCTCCAACCACGGAACAAGTTTATACCTGGAAGGAATGGAAACGAATATTAAAGACACATCCGGTCCGGCGGCATCTCAGCTCTCAAGTAACTAGCCAAGGGAGGGGGACCTTTTGCTGAATCCTAAGGAAAAGCGGCGTCTGGCAACCCGGCCTATAGAGGTAAAAATGAAGACGGTACTAGAACCGGGGTACATTATTTAGATGAAGCATATTTCAATCAAAGTAAGGTAACATTATATTTAGTCCCTGGTTGCAATATTGACTTGTTCCACCTCCCTCGTCTACCTTAACGCCTGTCAGAGGCCAAAATCCGTAATTTTTCGATTTATACCGAAATGGATCCAAACGCCCTTTCACTTCTCCCAAATAGACGGCACGTGATTAATAGCCAGTTGAAGGATTCGAGCCATGAAGTAGGCTTAAACTAATCAATCAATGTAAGACCAACACAGTGGACATCAGAATTCGTGCTCAAAGTTTAAAATTTTCGAAGGGGTCGGTAGAAAAACAGTTTCACTGGAATGGGGCACCGCCACTTAACGAACCCCGGGCAGTGGTTGCAAGGGAGTAGCATCCGCGCCAATTAGGGTGTTGCACGGCCTGGAAGGACCTGGCATACTTCATAATAAATTTCTCTGTGAATTAGTTTTTAGTGTGGTGACTCGAGGCTTTGATATTTTACATGTACCATTATCTCATCGTTCATGATTTCATCAGTGTTTCGACGAATTCGGTGTATATTAGGCAGTTGCTTATCATGCGTGGTTTTGGAGTGTAATAGAAAGATATCTGTGTTATTTCTGTGTTTATTTTGAGACGGAGATCGTAACTCATCATAATTATGCATTGCTCACATCACCCACTGGCGTCGAGAGAGGGGCAGAGGGGACACGGCCAGTCGGATGGCGTTCAAAGGTTTGTTTTTGACGGTGTTGCGCGGAGGATTCAAATCACGCTAATTGTTTATCGGCCTGGACAGGTGTCGGGAGTGAACCGTTGTGAATATGTTTACACAACGGAGGTTATGGAACTTGTATTTGATCTGGATTCTCCACCAAGTTGGCCATGGCGCAGACCCACTGAAAACAGATAAGTAAGAGGAAAGTTCACACTTCGCAAAGAAAAGAATAGAAGCCATCCAACGTCCATCCCCACTTCGCCGGACCGCGAACCACGTGGCCAGCACGGGACTCAGACTCCAGGCCCACCGCGGCCAGAGAGGAACCCAACCCCTCATCATCCAGGAAGCCCAGCTCAATGACGTGTCCCGGGGCCCGTGCTCGCTCTCGACGGCTCTGACATCACCAGTAGATTATTCATAATATCCACCATCGCTAGCAATTACTGATACACTTCCAAACCACCACATTAGTTTTCATATTTTTATTATTTTCCTTTCTATGCAATTGTTTATTTTAACGAACTCGATCATTTTCCCTCCGTACTTCTAAAAGATTTCCAATTTCAAACTTTTTTATTTCTAGGTTTGAAACCTGATTGGAAAAATGGCCCAGCGCAAATTTCAGTATAAACCTGGGTTTTTGAAATATGGCTTCACTGAGCTGAGAGAACGATCTGGGAATGTCCGACCCCAGTGTGTTCAGTGCCCGCGAGTCCTCGCAAACGAATCTATGAAAGAAAACAAACTGAAGCGTCACCTGAGTTCGGTTCATCCAAATTTCGTCGAAAAGCAACTGAGTTATTGTAAGCATAAAGATGATCAAGTAAAATGAAGTCGGATCGATGCTCTCTCGAGTTCAGCTTTTTCTCTGAAGAAAGCTTCCTGGGCGCCCTCTGAAGTGGCGTGGAAGATTGTGAGATGCAAAAATCCTCATAACATTGGAGAGGAGCTGGTGAAAACTGTTTGTGGAGCAGATGCTGCCAAGAAGCTGGAATCAGTACCGCTTTCTAATAATAGCATAAAACGGCAAATTGACCTTATATCGGATATTTTGGATTAACTAATTGTGGCGCTGAAAAAAGCAAGAAAATTTTCGTTGCAGACGGATGAATCTGTTGACATTGCAGATGACCCTCAACTCATTGTTTTTGTCAGGTACAAAGAAGACAACATCCTTGGGGGATTTCTATTCTGCAACGCCCTGTCAACTACCACCACTGGAGAAGACATCTTTAATATGGTGAACAATTTTTCAAGAAACATGATCTTCATTGGTTGAACTGTTTGGCCGTGTGCAGTGTGCACTGACGCAGCTCCATCTATGACGGGAAGTCGTGTGGGATTTGTCATTCATGTTAAGGCAGAAAATCCCGACGTCACTCATAATAATTTAGTTTTTTTCTTTTTTACATCGGAAAAACCTGGCCTCTCAACCTTTTCAATCAGAACTCCACGTGGTTCTCAATGATTCTATCCAAAATGTGAATTTTATCGAGGTCAGGGCTTTGAACTCGCGTATTTTCCATAAAATGCGTGAAGAGATTGCATCACATCACCAGGACTTGTTGTTCCACTCGGATGTCCGTTGGTTACTTTGAGGGAAGATTCTCGGACGGGTTATTGAACTCAAAACTGAAATCGAAATTTTTCTTTGGGAGAAGCGTTGGCTGACCTCTTCAAAGGCCCTGCTTGGCTGGCAAAGCTGGCTTACTTGAGCGACACCTTCCGGCAACTGAATGAACTAAATTCAGATATGCAGCGCCGAAATCAAACCATGGTGGATATTGGTGAAGAAATTGCTTCATTCAAGAAAAAACTTGTACTTTGGAGAGAAAAAATGGCTAAAGGAAAAACGGGCTGCCTTCCCAGAACCGAGTGATTGCTCTGCTAGAAGATTCGTCAGAAATATCACTCAGTGACATCCAAGTTGTTTCTGAGAATCATTTGAAGAACCTTCAAAAAGCAATGGACAGGTATTTGCCAGAAAACGTCGACCTTCAGCAGCATAGATGGATGAGGAATGTGTTCAGTATGAACGTCAGTGAAGTCGGAGAAGATACCCCGGGATTTTAAGATCTTTTCAAACTCCAGGAAAATCAAGTTCAGAGGCAACGTTTTGAAAGCCTTCCATATCCAAAATTTCGGGCCCAGCTCAAGGGTTAGCCCATTCTGACTCGGGAAGCTGAAAAGGCTCTTCTCCCTTTCCGAACAATCTACCTCTGTGAACAAGGATTTTCAGGTCTTATGACGATCAAGACTAAAGCAAGGAACCGCGTGGATTCTCAGCATGACTTGCGTTGTGCTCTGTCCATCAACATAAAACCAGAACTCAAAAAGCTCACCCAAAAAACGAAGCAGCCTCGTGGTAGCCACTGAAGTGTTTTTCATTTTGTCTGATTCAAAAGTTATTGAAATTCATTCTGAAATGCTTTATATCAAAATAATCGTCAATTAAAACTATATTTACCAGTCCTTTGGGTCACCATGATGGGAAAAGATTTTATTTAGAATCGCGATCAAAAAAGTTTGGGAAACACTGATCTACATATAAAGATTACAAAAATACACAGAGCTATTATTTTTAATTAATCTGCTTGGCTAACACTCATTACATAGTTAAATACAGATATGAAAATTAAGCTTACAAATGATTTTTAAAATAATTTTATAAGTTAATGAATAACATTGTTTATGGTAAAACAATGAAAAGTTCAAGAAAACAAACACCTATAAAAGTTTTCACAACCCTATAGCAAATTTTAAAAGCACGTTAATAAAATTATTCAATACTAAACTAGAAATATTAATAACTTAATTCTCTCATAAAAAACAAATTTATCAATGCTACAAATCTCTTTGCTTAAGAATGTGTATTTTGAATTATTAAAAATATTTTATGTATGATTTTCATTTTAATGTTATGAAATTAATACAAAAATATTCAAACTTTATTATTTTCAGATAAAATAGATATATACTAAGATACTTTTAAAAAGTTAGATCTCATGACACTTCTGCCTACGCAATAAACCATTCCTCTAGAATAATTAAAAGATAATAAAAGAATAAAGTTGTAGAAAAGATGAATTTGCTGAAAAAACAAATGAATTCTGTTGACTGACATAGATCTAAGATGTATACATAGATTTTGAATCAAAAAGGGTTTGTAAAGGAATAAAGATATCTGTAACCAAAAAGGAATTAAGATACAAAATTATATATACACTTTATATAATATGGAAAAATATTAAATTAATTAGGTCAGGAAAACAATAGTTACACAATCACACTAAAGTTGCATTACTTCTCTTTGATGAAATGTTATGTCTGTTAGATGATAAAATATCAACTTTATCTTATGAACATTTCAGTTTTCTTTAAATACTTTGTGATATGTTTGTGCTTTGTAACTCCTGCTCATATCATGTTTCTAATATTTCTCCTCCATTTATTGCATCTAATTTATCTAATTTATATATAAAATGTTTATCCAATTAACATTTAAAAAATGTAGCAAAAACTTACAAAAAATAAAGGATTTACTAAATCTCTTGATTACAACTGGTTTACATTCATTACATGAATGATAAAGTTCTATTCCCTCCCAAATGTATTTTTAAAGCTCTGTTAATGAATTAACTTTTCATATCAATCCCTGATTTCTCTGGTTATCAACCAAATGCTTAAATAAATGTTTAAATGGTTTTATTAAAGATTTTCCAGTTATATTTTTTAAGACATTCAATGCATGTTTAGAAAACACATCTATCCCATTTAACAGACATTTATAGCCTTTATTCCATTTAGAAGCAGCTTGCATATCAACTAAATCTGCCAACCAGACATCTATTGGATGAACAAACATCCACCTAGGATAATTTTTCCTAATTCATGTAAATCTTCAGCTGGTACATGGCCGGTGTGTTTTTTTAGTTAGTTTGTTTATTTAAACCAGAACACACCTTTTAGTGAGACCTCCAACAGCTATTCTACCCTTCACCGCAGTTTTGACTACCGAGGCTTCCTCCCTGGAGGTATCGGCTGGGGAAGTGATCACCTGAGACACTGTCTCGTTTTATGGGATGTCAGGGTATTTTGGTCCTGAATGAAGCCTTCTCTTGTAGTTGGCTTCATACTACCAGGTTTCACACCAAAACCTTGGAGCTTGCTCCAAATGAGGCTTCAGCCTCACCCCACTCCTTTCTTTGATGATAAACACGCATCCCCAAACTTTGACAATGCACCACACTAGCAAACACTATTAAGATCATGAATTAAATCTGTCAGACTTGCTTGCTTCTAATATCATACAGCTTCCTGTAGAATCACTATCTTTATATCTTAAATCATGTTTATAGCTGACTTGATCAACTTATTAATAAGCTTTTCACACAGTTTTGGCGACTTAACTGGATTTAATCTTAAATCTGATTGCATTTATGGAACAAAACAGTAATTATACCTGGTAATGTTTTTTACTGGGATATTTATCTCAAAGAAAGTCAGGAAGATTTCCTAAAGATAACTGTATATCACTTCCAGAGACAAATTTTAATTCCAAAGTTTAAATTCAGAATCATAAGAGAGTTTGTTTTCAGCCGATTCTTTTCTTCTTCAGATTCCCCTTTGAGGTCATTAGAGAATTTTATTGATTATTCTGTCAATAGTGAGAATGATTGATACATTGATAATCAAGAGAATGTTTCTTGATAGGTTTGAGTTTACAGAAGGAAATTACTGTAGAAGTGGATCTAAATTAAGTGAAGATAAATAAGCGGTTTTTATCTTTTTAAATAAATGTAAAACTTGAGAAAATAAAAATAGTAAAGCTCAATTTTTTATTGCCTAGAAATATGGGAGATAGATGCCATGAAGCCGCTCTACTTATGTGTATATTATTATATCCAGGGTTTGTAGATTATTCTGATTTTAAGTTTTTGAAAAATCTTTACGTCAACTTCAATATAAAACAATAAATAGTGGGTGTGCTAATAATAGTTAATAAATATTGAAAATGAATTAAAAAAAACAATCCAGAATAAATTTATACTAGAAGTAGAAATAATAATAATATTGATAGCTTTCATATTTCCACAAACTACTAAAACTTCACAAACCATCAGAAGTAATTCAAACTTTATTAACCTCTTTCCTTTATCTAAAAAGAGATTTCCAACACATTTAGGATAAACCTAAAGATACTTAGTTTTGTCTTATCATCAGAAACTACAAATTTTAACAGATTTTTTATCCAAAACTAAATTTAGATTCCATAAAGCAATATGAACTTGATTTGATTAATCCAGAGATGTCTGATAATGTGACTATTTGGACTACAGTAATTTTACACATGGATTCTCCTATGAACTCACAGATTAACTATAAAATTGATTTTACTACAGAAATATTTTAAGAATTATAATATGATTTAACACAAAGACTTTATCTTCTGGTTACAGTGAAAGTAATAATCCAGTTAAAATTTTATCAACTAATTCCATTCTTGTATGTTGTGATATACTAAAAGGTTCATATATTAATGGACATATTTTTCAAATTCTGTACATCAAAAAAAAAAAATGTACTTTAGTTATCATTTGATTAAAAGTTTATTTCAGGCATCCAAATTTGGATTACAAATTAGAATGCAGCAAATAGTATAGATATCCAAATGAAGTTATATCACTTAGATTTCTTGATCTAGAGAAGTTTTGATTAAAAAAAAATTAAATACTTAAAAGAAAGAAAAAAATTTAAAGAAGCATTATAAGAAAAGGATTGATTGATACTTTAAAAAATACTTTTAACATAATGGCTAGATGGTTTCAATAATAATCAGAAGAAAAAAAGCTATTGGAAATAGCACTGAAAGTATCACTAAAGTTTTTTTTAAAAAATGATGATTCTTTTAAAAGTAAATGCAAAATACTTAATAATACTTTTTTGTAATTCTAACATGCAAAATTCTAGCAATTCCAAAATTCATAATTTTAGTATTCTGAAAATCACATTCCTTATTCAAAACATAAATGCTTTAATTGATGGATTGGGAGTTTAAAGACTTACAGATAAGTCAAAATAACCTTTTAAAGCAAATAAAAATGGGGAAGGATTTCAGAAATCTGGCTAAAGCTACTGAAAAAAAATCAATTGGGATATTATAAAATCTGGAATTCTATAAAATTGACTGAAGTTGCTATAAAATTAACTGGGTTTATAGATTTTAGTATTTAAATAGAATATACTGACAGCAGCAGATTTAATTTTTGATGAAATTATCAAATTATATACATTTCATGAATATAAGTCTAGAAATGGCAAATTGATATTACAATTTATATTCAAGATGTGCATATATTGTCAACTAAAGCATTACTAATGTTTTAAAACTTCAAAAAATGAAAATACAAATTATGGTGATGCAGTTAATATATGTTTGGGTAATAATGGTATTCTGCATACATTTTAGGTGAAGAAACTGAGACTGTACTTTATCCAGATCAAGCAACAATCATGAAAGGATTGATATTTTATTCAGATGATTTTGATTTAATCCTTGGAACTTATAAATGTTGGTATAAAGACACAATTGAAATAATCTGCAGACAATAATGTAGAATTTAAAGTAAGACATGAATGCATAATATAAAAAAACCCCAATGATAGCTTTAGTTTCTATATCCCTCTAAGTCATATTTTTTGGTTTTGTGAAGACTATATAAAAAAAATAATGCATGGAATTAAAAAAATCAAATTATTTTGATGAGAAATGGAAATGAAGTAATTTTTAGAGAAAACAGAAATGCAGTGGGAAAATTAATTTTCTTGAAGATATCGCGTTTATAATACCTGGCAAAATCACATACAAAAGCCAGAAGATTCCATAGGCTAATTGAACCAGTTGGCTACATGCTCTTATGCTGATGAATGGCATCACCAAGTTAAATCCAAGTGTCTTAGGAGTCTCATGAGAAAAGTTTTATCCAATAATAGCCTGACCAAAGGGAGAGTCATGGCCACCAGTGCAAAAAAGAAAGCGTGTAATATTCGATTGACTATCTGAGGATGGGATTCATTGCTACTTCTCATGATGAAAGATTGCCATTGTGTCTTTTATGTAAGTAAACTCTGTTGAATGAAGTGATGAAGCATGGTTGTCTTGACAATTATTTTAAGTCAAATAGCATTTAGGAAAGCTTGTTAAATATTTCACAAGACTTAAATCCAAGTTTTAAAAACATCAAGCTATTTACAGCATCTTCACAACCAGGACTCTCACTCTTGATCATGCTCTTGTGGCCAGTTATGAGCTATCACTATTGATAAAAGTCAGGAAAACCACAAACTATCGAAGGGGAACTTATAAAGCCAGCACTCTCAATATTTGCAAAAAAGTTCTTCAAAAGGACAAACAAGATGTTTTAACTATTCCTCTTAGCAATGACACAGTATGAATTTACTTTGTGAGATGGCTACCCGATTATGATTACTGTTCATTGTATGATTCACCATAAAAGCTTAGTCATGAAAAACATTTTACCAGAATAAACAAAATACTGAGGGTACTTGTTTCATGTATAAATGCCATCAAAACCAATCCAAAAACAGAATGTCTCTTTCAAGTGTTTTGTGAAGATACTGACAAGAGGTCCATGAGGTCGATGATGCATAAACTGGAGGTGCACAAAAGTCTGAAGAAATTTGTTGAGGCAATACATAAATTAAAGCACTTCATTGCAATGATGGCAAAGTATTGGTCAGCTATTTGGCAGATATTTTTGAAAAATTGAACTTTTTGAACCATGGTGAGGGGGTCTTCAAGGTGAAAAAGTCAAAATATTTGATTTCAATGCAAGCCTAGCAATGATGAAAGCAAAGATTTTCTACAGAAATTTTTCTGATTTCTCTATTAGACAAAGCCCTGATCATCATCACTGAACAGCTCGATATCTTAAGAATGATGTGAAAGACAGGTTCGCTGATCTGCAAAATATGGAATTTCTGGGGTGGCTGACAGAGCTATTCTATGCGAATTAGATGTCGAAGTGAAGCTGCAACAACTCCAAAATGATTCACCAACAAGGATGATCCTTAAAATCAGGCAACATTTCATGTGATTCATTGATGAAACTGCTGAAAAATATCTTCAAACAACAACAGCTTGAGCACAAAATCTACTCTTTCCCTTCTTCTCGTCATACTTAGTCATGGGTGACCAGCACAAACTTCAGAAAAACAAAATCATAAATAAATAGTTGAACTTAGTAGAAAAAATATCTAAAATTGCCTGTAGAATCAGCACAACTTTCTTTTTTTTTTTTAAATTTTAAGCATTAAATGAACGTAAATAGGTTTGGTTCAGTGAGAAAGGAATTTCATTGGTATATCCTGGTATCAAACATTTTAAAACAATATTTTTCAAGTTTCATGGCTGGCAATTTGAATTCAGATAATCACTTGATCATAAATAGTAATGGTCCTGTCAATTCTACAGAGGAGTTAACACTACCACATCCTCTACGTTCACCTTATTATAATGGAAATGAACCACAGGAAGAAAACTATAATATTGGAAACCCAACTAATAGATAATAGCGATGCAACTCTGTCTGTGATGTCCGATATGAGGATCAGATGCCGATAATCTCTCTAATCGGTTTCTAGCTCAACTATGACGGATATCTAAAACTTGGTGGTTTCTTCCATGTACAGGTGACTATTATACAGCGGATAAAAGGTACGTTGATGATTTAGAGTTGAAAAACGGGCAACACCGTAGTATTAGATAATGGGCGCTACCACCTGCCTGTCTTTAATATGCCCATATTAAACGGATTTATTGGTTAGAATGTGAATATTGAAGACAGGGGTCGGGGAAGCCGACTCGAGTACACGGGCTAGCGAGGGAGGAGGGGCAGCTGAGGTCAGTCAGTACCAGCTCCTCTCCTGCCACCCCCACAAAAAAGAAGTAAATTTATACCTAATAACAAGAGTTTTTTTTTAATGTTCAACAAACAGATCAACCATTTTTTTTATTTTTGTCCCCCATTTTCAAATAATTATTCCATTTTTACAAAATTACAGCCCTTCTTCCCTTCCCCGGTTTTCTCGAAGAAATATAGGAGACCGAGGAATTATTCTGTTTGCAGATATCCCGTTAAAACAGAATTCACAGGAGTTTATTTAATCGGGAGACCAACAGCGAGTCGTTCGTTATTTAGTAGATTAACTGTCGGGCAAACAAGGCCCAGCTTACCGCCATTTTAGTTCTCGCTCTTGAAGCGACGAGCGCACATCTGCTGGTCGCCAGGGCCTCAGGTCGCATCCCCTTAATGGTCGGCCTGGGGGGAGGGGGGAGTAGTGTACAGCGGGGCGAACCCCACTCTCGCAGGTAAGTCTAGAAGGAACAGCACGCAGCATGAAGATCAGAGACGAAAAGCGCGAAAGATTTCCTCAAGTGTCGTCTGCTTCATTCAATTTCTCTGAGAGCGCCCGCTGGTGTGTTTGTCCCCCCCCCCCGCCAACATGCACTAGGCGACCGAACGAGTCTTAGGTAAGGTACAGACTTCGGTAAGGAAACTGGTTTCGGGGACTTGGCTTGTTGTAAGTCCTGGGACACCCATGGAAGTCGGGTCCAGCCGGGCGAGGCCCCCCCCCCCCCCCCGCGCCATTTGAGTCAACGGCCGGAAGCTACCCCGTGTCGCGTAAACTGGCTGAGTGGTTGCGTCAGTGGAGTACAGTCTCCAGCAGCAGCAGCCTTTCTTCAGGAACACCAAGGAGGCATACGCATCATCATCACAGGTAGTTTACCCCAGTCTCTTCCCGTCCGCCATAGCTACAGCGCAGCAGGCGTGTCGAACTGGCGGCTTTACGTGTCCCCCTCATCAACCTCGAGCAAGAGCCTCGTGGCCCCTAAATATGCCTTTCTCAAAGCCGTCTTCAAGCAGGAAGACCCAAGGTACAAGAAGAGGGCCGTGTGTCTCGTGACGAGCAACACCCGGTCAGTAACAGCGATATCCTGGTCTCACTTGTCCCCAAACGATGAACGTCTACAACCATTAGACAGACGCCATTATGAGACTCGCGAGGAAAGGCATGGCGGCGAGGACAAGCTACTACAAGCAAGCGACCCAGCAGTGATGAGCTCCGGTAACGAACACGATGGCTTGAGAGATCATCGACTGCAGAGTTTCGAGTCCACTCGATGAAGGCACAGACCTAGCGGGAGAACTCCGTGCAGGGCGCCACGACTGGGTTCTCCTGTCAACCAGAGTAAACATGAAGGTGGTGAGCGATGATTGGTTCCAAGAACGGTGGCCCCGCGAAGACTGGATGGCAAATGTGGGAGAAACGTTTGCAATTTTCAGTGCATAATTGACCAGGAAATATTGTGAAGCTAATCCATGATTTATTAATAGTAGTATCCATCGTCATCTTCATACGAGCCCAAGGAGGAAATCATCGGCAGTTTGCTTCCTTCCTTCCCTTGATGTGGAAACTGAGTACAAAGATTTACCACATTATACAGGAGTCTGCTGGTTGTCGTGTCACAAAGGTGCTGGAAAGTTGCTATGATTTGGGAAATAAAATCATCATATTCCTGGAAATGAAAAAAAAAAAAAAAAGTTACCGATATCCAAAGTATTAAATGGGGTTCGAGATCTGCCACTTTTAGTTGATATCACAAGGCACCTAAAAGAGCTGAAGCCAGGTACGTCCATGTGGGACAGCACAAGAGACTTCAAACAAGAGTCCGGGTAGAATAGGATTCATCTGTCAGCTAAGTACAAGAAAAAGGAGTCAAACTTCTGGAAAAAATAAGAGTGACAGCTTCATAAGTTAATGAAAAATGTTTGAAGTTTGAATTCGTATTGATGTCAAAAATATGAATTCAATTATAATTTTTAAAAATCTCAATCCATTTGTTTTCTTCACTTCTACCTTGAATTCAGTTTTTGTCCACCAAACAGCCTTAAAATGATTTCTTAGACTCCTTGAATTTAAAAAGATGATTTTCTTAAAATTTCTGCAGCCCCTATTCTCTCAACGTGCCCCTGATGCACTGAGTTTGACCTACCTGCCCTGGCAGGTTCCATCGGTTGGTCGTTTCTCGGGATCTCAAAAGCTCAACCACTGCTGAAGATGGATGCACTGGGCCAGAGTGCGCATAACAACAGTGCAGCGCATCCCACTCTTATGAAATGAGCAATCACAAAAAAGAAACGCTCAACCACATTGTCAGACACCTCTCATTTCTTTTTGCTGCTTTGGTTTCCAACAGTGGCAGATATCACAAGCCATTGACCATTTGCTTGACATCGTTGGCCAGAAAATCGTTCATGCTATCATGGCCATTGTGCACAGTATATAGCCTTCTCTTAATCTCTGATCTCAGTGTTCCTGATATCACCTCTCTACTATATCCTTCAAGGATCACACCATCTTGGTACTTAGGATGTTGTCAACTCTTTCCTGTCACATCATCCATTTCTCATCAAATCTAGCACATTCTGCATAAGCTTCTGCCACATCTCAGAGTCTTATCAGGTATGCCTTGGAGAGAGAGTACTGATCTTCACATGCCTTACTGTGTTCTTGCTACTTCCAGCTAGGCAAGGCTGACATCATATGACAGTTTCTTGCCCTCAATGTACTGATGTAACCTCAATTTCACTGCCTTTGTGATTGGCTCAACACTGATGGTTTGTGGTCATTCTGGAAGACAACCTTGATCATTTACTGATCAAATTGCTCCATCCAAAATACCAGACATTGGTTCCATTTCCAGATTGTGAAGCATGCTCAATCAGCTTTCTGTACTGTATTAATGCTCTGCCAAATTAGTTTCTTTCTTCTACAGCCAGTTACACGTGGACCTTCCTTTTCTATTTCTTGAATGACCAGTGAGGTGTTTTTCTAGCTTAGGCGAAACAGAAATTTCAGCCAATAAAATTCACAAGTCACTTTCATTTTCTGGCGCAACTACAGATTTATTCTACTCACTCAGGATCTGCTAAATCATCAGATCGGAATGGTTAGAGATTTAATTTGATCAGTGATAAATTATTACCTCATACAGATGGCGCATTCTTGCAACCATACTAGTCAATGGTCAGGTCCAGCTGAGCAAGTCAGTGCATTACTTGTTTGGCATCTTTTGCATATGATATCACGCAAATTTCTCAAACAACATTTTTTTGGTCCTTCATTAAAGATGAAGCGTGCAAGACTTCTCGTTCAGTATTAGTAATTACTTTCCAAGTTATTGTTCTTTATGCAGTTTTCCTCAGGGAACTAAGGTTTGATTTCAGTTAAAGGAAAACATGCTAATTTAATTCCTTTACATTACATTAGCAGATTTATTGTAAGGTGATCTTTTGAAAATTTGAATTGAAATGTTGGTCATAAGCTTTTACTGTATTATTGCAGTTTTCCAAATGTAAAAGGGAAAATTTGTATAATCACCTGCATGCAAACAGCAAAATTATCTATAAAATTATAAACATAACAGTTTTTGGTTTAGTTGAATATAGATAAGTTGTCCAACTGTTAGCAGTGTCTTTGTAGCTTTTAAAAAAAATATTGGTGCTTAAAACATTTTTTCTAGTGTTTCTAAGAGAGTAGCGATTTTTATTACTTGTAACCATTCTCAAAGCTTGATATGGTCTAATTTCATACGTTGTCAAGTCCACACGACAAGCTTGGTTTAACGTAATGTTTGCTGTGAAACAAATAGACGCCATTTAAATTAATTTTCTTATGTTGAACTCATATAATCAATCATATGAGGCAGCAATTCTATACTTGTTGAAAAATTCCCTAAGCCAATTACTTGAGTTCTAATCAAGAACAGATACCCCTCCCTTCTTCAGTGATCATTTTTAGAGCCAATTATGGCTAAGTGTTGCCATTCCTGCATCTCGTGGGGCCTGGCACTTCAGTAGGAATGGAAAGTTGCTAGTACTCTGTGGGAGGAAAGTGGACTGGGATATCAACACTGATGGATTGGAAGTGTCAGAAACCATGCTATGGAGTCTGCAATAGGAAAAAAAATCCCTCAGGCCACTGCACTCAGCTATTTGCCAATTTCCATCTTTTTATTTATAAGAATAAATCCAATTATTTTGTCATAATAATAAGCAAGTTTATGACAATATTAAATTTAAATCAGAAATCTGCAATGCACATCATTTTTGGATGCGACTCACTATTCTCCTCCAGTGAAAATAAAGTATTCAACGAGTACCATAAATAGCAGATGATATCACTTTTAGACAGCTGTCATATTTCAGCAGATGAATCAGTTAAGAAACCTTCTGGGTATTATTCCCAATCACTATATTTATGTTCAAACTATAGAAAATGACCAGAAGAGAATTTTACAAATGGTTGATTTTCTCTGACATCTGGATTTGGCAACAAATCAGGTGTTACGCCAACTACTAAAAGAATTAATTTAAATATATATTAATGCTTACTCAGTAACAAGTATTTCACTGAGGTATGATAAAATCTCATACCACACAAAATGATCCTTGCAAATAAATCTTATTCATTTTATAGCATTGGTATTAACTTATTCAGTTCAGACTTCTTTCTATTTCTTCCTTCTAATACATGTACCAGCTTTTTTAATTTTTTTTTTAGATGGAACTAGTAGTAAATACAATCTCTTTCTCCACTGCTTAACATGATGAGAGAGAACATTTTATTTACTGGTATAAGATCATTCCTATTAGTGTATATAATTTTTTAATATAAAAGATGCAGATGAGACAAAAAAATTGGGCAAAGCTTTCCCATCATGTCCCATTTGTTGTAAATAACCTCAATAAATCAGTGTGGTTTGACTCAGAAGTACTTACTGTCACCACGATATACGTGCTTGATAGCATTCCAGATTGTTGATCATTCCAGAAGGCAAGAGAGAAAATCTTTGCAGGAGGTTATCAGTTGTAGACCCTCAGTAAATGTCTTGACTGTCATCATAAAAGTTTTAATTTGAGTTGACAAGGAATGAGATCATATTTACTCTGATAAAAATCAATAAAGATTACAGGTACAGATTAAATGAGTTTTTCATAAACTGATTTTAAAATGTTCAAGATTTTTATTTGTAAAGTAGCCACCATGGAAAAAGAAACACTCAAGTTAATAAAGAGATTTATTCTACTTAATAACCTTCCCATATCAATGAGGAAATTCCAGTAACTTTAGATTACCGTCATCTGTAGACATTATTTAGAAAACCAGAAAGCAGTTTTTTTTACATCATGTAGTTATGTATAGTGCTCAGCTGTACATTGTACATGGTAGATTTGTACAAGTTCTGATGTTGATACATTTTACTCTCTTGGTTCAAAAAGAGCTAAATAGCTGACATGGTGGTCATCAAAGAATGAACATAAAAAAAAACAATTATTTCTAATGTATCTTATAATTTTTTTTATTAGTATCATAACAGAAACAGTAGTAACATCTTACAATTGTGCAGACTTTACTTGTCTTCAAATAAAGTGTAGGGCAGGATAATCTAATGAAGAATTTATCAGACTAGATTTATGTACTTACAAATACTCAGTACTTCACACTCACGTCAATTAAAGCGTACATTTAATATCTTACCTATCTGTTCAAACATTTGCCTGTGGATCATCTAGCTTTTGACAGATCTTATTAAGGTTGCAGTATATATCAGTTTTCTTGTCAGAGTTCTGAAAATGATTCGGATCTTTTTGTGCTTAGTTTTGTTTTAACAGAATACATTGTTTTTTTAAAGGAACACTATCATTGGATTTTTCTTACAGTGCACAAAAAAAAAATAAATTATTATATCATATTATAGTAATTTTTTTTTTAAACTTTATAAATTTACACTTAAAGAAACTTTTAAGTTTCATGAGAAAACCCATCCATACTTTTGGAAAAACTGAAATACAAATTATACCATTTAGAAAGAAAAACATTGAAAGTTAATATCGCATGACTGGAAATTTTAAAAAATAAAAGCAGCAATAAAATAGTCAGCACATACCTAGTATAAACACAGCAAGACAGGAGGCCTGTCTTATGCACTGTCTAGTTGGATCTGGAGATTTCCCTCGTCTCGTGTCATAAAACACAATTAAACTACCACTAAAATAATTTAGTCGGTGTCTTTTCACATTTTATCGTGCACTTAACAGCGAACCTTTGTTAATAAAATTAGCTACTAAATGAAGCCATACACTAGTTAAGACTATAACCAGTCACACAACTCTCTAGAGGGAAGTGCAGTAAAATTACTAGAGTTGCTCGCTCTTTAGTGCCAAGAGTACAAACTTTACTGCCATTGTTATAGCTGACGCATTCAACAAGTCAATTTAAAACTGTGACCACTGACATGCTTCATTTTATTGCTTTCAGGTTTTAAACTTTAAAGACAGCAGCTATTGGAACATACTATGAAAACCATCTCTTCAATGAATTCATCACAAGCTAGCAAAATTAAAACGTCTCACATACACACACCCAAATACACATGCTATGCACCTGTAAACTATACAAGATTCACTTAAAATTTTTATGCTGCACCTTCTGGGATCAGAAGTCTGTCAAAATTTCAGCTTTCTCAATCATACTACTATAAATGCATGCAATAATAAAAATTTTTTATCCAAGCACTTTATTTAATGTAGCATCTTATAGGTTCAGTTGTTTGGCAAATCAGTAGTTGATACAATAACTTACACAAATTGTGTAGCATTAACATATTTAGGCTAAAATGATACAGCAGTATCAGTCATTCAATTATATTTTCCCCCAGAGACGAACATGCAAAATGTTTATACAGTACAATGCCATATTAATTTGGAGGTGTGATCACGTTCATATTGGACATGTAGGTGGGCAGATCACCATGCAAAAAACAGATGGATTCCCATACTTCTCCATTACTCAAGGTCATATAAACCATTCAGCCATACACTGCCAAAGATTTCAGCATTTCTTGTGAACTACAGCCAATATTATTGAAAAATTCACAGAGGCAAGTGACCTAGGTTACCTTCAACATCAAAATCGAAGAATGTGCCCTTACTTGCATCCACACACAGAGTCAAAACTCTCTTGCTGGTATGTATCAACCATATAACAGAAATGAGCAACAAACAAAAAATGTCATCATTTCCATTAAAACACTTTGAAAGGTTTGGTCAGAGACTGTCTGGCAAGTTTCCACTCAGAATTCACACCTGAGTTTAAAGAACTGCAACTTCAGTGTCTTTACTTCAGTCATGTATGGAGGCACTATGCTGCAGTCTTGGAAAGGCCAAATTGTCAAAGGATGCTTCAGTTCTGCTTGTTTTGGTGCCATTTTAAAGATGCTTCTCCTAACATTGTACAAGCGGTTTACTGAAATTTGATGCCCATATTCTTTAGGAAGGCACTACTTGGCCCACCTTCATTGTGACCAGTCAAGAAATCAAGACATTAGACTTCTGCCCTGGGTACACTCGAAGTTCTGATATTTATCACACTGAACACCAGTGGATGTAGACCATTAGCTGAGACCACAACCAGAGACAGCAGAACTGAGCAGCCCCCCACCCCACTTCACATTTTTTTTTTTTATATCGCAATAGTTTTGCCCATCTTAAAAATCTTTTTCAATTGTAATTTTTCCCATTCAGTACTACATTATTAAAGAAACTATTAAAGTATGTTAATACTTTTTCATATGCAGAAGATCAATAATAATACACATGTATACAAATGTTTGTCTGGTTGTTTTTTTTTTTTTTTTTCAGCAGCCTGAAGACCTAGAATATTTCCAGTTCCTCATTACAACTGCATACACATTTAAATTTTGTAAATATGATTAAAATGTATCAATAGAATACAAAATTATAAGTTTTATAAAAACTGTTTTTGCACCACATGCAAGCAAATCAAGCACTGGAATCTATAGAAAATCAGGTAGATATTCAGAAAAACGAAGTTTTCTTAGTTGAGTAAATAGATCTCAATCAACATCTACCAAACTTACCCATCTTTATAATAAACTTATTGCTTTATATAAAAATGAGTAATTCGTATTTTTCTTGGTTTGTCTAAAGCTATTAACTTGATTTCAATCTCAAGTTATGTACTCAAACATCAATAATTAGTTGAACAATTCTTCAAATTTAAAAACATCATTTAGGTGTTCCATAAGGATCTGTTTTGGGTCAAATGCTATTTTCAATTTATGTAAATGATTTTTTTTGGCCAAAGATTCCTGACGAACTTTTTATTACAGGCAGATGATAAACTTTGGGGGGGGGTATGATTTGGTTGGTGTATTTTGTATATTTTACATAATTTAAATATATTCACATATTTTAGCATAAAAACTACCAAAGTTAACAAGCTGCATTTCTTTAGAAAAAGATCTAAACCACCTTGTATCCTTACACAAGATGCAACTGTGATATTTCCAATTTCCACAAACTTGTGAATACAGACCTCTGCTGGAAAATCTTTCAGTAGTTGTTAAGTGATCTAGTAATACAGCAACTCCTGCAGTATCTACCTGTACCATAAGCAGTGTCTTGGCAATAAACCAATTGAGCACATTTGTTCTTCTGAGAAGCCTTTTCATTCCACACCAAAAGATACTAAAAGTAGTTCCATGAAGCAAACTACAGGTAAGGTGAAAGCATTAAATAAGACTTTTTCCTTCATCAATGTTTCTGAAGTCTACCTGGCACAAGCAAGCACAGTTGTAAGCTTACATTTAGTAACTGGTAAATTAGTATTCTGTTCTGGAAAAAGTGCTATCAAAACTCTAAAGCATTCAATCTCACTTTCATGGAAAAGCAATTGAAAAAATGTTTTTATGATAAAACAATACAATGTTGGAGAACTAGACAAACAAAGCAACACAAAAAAAAGAGTACAAGATGTAAGCAGACAAATGCTGCTTAATCAACTTAGCAGCTTAAGATTTTTAGTTAGTCAAGGACTATTTATGAAACCACTGGCATTGAAGATACCTTATTGCAGCTGTAGAAATTAAGAGATGTGCCTGGACTGTTACAGTGATTAGTCATCGTGTACTTAATGAGCTAAAACAAATAATGGGTAATGTGAAGGTGTGTCAAACACTTCATATCATTAGACATCAGTAACAGGCAGCAAATGACGTGCGCGCTACATTGGGTATCAAACGGATTCTTATAAGTATGTACCAACTGGAAAAAAGGATGGCGAATGATAACTTTGGTTTTGAAAGATATGAGCAAATTACATTTACTTTCCAAAACCAATCTGTAACAGCACAAATGACTAACATGTGTCAGCCTTTCGAGGGAACCTATGCTACCAGAGCTTTGACCTGAAAAAAAAAAGTAGTCTATAAGAATTGACTTACTGAGAAGCCACACACTAACTCTTTCCCTACCAAAGTTTTTTTAGTTATACCCCTAAAATTTATATTTTTACAGTTTGACACAAAAAAGTTTTTATTCATCTTTGATCTTGCACTTTACAATATTTCAGTAATACTTCTTCACAGAATGGTAAATTCCAAAGCATTTCATGTCACAAAGAGGTACACTGCAGCAATTACAGAACACTTGAATCACAGCGAAATAGTCATCTTTTGCATACCCCGCAGTAGGGTGTTGATTGTTTGTGGCTTTTTCAGAAATTCATGAAGGCCAGTGTATGAAAGGATGAGTCTTTAGGTAAAAGTCATGGAAATAACTTTCATTTTTATTATTTTTACGAAAAACAACTCCCCACCACTGCAACTTTTATATTTGCATCTGTTTACATTTTCAGATATCACTTATTCATTTGTGCAATTATCTCGACAAGTTTACATACTTTATGATGTCTTATAAACGCAGCAAAAAAGAAATTGACAAAAGTGGAGTGATATGGAGCAAGAATTTAATCCATTACAAAAAGAGCTGCTCTTCCAGAAAAGGCTTAAAAATTATTAGTAAAGCCTTGCAAGAATATGTGCGAATGCCAACACAAGCCATGATTATTGGCAGATACAAATATCTTGCTGAGCAAAAGAAGGAGAGAAGGAAGCGAGTTGATATTATTTCAGAAGAACTGGTGACTCTTTGGTCAAAATTGAACTTTCCATGTATCACAAAGAAATCAGTAAGGAGGAAAATTGAGAATCTGCTTGTAAAGCATGACAAGCACTTAAAAAAACCAAAAGCCAATGATAAAGAATTTTTTGCTGGAGTTTTTGACCTCACCAAAGCAGATGGTATATGGCTGAGTGCTGAGGACAAGAAATTACATCAACTACAAGTAAAGTCTAAGGGGGCTATTGGTTATGTCACTGAGAAGACTGGGTCCATCCATCCAAGCAAGATGGCTTTGTTAAAATCTCAGGCAAATGAAGTGGGAGCCTTAACATTAGCAGCAACATCATCATCAGTATTGAGTTCTTCCTCCAGTGGCCAGGAAAGTGATGCTACTGACCCACTGCTGAGGATCAACCACCAAGAGAAGAAGAATGGGAATTGTCACCACAAAAGAATAAGCGAAGATATGAATCTGCCAGAACTGCTGCAAGCTTATCACGAAAACAAAATATTTCTCTGAGAAAATCTGCTAATTTGTGTCGACAGCTGTCAGATGAGGGCTACAAGATGCCAACTCCATCATATGCTGCTGTTTATAGAGAGAGAAAAAGACAAATGTTGCAGACCCAGAAAAAGTACAAAGAGACCCTGAAGAATGAAGATTGGGTGTTGCACTTTGATGGAAAGAAGATAGGCGAAAAAGAACTCCAAGTTGTTTTGCTCAAGAATGCTGAAAAAGAAATCCGGTTGAAGGTAATGCAATTGCATGATGGCAAAGCAATAAGCATCTACAATGGTCTTGTTGAAGTTCTTGATGAGTTTCAACTTTGGCCAAGAATTCTGATGATAATAACGGACACTACGGCTGTGAACACTGGAAGACTTGGTGTGTGGTAAAGCGGTTAGGACAGGAATTCACAAGAAGAGGGCTTCCTTTACCACAATATGTTGGTTGTCAGCACCACATACTGGACACAATTCTCAAGCACCTCATGAATGACAAGCTTCCTGGGAGAACTACTTCATCTGAAATATCTTATGAATTTGCTGATCATCTAATTCGGAACTACAATGAGCTCCGCCAAAATTTTCTTCAGAGTGAAGAACTGTTGAAAGTGAAGGACCTCAAGTGGAGCGATGATATGCAATATCTCTATGAACTGTGCTGTTACTACAAGTACTATTGTAAGAACAGAGCTTTTCCCTTCATAAAATTTAAAAAACTACCTGCGATGAGCAATGCTAGATGGAATTCACGGGGCATTCTTGCTCTTTTGTCTTTCATTCTTTTGCCTGAGTATAGAGAGCAGCTCAAAGCAATCTGTGATTTCCTGTCTGGCGTGTGGATGGATATATGGTTTTCAGCTCATCAATTCTGTGAGGAAGATGCTGCCAAGGTTACGGATGCAGTAAAAGCATTAAACTGCCAAAAAGCTTTAAACAGTTTGAATAATTTCTGGAGCCGTCAGGCCTCAGTGATTCCAGGTGTTCAACGATCAATATCTGTGCTGAACGAGCTATAAGTTACTTAAAAGAGATCACGTCTACTTGCAAGTCCATTGACAGTCTCAATTTACGATTTCTTGATTCTAATTCTAATTGATGTGTACTTTTTGCGTACTCTCTAATTGCATTTGTATTCCTGTAGTTGTTATTTCATGATTACCAGTGGAATAAAACAATTTCTTACCATATTTTATTTTATTATAAAAGACTTATTCATACAATAGTTGTAGACAACATACGTCTTTTCATTATAAATATATTATCTGAATTGTTTTTGATATGCTGACTTTCATTTACTTTTGGTGGGGGACATTTTTCCAAAAAATATATTAATGAGACTTGTTTTTATTCATTTTACCCCAAAACTCATCCTGTAGGACCATGGCCATAACATGTCATGACAGAATCAACACCCTACCCCGCAGTGTCTTCCTGGGTATTTCTTCTTACCAGCTAGAGGATACTTTTACCTAACATGTATTATGATGTCAGTAGGATGCCAGTTCTGACCATTTTGGGTTAGATAAGCACATCCACCACAACTTCAACATGATTGGCTGGCATTGTGTTCAAAAGAAATATGGCTATTGTCAATACTGCTGCTGTCACTATGACTGAGAGTCATTTGAATCAACATCACTATAATGATCACTTTGATCAAACTAATCATTGCTATTACCATTCAAATTATTATTTCAGTCATGTGGATCAAAGTCTATACCCTGGACATCACTGCCACTACCAAAAAGTCATTCTCACTGCCTGAATCAGCAACTTGTTGCACAGAAAATCTCCCTCTTCTCATGGGCATTACCATTTTTGAATAAGAAATTGATATCAGGATTTACCCAAGGGCATTCACCAATGCTTAAACTATCCATTTCTGCTGACTAGTCAACTATCGAGTGTCACAAAACTACGTTAGAGTGATCTCTAATTTTGGCAAGGGAAAGGGTTAAAGATAAGAGTACCTCAGCAGCTTCGTCATGGAAACAGAACGACAATTTTATCATGTATAGTATTTTGAAGTTGATGATAAAAATTAAAACAGAAAATGTCCCCTGCGCGCGCGTTAAAATAAAAAAAATTAATAATTGTTACATATTTGTGAGGTTCACTCGAAGAATAAAGCTTCTCATGCAACAATGAAAATACAAAAAATAATAATACTAAAATCATCCACTGCTAAATATGCAGAACAAAGGTTAATGACAAGCAAGTGATTACCCAGATTGATGTTCGAAATCTACTTTATTTAGACCCAAGGTGACCTGCACATATGGCTGTTTACACTAAAATATTACAAGCAAGTATGAGGCAATACTTAGACGAAGCTCACAAGCAACTTTGTTAGAACGGTCAGTTGATGTTGACAGCTGCTGATGAAAGGGTAAAACACAGATTACGACGACTTGAAATCCACCATTTCAATTTCAAAAATGAGATCTGCGTTAGGTGGAATTGTACTTTCAGTCAAGGAAAATAAATTGGGTAACATTTTTAAAAAATGCAATCTTTTTTGTTTTTCATTTGTTTCAGTTTCTAATGAATGAATTCTGAAGCTAGTAACGTAGTGAGAGAGTAACAGCAGTTAAATACGAATCAAAGGTTTTTCAGTAAGTATCAATGAAAATAAGCTCTCAGTTCGAAGTCGGCTTCAAGCTAACTTTTTTTAAGTGTGTTTCAGACAGTAGCTGCTTAAAAAAATTCTTGGAATAAAAATGAAATTTTGGATGGATACATTCATTTTAGTTACATTTAAAAGGCTCAGAAATATTCCGTAAAACACAAGTTAGCTTAGTGGTCTGAATATCAGTCTCTCAGTCCCCCAATCAATGATCAGGGATCAAGAATAAAAATTACTCTATTATTAGATGACCTTTTTTTTTGTTTTGTTTTTGTCGCTTCTTAACAACAAGAAACACCTCTCCCTACTAGAGCTTATTTTAATCAATAAACTACTGTTTTATGAATCCCTGATGTAGTGATTTCACAATGACTGCCAGTGCTATTTCTTTAGATCAGAAAAAAAAACAGGAATAAAAACTGTTTTGCCCAGCCTAGCCACAAAATCACTTAGGTTCCCTGCAATCTTTTAGATAGATTGATAATCATCTAACAGTTGATGAGATAACTAGTCAAATGAGAAGCCTTTTGATCTCTGAATTGTACAATTACTCCTAGACAACCATTTTATTAAAAACAAAAATTGGAATAATTTGCTTGCAAAAAAGATGTAAAGAAACCAGCAGCAGCAAGAAATTTTGAAAACCCTCCTAAATTGTCTTTAAACATTTGTCAATCTTTGGTACTATACCAAGAGGCATTAAACAATACTGATTTTGTCAATTTTTCAATGAAAACATTTTAAAATTAGACATTGGTACTGTGTTACCACGCAGACAGTTGCATGCAGGTGTAACTTCAATTTACCAAAATATTAAAAATAAACAGCAGTTAAAAGTGGAAGGTGCAAAAAGGTAATTGTAAGTAAAATAAAAAATGATTGCATTCTGATTTGTTTTTATGTATAAATGAGCACATGGTTATTCAGATTACTAAATCTAAATTACTCAATCTCATCTAGCAAATCGTCATGTCCCATTCTTCACTGTCATCATTAGAGCAATCATCTCCATCCTCCTCATCATCGATCTCCCTCATTTCTCGAAAAGTCTGATAGACTTCTTCAATAACGTGATCTGGTTATTGAATGAACAATCATTGATTTGAGGAAGGAAAAAAGTTTATCCAATCACTCAATAGACAATCGCCAAAACATGCAGACCAGTTTTAAGGTAATTTAAATACCTTTCCCTCTGAAAACTACGAAAAATGGTGCGATGCCAAGATTGTCGCCCCATATTCATTTCAGTTTGATGGTTTTGTTACCAGTCACCACATCTAACATTATTCTTGGAATCCAGTCATTGGTGAAACATGAAGAGAACCCGAAAATCTACACAACAAATATGCATGATGTGTTTTGAGGAAACAATCAAATCATTGGCCACATTCCTGGAGACATTTCTAAAACATGTTCATATATTCTTTGTGTGAGCGGATCTTTTAATGCAAAAGTTACAAGAAGAAGGGAGAATAAGTGGTGTAGGAGGCTAGAAGTTCCATTCGCATGTTATGTGAAAGGACCCAGACAACCAATGGGAAATGCTCAACTGTTAATAATTGAATATTTTCAAAGATGTAAATATAAATCAATCAAAACAAATAAATCTGAGTGTTTTCATTTTCTGAAAAAATTAATCCAGATACACTTGCATGCAAGTATATCTGGGGTGCAAGTGTATGCAGGGTAACACGGTACTTTTTTTTTTTAAATCAACTTGAATGAATGTAGCATGAAGTCCAGTTTTACAGTTAACCAAATTCTCAAGCTATGCCTTTTGTATGCAATGGAACCTTATAAAAACAATAGCACAATTTTATTACATACACATGTTGCCACAACTGACAAATGTTGAGAAATGATGAATGCTAGTACAGCAATTATCAACACTGGATATAACATCCACCCAACAACATTATACTAGCTGTGTCAACAAATGAAATGAACAAACAATTTCAGACCAATCACACCCAGATACCTAACAAATAACCAGTTAAATGGAAGATCACAATTTATCGACAACTTCGCAGCTGATTCCATATTGCAAGAATCACTGCCAATGGCATTACTGGTGTAAGACAGAAAATTTTGTTGCCATCCTGCAAAATGAAATAGTCCTTACCAACATCCTTACTGTGGACAGTTACTGCTTCATCACAACTTGTCACGACTACTTCAAGCTAATCCCAACAACAAAAATGTTTAATTCTTACATTTATTTTCATAGCCCTGAATTTTCTCTCAGACTCTCTGCATCATCCAAAACACCCAGTCATCCCTCACAACTTTGACTCCTTTTCTAAATATCACAGCATCTTCCAAGGAAAGATCCTTTTCTTCATGCTGTTTAAACACTTGCTAATCCATCAATCACCAATCCCAGAGGACTGTCCAACTTTTTATTTAAACATATGATCACTATTTTCGAGTCTTGTTGTTTGCTCAGTAAATTACCTCCCTTTGCATCATGTTTTCAATTTTTTTCTTTTTTTTTTTTACCAATAATAAGCCCAGAGAGACATTTTGCAGAGAAGTGTTGCAACCAGCCAATATTAGAAAAGTTTAATTCAAAGCCTCCACTAATGTAGTCATGCATTGGTACAAATACACTAATGGCTGAAAGCAACATTACTACATCAGCGGTGCATGAATAAAGGCCGTCTGTGGTGCCTATTACCAACATCACCAGTTAGCCAAAACTGAGTACTACTGTAAATATCCAATATAAGTGTGATTTCAATTTTTGGGAAAGACAAATACAAATGGGAAAATTTTAAATGTTAAATTGGTAATTGCAAGTGCAATTTTATATTGACTTATGCCTATTATTGGCCCCGGAGAAAACCTAAATAAAAGTCCAGCATGTCAATTCTTTCAAGAGAGCGAGCAAATAACAGAAAATGATTTGAACAAGCAAGGCAATATTTCAGACATTACAGTTCTTCGTTTCTGATGACTTCACATTTCTGCCTTGGCAAAGAACAATGGAGGCTGAGCTTTCAGCATGACAATAACCGACTCACACCCAGCCAGTGGTTTGAGTCTTTCTGAATGCAACATTTAGACATCAGATTGGACATCCAGATACCCTGATAAGAATCCAATTGAGTACCCTTGAGATGAGTTAAGGCAGCAGCCAAATTGTCACATGTGCCAGTCCTTGCATGATTACAAGCACGTCTTGCTGCCCAGTAAACATACCTCCTTCCTCTTATGCTCATATCAAACAAGTGTGGTCATCACTTGTGATAGATACTATTCAGCTGTCAATGGACTGTCAGTTTTGGGTGTCACATATGCATAAGTAAATAATAAAAAATTGATGAATTGATTTTGTTCTATTTTTGCAACTATATTTTCAGTGTCTCTCAGTACATAAATCTAGCAATTTTTTAATGTAAGGGAGGTAATACTAAGACCAACATTTTGCAATTTGTTTTAGACACTAAAATAATCACCATAATATGAAATTAAAATTTTATATGCAAGGATATCCCCAAGCTGGAAAACCATTTGATCCATAAGCCTTATCCCCTACAATGTACAGCCTGGAATATTCTCCTTTCTTCATTGTGATGCATCCTTCATCCCATCCTGTTTGAAATAAATGTATAATCATATTGGCATTATTTCCCTGATATTTGCATGCTTGAGTAAATCACCTATTTTACATAGCTACATCTTTTATCTAGAAGAAATTTTGGGATTGCTTCAAGATTATAATAAAGCAATTTATATTTACTTTTTAAAGTAAAATTTTGATATGTTAAACCTAAAGATGCATTTCTAATTTGGAGTGTAGTTTTTTTTCTATTTTTTTATTTTTTAAAAAATTCTTAAGTTTCTACAAATTAAGAAAATATTACTAATACAGTGAGAGAGATAAGAATTAATGTTTTTACCTTGTATGACTTTCCTCAAACCAACATTAAACTGAAATGTTTGCTGGCCTGGATCATGAGTGCTGGAAAATGATAAGCATCAAATTAAGATACACTATCTTATTCATTTATTTTTTAAATAATTTTTTTTAACTCTTTAGAGCACATAAATGTATCGTGTTATGGAACCATTTTGCAATTTAAACCAGAGTTGGTGAATTAATTAATGTGTTTTGTGGTATTCAGGTGTTGTTGACAAATACCTGTCCAGTGCAAAAAAAAATTTTTTAACTCGGCGAAAATGGATGATAAATGCCTCATCACCCCTTGGTTCTTTAAAAAAAAAAAAAAAAAAAAAATCACTTCAGAGGGAAGAGCAGGTATACAGAACAACTGACTGCTTCTCTTCAAGAATAATCCAGGAAAGAACATTCGAAAGATAAATAAAGTCACTTTCAAAAGAATTCTTCTTTTTTTTTTAAATTTCTCACAGTTACGTATTGATGGCTATGCTATTGAGATTACCTTCGTCCTTCATAAGGGTACCAAATGTTCGCAATAAACTTTCCGTCCGTATGCCACCTGGGGTGCACTTACCCTCTTTCGGATTTAAATCACTCAGCGCCGGTAACGGGTCCATGTATGGCAGAGTGGTTATGAAAGGACTTTCTGCCGCGCTATTAGTACCAGCTAGCTACTGTTATTAAGGTTTCCCAAAAGTAATTCCTTCATTAATAACCTCCGTAACGACAAATCCGTGTATCGCTCCAACCACACACATTCGGCTTCACCGTGTGTGTGTGTGGTCACGCTCTGGTGCAGACGGGGGCCCCGGGTGGCTATAAAAGATTTTTTTTTTTTTTTAAATCACTGGAGGGGTGTACGGGGGGGGGGGAGGGGAGGGGGGGGGGGTGAGTCAGACCGACCCCCGCGAACACTGGCGCTTTACAGCAGCACACTATGCGGTACCGAGTTGATTTAGTGAAGAACATCAAACCCGGATAGCATCGTGGTCTGGACAATACACTCACCAGCTACACCGCTTCCTTTCGGTGCAGGTTTGTAATCGAAATAGGCGAACAGCATAACTGTGACCGGGGTGAACCCTCAGCAAAGGTACACAGATAATTACTCACTCGCTTAACTACCGGCACACTAAGTAAGGCCTGGGGGGGGGGCGGCGTCTTACCACGTGACTCTTACAGGACGGGGCAAATGTTTAACTAAATTTACCTCCAGAACTTTGCGTTGGTTTTTGCGACAAAGCCGGTGCAATGGACTGTTATGCGGTCGCCTACTTTCGGCGGATTTCCAGAACCTTCACGAAGGATTTCTTTCTTCACACCCCGACTAACCTCCATCTTCGTTCTAGACCAAAAGGGGAGAGTTCGTCGTTACGTTCGATAATCGCGGAAAAGCTTGTAAAGTCCGATAACTCTAAATTAACTAGTCTTTTAAAAAGACCCTTCCCCTTCCCTCCCACCAACCCCGATTAAGAATTTCTCCCCTAATTTTAAAAAATTTCTCTAATTTTTCCGCTTATATCTCGATCTCACCTTTCTGGTGGGTATTGGTAGGCAGCTGGAGAGCAATAGTGCAAGCTGATTTCCTGAGCCTCTCAAGCAGATGTTGTCCAGTGAGGATACCCATCTCCTCCTGGCTAAAGGAAGTTTTAAAAAATTTGCATAAATCCTCTACTGCCAAAAGGGGTCCAGCCTATTTCTAAGTGTTTAAGTATAGCTTTCATTATCCAGGTTTGGAAAAATATTCCAAGCAGGTAGTACTCAATTAGTGAAAAAGCATTTCCTTATGTCTAATCACAAGTATTTCTTATACTTGTGGAACATTCAGTAACTACAAGTTGATCAAAAAGTAACTATGCAATGAAAAATTTATTGTGGTTTCTTTCAATACATTAACTCTTACAATAAATGCTGAAAATCAGCCCACTCACGTTTAACCCTTTTTCCACATGTTTTCATATTCTCAAAAATGTTTAGCCATTCTTCAGATGTTATTCCTCTAATGAAATCAATGTGTTGCTTCAGTTCATCAATGGAGTGGGGATTATTTTCAAAAGACCTTCACTTTCACTGCTCCCTACAAGTAAAAGTCCAGGTGAGGGGCATGCAGGCCAAATTCCTTTCGATATCAGCTGATCACCGAACACTTCTTCCATCAGTTTTGTCGATTGAGCAGATGTGAGAGCGATGGCTCTATCCTGCTGGAAGCAGGTGTTTTCAATTTCTTATATGTTGCACCAATAAATTTATACGGGTAAAAATTTAACTCCTTTAAAGCGTCATGCATGCTCCCATATGAAACATTTGCTTGTTGAGGAAGTCAATGCAGTGATTTTGAAGGGATCTAAAGTACTGTCTGAAATTTTTGACAGCTTCTCCTTGTCCAACACTTTTGGCCCACCTGATCGTTGATAATCCTCAGCTGAACCGGTATCTTCAAATTTGCTAATCAATGCCCTTACAACATTTCTGTTCAGAAGCTTTGCATCACGAAATTCTTATAAGAACTCATTTTGAACTCGGGTGGTGTATTTACTGTTATCCGCATACACTTTCTTAATGAGAAAGATTCATTTGGCGTTTGAAAGAACCATACACAAAAATCATGTTTCACTTCTGCAAATTTACTGCCAACACCTGTTGGTCATTTGGGGAACTACAGTACAAAACAACAAAGCACAAGGAGTGGAATCAAAAATGATTACAAATATACTTCACTGCATAGTTACTTTCTGATCACCTTGTACTATGGACAGACATTCAAATAAAGCCTGGATCCAATCGTATCCAGCCAGGTTGCAGTTTCATGTCCCTAGTAGAAATTAGGAAGCATTTCACCAGAACAAAAGTAGTGTTTACTGATGACTGAAATACAAATACTGAATCTTTGGAAAATCAGGTGAATCCAAGCAAGACAACAGATATTCTTTAAAAAAATCTTAGTAATCATTTAAAAATATTAAAGAAAACAAATGTGATCAATGTTTCAATGTTTTCTGAAAAATGTGCAAACTTACAAAAGGTCTTTCAAAACATTTTACTCCCAGTTGTATTACTACAGGTGGATAAAATAACAAAACAAAAAAAATGAAGAAGCTATTTGTGCAACCACATTTATTAGATTTCAGTAAACCTACATTATAAAGAAAATTGTCAGCTTTTTTCTACTTTAAAGTTTTCAAAGTAAATTTTGGATATTATACTTTCTTCTTCATTTACTTGCTGCTACTCTAAAAAAAAAAAAAAATTATTTATCAATAAAAATCTTAAAGGCCAACTGATCTCCATATCTCTACCCACACCATGAAATCTCCTATGGTGCACAACTTTTGCAACACCCTGTATATATATATAAATAACAAACAGAAAATAAGGCAGAGTTTTATCATCCAAAGAACAAAATAATAACCCTTAACAACATTTAATGATAACAGTGTCATAAATAAGAGAATAAAGTTACAAACTGTTTGTTTTAATGGAGTTTTACTATTTAAGTCACAAATACACACACGCGCACACACATTCAAAATAATAATTAAGCCATGCAAAGTTATCTGCATTTTCAACACTTTGTTGTTTATGTAAATGCATTATTCCAGCAAAAAAAAAATTAAGCATCACCTTTCATATGAATAACTGCTGCACATATTTTGAGCATCCTGTTCAGTAATTTTTCAATAAATTGCCTCAAGTTACCCTTGTTCCCCTTGCAAGTAGCTCCATAACTGAGTGTCATTGGCTGAAGCATTTTTATCGACTCTTCAATCCATAGATATGGTCCATCCACAATAAGTTCAGATAAGACCTGGAGATTGAAAGGCAAAATTGTGGTTTTGAGCTTTGCGGTAGGTGCTTCAAATCATTATCTTGTTGCATTATAAACCCATCAATCAAATCAATGTTTGGATAAAATGTTATGCTGATACAGAATACTGTGATTCCTTTCTCTCTTGTAAGAATCCCATCAATTTTTATCAAGTCACCAACTGAATAACTAGCAAAACAACCAACCATGTCCAAGCAATGGCTTCCAACCTCTCCTAACCATCTGTTGATAGAGGTTGGTATGCTAACTGTTGCAGAGGAAATATGGTCAACAGTTAACTGGTTGCCTGTCAAAATGTTTTGCTGCAATTTTATCAATATAATTTCTTGCAAGAAAGCTAAATAGGAAACCACCCTGTACTGTCTTGGGAATTCTCCCACAGGTATGTCTGTTCATCTCAGCATTCATACCAGAGCAGGGAACTATCTGCGCAATTTTCTATGGATACATGTGACAATCTCCAACTCATTTTCTGCCAGTGATTTGTTTCCTCTGCAACCTTTGGTTGGTGGTGAATATTTTAGACGTTTTGGAGTATTATTTGCATGGTGTGTGATTATATGATCACTAAAATGCAACCCTAAGGGAAAACAGACAAGTTTGAAATGAATTCTGACGAAAAGAATGGCTATGCTGAGTGACTGGAATACTAATAATGATGTAAGCAAAAACATGTGTGATTCTACTAAGCTTTGTGGGTGTCAAAACTTGTGGCTGACAGTGACAAAATCCAAATATTATTAGTGGAGAAGTAAACTTTTCAAAAACATTGTGCCTATACTATACTGTAGAATCTATGGATCTGGGGGCAAAGAATACAAAAGATCTGAACCAAGTTGACAAATTCATAAAATGAACTTTAACCAAGTTAACAACTATTCACTACCAATTAAGTTAATTAGAATGACAAGGAATAGCCAATCTTCATGCATTTTACCCGCAGACACCACTGCAACTAGATCCTACAATCTGCACAAGTGGAGATTTAAAGATGAATTTTGCAGGCTGTATCACCAAAGAGAATGTATACGAAGAGTTTGTAGATCTCAACATATTTCTAAAGCTCCATCTCATTTTATGGAAGAATTAGGTTAGTGGACACAAAAACCTGCAAAAAAAAATAGTAGTAAATCAAAACAGGCTGAAGATCACCTACTAGAATCTGGAAGTCAAAAAATCAATTACATATCTGAGCTATCTGGTCTGAGTCTGTATTGTATCATTTTACTGATTTACTGTGTCTGAACTCTGTGAATGAGAATTAATTCCTATGATGCAATATTAATTACAAACCACCTTTCTTTTATATTCTGACAAAAAGAAAATCAAGACAGCACTGCACATACAACCCTTAATGAGATTTTAAAAAGGTAGCATACTTTCGAAGAGCCTATTTTGTTGTCTTGATGTATCTTTTTGTCTTCATGATACTTTAACATGACTTGCAGTAAAAAACGCAAGCAAGCAACTGTTTTCAGATACTGCAGGTGAATTCCTCCATCATTCTTATTTGAACAAATCAGCAATTATGGCAGAATTTAGATGAATGATCTTAAAATATCCTTAGATTTACTCTCTAAGGCCATCGTGTCACTGTACCTTTTTTAGCTGCCAGGCAGGTAGGTAACTAACTACCAATTACTTGAGCTGCAGAGGGCGAGCACCTGCTGATGCCGGACAAACGTAAAATTCCGCATTACCTTTGTAGTGTTCCTTTGAATTTTTTGGAATAAAAAAAGAAATTGATATAGAAATGAGAGAGTAGTTAGCATCAGAAAACAGAAAAACAATACTTTATGCACCCTGATTGTAATTAAGAGGAGAAAAATGTTACAAAATTTTGTGCAAAGGTTAATATTAGATTTGTAGGTAACAACAGTTATTTGTTAATAAAGAAAAAAAATTGTTTCTTTCATTTTGAGTATATTAACCAACCTTAAAGAATTCTTAAATTCTTGATCAGTTGACAAGTTTTCTGTTGAGTAAAAACTAATATTTGTTTTCATTTGTATAAAAATACATCATTGTCTCCAGATGGAACATTCTGAGATATAAAGTTAATACATTAGTTCTCAGAAATTCCTGTGGATCTTCAAATTCTATACTTTAAGCAAAGAATTTTCCCAAAGAAATTCAAGCAAACTTTGAAAATAAATAAATAACAAATTTAGCCAAATTTTTTAAAAATATTTTGCTAAAAACAATTATACTTTGTCCCTTTGTGAAAATTGTATTATGCTACCTTTCCTAAAATACCCGAGTATGTCCTGATGTTTCAATCTTTCTTTAAACATTAAAAAATGAGTTTTCTGATGTGTAGTAAAACAATTCAAGGACAGTTCTGGTATCCATATCTTAAGTAAAATAAATTAGTACACGAACAGTATGGAATAAGATATTTTTTTTTAAAAAAAATCAAATCAAACGAAAATCAACTAGGAAAATTATTTTAAAAAAAGATCAAACATCAGATAAATAAATGATTTGTTTTTTTGTTTTTTTTAAAATAATAAAAAACTATTTTTAGATCTCTTACCTGCATGTGTTCAATTACATTTTTTACAACATCCTTCTTCAGAAGTGTGACAGTGCAGCCGCCAAATCCTCCTCCGGTCATACGGGAACCATACACCCCTTCCACCTCCAGAGCAGCTTCCACCAACTGGTCCAGCTCTGAGCAGGAGACTTCATAATCATCCCTTGGGGAAGATTGAAAAAGTGAAGCCAGTGAACTCAATCTGATGCCCAAGACAACCATATTGCAGAATCAGTCAGTTTAACTACCAGCAGAGAGGCTAAGGAGGAATCAAATGTTCTTCCTTTATTTTTTTTAGAATGTGTGCATTGTAGAAATGTTCACATACTTTTAATATCTGCACATACAACAAACTGGAAACAGTCTCCATTACTGCATAAATCTCTAAACTAAGATCACTTTCTGAAGAACGTCATGGCTGTTCCCTGTGACACATTTAAAAAAGACGACAGACCAAACAGTTTAGAGACAGAGAAATAAGAAATTTCTATAAATTGATAAAATCCATGCCCCTCTGTAAATAAAAATGATACCTATTTGAAATAATTGTAAAGTTGCCTTATGAACACAGGCTAAATCAACAAGCAGACAGTAAAGTCTATTAAACACTAAAAAGTCCTGTTTTTTGTTCTGCCAACTTACTACTGTCCTTTTATGACTTTCCCTGCAAAGTTAAACTACTGCAGTGGAGCACATATATCTATATATGTAGAAGCTGGTGGGTTCATTTTCACTTTACCAATCCCTTTATCAATATTAATACAACTAAGTAATGAACCTACATTTCTGCAATCTTCCCCATCATCAGCAGGGTCCTTTATGGCAGATATTTGGGCAGTAAATAATTTTTTTTTCATAAACTAAAGCTATTATCCAAGCCCTAGTGATGATAACAAGGAGTGATCGTCAAAACGTGTGCTTGTTATTTAGCCGTATTACTTCTAATAAGGTAACTGGAAAAGCCCAGACTAAAAGCTACTAATTTCTGTAAATAGCACAATGCCAACAAACAGCTTTACATTCTTATTTTGATAATCAGTGTATATATAGTTTTAAAAATATGACACATGCACGTTATAACAAGCTTTTTCTTTTTAGTTGTACAACTTTTCCATAGATAGTCATAATGGAGAAGCAAATGTTATTTTCATTTTCTTACTTTTCACTCCAAAAACACACTCTTGTTTCTTTAAATATTTTGCACACCTGCTTGACGTTCTGATAAAAGTTACTAATCTTCAGAAGAATTTTTATTCTGCTTACTCATGCACCTTTAAATTATAAGCAAAAGTTTCTATCAATCCTCTTTTCATAGACAGTAAAAGCTTAACCGCACTGATGTATTTATCGTATTATTATCTGCTTATAAAATCAGACTGCAGTCCAGGTATAGATAGAAAAAAAGAAACACTAACTGAGTTCATTTTCCAGTCAATCTGGTTTCAGTTCTTTTGGTGTTGAGCACATTTACAGAATTACAGACACAGGTAGCAAAGATTTAGTGAATATTTGCAGAAACTTACCTCAAAGAATTGTGGCTCTCCACCATTAACTTCCCAAATTTCTGAAAATCGTTATTCAGCAAGGCGTTGGCTGCTTCTTCAGTACGTGCTATTTCAGTGATCACGTGTCTCACCCGGCAATGTGTTTCTCTGTCAAGCTTATGCTTACATGCTAAAACATGGCAGATTGAATAATATGAATATACATTACACATATATAACACTAGTAAAAGACATTAGCAAATTCAGTTTTAGGTTCTTAAGTAAATGTGAGTAATGAAATCAACATCCTGGAACATAAGTAATTGTGTTTAAAATGATAAAAAATAAATTATATTCTATCTCTATCACATCCATTTGTTACTGTGCCCATTTTTCAAGAATATAAACTCAGAATTAGTTTCAACATGTTGAGAACAGCAGCATAAAAAATCAATTAAAAGAAAATTCAGAACTTTCTGGAACCCCTCTTAGAATTCAACAGAGTTTTAGGAATAAAGCTAAAACAGATAAAATTATGGATCCTTTTTAATTGTTTGACTTCTACCTTTTTGGAAAATATCAGTTTTCAATAAAATGAAGCAAAATATTGTAAACCAAACAAGTCAAAGTCAATATTCACTTCATTAAAAGATTACTTATTCTGGTAATTAAAGAAAGAATCTAGACAAATGTGGTTCCAAATGAAATTCTTCACATACGCTTTCAGAATTGCATATCTGAACTCTTAAAGATATGGTGCATGCCAGGTTATAGTCATAAAATGCCAAAAGAACACAATGAATTACCTCAGCTTACAATAAAAATAATATATGAAATTACTTTAAGCCTCTATGATATCACATAATAACTAAAATACAACTCGGAATTTTTAGTTACATTGGCAACACTTGATATACCATTTGTACATAACTGAGTTTTAAACTCTTACAACTGGGTTAATGCAATAGTTGATGTTCACATCCTGCTAGAGATGATGCTGAAAACTTTGGAACCAGAACAATCACAGGTCTGACGTGAATCATCAGTTTTGTAGACAAACACATTAAAGAGTAATACAAAGACAGACCAACTGTTCACATCCATGTTGCTACAATGAACACACCCGCTGCTAACTAATGCATACATTTCTGAAGTTGATGTTGAAGCATTTACTTAGATACAAACCCTAGCTCACATGAACTGAGTTTGTCTACATTTGAAATCCCCTTTTTTATTCTTCTGTACAGTAACTTGTATACATAATCTTTACCTCTACAACTATTATTTAGGTATAAGAATTGAAACGTAACACACATTTCACAAATAATTTTTTTAAAAAATACAAAAATCACCACATCTTCAGAAATTTAAAATTTCCTTTTATCAATTCCTTTTATTTACTTTTGATTATCTTACATAAAAAATATACAGCTAAAAACATTTTTTTAAAATATGGCAGGATGGTGCAAAAACCGAAATATTGCCAGAAGAGGCATAATGGACACTTCCTGCAAAACTGCTCGCCGACATTCGCACATAAGGCATCCACCAAAAGAACAGCAGGAGGCAGAAGTTAGCAACATGCCTACCACAGAAAGTTCCTACTAGAAACCTTCATTTTTCAGATGTGGGAAGAGCCTGGAGAAACAGCTTGAAAGAAACCCGAACGACTGGCTAGTAAAGAATAGTAGAAAAACCATTCCAGGAAGATATAGCAAACTGAGCCAGTCCTAAAATTCGAACTTCAGTCCTTAGCCCACCACTACACACACACACATTCATATATACATACATACAACACACACACATACCAGACATGCATATCATAATTAAATCTAAACAGAATAAAAGTTCATTGTACATGACCCTTGTCATCTTTGGACAAATGAGTTTTAAATCTGGTGTCCCTAAGAACAGCAGATGTGTTGGACAAACTTAAAAAACATCTAAAGTGGTGTCAAATAACCTGGAATGCATACTGCACATGCCATGTCAATTACCATAACAAACTGATCCTTAAAAATTTATAATAAACAATAATTTTTAAAACTCTAGAATATAAACGCAAAGTAGTGAAAGTAATTTACAAGGCTACTAATACTAGGAATCACAGTTAAAGTTCTAGTGAAAGAAAAAGTCTTAGTAATAAAATTGTTACAGAGTAGAATAAATTACCAGTGTGTGTGTGGTTAGTAGTTGCAGTATTAACTGCATTCATGGTAATTTCTCTTCCCTGGGGACTATAAATCATGATGAATTCCTGTCTCATTGTAAGTGATAAACCAAACTATATATACAGGCACCAATTAGCTTAAAATTGACAGCTTAATCAGACATTATCAATATCCAAAAGTTTATTTGATAAATCGATTTTTTTTGTAAGTGATCAAACAGAAAACCAACTTATTATAATGTGGCTAAGTGACAGCATTAGTTGGTTGTTACTTTCACTGATGTCATGCTCTGTGCCTTCAGCTCAACAACTTGGTACATTTTCTCACAAACCATAAACTGTCAATACATCAATCTCATCACAAATAAAGGCATCCCATTATAGATGGCATCATTAAAAAATTAAGGTTATTAAACAGACGTTTCACGCATCCCCTTGTGGTTCACTTGGCATCACTACCCTTTGCTTTTTTTTCATGGTATCATTAGGAGCTTTATGCAAATCTGCCAAGACATTTTGTAAAAAATGTGTGTTCCATGGTGAATTTGTCAGTTCGATTTCTGCCGTTTTTCTGTTTGCTGGAAGATAACCAACTCCTCGTGCAAACGAACAACTGCTGAAGTCAGCTCCAACCCAGCTTTGCCTCGTGCTGAAGCACATCTTCAAACCTACCATCCAAATCAGCCATAGAAGCCTCTCGTAAGCTGTCCTTCCCCATCACTCTAGCAGCTTCTTCACACTGGCGGCGCCTCGTGGGATACTCACTCCCTGACAGCTCGTGACGGACGTTAGAGTTTGTGATGAGAACAACCAATTGTGGGTCCTGAAGAGGAACCACTTTAGATTCCATTGACCTGCAATGCATAAAAAATCGTGTAGTCCAATAAGAAACAGAGAGCAAAACAGTTTTGTTTATACAATTTACAGGATAACGTCATCCATAATTTATACTTTGTTGTTTTTAAAACATCATTCCCGCTTTTCTTAAATCGCCCTTTTTTAGAAGCACCAAGAGTTCTCTCCCTTACTCTATAAACTAGATTACTTTGTTGCCAAATTCAAAGTACAAAAAATACTTTAACTTTTTTTATTTAATGTGCTGATTGCCATCTAAAACGATAATGTTCTGCGTTTTTTTTTTTTTTTTTTATTTTTATAAGTTACTTAAGCAAATCTTAGCGATAATATAAATCAGTATCATGGCTGGTAGAAGGGGCAAAATTCTTTGACGTGTGCCCATGATGCCCTGCCAAGGTTAGTTCTGAAAGAGTTGTAATGGTCGAAATTTTAAAAGTGGGTCTTAGTGTTCAGAACTGTAACTGTTCCACTGAAATCAAGATGTCTGGTTGCCCTTTGACTGGAAAAGTAGGGGGAAGGGACAGCTGCCTCCACCTCCCTAATTCCATCTGTGAACATTTACCTCTGAAGCTCCTCGCATTCGATGCTACAGTAATTTGGGCTGTGCTAATGATGCTAATTTTCTTTTTCAGCAAAATTGGCTAAAGATCAAGATGTAAAGTATTTTGTAATCTCCATCTTATTTATTTTACTTGCATATCACATGCAAACCTACAAATATATAAAAAGATTAAATAAACAAAACTGAACAACACAAAAGAAAAACATCTTATGTTTAGATGTCAAGGTGTTGACATACCTGCAATCGATAAGCAAGGCATGCCCCTCCTGACCTTGAAAAGCAATGAATTGGTCCATGATACCACAAGGCATATGAGCAAAGTGGTGTTCAGCTTTCTGACAGGCAAGAGCCTTTTCTTTCAGGGAGACAGTTGTCGGCCCATTTAGCTGAAGCTGGTCCAACAGTATGTATGTTGCCACCTCTAAAGCTGCAGAACTTGACACTCCACCACCCACAGGTACAGAGGAAGCAATCACAGCATTAAAAGGCACAAGATTTCCTGCATTTTAAATTAAAAGCAAACAAAATATTTTCAGTTAAAAAATAAGTCTTTTTAAAGGGAAGTTTTTTTGTTCTTTTTTTACCTTATGGAGGAAATTAACAAAAGCTGGTTTATGCCCTTAAGAAGATATCTTAGGATGAAAATAATCACACAAGTGCATGCAGAGTATATACAAAAATTATTTTGTGTTTGAAAGGAATTTTTTTTTTAAACCTGTATTAGAAGTATTTTTAAATCTATCATTAAGGGGAAAGAGTTAGAATTTAGGGGTTCGCTGTATCAACTAGAGCTTTAAAAACACCCAAACAAGTACAGGACTATTCTATTCCCTACCTATCTCCTAACTCTTGCCTTAGCTATTTGAGAGAGAGTACCTGCCAGGTATCAGAGCAAGCTCCTTTCATAGTCTTAAAGACTAAGACAGTCAAAATAAAGCCAATTAGCAGTTTTTATTTCTCTATCTTTTTGAAATATGTAACACCAAGTAAATTTTCATAAACAGCATAATTAACCCTTCTGAAAGAGAAGGGACAAAATCCACTGATTCAACATTTGAATTTATTCTTCTTTTCATTTATAACAGATTTATACTTTTATTCAAATCTAATTTTCTGGCAGATTGTTTTTAAGCTGAGAAAGAGGTAGTAGGGAAACCATTTATCAAATATCATTCAACATGCAACAAGCTATTTTTTTAATTAACCTTACCTAATATGTTGTTGGTTAATAAATTAACCTTATATACACTGTATATTTTTTTAAAAAAAGAGAATTGTTGCCTGGGCTGTAAGTGGTTGGACCACTAGTTAAAGTTATACGAGGCAATCTTATGGTGTTCTGTGAATATACAAGAGAGCTCTCCGCAAACCCAATATCGACAGACTTTCTGAAACAAGTCGGGTCGGCGCGTGCATTAATTAAGAAAGTAAATACCTTTATAATTCGCCACAACACCTTTCACGTAATTTGCCCACTTTGGTTTGCCAGGACGAAGCCCGCTTCGATCACCTGCTGGACATTCGAATTCCGCCCATCTAGGAGGATCGACATGCTCTTCTAAGGTGAACACCTTACAGTCTCTTCCTGCAGCTTCCGCTCCGACCAGGACTGTAACCATCGGCAAAGCCTCGAAACAGACAGAGATTCTCCTGAAGAGGGGGGGGGAAGTTCTACCAAACGTGCACAAATATTACAGAACGGGTACGACGAAGCTTAGCTAGTTAGCCGCGAAAATCTCGGTTTGGCCTGTGGCTTCACGAGGTAAACAAAAACCCCTGACCGCCAGCCAGTCACCTGTCGGGATTCTACCCCCCCCCCCCAAGGATGATGATGATGTCACAGGGGACGTCTTCGGCTGCTCACCGGCGAGGGAGATCCTTCATTCCGAATAATCTTAGGGGAAAGAAATCTCCCCGACTAATTAGTTTGGGGCAAATACAAAACCAGTTGGTACTTTTAGAAATATTAATATTATTATTATTATTATTATTATTAATAATACTAATAATAATAATAATAATAATAAAGTAAGTAAATTTTTTTATGTTTTCTTTCCAATTACTCCCTATATATATAGGAGAGAGGGGGGGGTGGGAGATGTACCTGCCCCCTGACTTCTGCATTCTCCCTATATAGGGAGAGAGGGGGTGGGAGATGTACCTGCCCCCTGACTTCTGCATTTCTCCCTATATATATAGGGAGAGAGGGGGGGGAGATGTACCTGCCCCCTGACTTCTGCATTTCCCCTATATATATATAGGGAGAGAGGGGGGGTGGGAGATGTACCTGCCCCCTGACTTCTGCATTTCCCCCTTCTCTTCAGATAATCCCGGACCCTTGCCCCTTTCTGTGAAACCTTAGCGAACCGTTGCATCATTCAAAGGTGGACAGGCAGGGAACTAACTCACCATGGGGAGCACGAAGCCACCGTTATAGTCCGTGTGCTCGCCGATCAGGTTGACCCGCCCGGGGGCGCAGGCGGACACCGTCGGCTCGCTCTGGAAATGCTCTCGAAAGCCCGCCGCGGCCAGTTCGACCAGGTCCCGAACCTTCATGGGAGCGGCCATCTTCCTTCCGCCGGTCGTCGGCGCGGCCACCCGAGCGACAGCACGCGCGGTTTCAGTTATCGTTATTATTATTATTATTATTACATGTGCGATGACGGTGCTGTCAACGAGGAGACGACACCCTCCCTCTCACTATTAAAAAAAAAAAAATGTCATTATTTTATTTATTTATTTATTTATTTTTGTTTTTTAAGTCGGTTTAAACGATTGGTGAGAGGACAGGAGACTCCGACCAATTAAAGGGCCGGAGAGAGGGGGGCTTTAACCGACCAAGCCATTGGCCCCCTGTCGGTCACCAATACGACCCTCAACTAACATATATACACTACTGTACATCTTAACGGCCGCGTCAAGGCCGGAGATCAAGAAGCTGCTTCTGTCCCTCATGGAAAACAGCAAAGCGGACTTTTAAAGCGAATTCCTTACAATTTGTTTCCCAAATTCAAATTAATCTAACTTCTTAAGCCAGTAAAGGGGACGTAACTCAAATTCAAATTAATCTAATTTCTTAAGCCAGTAAAGGGGACGTAACTCAAATTCAACTCAAATTCAAATTAGTCTACATGTTCTTTAAAAAAAAAATTTTTTTTTCCTCACGTTATCCTTTGCCAAGTTAACTTTGGTGAATGATGCAGCATTATGTTCTCATCAAACGTGGAGATACTTCATTAGTGATGAATAATAAATCAGTTTATAATCCACTGTGTAAAGAAATGCCAACGTGAAGAAGTTGTTTCCCAGCTGCTATTTTTTTACTACTATTTTAATGCCAGTAATAATTATATGTATATATATTTTTTTTTAAAAAAAAAAAAAAAAAACACATCTTTTCGCCAACTGGTTTTATTTTTCAAACAGAAGCAACATAGTTCGGGAGTTATTTCATGTTCCTCCAGGTAGACAATTCAAAATCTTGATGGAAGAGAGACAGATAGACAGACAGACATGGAGAGGTGAGAGAGAGAGAGAGAGATGGAGAAGCAGGCTGGTCATTACTTAATGGCATGGAGAGATCTTTCAGAATATGGCAGGGTTTGTTTTTTTTTAAATGATCGATTCAACTTGAGGTATATATTGCGACCTCTCCAAATATACATTCTGTTAAGGATTCAGGTTTGGACATAAAATTGTCCATAAGACCAACCTGATTCATTTGCTTGAATTATCACTCACTCGCTCTTTAGATTTGCCAGGCTGCTTAATTTACTTTTTGTTTTTACTCTAGAGATGGCAGGGTGAACTTCATGGAATAACATTCACATGCTAAGTTTAACCTGGTTTAAAACTGCTCACATTAATTACTGAGACCCCTTCCTCTGGTAGTGAGTTTCACTCGCTCACTATTCTGTTTGTGAAAAATCTTGTTTTTTTTTTTATAATTCCTTGACTAATTTCCTGTTATGGATATGGGTTCTATTCGAAAATTTGAATATATTCTTATCATTTGGTAGCTTATACACCCGAATCTTATCTGAATGGAGACTTCAGTGTTCCAGAGTGGGTATTCCTAAGGTCTTGAATAATCTAACTCCCCAAAGCTCAAAACTAGTCTGATAGCTCTGCTCTAAAATTTGTTTGAATCCTTGAATTTGGGACTCCACACTGCAGTAGCATACTAAAGATGTGGGCACAGACCAGAGACTTGTTCATAGTTAAAAAGGATTTTAAGTATGCAAGGATGGGAATGATCTTCTCACTTTCACAATTGTTGCCCTTACATGGTCAGCAAAATTTAATTTGTTGTCAAAAGTCACAATGAGATTCTTTTTCTTGTCAACAGACTCCAAGTCTCTTTTGTGCTCCCCCTCTAGCATTTCAATGCTTATAGTTGTACACCATTAATATGCATAATTTTGCATTTAGATCATCTATCACTTCATACTTTCCAACTTTTCAAAATTCTCATGGGGGAGATTTTGCACAACTCACAGCAAATCAAGCAATTTACAAGCAAAACTGGTTTAAAGCCCAACAATTTTCAAATACCCCTGCATTCTTTGATTTTGTCATTTGTTTTCAATTCTGCATGTCTCAAAATATCATCATATTCATTTTTGTAAATTTCAGACTTAATCTTAACAATGTTGTTTTTTTACTTCCAGAAGACAGGGTTGAGTTATCAAATGTACATGTGTATATATATAATACCAGTGAAGAAGTAATTGCTTTGGTTGTCCTTTTTGTGGTTTTACTCATAATTAGTTGATGAATTAGTTTAAATATGTATTTGTTTTCATTTCTGAAGACCTCACATCATCTTGAAATATTGTTTTCAATTTGCTAAATAGGTTGTCCAATTTCCTATGTTGATTTGAAATATTAAATGAACAGGTAAAAGCATTTATATCAGATTTTATTGTATTGACAGACACTATTTAATAAATTATATCATTACATTTCAATCACAAATACAGAACATGTTTGAGAATAATTTACTGTAACAATGAAATGAAAGAGAAAGATAGCTTCTTTTGAAAATAGCACACACATAATCTGGAACAACACAAAAAGAAACAAGAATTTTAATCTTACTAAACAATGAAGAATTAAAATTTTGGGCATGGGTTCCCCTAGCCTGGGCCTTTAAAAAAATTTTAGTTTAAATAAAAACAATAAACTTAATTATCGATACAACATAATCAGTTGGAGAATTAAAGCGTTCATAAACATCAAGTGTAAAATAAAATAGGCTTGAAGTACATTTGACTACCAAAGGAAATTCTGTTTCCCAAGACGTCTGGAATGTTCACTCAGTGTTTCCTCTTCACCTTTGTTGCCAAAAAAAAGCCATTTTTAATAATCACACTTGGTTTATAATGATAAATATGATTGGTTATTTTATTTGTATAATTGGTTTCCATTGGCCAAGAAGAAAGTGAAGACCGATTTCTGGTATGAATCAAGTGTGTTTACTCAATTGGTTTTGCTATAGAGAGCAAACAATTGGCTGATGCTTATCAGGAAATTTGGAATGTACAAAAAAATTTAATTATAGTTACACAAATCAGTAGACTTCCAGAAAAAATTGGTAGAAATGACCAATTTTTAAAACCCGATCTACTGTTCGGATCAAAGGTCCTAATTCGGGAGAGTTGGCAAGTCTGTCACTTCATGGCCCATTTGTACAGGGGCATAGCTAATGGGGGGCGGCAGGGGCGGCACGTTTGGGGGGGCGGCATTTTTTGGTCCGAGTGCGCGTTTGTCAAATTAGTTCAGGACGTATGTTACATATATAATGTATTTTTTCGTTCTATTTTCCAGATGTTATTTTTTTCCTGAATTTTTCGTTCAATTTTTAATGGTAGTTTTTTGAAAGGAAGAAAGTTTTCCTAAAATTTGCTGTAAAAGAAATTTGCTCACTTGAAGTGAGTCACTTCTAATTAATTTTGAATTGAATATCAATATTTTCTCATTATATATTTGATAATTTTTATTTTCTAATAGTACTTTTTTCAATAAATAAATAAATAAAAAATGAATTTTTTGGAGGTTTTGAAATTCTACGTTATTTAGAGGGCGGCACAAACGCTAGCTACGCCCCTGCATTTGTATGCTTAGTTAACAGCATGTTGTAGTGTTCTGATACCCTCATCCCCCCTTAATAACTTTACTAACTTTTATATCATCAGCAAACATAAACATCTGAGGCTAGATTTTGGGCAGGTCAATAATGTAACATGAAAAGAGAACTAAGTCTCAGAATACTTCCCTGTGGTACACCTGACTTGACTGTCCCATTCTGATTTTTCTATCTCAGTCTCTCAATATGACTTTCTGTTCTAAATTTTTAAAGAATGATTTTATCCATCTCAACACCAATCTCTGTGGGGGGGGGAGGCTGTAGCAAATGCCTTTATGAAGTCTAGATAGATGACACAGACTTTCTCTTTCCTTTCAATATAATGTGACCAGTTATCCAGCATTTTCAGCAGTTGGAATGATAATTTTCCCCCACTCCATATTTGTTCTCACACACTAACTTATTAATTTCCAATTGACTTAACAAAACATCTCTAATAGTATTTTCCATAATTTTACATATTATACTTGTCAGGGACACTAGTTTATAATTATTAGCATCTTTCCCGTCTCCCTTCTAGAATATTGGTGAAACATACAACTATTTATTGACATAGCAGATAAGCTAGCCAGTGGATCTGCAATGAGAGCAAAGCTTTTTTTGTTTTTTTTTTTAAGGACTCATGGGAGCATACAGTCAGGTTCGACTGCTTTTTCGATATTATGTTTATTCAACTTGTCCTCTGCCTGATCTTTGCTAAATTTGATTCACCAACCTCGAAACATTTCCTTAGCACTATTGGTAGATTGGATGCATTCTCATCTGTGATGCTTTACTAACTGTAAGTTCTCTTTCATTCTTCACCGTCTGTGATATGTCTGACTCCTTTTTCTGTCAGATACCACTCATAACTGCAGAGAGATTTCAGCTTCTCGCTAAGCCTGCTTATAATTCTGCCTTCAAATTCTGGTTTAGTCCTTCTCAAATCCTTACTTGCTTTATTTTATGCCATTTTATATTTCTCTAAATTTGATGGAGACCTATGGATCCGAATCTTTTCCATCCTCTATATTTTTTTTATTGATACTCTCTTCACAAACTTTGGTCCACCAAGATGGTTTCATGTTTTGTGTTTCTGTTTTCTTCTTTGATTTATGGTTTCTCATAACATTCTCTATTTTGGCTCTGAATATGCCCATATGTACTCCACAATATGATTATTTGTTGTCAGTTTTTACTGCTAATCAACTTTCCCTAGCTCATCTTACAGTGCTTCATAGATTTCTCTATAAAAAGCATATCTGACCCTTTCTGGCTTTTTGTTTTTCTTCTTATCAGTTTTCAATAAGATCTTCATGACTAAATGTGATTGATTTTTCTTTGTGGTAACTGACAGTATTTCAGTCACTGCTGATTCTTTCTAGATATAAACTATAATTAACATGCTTAGCATGTTTCCTTCCCCAATTATAGTAGCCTTTGATACATGATGGTACAATGTTAGGTATAGTATCATGTTGCTAAATACCTGTGCATAGTTATCACCATTTTCAATCCTGTAATCTTTAATACTCAGTATATTATTTTCCCATTCAATTTCTCCAAGTCTGAAGTAATCTAGGATTTCCACTTAATCATCATGTCTGCATGCCTTGTCCTTAATGTCACCTAACATTTCATTTTTTGAGATCACTGGAAGAGCTCTTGTACATAGCACCATCAGTGATTGGATTACCTACCTTTTGTGACAATTTTTAGCCATAGGTTCTCACTAAATTTGTGTTTTTTCAAATCTCCAATCTCTGTTGCCTCTATACCTATCCTTAACCCTTACTATCATTAGTATTCCCTTTTTTACACGTGTCCCTACTAAATTTGTAAAGGTTATAAATCCTGGAAACTGAAATTCACACTCACTGCAATCATCTTTGAGATTTTTGGATAATATTTCAATTACAAATAATATGTCAGGTTTCTCATCATTTGTTCACTTATATTTCTTCCCTTTTGTTTACTAAACTATCTGCATTGGTGTACATTAGGAATTTTTTTTAGATTTTTGTCTTTTTTTGCTTACTTACTTTTATGCTTAGTATATGCTGGTTTTTACTACCTCTACTACTACTAGTTTTCCTGTGGCCTTCTCCTGGCACTGGATACTTAGAGTTTCTGCTCTCTTTGAGGCTGGAGCATTTCCAGCTTCATTTTTCTTTTTAGTCTGTCTCCCTTCTATGCACAATTTTTTTCATTTACAATCATAGTCTTAACTCTTTCCTTCACCAGTTCATTCTGTTTTACCCTTTCCCTGGGTCAGGTCTTTCACTAGGAGTATATTTCTGAAATTCTCTTTCCAAGGCTCTTGCATTTTCCAAAACTGCTTTTTTATCATCTCCTGTTTGGAATTTCACTATGCACAATCTACCTTTATACTTTTCACATTCGTCCCATCCACCAAGTCTTTTATATCCCTTCACATTAATGGTTGTGTTTATGATAATTGATTACTTCTTAGATAGCTTGGATCTTTTTTAATCTTCTCATGCTTCTGTTCTGGTTTTGCATGATTTTTATGACACTGCACTCCAGCTCTGGGTTTCCCATCTCAAGGAGTCAGACACCCTTCAACTTTACCATGTAGAATATCTAGTTTGAGTTAATGCCCTCCCACCAATGTTTCTATCATCTGTCTATTAAAAAGTGAAACTAAATTTAATGCATCAACTAGGATGGCCAAAGCAGACATCACAAAAGCCGTATCAAGTTCAGGTTACCCTATGTCATTTTGATACATTTCCTATGTCTCCAACCTTTAAACCATCACATAAAATAGCCTCTTGTTTCTCCACCAATTCTTTCTTGCATACATTTCAGACAGTTATTAAACTGTTTCACCTAACTTGCTTTCCTCCTGATCTCTTTTGTCAAGAAATACCTCTGATAATACATTGCCAACAGTCTTTATTAAATTGAGTTATCTCTCTTTTGTTTCCTTGTCAATATCAAAACCAGATAAACTTTGATGTATTTTTCCCTTCTCCATTGCTCAACTCTCTACCATAATCCGTTAATTGGATATGCACTGAGGGTCAACTTCACACCAACAAAAAAACCAAGTCACTGCACTCCCACCAAGGTTCACCACAAGGCCAAACTCATCTACTGGTGGAATAAGTCACAGCTATAGCACACGCTCTTAACTAATGCCTTCCAGTGAATGTTGTTAGGGTTGGGAATTGAAAGCTGTAACAAGATTTTAATAACCAAACAGAAGCTTTACTGAGTTGCCATATTCACACTCCAGCTTCTACATTTATATACCATATCTCAATTACTCTTGTGTCCCCTTACTGGATTATTAATGTAATCTATACATAACCACCTAGATTTGTATATATACTATATTTATTAATATTAATCAATAACATTAAGTTAATGAGTGGTACCTGTAATTAGCTTCAAACAGGTGATTGATGATAGGTTTCATTGATCTGATTAATATGTATTCTTAAGACTTTGGTGATTATTAAAATGTAGTTTACCAATGTTTCTATATAATTATAGTATCTATAAGCATTTTTAAGTTTGACTTAGTAAACTTTACTTATTGTGTTCTTTTCAACTTTCAATGGAATAAAGGAGACACCTTTGGGAGAATCTCATCAGTTTTGCCAGTAACAGCTACAGTGGCAGGGTTAGATTGAAAAACTGTCCTGTTTCGACTGCTTGAGAAAAATGAGTGTGTTCAGCACTGGGTGTATCTACCAATCTACCATCAAGAGGATTGTTTCCGCTGATCTTGAGCATAGGTGGTGTTTATTTAACGAACAGCTTTTGTCTTGTTTTCTCATCACTTTAAGTTGAGATTGTATCAGACATTCTTTTATCACTTCTCTTGTTCAGATTTGTTAATATTGTCTGCCTTTTTTAATTTAAAATTCCAAAAGAAGAAAGTACAAGGCCGATGAAATTCTGAAGCATTGCCCCACTTGGTGGTTTGTCCTGGATAAAGGTATGTAACGGGAACCCTTAACCAGCACCCTGCATTGAAGAGCTACTTTGCCAGCCATCCTGATGTTGAGAAACCAGGCAGAGAAGCTTCACGGCCCACTGACTAAGTTGACCCTTCTCTTCCTGCAGCGCATCCTGCTGGTGTTGAACAAATTCAACAGATCGTTTCGGGTAAGTTGAAACCTTTTCTATCAAGACTGATTGAGGTGAGTATAAATACTTAAGCAATCATAAATATTTAACATATTTTGAAATTCCTTTAAATTATGGTTTTAAAGAAGTGGATTTGGAATATCTGATTTTGTGTTTTCTCTACTTTGATTTCAGACAGATGAAACAAAGACTGGAGCTCTTTTGTCTGAAGTGGATCATCTAATCTGAAAGTTTTTGGTGGGGTTTACCCAGACAGGGAGATGCAACATAATCATGAGACTATCTTTGTAAAACTGCCTGCCAGGACTGATATCATCTCCTCAGAAGTTCTTCGGGTTTGATGATGATGTTAATAATAAATAATAATAATGGATCCATCATCATTATCTAAGCATTTAAAATCATGACTTATATCTGGGTATTCAATACACAGATAATGGCAAAATCTGGAAAAAAACAATTTCTGCATAATAATGTCAGAACCTTCTATGTTGCTGCTATTCAGATGTTGTACAAATTTCCATTTGCTGATGAAGTGTTGCCCGATTTGATGATTCTGGACCCCTCAAAGAAAACAGACCTAGACCATGGACCAAGTGAGTTTACTTTTGTTGTTTTACTCTCATGATGAAAACATATTATTAATACAATTTAAAACATTCATGACTTGAATCTGTGTATATTTTCAGTTGTAAGACAACCTGCAAGATTTCCAGCTCCTTCCTGATGCTGCTGTTCCCTTAGTGGATGGGAAGAGTGAAAAGAAGAAACTGGAGAACATCTGGCTTGAAGTGCTTACTTTGAATACAACCTTGGAATTCCAAGATTTCCAAAGATAACAAAGGTGTATGCTGCTTCGCTGAGCGTGTCCCATAGCAGTGCAGACTATGGAAGAGATTTTTCTTTGGTCAGAAAAATCCATACTGAATTCAGCAAAGGTGTGATTCCTGACTGCTTTCATACAATAACAAGATGAACTGTGACACCCTCTGCTGCAGAATGTCACACAGGAACTCTTGGAAACAGCAGAAGGGGAAACTATGATTTATAACAAAAAAGTATTCATAAACTTTGATGATGAATAAAGATGTTGAAAATAGGCAATGATAAGCATACTAGCAGCTGATGAGAAACTTTGTAACAGTTCATCTTGCTTACATTGCATGAAAATAAATTGGATACTCAATAAATTGATAGATAATTCTATATTCTTCCAAATTTTTTTTGTTTCATTGTTTGTGCAATTTTTGTTCATCATTATATTTCCTGATGAGTATATTCCAACATTCATATGGTTCAAGACCTTGGGATACAGGTTTGAAAGATTGAATATACATGTTAAGTCTTAAAAGGGGTTGCAAGATATGTGATGTTTGTGTTCAATTGGCTGTATATTTAAACACTCATAATGCTAGATAGGTGGGGCTGGAGTGATACAGATTCATCATTACAAGGTGTTATATTAATGAGGGTTCTGTCACAGCCCCTATGGTTCAACCAATGCTGAGTAATACAAATTTAGAGGGCAGTGGGTATACAGAGGGTTAATTATCTAATGTTGATTTTTATACAGAACGGAGTTAGGGTTAGCAATATTAGAAAGTTTTAATCATTGTTTATAATATAGTTCCTGCTGAGTACCAATATCTAAACACCATTATCTATAAACAAATAATTAGCATCTAAAAAAACAAAATTAATCATTAATTTCAATGGTTTGTGCATGCATGCAGCAAAATTTTTTTTGTTTGTTTGTTTTCTAGATCAAATTCAAATAGATTATGCATTTTTGTGGGATTGCAAATGTGATATAAAAAATTTTCCTAGAAAAGAATATTCCATTTTGATATCCTGGTATTTTGAGAAATTATCGACATAAATAAACAGATACCTAAATTTTATAGAGCACTGGTTTATTCTGGAACCATAGGGGAGGCTGTTACAGCCCAAGTAATTCCTGATCAAATGTCCAGGTGAGTTATAACTGACACCTGCTTTGACCTTCGCACATGTGCAAAAAGTCCACAGTAGCCTAATTGAGAGACATCCTGTGATAGAAAGGATTAGTGGTGAGAACGGACCAGAGGATGCCCTACTGATGAGCTTGGGAGAAAAAACACCCTTTATCGCAGCCAGGACTCATAAGGGATTTAAACCCCTGTTTGCTACCAATAATGATACCCATTACCCTAACTTCAATAATAATTAATCTTTAGTAATTTCGTTGTCGTTATTGATATTTTTTATTACCCTAGCAAAGTCCTTTTTTTTTTTTTAAAGTATTTTTCCTTTTTTTTTTGTTAAAACAAAACTGAGCTGGGATTTAGAAAAGACATTTCGCTAAGTTACACCATAGTTCTGGGTAAGATCTGTCATGGTTCAGAGATTTGGATTATTATTAAGAAAACATCAAAATCCTTGAAATTACTCAATATTAAGCCACCTTATTTCTAAAAGAACATCTGTAGGGGTCTGTTATTCAAATCCACCATCTGCAGAGTAATCTGTCGAATCAGTGGGTCCCGACCCCTTTTTTTTTTTTTTTTTTGGCTTGCTAATGCAGAAAGTGGCTCCCCACCAGCCAGTTTTTTTTTTCCTCTCCCATTATCCCAGCATGAATATAAAATTAAAAATTATGATGCATTTTTCCATGAACCCAGTTTCTACCAAGAATTTCCAGATGAGGGTAGTTTTTCCATTCAAGGAGAGGCTGTACTGGTGAGTTCTGCTAAGTGGCAGCGGGGCATTATGTCCTTCGCCCTTCATTTTGGGTACCGGATTGGTGCCACACCCTTTTTGGGCATGGTCACTTTGTTTTCTGGCCCTGGAGGGCGGAGTCTAGTACCCTGTGTCTGGTCCACACTTGTTGGAAAGACCTCCACTTGAAAGAGTGGGGGCGAGGGATGCTTTTTGCCCTTAGCCGGCTTTTCTGGCGGGGAAGGGTTAGGCGTTTGTTCAGACCGTATCGCGGACTGAACTCGCCGAGGCTTCCTCCATGAGGGTTTCAGCTGGGGAAGCGATCACTTGGCGGAAGTTATTCTGCCTGGGGTATCGCCCCATCTCACGAGAGTCAGGGCTTTCGGCTCCTTGGAACGGGCTTTTGGCGCCCAAGTTTCAATAGTGGAGGCGCAAGGCCTCCACAAGGATCACAGACTGCCATCCATCCCTCACAGGAGTTTTACGTAAACTCCATTAGGCTTCGGCCTACTACCAGGAACTTTCGTTCCGCTGAGGTTCCGGCCTCATAACCCAGCCCCTTCTCTTTGGAGATGACCACACAGACATGAAAATTCACACGCATCCACACTTGCCTATACCACCCCCCTCCCCGAAAAAAAGGGCCACAAAAGGGGTGGAGCCACTGAATTTTGAATGATTTACATTGTCTTTCGTTTCAATCCATTTTGTTTTGTCCATCTGTACATGATTAAACAAGCATCATCAGTGGTTCAGGGTGCATTTGCTTGTCTCAAGGCATTGAATAAAAAATTTTTAAACCTGAATTTACATAAAATTTCTTATTTTAATTAGTTAAAAAATGAAAATACATGTGTTTATATTTATATACATATTTAAATTTTATTGCTAGCCTGAGGATCAAGGTCCTGTTGGTGGCCAACTTAGTGTCACAGCAGAAAAAGGTTGGGAACCACTACATTAAAGAGATTCCTCACATGACTATTACATATAGAGACAGATCGTTTTAACAAAATTATCAGGTCTACAGTAAGAATCATTAGACATATTGCTGAGATAAAAGCTTCATGGATGACACTACAGTACTCTTGAATTATCTTAACTACCATGTGGAGCATTTTATTCGACAGATGAATTCTTGAATGTTTCCGCAAATTGTTTAAACTCATCAGCATAGTACTGATGAGATGTATTTTTGCATTTCTCAAAATAACATCTGGCTATTTGTTCACCTGCATTGTTATATGCAGCAGAATTTTTCTTTCTGAAGCACTTTAATTTACCTATCACAGCATCAAGAAGCCTATATGTGGCTTCATTAGCAGGACTACCAATATCTTCTTCAATTTTAATTGCTCTTTCAAAATAATTCAAAGGTGAGTGAATGTCCAAGGGACTGGTTTCAAGTAAGAAGTTCCCAACCCTGTTGTGGAATGTTGCGATGGTTCTGTGATTTGGAATATTCTTCATTAGTTCTTTTAGATTCTCTAAATGTTTTTCAGTTTTGTTAATGTAACTCATTTTACTCTTGGGTATCAGAGCAGCCAGTTTCTGCCAGCATTTTGATATCTGATTGCAGCAGATGGCATTGTGATAATTATCACCTCCGGTTAATTTTAAAATTCCCATTTGGTAATAGTTTGCATTGTCTTCAGCCAATTCAAAGTATGATTCCAATGCTGTGATTATGTCTTTAATGGCCAATTCACTTGTCTTATCAGAAGTGTCAAGCAGAAAATAAAGGAATCCATTTCTTTGAGAAAGGATGTAGTGGATCTGTGGCCACATTGTAAAGTTTTTTCTCATTAGTTCACAAAGACAGAAGGATAAATTCAAATAGAATTTATATTCTTCTTTGCTTTTGCTGCAGTTCTGTTTGCTGTAGAAATAAACTCGGCCATAGGAGTAGAAAATAGATATCACAACCTCTAGGAAAAGTGTTTTTTTAACAATGTCTAATGGAACACACAACTTTTTCTTGCTGAGTTTTTCATATGTTTCTAAAGGAATTTGATTTCCATCTGTAAACTCACACACGTCATTATGTTTTGACCTTAAAATATCCAGATCCTTATCAGTCTGAACTTTGTTGCAAATAAATTCTCGTATGAAATCATCGTTGAAATGCTCTGAAGAGATGGCCATGCAAGCAGCATACAGCTTTTCTGCATTTTGCAAAGCTGAGTCGTCATTGTATTTCTCTAGGAAATCACGTATCAGAAGTTGTGCCTTGTTCAGGTAATGTTTGGAAAGCTGCACATCACCTGACTGACTATACATATACCCAACAACATCAAAGAGAATACACTTATAGAAATTGTCTTCAAACAATGTTGTCTGAAAGGTATCATTATCTAAAATATTCAGGCAGTGTGGCAGTAGATTTCTAACTGTAATGTGATTTTTATCTTCTCGAGTATCTTTGTGCATACAGCTCACAAGAGACTTCAGCAATTTCTGTAAAAGCTCAGCTTTTTTTTCCTTATTAATAAAAAATTGTGACAACACCCGGTGGGTCACAGTATGCATGGTGATGATACAGTTATTGTCCAGTCCACTAATGGTACCCAGTGAAAACTTTTTGAAAAGCTCCCTTAATAAACCCAGATAGTAATCACACCAGTGATTAGAGCAGACTGATAGGCGAAACATGGCTTTCAGTAGAACCATTGGAACTGTTTCTGGCCTCAGAAGAGCAAAAGTAAGTAACAAATTTGGAACAATTGGTCCCTCTTTGTGCAACTCATCCAAAGCGTGTTGCACAGTCATAATTACTGAAGCCAGCAAACCTTGGTTGTACGAAGTGACAAGATTTCTTTTGAAGCACTGTCAAGTTTCAATGAAACAGATTTATCTTTCTGAATGTCCAGGTACTTTTTGATGCTGTATTGTCTTGTTTGAATGACTTTTCTGCCAGTAACTAGCCCAAGGGGGCGACAACTCACAGATCGCACAAATTCTAGAATCTCACTTTCATCAAACTGTGAAAAGTAGCTCTCCTGCCTCATGAACCTGCATCCTTCATCTTCAGTGAATCCATCAACTGTCAGACCTGGCCATTTCTCAAACAATGTCTTATTGAAGGTGGTGGCTATGACTTTTATCCTCGTGCTGCTAGCTACTTCTCGCCTCACATATTTGATGAATTTTTCACAACTCTGAGCAACGTCGTCAAATATGATTACCAAAGGTTCAGCATCACAGCTAAATTTCTCCAAAGTAACTAAAAGATGTTTCAGCAAGTATCTCAACTGGGGACACTTGAACTTCTGACCAAAACATGCTGACTTGCTTGAGATTCTACTATGCAGGAAATCCAGCAGGGTACTGCTCTCATCAATGCACTGCTGCAGGTTCTGGCAGTGTATAATGTAGCAGGAAGAATGCTGTGTCATTTGGAATGCGGTATGAAGTGCTAGCTGTGTCTTTCCTGCTCCTTTTGCACCTACAAATGAGATGAAAGTAAAATTTAAAATGCAAGACATTACAAGTTATATAAAATATAAGAACCCCAGCCCAATATCACCTGTAACACTGAAGAAAGCGCTTTTTTATAATGGATTGGAGAGGCACTTATATTCTTGTATAAACCAAAAAATTTTTCTTGTATCAATTCTATAATAAGTAAAAAACCTTATTAATACATGTAGTCAATTTAACTGATTAAACATGTTATCTGCACTGTCTTTCACAGTAATCTGAAGCCAGAAGACCTAGCTGCCTTCATTTTTTTTTTTTTTACTTTCATTATTTCAGCATTAAACCTAAATATAAATGTGCTGCAACTGAACCATTTTGATCGATTCTTTCCAAATCAGTCTCTGTAGAAACATGCTTCATTTTCACCAATATTCTTTGAATTTTGGTCATTTTAATATAAACATGTTTGCATTGCATACTGCAGCCATTTTGGTAAATTTGAGTTATAGCATTGTATCATTAATAGATGTACTCATGAGCTTTTGAGATTTCATTATAGTTTAATGGTTACAAAGGAGAAAGAATCCATCATGATTTATTCAAGAGGCACCCAGGGAAGAGAAATATTTACCAAGATTTTAAAATTGATTTATACTGTCACTATCAAATTATTTCAGATTTATTTTTTTTAAATTTTATAATCAGCTCAAAAATCTTATAAAAATAATTTTGCAGTTTTTAGAAGGCAAACAGAGAGTCTTATCATCTGTACAAGATCCTCAACCTTAGTACTCCAGTCATCTACCCCTGCACATTGATAATGAGTCATACTAAAATGTCTGGAATATGTATGTGGTTTGTAGCTCACTGATGTACTGCCTTCGGTGTTTGTTTATTTTATTTTCTGAGGAAATCCCTCACAAATCAGGATATATTGGTCTGCTAGACAAAGCTGCTTTTCCACCTCAGTTTTTTTATGAAGTTACTTCAACTGAAAACAGCTCAGCTTCTAATCAGACCATTACAAGGATCTCCAGTTTGTTCAGAAGCATGAATAAGAGCTCATGGCCATATCTGTTGATACTGATGGCACTAAACCGTCTAAAAAAATCATATTAATAGAAATTTATCTTTACTGGAGGCCTTGTGTATAGGTCATTAAAACTTTCTGCCTTCTTATATTATTTGTCTCTTTTGTGGTGTAGCACTGTTTTTAACATTAACTATTTCAAGTCTTGGCCAATGTTTTTTTCCTCCTTTTCAAACCTGCATTTCAACATTGGAGAATAAGACATTCACTCCATGAACCCCACCCTCTGGTGTCAGTTTCTTAAACTAAAGCAAAACAGGATGCAGAGCTTAGCTGTACGCCTACCACAGAAAGTCCTTACTAGAAACCTTCATTTTTAAATGGAAAGGCAACTGGTGAAGAATAGAAAAAAAAAGGAATCTATGCAAGAGAGGTACAGCAAATCAAGTCAGTCCAAACCGGGATTCAAACTCAAGCCCTTACTCTTGGCAGTACAACTAATCCACCACTGGATCACCCACAGTCCCATGTTTTACTTACCTTTAATTACAACTGAGTTATGTTCAACTACTTCAAGTTTGAGTCTTGCAAAACTTTCAGTTTCAAAGAACTCATCTGCAATGAACATATTTATGGAATCTGAAAAACAAAAGGAGACTTAACCATATGGTACATTGTTAAAGTGAAGAAAATAGAGTTTTTCAAATAATTATTCAGACCTTCAAATTGCACTGTGGACAATTCTAAGTTAGGAAGGAGAGAGGGGACAGCAAAAAACAGGCTAGAATTAATTAATGCACATAATATTTAATTAAATACAGTGACAACTTTTAAAAAAATTCCTACTTTCTAGACAGCTTTTCTTGTAGGTTCAGAAAATTCTTTAAAAACTTAAAAATAAAATTTAAATGGACAACTACTCAAGTGTTTTTTGCAGAAAATGGAGTCTATACAATATGTACCATCAAACCAACAGGAAAACAATTCAGTTTTAGGAGAATAAAGATTAGTTTAGTGTATAGCATGAATTTTGCAGAAACATACAATTTCAATTTTTTTAAAATAAAAATTACTTTTCTTTCTGTTAAAAATGACTGGATTTCATTATAAGAAAATTATGCTATAGTTGATTCACTTATACATGAACTCTTGCTAAAGTGTATCAAAATGTGAATGAAAAACTAAATGACCTGTTTTAATACTGAAAATCATTTTGTTACACAAAATGTTACTGTAAATTATGTTGAATTTTTAATTGTAAATTTAGATGATAACTTCATTATGAAAGAAATGCAACTCTAACTGCCTGACTTGGTGGCTAGGCAGAGTTGCACACATTACTATTTAAACATAAACAAAAAAGTTCCTAGCACAAAAATACATACAAGATAAGAATGGGAAGATACTGGTAACATGTTATTTACAGAAGTTAGTGGGTTAGTTCAGTTTTTTTCTAATCACCTTATTAGAAGTAATACACTATGTTTGGGGGTCTTTCCTCATTGCCATCATCAGGACTATCTTGGTATGCAGTATTGATGTTTTTACAGTCAATGTGTTTTTGCATTGAGCATTCTTTGAGGGTATAACAAAGGAAATTAACAGCAATGCATGCAGAGCAGAGCAGTCAGTCCTTTCTTGGGAGTGAACCCTGATGGTGGTGACAGGGGAAACTCTCCAAAACACTTATATTAACATTCTCTGATTGGTCACTCCTGGACTTAGTGCTCATCTTATTCTCTAAACAGATTATTTAAACAAAATGACAATTTTAAAAAAAATTACTTTCAACTTCTTGCTTGTGGTGGTCTTGAAAATTAAACCTTTCAGCCAGGTCAGTGCGTCCAATACAATTGAGCTTTTCAACAAGATAAGATGGATCACCAGGTTCAATCAGCTTCTTCTGCTGCAAGACTTCAAACAGAAATTTCACTGAAGAAGCATGTTCAATCTGTGCTGCTGTCAAGTCATCTTTGAGTAGAAATTCCAGGTTACTGATGTCATCTTCAAGAAAAAAACAGAAAGGGTTGTAAAGAACATTCTGAAGAAGCCAATGCAAGAATTTATAAATCAAAAGATATTAATAATAATTCACCATCATATTAATAATAATAATTTGATGTGGTGCTAACATAATTACACACTACCTATAGCATCTGTGATTTAGTGAGATTTATTTTCTGAATCAAAACGCAGATGTACAGTACTATGAAAAAACATGTTACGGCTTTTAAAATTGTAATGTCCATAAATGTAACCATTTATCTAATAAGTGATGACAAATCACAAACAAAATTAAATATTATACATCATTCAGATGGCTTATTTTAGTATTTAGCCAGTAGAACTAACTGAAGCAGCGTGTGTGTGTGTGGGGGGGGGGAGATTTTACAACTTCCTTTTTTTTTTTATTACACACACACACACACCTCTGTCGTTGTTATAGTCATTCATAGGTCATAGGGTGTGAATCCTTTAAACCAATAGGTCATACTGATTGGCCACCTACCTTAGAATTCCTAAGACTTAATGTCAGCCAAATTAGAAATTAGAAATTCCTTGCTGTAACTAGAATGGTTTACCCTATACCAGATGATGGGATGGCATTTCACGAGAACGGTCAGATACACGTTTTTGTCCATCATGCCACCTTTTCTTCAAATCACCTTAGCATACATGTACCTTCAGATATAAGCTTTATCCTCTATGCTTTATTGCTGGCATTAAAACTATTAGCATTGAAGCTATCCTCTCTTCTTTTCACACAGATTCACCCTGTACTGAATAACTTGGCTTTGATGTGTCGGTCTACAGCATCCAGCTCCTGTCATCTGCAACTTTTCCATTTACACCATGTCTTTTCAAACACCAGAATACAGTTGATCATAACATAAATGTATCAAACTCTCTGACTATATGATATCTGTTTGCTATTCTCTCCTGTATGTGCTCCCTCTTATCTCTCTACAAGCTTCTCTTCTGCTTCCAGACTACAAAATTTTACTTGAAGCATGTTTTAGCTTTTTTTTGTGTGTGTGTACTTGCAGCACTTTACTAATGCATGCCCAATGTCTTACATAACTATCCCTCTATCCATCAGATGCTAGAAGAACCACCATGATTTATCAAAATTCTTAGAACCTTTATTAGATAGGGCAGCCAGTGGCCCAATGGTTAGACTACTGTACTCCAACTGACCAAGTGAGTTTTCTCCAGGCTCTTCAGTTTCTTCCCACATCTAAAACAAGAATAAAGAGTTCTAGTTACAATTTCCCTGCCAGCCCCTCATGGTTCAGAATAAGCAATGCTCTTTAGCGATTAACTGCAGTACTATGCTCCCTCCATCATCAAGGTTGTCTCCAATGTAGAGACTTGCATGCAGCACAACAATGCCATACTTTTCACTGTTATTCCAGTTAGCAGCTTAAGTATCAGGGGTGCCAGTGTAAAGTATGTATTATTTAGAGGAAAGTTAGAAAACCTAATCTTATGACATTCACTTTTTCACTTGGTCAGTTTTTACTATAGGGAAAAAAACACTCATCAACCTGTGACATTACAATACAAAAAATAATAATAATAATTAAATAAGTCTTAATTTAATGTTCATATACAGATCATATTATCTTTGAGAAAGAAAGCACCTTAAATTTAATCTTAATACAAATAAGTGGTTTTAATTCAATCATATCTATACTTAAAGTCATATTTATTTATTCTAAAAATTGAAAAATACATGGATGTTAAAAATCTTAAACCTCAATGTTTGCTATGAAACTCTTTTCTGTTTTTTTTTATTAAAGAAATTAAAACACAAAATAGAATGACAATAAAAAATGAGATAGCAGGTGTGAGAGAGAGAGAGAGAAGCAAATAGCTTGCCAAGCCACTCATGGATACTTACTTTGATACAATTGTTCAGAGATAATGAACAAAATTTCTCGAAACTGAGAGGCAGCAGTTTTCCTACTTTCTGCCATCTTTGTCAGATAACCAGGATGGAATACATTTAGCCACCCAGAGCGTGCCTTAAGTATGGCCAAGTTGCAGTCTGCAGTCTCCCTTATACCTTAGTAGGAGTACCTGTCAAACACACACAAAAAAATTGTATTTGTAACATAATCAATTGGAATAAACCTTACATTTACTTAGCTCGGTTACACAATCATACAGTTGTCGGCATTTTTTCTTCAATTAATACAGGTGATTGCTAATTATTAAAGATGCACAACAACAAGCTGCACAGCAGAGCTGAATGTTTAATTAACATTCACAAAATTGGTGAGCTAGACAAAAATATATTTTTCCCATTTTGACAAGTTCCAGAGTAATGCTACACAGATATAGCATCATCTGAGTTAGCTTCACCTGCAGACCATACAGTCAAACTTAAAGAAAACAACAAACCCCCCCCTTCTTTAGTGCAGGCAAAATAGAAATCCAAGTGGTTTTACGGTTCTTTGTAACTCTTTCTGCTTTTCTTAGTCACACAAATCTTTTATCTACTTTCATCTTTATATCACCTGTTGTTTCTTTTAACTTTTTTTTTTTTAGAACATGCGAAAAGACTCCTTAAGAAAACGGCTTATTCACAGACTTCTCACGGCAGTGCGTGCTGGGTGAAAAGGTATAACGATATCCCAATCTTTTCTACAAACTAACTTATCACTGAAGCCAATGGAGGCTAAGCTTTGATGTGATCCGTCTCCACGCGCCTACCTTGCCCGCATAAATTGGAAGAACAATACCTGTAACGAATTAGCTAATTAACGAAAAAGGTGGATAAAATCGGGATAAAAAGCAAAACGAAATTGCTCTTTGCCAAGTGGAAATCTGAGAGGGAGGGGGGGACTTATACGTATATTGAATGTCACCTCAGCTATATGCGTCATTACAGAGGGAATGAAAAATCACACACCTGAAGATTAACAGCCCCATTCCACACAAGACTAATCCCCACACACACACACCTTTTTTAAGTTTCAAAATACACAAAGATCCGCGCTACGACGATCCTACGACTTCCATCCATCCATCCACCCACCTGCCCCGGTCATAGATGCTTCATTCCACAGGAGGAGGATGAGGAGACACGAAACGGACAGAGGTGGGGTGACTCAGGTGACTGCATCACGCCATCCTGATCACCCGATCTGAAGACATTATGCCAATTAGGTACTTCCCCCCACTCCGGGGCTTGTGTGTGTGTGTGTGTGTGAGACTGCATTTGACTTTTAATCGATCATTTCATGAACAGTAAACAAATACATGGCGATTATTGTCGTGTTTCTGAAGGCTGAGTTATATATTTCCGTTCAATTAAATTTTCGGTGTTGCACGAAATTCAGTCCTCATAAATAATAGCTTTTCCGTCACTATTTGGTCCCGGCTGTTACAACAACAACAACAACAACATCAAATGGCCTAATACCCAGATTCTAAACCAAGCCGGGTTATTTCTTTAATATTTTTTAAACATTATTTTTTAAAAGTAAATTTTGCTTTTATGTCAGCACTGCGTGGATTCTTTAGCTAGATGCAGTTCGGCAGTTCTTACATAACACCACCATGTGTGTTAGGGTTTAAAAATAGATACTTTTGTGTTGAGGCTTGGTCAATCAGGTAGAGAGAAGTAGGTGTGTGTGTGTAAGAGAAAGAGAGAGAGAGAGTGTGTGTGTGTGTGTGTGTGTGTGTAAGAGAGAGAGAGAGTGTGTGTGTGTGTAAGAGACAGAGTAAGAGAGAGAGAAAGGTGAGAGAATGTGTAAAAGACAGAGTGTGTGGTGTAAGAGAAAGAGAGGAGAGAGTGTGTGTGTGTGTGTGTGTGTAAGAGAGAGAGAGAGTTGTGTGTGTGTAAGAAAGAGAGAGAGAGTTGTGTGTGTAAGAGAGAGAGAGAGTTGTGTGTGTAAGAGAGAGAGAGATGTGTGTGTGTGTGTAAGAGACAGAGTAAGAGAGAGAGAAAAAGTGTGAGAGAATGTGTAAAGACAGAGAGTGTGTGTGTAAGAGAAAAGAGAGAGAGTGTGTGTGTGTGTGGTAAGAGAGAGAGAGAGTTTTGTTGTGTTAAGAGAGAGAGAGAGTTGTGTGTGTGTGAGAGAGAGAGAGTTGTGTGTGTAAGAGAGAGAGATTGTGTGTGTGAGAGAGAGAGAGAGAGAGAGAGAGAGAGAGAGTTGTGTGTGTAAGAGAGAGAGAGAATGTGTGTGTGTGTAAGAGACAGAGTAAGAGAGAGAGAAAGAGTGTGTGTGTGTGTGTAAGAGAGAGAGAGAGAGTGTGTGTATGTGTAAGAGACAGAGAGTGTGTAAAGAGAGAGAAAGAGGGAGAGAGAGTTGTGTGTGTGTGTGTGTAAGAGAGAGAGAGAGAGGAGAGAGAGAGAGAGAGAGATAAGCGTTTAAAAATCTATAAAATGTAAACTTTTTTTTTTTGGAAGGGAATTAGTCAACAAACCAAACAGGTAGAAATTAATTTACACCCGATATAGGAGACAGTAGTAAATCATTAGTCACCAAGTCCGCACTCATTATCAGAGATTGCAGTAGGTGAGAAAAATCTGTCCAGTAGGAGTTTAGAATTAGCCATCGAGTAACAGTCGCCTACCTTCACCTTACAAATGGCTTGGTCCCAGTAACCGAGCTCGTCAATTAGTTGCGGGTAGAAATTATATAACCTTTTCAAGCAGGATTCACTATACATAACTTTGAACGGGTAAATAAAAGAACTTTCTGTTCAGTCTAAAAGCTCGGTAAAAGCTGGTATCCCGTTGAAATCCAGATGCTAATTTTTACCTCATTGGTCACGACGGGATCTCAACATTCGAGCTGCCTAAATACCGAAATTAAGTTAATTTTAGTAAAATATAAATAATTTATATCCAAGTTTTAATATTCATGAGGAAATAACTGGCCTGTATTGGCGTTTTTATTTAACAATTTGATTTATTTCAATTATTTTATGTCTAAAAGCCGTAAATGTCAGCGAAAAGTTCCACAAAGATTCTATTTTTATCCTTATTATCTGTATTTTCTACCTCAGCAATATTAAGGAACAACATTAACGTTATCGTTAACATTGTGCTACATGCAGACGGAATTATTATTAGGGCATCAATCAACCAGAAACGAAATATTTACTCTGATATCTCTTAATAGTTCTGTCCTTTGAAAAAATAAAGAACATTGCACACCACACAAAACATTACCATCAATGTCAGCAAATTTCAGACGTATTTTTGCCACCTGCTATCAGTTCAGAGGAATTCAAGAATAATATTCTCCACTTTCTCTAATGACTACACTATCTTTGTGTAGTGTAGTGCAGTGCTTGGTTTTCTCCTCGGCAAAAGTGTCAGAAAGTACAAAGGCACCTGTTGTTAAAAGCCATCTCCGATACTCTGAGATTAAAGCATATTGTTCTGATCTGCCAGTTGTTCTAAGAGGTAGCTATTTCCCGGAGATGTGCCTTCAACTCTAAGATCCTCAGATTGATGCAACAAATAATATCGCCGACACAAGGAATACACGCCCCTGGTTCGTGCTTGAGTACGAATCCAACCTCATACCTTTGAGTATCCAAAAGTTGCAATATTTCCCACGGAAAACCAATGTAGTAAACCAGCAGCATGGTGTGATGGTGAACAAGGATTACTATAAACTTTCTCCGCTATGGATGAAATACACACCCGCATCATCCCAGTTGAAAATACATTTTCATCACGGTTTACCCAAGCCCTTTATTCTTTCCGTCAGAACCGTAATCAAGGGCAGTGACGCTCCAGCTAAGCCCACATTATCAATACCATTAATTCTATCCTGAAAAGCGGATTTTCGCTTGATAGCGGCAAAGTTATGTCGAGATCTGACCCCACGAAGATGAATAAGCTTATCGCTAGCGTTGATCAACAACCTGACCAACGAAAGCATAAATAAAGCCACGTTTCTGTATTCGCAGACCGAAGACCTCGGTCTCGATTTTCTTTGGGTTTCCCACGAAATTCGCACAATTGAAAGGCCCTTTTCAAAATCCACTTTGAAATCTCTCAATAAGACTTTAACGGATTACCTCCCTTGCAAAGACAGGCCTCCTCTACAGCGGTGGTTCCCAACCCTCTTGGACTCGCCGACCGGTAAAAACACCGGTGAGGTTTTACCCGGACCACTGCCCCGCGCGTGCGACACAGATCAATAAAAAGAACATCTTTAACAATTGAAATAAACTTTTGTCTTTTTCTTTCCTCCTGGGGGGGGGGGACAAACAAACAAATTAGTACTGAACGTATTGGGGGCCCCACCAAGACTGCACGAAAGAAACAAACAAATTAGTACTGAACGTATTGGGGGCCCCACCAAGACTGCACCAAACAAACAAACAAATTAGTACTGAACGTATTGGGGGCCCCACCAAGACTGCACGAAAGAAACAAACAAATTAGTACTGAACGTATTGGGGGCCCCACCAAGACTGCACCAAACAAACAAACAAATTAGTACTGAACGTATTGGGGGCCCCACCAAGACTGCACAAAACAAACAAACAAATTAGTACTGTACGTATTGGGGGCCCCACCAAGACTGCACAAAACAAACAAACAAATTAGTACTGAACGTATTGGGGGCCCCACCAAGACTGCACAAAACAAACAAACAAATTAGTACTGAACGTATTGGGGGCCCCACCAAGACTGCACAAAACAAACAAACAAATTAGTACTGAACGTATTGGGGGCCCCACCAAGACTGCACAAAACAAACAAACAAATTAGTACTGAACGTATTGGGGGCCCCCACCAAGACTGCACCAAAACAAACAAACAAATTTGTACTGAACGTATTGGAGACTGCACAAAACAAACAAACAAATTAGTACTGAACGTATTGGGGGCCCCACCAAGACTGCACGAAAGAAACAAACAAATTAGTACTGAACGTATTGGGGGCCCCACCAAGACTGCACAAAAGAAACAAACAAATTAGTACTGAACGTATCGGGGGCCCCACCAAGACTGCACAAAAGAAACAAACAAATTTGTACTGAACGTATTGGAGACTGCACAAAACAAACAAACAAATTAGTACTGAACGTATCGGGGGCCCCACCAAGACTGCACGAAAGAAACAAACAAATTAGTACTGAACGTATTGGGGGCCCCACCAAGACTGCACAAAACAAACAAACAAATTAGTACTGAACATATTGGGGCCCCACCAAGACTGCACAAATGGGGAATTTACTCAAGTAATATCATTACCAATCCCAGGCTGCAGATAAGGAGGCGATCTGAAAAGAGAATAAAAAAACACTACAAACTCGAACAAAAAAATGTTGCTCACCTGGATTACCTGGTGAGAACACCTCTGTGCCTGCTTCGTTGATACGAGCTTATGGACGCCTGGCTCAAAGCCGGACGGGAGTGGTGCTCGAATGTCGAGGAAGACGCTGCAGAGAATCCAACTTCACAAAGACATGATGGCAGCATCGCCCCTACTATTATATTTCTACCCCAGTCATTGCTCTATCGGTAGACAGAAGGAAGCAAAACTGCTTCTGTTCCATTATAAACTTAAAATAAACCGAGAGGCCGGTGAAAAGGGAGCCACGGACGACGGGGGGAGGAACCAACGCTTATAGCGAACTGCAGGGATCGCGTTTAACGACAGAAACCGGTACCTACTCCGTCGGAAGCTTATAAGATAATTAATTTTAAAAGAAATAATTGATAGGGAAAAAATGGAAACGTGCGGTTGGATATTTAAGGAACAGGAAAACTCGAGAACTGCCGTTAAAAAATATCACTTTTCAAATTATTACGGGATTTTTTTAAAATACTAATTTACTTTTTAACTAGAATTATTCTTCGGGAATCGTTTGTTCCTTTCTCTTCTGACGCCTCACATGGCACCATAATTCTTTATTAATTAGCAAGCGACATCACGTTTATATATCGGCGTGTGTATTATACCTTGGAGAATTTCTTGTATTGGGAATGGTGCTATTCCGTTGACGTTACCAGCTCAGTGTCATGCAGTGAACCCTGCTTGAAAAGGCCGTATAATTCCTGACGAGCTCGGCTACTGGGACCAGTCCTAAAGGTAGGCGACTGTCTCTCGACGCCTGTTTTTAAACTACTGTTGAACAGAAGTATTTCTTACCTACTACATCCTCTGGTAATGAGTTGACTTACTGCTGTCTCTTATATCGGAAGTATATTAATTTCTACCTGTTTGGTTTGTTGACTAATTTCCCCCGCGAAAAAAAGTCCTCATTTTATAGATTTTAAAAACAACGGATATCATTGAGGTGCTGTGTGAACATGGACAATTATCTACGTGTGGCTGACAAAATTAATATTGCTGATTCGCGAACACAGCGAGGATAAATTACTTTTGAGCTTGGTTATGCCTTTGCTTTTAGCACATTAATTTAATAGCATCAGGTTAAAAAAAAGTTAATTTTTGAATGTATTATTTTTAGGAAAACATTTTCAAAGTAATTCTTAATCTGGCGAAATGGTATTAAAGCAGAAAGAATATATGCGGTCTTACAATTGAGACCAATCAGAAAGTTTTCTTGTTTCTTATTCTTCTTCTTCTTTTCTTCTTCTTCTTCTTCTTCTTATTATTATATTATTATTTATTATTATTATTATTATTATTATTATTATTATTATTATTATTATTATTATTTAGTTATGGAAAGTTGAGGAGATTGATTCCCCGTTTGTTATGCGTCATCAACAAAGGCTCTGCCCAACAGCTGCCTATTAATAATACAACTTAGCAACAACAACAAAACTGGTTATCTCGTTTTTGTACTCGATTGTGTTGGTTCGGGATTGATGCCCATTATATTATCGTCCAATTCCACCTACGCCAAACAGACTGCAGAACGCTTTCTTAGAAATGCCTTTCGTTCAATCTTTGTGTATTTCTGCGTTTAGCATCTCATCAATTCATAAAGTATCTCAGAGATCGTCCAAAAACGCACCGAGAGACGGGTGGCGGGCAGCTCTGTTCCCAGCCCCCGCTGAGTGAACAAACATAGAGTTTCTAGGGTTGGACCGCAAGGCTGAGCGAGCACCGGTCCGCTATGGCCTTTTATTAGATGGGTGTGTTTAGCCCAATCATCTGGAAACTTGGAGGTGCCTCAAAAGAGGTTTCTCTGATTTGTACTAATACCGATCGACTGATTATGATGTTGAGCACCAGAAAGCGAAATTGTACCCATTTCCGCAATAAACGTGGAGTGGGGAGGTTAGAATGGCTTCTTGTCTTTTCTTATTGTTCAATAAAATCGATTAAATAGCTAAAAAATGTGTAATTTGGTTTTGGGTGGGGAACATGTCCAGTTATCGTGCGCACGTGATATCGACTAAATTTGCTGTTTCATAACATCCTTGACAATAATGATTTCCAATACAATAAATGCTAGGGCTTGTTTTGTTTTGTTAAGCTGGAGAAAAGGTGTAAAATAAAAGTTTACTAAACGGGTTTCCAAACAAATATATAATTAACAGCCAAAGAATACAAGTAAGATATATATACAAACTGAGAGAGGGAGGGTTAAACTCCGTACCTTGTGTTAGTGAAAGATGTCCGAACGGTTTAAATAAGCATTAAAAAAACTGAGATATAAAGTAAAACGAAAGTAAACCGCACATATAAAACATAAATAACTTAAAAGAGGTGAAGAGCACAAATATATATATTTTTTAAAAATCCGATTAATTTCCGGATGAGATGGGAGATGATGACTGCAGCATTCAAATCTGAGGTTGCATCAACAGTTGTGTAAGTCTATTACATTTAAATGTTCTACGTCTTACTCATCGATGTCTCTGTCACTAACGCATCGTTATCTTTCTTTCTCCTCCGCCCCTTCATCACACGGACTGAAACACAGTAGTTTTGTTGTCGTAAAATGAATAGACCACGATTTATCTTAATCCGTAACCGTGACCCGCTCTTCTTATTAGCGGGTGCCGTAAAGTGTAGCAAGCGCAAAGACTACACAATTAATTCTGTGCCTGTCTAGTGAGGACAGCCGGCTGTGGCCCCGAGAAACTAGCCGTCCACTAGACACTACCAAAGTCCGCTTCCTCTGCTGCCAACAGAGCTCACAAAATATATAAAAAAAAAACAACACATTTCTATTGAATACAAATTGTAAACGTCTCTTGTCCCGTCCAAATTTATCCATTACTTCTTGAATAAGTTTTATATGTCAGCTGTAACCTTTGGTCTATGAATATTTTCATGCAGAGTCCAGACAGAAGATCATCTGCCATTATTGGTCTCAGCTGTTTTCTCACCCTTCTTATTGTGCTAAGCGACCTTTCTGCTGTGCAGGTTGTTACTATTAGCGCCAGAGCGAAAAATAATGGCATCATTACACGATCACCACTTTCTGTCCAGAGGAGGGGCAGTTTCATATGGCCCATAGTTACAGCCTTCTGTGACTGATTGATTTGGGGCTTCAAACTCACGATATAGTGGCAGATCTTCAAAAACAACAAAAAGGCTTAATGCGTTGGCAGAGAACCTTGTTGTTTCCTGTGGGCTACCAGTAGCTATTGTGGAAAATCCTACTTTCAGAAAATTCGTAACAACTCCGTTCCTGGCGCCTTCTGGGCGCATTTCCCAATCAATGATCCCAAAAATATATGAAGCCAAAAAAAGAAGAAATTAAAACAATGCTAAGTGTACCAAACTTTGTTGCAATGACTCTGGACCTGTAGCTATACAAGTGCTGCCATTTATTTTTCGCAGTCACTGCACATACATCTGCGAAAATTACACTTCAAACGCACATCCATAGTTTGCTGCGACTTGTTGTAAGAAATAAAAGCCTTTATCGTACGTCAGAGCAGCGATGGTAAAACGCAAAAATTAGTAGGCCTTTCTCACGAAAGCACCATATTCCATGAAGCATTTGAACATTCATTTAGATTTGGAAGATCAGTTCCGAGTACAGATGCAACCTGCTGGAATAGTTTGCATGGACAAATGAAAATGATGTTGTCCTTGGATCAGTACAAATCAAGTCAGTTACCTGAGAGAGAGCGGAAGCTGGATTATTTATTGACATCCAGATTCCATGCAACTTCAATAGAATTTGTTCATATTCTGCACACTTTTGCTCTAAAGTGACAAATCTGGTGCAGAAACTAGTACACCACACGTGGATATGTTATGATCTTCTGTCATGGCACTACACAAGCATCCAAATGAATTGCGTGTTCAAATTCACTACCATAGATCTCTGGTAAGTGCACTTCTAGAATCCCCAGTACACCACATGTGGATATGTTATGATCTTCTGTCATGGCACTACACAAGCATCCAAATGAATTGCGTGTTCAAATTCACTACCATAGATCTCTGGTAGGTGCACTTCTAGAATCCCCAGTACACCACATGTGGATATGTTATGCTCTTCTGTCATGGCACTACACAAGCATCCAAATGAATTGCGTGTTCAAATTCACTACCATAGATCTCTGGTAAGTGCACTTCTAGAATCCCCAGTACACCACATGTGGATATGTTATGCTCTTCTGTCATGGCACTACACAAACATCCAAATGAATTGCGTGTTCAAATTCACTACCATAGATCTCTGGTAAGTGCACTTCTAGAATCCCCAGTACACCACATGTGGATATGTTATGATCTTCTGTCATGGCACTACACAAACATCCAAATGAATTGCGTGTTCAAATTCACTACCATAGATCTTTGGTAAGTGCACTTCTAGAATCCCCAGTACACCACATGTGGATATGTTATGATCTTCTGTCATGGCACTACACAAGCATCCAAATGAATTGCGTGTTCAAATTCACTACCATAGATCTCTGGTAAGGGCACTTCTATAATCCCCAGTACACCACATGTGGATATGTTATGATCTTCTGTCATGGCACTACACAAACATCCAAATGAATTGCGTGTTCAAATTCACTATCATAGATCATTGGTAAGTGCACTTCTAGAATCCCTTTAATGAATGTTCAATGAACTTTTTATTTTGCTACAAATCAGCCAAGGCCGAATGACAGATAACAATGGCAGACAGGATCTAAAGTCTTTTAGTAGGATGCTTTACCCAGTTGCCAGTGTCCTTGATTTAACATTGAATTTCAGAAGCAGACCATCCAGGAAATGACAAAACGAAAAGAAAGATACTGGATGAAACCATTGGTGTTTAATTTGAACTACCAATAAGTCTGTTAAATGTGTTATAAAATTATTACCATACTTTTAAATATAAAAGATTATTTATTAAGTGTGAATATGTGCATACACTGAAATTTAGTGCTGCGTATGATATACCATAAAATTTTCAGATGAACTCGTGAACCAAGTGGGCCTGATGTCCCACCCAAACAATCTCCAGAAGTAGATCACCCAGAAGAACAGAGTTTGGGACATACGAGCAAAGACGCCAAACTTCTCTCACATGGCGCATTGTGCGACATCACTTAGATGACTCAGTTCCCAAAGTCGAGGCACATTTTGGGGAACTGACTACTGGGGGTTCATACGGGAAAAGAAATGTTTACAAAAGGATGTTGCCTTTGCTAGAAAAAAATATTCTGCATTACAGCAATGTCAACATCTATTGAGACGGTATTTAGTCAGAGGGGACTGCTAATGCGACCGCAGAGAGCCGAAATGGGAGATAACCCTCTCTGTTAATGTTCTGAGGTGCTTCTTGTGAGCCACATGGTTCTGAATGAATGTCCATCTGGCCAGCAGATAGTAGATAGTGAACTATGCTCTAATTATCTTTTACACAAAGGACCATATGAGAGAACAACAAAATACAGTTGTGAAGTGATTCTTAGAGCTCTCTATAGGCAGTATTAGGTTTATTTTAATTTTGTATCATTAGGAGTTGGTTTCCATTGTTTAATAAAACTGCACGTTTGACTGGCGCCTTATCTTTTAAAATTCATGTCAGTGACTTCATTCCGTCTGAAGCGCTCGGCTTTCCCACTGACTGACCTCCGCCCAACCGACCTTGACCTTTAAGGCTCCTGGCTTTGAATTTAAGACTGGAAGATATTTGTCAGGTTTTCTACAGACTACAAACTTCAAATTACGGCATCTTTATTTACGTATGCCTTCAACCTCCTCTTTAATGAACATAATAAATCTTTTTTCACTAATTTACTTTTAAATCAAAAATATAAATATATATATATTTTACTTGTACTTTGCGCAATTCTCCTTCCATTGCGGCTGTTACAGCTGCAGTACCTGATGCCGGAAGGTTGCTGTGTTGAGGATCAACGGTGATAGTTCGTAATATACGATCATTGTGTCGTCTTTGTTTCCAACATTTTTTTTTTTTTTTAAATTCTTGATCACTATAAAACATTACAAAGTTCTTGAAAATGCTACAATTCCGAATTTTTAGAGAGTGAGTTTGTGAGGAAGTCCTCGTACTTATTATCACTCGGACCTAATCATGATATTGACAAAATTAAGAGTGGTGGAGAAGAAATAGACTGACGTAATTTATTCATATTATTAGCATATGACGTGTTATAAAAAAACCATATATATAAATTACGAACCTGTTTCTAGCCAGTAGGGACTTCTCAGATCGGTCGGGCGAGAGAGAGGGAGAAGAGAGAGGAGAGAGAGAGAGAGATCAACCTTCGGACGGAAACATTTTGATTCAACCAGCATGAACAACTCGGACTATCAGTCTTATTACAACGACCTTGCTCGCCGCTATTTGGCTGTATTTTACATATGGAAGTACGTACCCCCGGTTATTCTCTGTGTTGGAACCGTGGGGAATGTGCTGACTGTCGTGGTGATGTGTCGTAGGAGGATGAGACGGCTGAACATCGCCATTCCCTTCATTTGCCTGGCGTTTTCCGACATCTGTAACCTGTACAGCGGTCTTCTGCGAAACTGGATGTACAGAATACTGCACATCGACATGCGGACGAACTACGTTTCTTGTAAATTTATTGTTTGGTTGAGTTCCACCTCCTCGCAATATTCCAGCTGGATTGTTGTCGTCATCACTGTGGACCGATTCATGTCCATCTACTTCCCCATCGACTCTCGGTCCAGGTCCAGAAAGTACTCGGCTCCACTCAGAATGGGCGGACTCTTGCTTTTCTTGATGACCTTGAATTCGCATTATATATACGGTTATGTGCTGGACGGCTTCAACAGAAGCCATAACAGGACCGAGTGCTCACTGAGAGCAGACAAGACCTATCGAACTTTTGCCTTTTTGTACTGGTCGTGGATCGATCTGTCGCTGTTGTCCTTTCTTCCCTTCACTATCTTGACGTTTTGCAATACGGCAATTATCTTCAAACTCAAAAGGGGCATGAAAACCCTGACGGAGGGACAAAACGGCTCAAAAAACCGAAAGGCTCGGAAGACTGTCAACGTGAAGATGATTCTCCTTCTGAGCACCGTTTTCCTGGTTTGCACTCTGCCAATTAACGTGTACACCTTGGCCTACAACTACAGAGGGGGGTCCAGGAGTTACCTGGAATTCTACAACTGGCTGATCGTAGAAGCGGTGACTTTTTCATTGGATTACACAAACTACGCAGCTAACTTTTTTCTCTATCTCGTGAGCGGCCGTCTTATCAGAAACGAGTTCCTGAGCATTTTCTGTAAGACACCCAAGCGGAAGCAGGGAACTTCAACTTCCGTCACCGCGCTCTCTCAGTAAACTGCGTGTTTTATTAATATCTGTGGTCATCAGCGTTTTCTTTCTCCCTTTCCATTCAGAACGTTTGGTACTTTGCGTTAAAACAGCGCCATCTTTTTATCTGTTGCACTGAAAGCAGCGCCATCTTATCGACGGACATATTGAACCAGAGAACCGCTCTATGCGCTTTAAACACGATGTTCGCCATAAACGCCGCGACAGGGTGGTCGCTTACTCGTCAACGTCTGCCATTAAAGCTGAAGTCGCCCATTGTCAGCGCAATTGCAGTTTCGCCATTTGCTTTTATTTATAAAGAAATAGGTTTTGGCATCATCACAGGTTTCTAGTAAAATAGCCGAGCTGATAAGGACCGCACGAGCACAAGAGAAAGAGATGCAACAACCTTCACGTAAGTCTGGCCCTGACATTGTACTGGTGTCGCAGGTAAAGGGTTATAAACGACTTTCACATTTCGGGCGAAGTCCGTCGTTGTTTCGACAAGCGTGGTCATGGCTGAGCTGTTCGGAGAAGAACCGCCGGGCCGGGAACACCTGCGAACGGTGCATCCGATGTGGCGCCCGGTCTGGAAATGTTTGTTCGCAGCACCCCCGTGATCTTAAGCCAGAGGTGGCTACCACGTGGACTATCGAGGCTGTTAGCCGTAGTTCGGTCCGGTTTAGTTGTTACGAGGAATCTCGAAGTCCATATCAGAACGCGTGGGAGGAGACTCGTGCAACAAGCTCGCGGCCTTCACTTCAGCCCTCGATCCGGACGAATGCATTCTTATAAAAATAGCCTTTGTTAGTTACCTATTTAATAATTTCTCTGAGGTGATCCTTTTATTTTTAGTCCGAAGTGTATTATCGCCTGTTGTCCAGTCGGTGAGTTGTTGTTGCTTCTACTTAGCATTGAACTACAAACTTAGTCAGGCACCTAGGAAAGCAGTTAGTCGTACATCAGTCACCTAGGAAAGTAGTTAGTCATACATCAGTCACCTACGAAAGCAGTTAGTCGTACATCAGTCACCTACGAAAGCAGTTAGTCGTACATCAGTCACCTACGAAAGCAGTTAGTCGTACATCAGTCACCCACGAAAGCAGTTAGTCGTACATCAGTCACCTACGAAAGCAGTTAGTCGTACATCAGTCACCTACGAAAGCAGTTAGTCGTACATCAGTCACCTAGGAAAGCAGTTAGTCGTACATCAGTCACCTACGAAAGCAGTTAGTCGTACATCAGTCACCTAGGAAAGCAGTTAGTCGTACATCAGTCACCTAGGAAAGCAGTTAGTCGTACATCAGTCACCTACGAAAGCAGTTAGTCGTACATCAGTCACCTAGGAAGCAGTTAGTCGTACATCAGTCACCTAGGAAAGCAGTTAGTCGTACATCAGTCACCTACGAAAGCAGTTAGTCGTACATCAGTCACCTACGAAAGCAGTTAGTCGTACATCAGTCACCTACGAAAGCAGTTAGTCGTACATCAGTCACCTACGAAAGCAGTTAGTCGTACATCAGTCACCTACGAAAGCAGTTAGTCGTACATCAGTCACCTACGAAAGCAGTTAGTCGTACATCAGTCACCTACGAAAGCAGTTAGTCGTACATCAGTCACCTACGAAAGCAGTTAGTCGTACATCAGTCACCTACGAAAGCAGTTAGTCGTACATCAGTCACCTAGGAAGGCAGTTAGTCATAAGCACAGCTCGCAGTCGACGCCGCGATACCTGTGGCTATTCAAGAAGCATATAAATGCATAAATGGCTAACTGTTTTTTAGAATAATCAGATCGTGCGTAATTTTCTGGTGGATATAAAAATGTCAACATATAATTTTTTTTTGGAAAACGTAGAGTACTCGAACGTCATTCATTGTTTTAAAATGTTGAATGTACTTGTTTATTCGTGAAATATAATTTTCAAAAAAGCATTTGTTGTTGTTCCTTTAATTTAAGTGATAAAATTAAGTATTTCGTTACGCTAGAAAATTTCTTTCGGTAGATTAACGACTAACTCCAAATTCTCAATAATAAAACTGCCGGACATCCCGTCCCGTTCTTTCATTTTGAATCTTATCGTCGAGTAGCGAACCTGAGACATTTTGTCCTAAAGTGGAATAAACATTTCTATTCTGATTACAGAATGTGTCAATATGACTTTCTCTCGTTTTTTTCCTTACAAAAGCAAATAAATAATCATTTTTACCATTTATTTTCACGGCGATTAATCCAACTAATTCGGATGAGCGATTAAATTAATGTGTTTAATCCTTTTATCGTTGAGTACACGTATGGGGCTTGTGATTTCTTTGTTGATGGTCCCCTTTCACCTCCGACGTGGCCAGTTATCGATAAAAGTTTGTTTTCTGGGGGTTAAAAACCCGAAATCAAAGTGCAGAGAGAAGATTCGCAAAATGAAAAAAACGAAAAGTAGTTGCCCCTTACCTTTTAAAAATGCAAGCTTAGTTTAGATAATTGTTATTCATGTAAGAGAAGTTATCTACCCCTCCCCTAAGTGCAGACAATTAACGTTAGTCGGTCGTTAGGTAGCTTTTCTCTGCGCTTCTCTGACGTCGTCTTTCTGCGCTGAATCCACTTAGCATTAATGGATTTAATTATCATCCTGTCGTCTCATCGCCAAATGGATTCAGCCGCAGGGTAACGATTATCGAATGCGTACAGACGACGGCCAGCATTTGTACAACTTGTGACGCATCTGTTCGCTAAACTGTTTTCCAGATTTAAAAAAAAAAAAATTTTAATCAAGGAAAATGTAGAGAGATCGCGCTCTGTGAGTGAGGATTGGAGAGAAAACAATCAGTCCTTTGTCTGCTCTTCATCTCTAATACCGGTAACAAAAAAAGTGGCTCGAGCAACTGGGAAATAGATGATCTTCCTTCAGGGGAGTTAGGCGAGATGGGACGTAAGGGGAAACTGGAGCTGGCTGTACCACTTTTCAAACAAACTATTTTATTCTGGAACTATGTATAGGGAGATTATGGTTCATCAAATACTATAAACTACTAGAACAAGGAGCCATTCACATATAGATGGTTATTATGAGGAAATAATGCATACAACTTTAGCAAAATTCAAAACACTTCCCTTTATCAGCGTTACAATTTAGCACAGGTCAGAGTCAGTTGTAACATACATCGGGATAAGTAGTAACACCAAAATTATGTACAAAACTGATTTTGGTTGTACACCAAACCTTTAAGTGAGTAAAACTCTGACATTTTCCCTGTTGCTCGTAACAAACTGGTGGCTTCAGGTACTCGATAAAGTTGGCTGACGCTTGATGAAGCTGCCCAACCATCTTGTCCAGCACATTCGTTAAGATATCATTAATCTGGAGCTTTAACGTTGTATCTTTTACCTGGATCAAAAGAGAATATCCTGAGGTCATTAGAAGGTAATCAAAAGAAGTTTTTTGACACACTTTTTTGCACAGTTTTCTATTTATTTTTTTCTATAAAGTGTCTAAGCTCTATAAAATAAATGGCTGAATTATTTAAATGTAATATCGTGGACAGACGAACATTAGAACAAAACGGGGAACATGAAATTCTTACCGAAAGTAATTTTATTTTTAACCCTCTCTTCTCTGGATACTGTAATTTCTATGAACCAAGATCAACAACGATGACTTTGTTGTTCTGATTTGACTATGAGAACTCTATTAGATATTAATCGAATCATCAAAACAAATACCGTATGTACTAGCCTACTGACCAGAATACTTGTCTACTTTTTGCTACAACCAGCCCCATGTGGATAACCTGTGAACTTCCAGGTCCTCAGAAAATACAGTTTGGCACACGGCCCGAACGCTTAATTTCGACATTATACAGAGCCAAAACAATAGAAGTCCAAACATTTGAGCCACGCAGGTGAAAAGTAAAACAAAATTTCTCAACGGGTAAATAATCACTTCTACGGTGTAAAAACTGAACGCTTTCTTCTAATTAATTCCCACAAGAAGCGTATTGGGTAGAGCCGTTCCACAGGAGGACATCAACACCGCCAAAGCCTTACGCTTACTTACGCGACGTTGCCAGCGTCACAGCCTACCCCTGTTACTTTCAACTCTGGTCTCCCCTTCGCATGAAAGAAGGGGACACGGCGGACGTGGCATTTTGTCAGTAAAGACACTTCTTCACAGCTCTGTTACTTGTTGGTGTTTTTCTCCAATTGTCATTAAATACTCAACCTATAATTTTAAGCTAGAATCAAATGGATTGGCAGCCTGTAAAATATCAGCATAAATTGTCGCAGAGAATTAAATAGAATTTTCGAAAACAAAACCAAAAAAAAAAAAAAAAGTTAATTAAAACAACACGAGTTAGAATTCCTTTTAGTTTCCGTTCAGCTAAATTTTCGGTGTCCCAAAAATCACTGTACCCCGTAAATAAACAGCTGACCCGTCACTATTTGGTTCCCAGCTTCTACTAAATATTAAACCTACCTACATTTTTCTTGTACCACCGTCTTCATTTAGTTTTTTTTTCTTTCTAACATCCCTTTTAAAAGTTAAATGGATTTCTATGTCATTATCGTGCGTGAATTCTGTAGGTAGATGTGTGTGACTGATACCCGTCCGACAGGGACGGGGGCGGCTCAGCACCGCCGGTCCGTGAAAGCATGCAGAGATGTGGCCATACCAAAAAGAATGGTTTCGACGGCGCAGAACGCAAACACGAAGCGGAACGAAAATTTCTTCACCTACACAGACAATGAAAATATGGCAAACATTACACATTTAATTTTCAGAAACATAATATAGTATAAACTTGTGAAGTATTTACAAACTGCACGTACACAAATAAGACATTTAATTCATTTGTAACCTCGGTCATAACACGAACTGCCCCTGATTTCCCAAAATAGAGGATTATAAACATAACTAATTCCAGACAACACGTTGCCATAGTAAAAATTATTATTATTATTATTATTTATTATTATTATTATTATTATTATATATTATATTATTATTATTGTTTTATTATTTTTAACGTTATTATCAGCCTTCTTAGTAAAGACGACCTCAATGAATTAAGAAAGCAAATACGATATCACAGGACCGTCAAGTCTGCAGTCACCACAGAACAGTGCGTCTCAAAATTCCTATTTCCCCCCCCCGAAGCTAAATAACAGATCTCCTCCAGCCGCTATCTTGAGGAAAAGGGATGACATCGATGGCGAAAGAATATAGGAACAAATTGTTGTAAAACTAAGGCTACGAAAACAAAAAAACAAAAAAAACTGTCAAACATTCGAGGTGACTGAAGGTCGTCTCTGAAGAAAAGTAATATTTGATTATTTAAAAGAACGACTAAACACCTTTGAGAGGGCATCTTGAACGGTGGGGGAGAGAATATTCTAGAAAATCCCGCGTGGAAGGTGGGGAACGACCAATTGACTAATGTCGATCAGATCAGTGGTTTTTAACCCCTTGGTCTCGGTGATGCGCCACGCACCCCATCTTAATGGTGACTCAGATATTTTTATTTTTATTATCATACTAAACTACGCGTATCGTCAAAAAGACGAGGTACTTTAGTTCGTGGGTCACTTGAGGGGGCGTGGTACATATGTTATTTTCTGCATACCCCAAATATACCTTTCGCTCTTCGAAATGTATCATATGTACTCGTCCTCCCCCCCCCCCGTCGCATGTAGCCATTCAGTTCGATTCATCGATCACTTGTAAAACTTGGCGGGGGAGGAGAAGGAAGGAGGATGTGTTAATCAGCCAACGGTGCGCGGCAGGTGTGAAACAAACCGGCATATTCTTCGTCCGGGAATAAAACCGAGCTGACTGTGTATTCGGCTTTGACAAAGAAATAAGATCAAGTTGGAATAACTGAGAAAATATCCAAGAAGTTACCAATCGATCTGGAAAGAGAGGTGAAAGATTTCGTTGTAACTAAAATAACAAACGTCCTGCTCCGGGATGTGTCACGGCGGCCCTCGAGCGCCATCACTTATGTTAACTCCAGGCTCCTAAAGGGGGCGGTAGTGATGCGTGTAGAGAGAAACCAAAAAGAAAAACTCGCTTACAACACTTCTAAAACGCGCGCCAATTTATTCATTACTGCGGATTAATTGAAAAATATTTGCGTTAGTAGACGAGCAATGCATAGAGAAAAGTTTGGGAACCCTTCCGCCAAAATTACAAGACATCTTGTGGGGATGTCGAGGGAGGACTGAGCTCTTGTCGGTCATTGAGAGATGTAATGTCCGCACGACTAGGGACTGAAGAGGAGACGAATCGGCAGCATTCGCCGAAACGAAGAAGAAAAACACCGTTGATCATTACCTGCCCTAATTTGTGCCACACATATATATAATTTATTTGTTTAAGATTTTTACCCGCCCCGGCTCGAAATGGTGGCTAATTCGTAGGCGGGCGAATAAACACCGGGGAAGACGCGCAGATCTACCGTGTACTTATTTCGCTAGTCACCGGAAAGCGAGCAGCGCTTTGTACCGCGCCCAGGTGAGTATGCTACTACGATTTTGACCAAGGTGTTGGGTTAAAATATTTAAATTACGACTGCTACATTAACTAATGTAGACAGGAGGCATAGGACCCGCATCCGTTGTCTAGAACGTTTTTTTTTATTTGTAAGTGGTGCACTCTATAACCCCCCCCACCACTGTTTGTGTTGCTCACGAGAATTAATTCCGAATCCTCTACAGTTGATATGTTGTTCATTGAATTTTTAAAAGAATAAAGCAACATACGCGAGTGTTTTTTTCTGGAAACTACTGTATCCAGCTTAAATTAAATGTATTCTGCTTTAGAATTGGAAAATATCTTTCTATGCTCGACATCGCTGGTTCTATCAGTGGACTTACTATAATGCGGTATAGTTGACATCATTGTTTTGATATTTCCTTAATGTCCTGTTTAAAAATCGATATACAGTGTCACACCTTTTATTTTGGGGCTGAACATCCTCAGCAACAATTAATTTAGTCTGCCGGTCGGTTTATTGCAACGAATAATTAAAACAAAATTAAGATCAAAACTTTAGACAAATTTGTGGGTGAATTGTTTGTGATAATTTGACAGTGTTATCCTTGTCAAGACCAAGAAAGTTGCTTTTTTTTTCTACATAATCAGGGATAATTATACAATAAGGGAGCATCTTATTATCAAAATGTCAATACTAAAATCGTAATAATTTAATGTTTTGGACCTAAGACCAGGGCAGTCTTGTGTAGGACATGATCCATTGTCCCTTTTACATAATAAAGATGCATAGGTTATTCAGCAAGTCTCTGGCAGTTTGCAGCATTTAGCATGGTATGATGTAGTCTGTGGAATACTTTCATGGATTAGCAATACAACCACCACTCTTTCATTCCAGTCACACCATAAAAACTTTCCTGCTCAACTAGGTTAGCTCTACCACATCATCATAGTTTGACAGAGATGTTAGCTTTTTAATGTAGACTTTAATGCTACATAATAAATGGAAGCTCACACTAATAAAACAATGTTTTAAAGTATGAAACAAATTATTGTACTTAATCTTTTTTGTTTTAGTAGATTTATATCAAATTGATGAGATGCAGGAATGTATCACAGCTAAAAGAATTACAAAATAAAACAACAATCTTGACTTTTTGGCTTTTTTTTTTTTTTTTACAGAGATAAACCATTTTTAAAAAATGTATTTATTACTTAAGACTGAAAATGTAAAAATTTACTTATTGGAAAACTTAAAATACATATTTCTATTTTCCATTTAATTGTGATCAATTTCTGTATCTAGACAGCTTGATGTAAATCTAAAAAAAAAAAGGAATAAGTAATTTGTTTCATACTTAATTATTATTTTTTTAAGTTGAAAGCATCTTGTGTAAGCTATGTCTCTTGCTGATGAGCTTCTGGCAGATTTGGAAGATGCAGGAAATATGTTCCCTAATGAAGGGGAAGATCAGAATGAACTCACAGAAGTTGATGATGTTGTCATGGAAACAGATCACCTGAAGAACTCTGTGCGAAATATTGCCAAACTTAGGGATAGTGAAGAGGTATTTATATTTGTGTGTTAGTACTCTCGGTAGTTTTGAACAAAAAAAATTGCCAACAAACAAATTTAGTGGCACATGAGATGCTTGTTTAAATTTTGATTTAAAAAACCAAAACAACAAAGATAACACAGAAAAACAGCAAATACTGGACATGTTTTGGTTTAAACAATATTATCCTCATCTGAATAAGCAGTTTAAATAATTACAAAAAATAACTGGAGATTGTGAATGTTTCAGGGCCTGATATGTAGAATAAACAAGAATCCAGTAAATTAACAGAGAGGAAAAACTAAAATATAATCAAAAAGACTGATTATCATTCTTCATTTAGAGTAAGGTTAGCTGTTAAAATTTCTGTAACATTTTGCTATTCATTTGGTTTATAGATTTATTGGATGTACTCTATTAATTTTAAATTGCAAATCATTGAATCTTTATTTATAGTTTTCACCAAAAAAAAATAAACAAGTAGAATTTCTAAGTCTATAGTGCTTGTATGGTACATTCATTCATGTTTTTATTTTGGTTTGAAAGGGACTTGCATATTGATCTAAATTCTCCATTCAAAAAATCGTGATGTCATTGAAAGCTAAGTTGAAATGTTAGGCAGAGAAAAGATTAAAAGAAACTCTGTCTGAAATGAGATTGGAAAATGGTAATGTCACCTGTCTAAAAATGTTCACAGACAAATTGATAGTAGAAAAGACTAATAATGTGTCTGACTACCAATGACCCAAATAAAGCTTGTACATCAGCCAAATCAGACAATATGACTGCCATTGCTGGATATTGTGCTAATTTTTTTACCAGAGCCACTGCCAGTTGATCAAGAGTTTGGATGCACCTGAAAACCACAAATATGTTGCTCTAAGATGTTCTAAATGTGTTCATTCAGGTTTAAGTCCAAAGACTGAAGGTCTCACTGGGTGAGTGATATGGACCTGAAGCGAAGTATTGATAACATGCACAATCTGGATGATCATTATCATCTGTACATCTGAAGTTGGGACTTTGCCATTGGGCCAGAGGGACAACTATAGAATTAATCTCCTATCTGACACCAGTTATGGTAATGGTAGCCCTCTTAATAATGACAAGATCAGTTCTTTAGCTAACTTAAATGACAACCCATTCCAGGCTGCTGCCAACAAATTGATTATGCTGGGTAATGGCACAGTTAGCTAATCATTCTTTAGCTTGCTTCAAGACTCTAGCCAATCCAGACAGAATCTAGACTCCTTTATGAAAAGAACAATGCCAGCAGTTCAACCTGTAGTTGTGATGTTGTGAAGCCTGTTGCATGCATAGCTGTTGATGGTGGTATGTTAGAGGAGTAACATTCTGGATTGCATACCATAGCATGAAGAGTCTTTTGTGAACTATTGGTGTCAAAATTCTATGGTTAGTTTCTGTTTGGAGGTCATTTTGGAGAGGTTATGCTGTTGAAAAACTCTCTTGGCAAGGGTGACAAGAAAATGATCCTCATGGAGGAGGTTTATGACTCTTGTTCTATGACACTATGATGATCATTGTACTGGGAAGCAATGGCAGTCTGTATCATTCTGTTGGCCTAAACCACCTTATTTGGTGTTAAATGACATTTAGGCATTCCTGAGCTAACTTGCATCACATGTGTGGCTGCTTTCTTGAGGAAATGGTAATAGGTTCTGTGCAAAGATACATGCAAATTAAGTGGGTGAAGTTACTTGCACATGAGTTTCCAAGGTTGCTAATTTTTGGAGATGACTAACATTACATGTTGTACGTGCACTGTCATTTTTGGGCTTCTTTCTTCAGTAGGCAGCTCCTGTTCAAACAGAATTTGAAAACATCTGGAAAATGTACCATATGAACAGTGTAGGTTAAGAAATTCTTCAATTTTTTTTTTTTTTTTGAGTACATTAAAAATCTCTCTTACACTGAACCACTAATTGTTTATTTATTTTAGTCTGTCAGATTCGTCCACACATTCTTCAGTTCCTTTTTTGTCCAAAGTTTGGTTGAAAATGAATTATGATGTATTTGAAATATTCAAACATTTAATTCTTTTTTTCTTTTCTGCATATGTTAGCTGCTGCTTTTCTGTTGTAACCAAAATTAAAATATATTTGGCCAAATTTTCTGTTAAAAATGTTTGTTTAATAAAGTTCAATCTCTGTAAACAACTATGCATCTAGTTCAGTTCTCTGTTCTCTCAGCTTTGTTATCAGCCTACTCTATGTTAAAAAAAATTAAATTAGATTTTATAAATATATATATATATATATTTTTTTTTTTGCTTTAGTTGACACACATATTGAAAGAAATAGAAAAGTTTAGTCAACAAGCCAGAAAGGATGACAGTAAGTTTTTTGTCACAATTCTTTACTCTTTCCTTTTGTTTATTTTTATTTTGTTCAAGTATAAAGACAATTAGCTTGCAAGGGAATCAACTCTGCCAGTGATTTAATTAAAAAGAGACAATTAACAGGACATCATTATTTCTGTGCAAGTAACTATTGAAATATGCTGTAATTTATGTAGTCATAACTTTGCAAAAAAATATTTTCTTTGACAAATCTTAAATTAGGATATTTCTGTCTAGCATTGCAAATGAAGTTTTTTTTGAAAAATCTATTGCATGAAGATATCAATATTCACTCTGCAGGCATAAGAACAATGGCTGACATAAAATCTCATTTTAATACATTTTAACGATAGCAACAGGAATGCATGTTTAGTGCATAATTTAAAAAAAATTTTTTTGCTGAAATGATTAAAGAGGAACTTTGTTTTATGCTAAAAAAAACTACAGATAGGGATAGTTATGAACAAATTACCAAGATTTTAATAATTTTAATGTGCTCAGGTTTCTCGGTTAGCAATACCTGCTGAAATGATTTTTGATAATACAGCACCCTTACATAATAATTAAACAACCTGCTATTACAGTTTGTTGCAGAAAATGACAAATAGTGACAAGCAGTGTTACTAGTTGGTGAGCTACTTTTTGCAGCACAAAGAACCTCTACCCTGTTTGACATTGGAACGACAAGGTTTTGAGTCCTGATCTGTCTTGGTTCCTCTATATCTGTGTGAAAGCTCCCTTTGATTCCATTTTATTGATGGGACATGGATGGGTGTTCTCAGTTGACATTATAGATGCTCCCACAGGTGCAAAGCCAGACAGTCAGACTGTAGTTACTTAACTGGTGTGGCATCTAGTGCCATCCTCTTGAAGAATATGGGCATAAGATCTTTTTGGTACAGTGGTAAGAGAATTTCTTTCAGATGTTTGCATATTTGACAAAATTGAGACATTCTTTAACTGTCTTTTCACAACACCCCATACCATAATATTCCTGCTTCCATACTTGACTGCAGCCTGAAGATCTTTGTTAGGTTTTCTTTAAACCCAGGTATGACCTCCAGATGCGAATTGCTGCAATCTGGACTCATCTGAGAAGAGTACACATTGTCAATACTTGAGGATCTTGTGACATGTTCTCTGACCAAACCTGACATTTATTTTATTTATATTGGACAGAATGGGGTTTCTTATGTGCTACATGCCCTATGTAGCCAGGGACTATGTTGAACTATTCTTTGGCTTATTTATGTTGCATAGGCAATGTCAGCAAGAGAAACTTGACAGTGATTGTGAACATGATGACTAATGGCATATTTTTCCCATGGTGGCACTGTTGAAGGCCTTCTGAGTTTCTTTCCTGCTTTTGCCGTGGTTAACATAATATCGGCCACAGATCTACAGGAAATGTTGATATCTTCAGCCACATTCTAAACAGCTATACCAATCACAAATAAACTGAGAAATATAATGGAATCTGCTTGATTTTGACATGGTGATAGTGCACAAATGTTATCTGCCCTTCCAGTTGTCTGTCTGTCTGTCTCTCTCACTCACTCACTCACACACACACACACACACACACACACACCACACACACACACACACACACACAATATTTAAAAAATTGTCAAAAATTTATTTATGGGACATTCAAATTAATCTGGCAGATTTGCTGCCACTATTGTGGTTACATGCTTTTAAAATTATAGGTTTATATGTAGATTCTTCATACTTATTAAGTAATTATAGCACATGCCACTTTAATAGGGCACAATAAAATGTCTTGGTGCTAGTGTGCCTCAGCAAAACAATATCTCCACAGAATAATTGATTTACCTTGATAACGCTAACCCACAAAGCTTCCCTAAATAATATAGTACTGTCCCTACAGAGAAGAAACGACTGCTTGCCTTGATATAATGCATTCTTTAGAGAGACATCAGTTCTCCCAGTACATCTCTACAGAGTAGCATCCTTGCTGTGTGGAGTTTACTGGCTTTCTTGGGCCCAATACAGTAGTTTTGTTGTCATGCATGGCACTGTTTTACTTGGATGGATTTCCTTATGTATTTTATTCTACTTTACTAAAAAAATACTACAAACTTTCAATTGAAATGACGATAGCTTTTTGCTTGTAATGAAACTTGCACATGGTTATGACCTCCCCTTTTTTAAAAAAGATAAACTTTGTCTTTTCCTGCTACACTATTTTTAATAGAAATTTGTAAAAAAAAAACCCATAAGATTCCTTTGGTAGTTCTATCAGTTAACATTCCTGTTACTTACCTGAGCTTCAGAGGGATGATGGTGCTTATTCTGAACTAAATTAGCAACTTTCTAGTGAGCTCAAAGTTAAAGTAAAATAAATTTTTTTGGAATACAGATATGACTGTTAGCTTACAATATATTTTTTAATACATTTGGTGGTTTTTAAAATTTAAAATTGAAAAGAAACTGCCAAGGTAACTGCTTGATTTTAAATATGAGGTCTGTCCAAAAAGAAAGCAAACTTTTAAAACAGCGCACCAACCAGCCGGTGCAGCGTGCTCACAATTGCAGTGCTGTGTATCGGTGACCTTGACCTTCAGTCTAATAATAGCCGCATCACGCCACGTCAGTTAGTCATCGATCTACAGGCGCTAGAGTGAACGTTTAGTGCACTTGGCAATTTGTCGCAAGTTGAACAATGAAGGATCTTGAAGAGCAACGTGTTTGTGTGAAATTCTGTTTCAAATTGGGAAAAACTTTTACAGAGACTTTACTAATGCTGCATCAGGCCTATGGGAGGATTGTTTGAGCCATACGCAATGTCACGAGTGGTACCAGCGTTTCAACTCGGGAAGAACATCTACTGAAGATAATCCCAAATCTGGATGACTTTCGACGACAACAGACGACGATCACATTGAGAAAGTGCGTGCTGTGATCCATGGAAATCATCGCCTGACTGTCTGTGAAGTTTCCGAAGAAGTAGGCATCTGTAAAAGTCCATGCCAAATGATTTTAAAAGAAAAATTGAACATACATCATGTAGCCGCAAAATTGGTGCCGTGTCTGCTGACAGATGAACAAAAAGAGAACCAAGTCACAGTCAGTCAGGAGCTCTTTGATCATTTGAATGCTGATGAAAGCTTTCCGAAAAGTGTCATAACAGGTGATGAAACATGGGTGTATGGCTACAATGTCGAAACAAAAAGGCAGTTGTCACAGTGGGTTGGATCATCATCGCTGTGACCAAAAAAAGCACGTTAGGGTCGTTCAAATGTGAAGGTGATGTTGATCATCTTTTTTGATTGGAAGGGCGTCATTCATCATGAGTTTGTTCCACATGGTCAGACGATCAATAAAGAGTTTTACTTGGATGTCCTGAGGCGGTTGAGAGAGGCAGTGTGAAGGAGGCGGCCTGAGGCATGGAAAAACAAAACCTGGATGCTGCACCATGACAATGCACCTGCTCACGCGTCACTCCTTATCCGTGACTTTTTGGCAAAGCACGAGACGACTCTCGTTCCCCAGCCGCCCTACTCTCCAGATTTGGCCCCTGCAGACTTTTTTTTGTTCCCAAAGTTGAAATCCACCCTGAAAGGTCACCGATTTCAGACGATAGAAGAGATCGAAGAAAATTCGCTACGAGAACTGCGCACTATCCCTCAAAAAAACATTCCAGGACGTGTTCCAAAATTGGAAAAAACGTTGGGAGCGGTGTATTAACAGTGGAGGGAACTGTTTTGAAGGACACAAGTCTGATTAAATTGGAAGTAAAGCAATAAATTTATTTTTTTTTAAAGTTCAGTTTCTTTTTGAACAAACCTTGTACAACATATCTGATGCTTTACTTTATCTCTGCAAATTCCATGCAATTTTAAATACTGTAGATATTTTCAGGAGCTTGTAATTTCTAAATTAATACTTGTTTGACTTTGTTTTGCATAGTTTTGCCAATATAGCTCTGGTTCAGTGTTTAAAAATTCAACTCTGCTTTTCTACTGGATTATATAATTTGCTTTATTATTTTTTTCCTTCAGCAACAGGTCCTGTGGAATCTGATCCTGAATACAGGTTGATTGTAGAAGCAAACAACATGACTGTGGAGATTGATAATGAAATTAGTAAGTAACTTGGTTAGATGGCAGATAAAATAAAATTTATCAGCAGACTTCATGCTAACTTAAAATAAGCAGATGCTTTTTTAGTGTACATGTAAGCAATTTGACCAGTAATGCTGTAATTTGTCTTAAAAAAATGAGAGTTTTAGCAAAAATAATGTGTGGTGTTTGAAAAAGATTCTTTTGTGTTATTCAGATGGAAAAATGTAGAAACTACAAACTTATTCATTTTTCTGTGTGCACTAAGTGGCCCTGGCTAGTTTACAGATATCTTATATATTTCTGACAGATAAATTATCTTCATTTTTTAAAATTTCCGTTTATATAGATAATTTTAAGAAAAGCTAAAGAAAAAAGAATTGGAAAAATATTATTATTCTGAAATATACTTGCATATACACATAATATTTAATATTTGAGTTTTTAAAAAAGAAAACATTTATTATTTGATAGTTTTGTTTTGTAAGTATACTGATATGGCTGCTGCTGCTACATCCACACCATTTATCTTTCGGTTTTAATTGTTTCTGTTATCAGCATTCTTCAGGCAAGAGACTGATACAAAAATTATTCTTGTTTCTAGAGGCTGCTAACTTTTCTCTCTGAGTATCTTTATTGATATGTAATGGGAGATGGTAATCTAGTTACTGTCCCAAACAAGCTTAACACATCATCTGTCCAGCTACCTTCACAGTGCCTGTGTAGTGGTATGGTAAAACCTCAATCTGACATGCTTATAGGGAGGTGTCTGTTAATGCCTGGAGTCTGTTAAATCCAGACGTTTACATATGCTGTTTACATATGCATGCACAAAAGGAACCCAAGCAAAAAAATTTTTGAACAGCTCAATGCGGACTTTTGTCAGGAGACCAGACAGCATCCATTGCTTCTGAAGTCCATTGAATAGGGGTCTGTTAAATTGAGGTTTTGTTGTATTGCTATTAAAGTTTCTTTCAGGGAGAAATGTGTTAAGTGTAATTATTCCCTAGTCAATACAGTATTCAAGTATTAATTCTGATGCTGATTTATCATTTTCATGCATATATTTAGTCAAAACAGTAGTGCAAAGTATGCCAGTTATCAAAATTCGCTGTTTAATTACTTTGCAGTTCTGTCTCCACAAGTAATTACTATATTAAGGATGTTTTACAGAGGAATATCAAAACAATGCTTGATTTGCTTTATAATATTAAAAATTCTTTTTAATCCTGTAACATATGCTGATGTCCACTGTATCTTGTTTAACACAGTGTTGTGCAATAATTTTGGCCACCACTGTATGTTTAAACATAAAAGAAATGTCACCAAAAATGTGATTGGTGCATGTTTGGGTTAGAATTTGTAGAAATTTTTTTTCTTTTCAAATGAAATACTGATGATTTTTTGAAAATTTACAACAGATGTAATACACAAGTTTGCCAGAGACCATTATGCGAAGAGATTTCCAGAATTAGAATCACTGGTTCCTACACCAATGGAGTATGTGAAGACTGTGCAGGTAAGTTTGAGCTCTGACTGTTTCAGACATAGACACACTTGTGTTTCAGGCGTAGATAGATCAGATGCAGTATTAGGGTGAGAAACATGGTCCATGCCCAGTCCTGGTATTCTCTAGCTGTGTCTCTGTGCGGCCTACAGCTCTCTTTATTGTCCGTGTTTAGGAATGTTTACCGAACCGTGTCCCACAAATCACCTCAGGATAGAAGACCATCCACACATCTTACCAACCCTGTTACAGAATGTTTAGCTTATTCCCAGATACACATTCTTTGAATTGATGCTACAACCTTTCAGAACCAGTAGCTAATAATATTTTCTGCTAAACTGCTGCTGCTGTTATTTCATTTCAGGAACTTGGAAACAGTATTCTAGAAAATTCTAAAAGTAATGAAATTCTTTTGGAAATCTTGACCCCAGCCACGATAATGGTTGTCAGTGTGACAGCATCCACAACACAAGGGTAGGTATTTGAGACAGCAGATTTTCTTTTTTAGCATATTTTTGTTGTTGCGGATTTTCTACACATTAACTTGAACTCTGAGGAAACCTGCAGGATGCAGTGGTGAGTCTTGGATATTTAATCTCTTCAGGAAAATTCTGCTCTGTTACAGAATAAGAGTAACCATGCCACTTGATTTACCTAACAGTATTCTTTCTTCTCCCCTCTCTCATGGACCAACCTGCCATCAGTGAGTGGACATGCTGTGAACTCGTTCTTTTGTTTTTATAAGGTAGCACTTTTTGGCATACACAGTGTTACTTCTTACCCTCAGAAGTTTGGGCTTTGACTTATACTTCAAATCATCTTATCTATGGACAGAGTCATTGAAATTGCTTTAATGAAAAAATAGAAAATGACAAAGTGTGTTATTTTCTGAGATAAACTGTAAAATTATTCACTTGAAACAGACCACAGAAATTATTTCCTGGAACGTTTACCAATTGGATGAACAATTGACTGTTAACACGTACATTGGAGCATGCAGAATTATTCAATCAATAACTAGCGCACACTCATCAATTATGTTCTGTCTGTCCTTTTCAATTTTATCTATAGATATCCCCAACAAATCCTCTACCTTACCTCAAAATGCCTCCCATAAAGTCACGCAAGTTGTATACACCAGCTTTTAAGCTAGAAGTTGCTAAGTTTGCTTGAGAAAATGTTGGTATCATGGCCATGCACAGGAGATGCAGTGTCAGCGAGAAATGTTTTAGGAACTGGAGTAAAGCAAAGAATACATTATGGACTATAAAGAAAACCAAGAAGGCAATTTGTGGCTGCAAAGCTGGGTGTACCAACACTGAGGATAAATTGGAGGAAAATGTGTTAACCTAAATCACCGTGTACTGTCAGCTGAGACTAAAGACCAAATAAATTGCTACTGATTATCGTTGTCTTTACATTTCTCCCTATCTTTTTGCTGGTGTACACTATTCTCCATGGTTGTTTACCAGAGGTGTTACCATATCATCCAATCAGAGAACAGCTGAGTGTGTTAACCTCCTTGTTGGCCTACTAATGAACCCAAAATGTTGGACAACTTGAAACTGAACTGAATATCAACTCGTGCTAACAAAAGTAAAATTGTGAGTTGAATTTATGAATTTGAGATTGCTATAATAACTCAAATCAAATTAAAATGTCAAAGATAGACAAAACTGACATATTTGGCTTTTTAATGTAGTTGATTTAATACAGGATTGATCACCTGGTGATCCCTGTCGCAGTGACTAAAAACAGACATCAAGCTGTCAATACCAGAACCGATGATAATGTAGTTCACTTTATTGCAATGAATGAAAGTGAAAAAGAACTAACCATGCAAAATAATAACAAAGCTCACAATTAAAAATCAAAGAATTTTGTATTCAAAGTTAAGCATAAAAAAGTTTAATTACAAAAGAAGAAAATTACAAAACGAGATTTATAAATTTTTGAAATAGGTTCTTAAAAAAAACAGAATGTATGTATCTAAAATATTATCGTTCATCCTTGATCTTAGTTTTGAGCAAAAGATCCCAGTGGATGAAAATACTCTCTCAGATTCAATGCTTGTTGGAGGAACCTTAAGTAAATAATCATATAAATACTGTAATTTTTCACCCCTAGATCCATACCCATCAAAGAGAGAGATTTCATTTTTGATTTTGGAAATTAGTTTGGTGGAACTTGAACTGGAGAACCCATTTTTGTTTGTGTTTGACATAACTACATTTGGTTGCAAAATCAAGTAGTTCTAATATTTCTGAAGAAGGCTGGTGAACATCAAGTGAATCTTCAGGAGTTTTTGTTTCCTAATGTGCGTCTTGGTGACTCTCTATCCATGTTTAGAGCCATACACGCTGTACTATTTAACTTGATTAAACATTTTTCAAACAAATGCCCTTTTTCTTTTATTGCTGGTGATGGCTCTGAAAAGAAATCATCCATGTTCTCTTCACAAGTTTGCGGACCATTGTGATGATATTTAATCATTCCAGATAGTTCAGTCCGTCTCTGTTTTATGTAACAATGCAAACAATTCTCCATTTCATGACTTAGTTCATTGTTCACATTTGTAATGTTTTCCATCATAACTGTCATGGCTGCATCGCAAGTCAAGAGATTTGCATCTCTTTGGCAAAGAGCTTCTACTGTAATTCTTATGGGTTGCAGTGTCGCAACAACAGAATTGGCGAGTTCAAATTCACTTTCAATAAAAGTGATGTCAGACTCTAAATCAATTAATGATTTCATGATACATGTCTTTAGCATCAGAAATGGTTGAATCATGTCAACTAAACTATTCCAATGAGTTGTACTGTCCAAAATGAGTGATTTTTACCAGCCCATATTTTTCTCACATTTTTTAAGTAGTTTGTTTCTTGTCGGCAATTTCTTAAAACGTTTTACAGTTTTTTTGGACCTTTTCTATCAGTAACTTTATGCGGGCGATTGATAGTTCTGGCGCACATTCATTTTCCTCCTGCAAAGCTTCACTAAAAACATCATCGAAACAATTTTCTTCTTCAGTTGATTCCATACCTTCTCTCTTAACTGCAGTTTTTATTTTTTGGAGGCTTGTATAAAACATCAACAACTGCAAGCTGTATTCCATGAGCAAAACAGAGTTGATGAAAGGGTTGTATAAGCTTTCTGATTTTTACCATTATGCTTGCACCATCTGTAGTAACAGCAAAAATGTCATTTTCAAGGGAAATATGATAATCCTGCAACTTTTTATTTAAAAGTTCGATGCATACTTCAGCTGGCATTTATTAGTCCTAAGTTCCAAAACTTTGATATGGGCCCTGAGAAATGGACATTAATATTCATGTATCTTCTATTACATAGCAATGTCCACTCATCAAAAGTTAAGTAGAATTTTCTTAACATTTCTTTTTCTTAATTTCAGACACTAGTTCTTTGATTTTTAAGCAGTAACCAAATACCAAATCTTAATGGAATTCGGTGATTTTTGAATATTTGTGAAGCCTTTAGCTCCAATCACTTTTCACGTAAGTTTGGAGACGTACAAAACACTGGATGATAAACCATCACAAGCAGTCATTCTTGCAAGTATTGCAGCTAAACTACTGTTGGTTTTAGGGATGAAAAAATCCATTATTCTTTCATTAGCAGTGCTACTTTTCAATCTTTTTGGTTGATGGTCAGAATTTGAATCAGGTTCTTTTATATTTTCACTTTGTTTAACAAACTAATCTTGTGAATCAAGTTAAGATGCACATGAAGTCCTTTCATTGATTCACCGCCTGTTTTTTACACTGTTACACAATTTACATTTTGCGGACTGGCTATTAGCTTCACGTAAGTAGTATTTCCAAACCAAATCTAGATTTTCATTATGACTATTCCATTCTACAAACATATCAACTTTTTCTTTAGTAAGTGTTACCCTACATGTTTGATAGAAGGGCAAGATTTAAATTAACTTTATAAACTCAACTGGATAGTCTCTTGAAAGGGTCACACAAAGTATAAGGTTGACACTGAAGAAAGTTTGATTCTGTACTTTATCTTTCTGTTGATGGATCTTCTGAATTACGGCCTACTGGTACAGGTCAGCTTATGAGACCTTGGTCGTGCTAGTTTATCGTTGGTAGTGGTCAACTCATGGTTCCTCTGCTATACATGTGCTGTCGGCTATCTGTTGCTTGGTGTTTTTACATTGTTTTCAACCTGAAAGTAGGCTTCAGGTCAACTTGGCCAACATGACTTTCATTTCTGTGATTGGTTAAATTGTTGTGTAGATCTACCAATGATGTGCGAACATCTGCTTCTTTTCATACCCAATATTTTGATGATGCTAAAAATTCCAAAGCAGCCACCCTGCTGAGTGGCACTTCTCTTGTCCTATTGTCTTTGTTTTAACTCTTGGCCACGCTGGAGCACTGCCGAGGCATCCTGTAAGGCCCAAAACGGATGCATTTTTGCTTTATTAGTATAAATTTGATAATCCCGAAATCCCAGGATTTCAGGATTGAAATATTGTATGGGATTCCAGATCCCTAAGTTCAGTGATATGCACAAACAGTTACTTAATATTCACAAGCCTGGAAATATCATAGATAGTAATGCATTGCAACAGTATTATTAGACAAATTGTTCTGACTGGTTGAAAGTTTGGCTAACTACCATAGTTGATATAGCCACCTCTTATACTCCAAATTGGCTTATCTATAAATGAAAAGAAAAGTAGGAAAATTAGCCAATTTGACTTGTACTTTACATCAACTTATTTATTCTCTGAAAAATACAGTGCTTTGTTTTACCATAGTATCAGATAGAAGCTGCTTTCAGAGATCTACTGTCAGGAGCAATCTTTGAAACTAACCGGGCAATGGATACGTTGCTGTATTAAGTTTTCTGTAACATCTTGCAGTCACTCTATCAAAACAGGAAATTTAGACCATGGTAGCTATAAAATTAATCATTCTGACTACTGTGCCTTTGTGAAATCTTGAACTTTGTATACCACTAAAAATGCACTCTGGCTAATCTTTTACCTGGCCGTATAATGGCATTAATGACATTTAATTTCTAAAGTAATCAGATAAAGGTATTCAAAACAGAGCAGCCAGAATTTCTTTAGATGTGTTTCCCTTGATTGTGGTATAATTTGTTTGAGTTCCCAGATTCATTCTATTTTGTCACTCCTTTATTTGTATTAATACAGTTCATCTTTAAAAGAAAATAGTTGTCATACTTTTGATTTCTAAAATATATCACCAGTTTTCTACTTTAGTAACTGTGCTGCTGTGTTATTTGTTCCTGTTTGCCCTCCCCTCCTCCCCAGCCATAGAGCAGTTGTATCAAAAAAAAAGTGCACAGTTAGACACCTTTACCAAAGTCCTGACTTTGGCAATTTTAAAAGAGGACACTTATGCATACAAAAATCATCTACCCACTTTCTTGACAACCACATTTTATATTTCTATCACACTTACACACTTTTTAAGACCATACTGATTTCAATACCACTCTGATATATTCTGTGGATGTTTCTGAACTAAAGACTTTGTCTGTTTTTAATTTTTTTGCTGCAGAACAGAATTAAGTGATGAAGAGCTGGAAATTGTGAGGGAGGCTTGTGACATGGTAAGTCACCTTTCTTTACTGTCTTAGTCTTTTGGCATGAAGTTTGTGAAGAATTAAAATTATTCCTCTATCTACAGTGTTTGTTAGAGAGAATTTAACATTTTACTAAACAGACAGACACACACACACACACACACACTCTGATCTCAAACTAACTCTACGTCTCTTTGAAAAGCCTTTAGTGGGGGAAAAGTCTAAGCATCTAGTATCTACAACTTTTTGTTATTGTTTTTAATACATAAATATTAATTAATTCTCTTTCATCTTTTCAAAGTTTATACAACATAAAGTGAACCATTTTGATTTTTGCATTAGAACCATCTATATTAAATATTGCTGTTGAAGTGGAAAGTTACATCCTAGTTATCTGCATTTAAAGGGTTAATTAGATTTAGCCATTTTGCATGAAAGTTTTTTTTTTTTTTAATATTTTGTGGATAGATTTAATCAAAAGACAATTAGCACTGTTATATTTTGTTTTGGTTTGTATATTCCTTCCTGAGGATGCTTATTATTTTTACATGAGAATCATCTGAATATAAATGAAAAATCTGCTGAGCTTTTGTTGTTTTTTTTTTTATTACTTTTTCAGTTTGTTTTATTATTATTCATTTTTTTTTTCTTTGCTTAACTACTGAACTGTTTGCTGAAAGAGTTTATCCCACAGAGAGAAAAGCTGAACTGGGCCTTAACTTACAAAGTCACATAGTGCACAAGTTCCTACTTTGTATTTAAAATCTATAAATAATATCTCCCCTTAACAATTTTGCTAATAAAAAAGATAATTAAAAAAAAAAAAAACAAAAATCAGAGCTTCGCTCATTCCTTTCCTTATCCATCTTTCATGTATTTACATTTTTTTAAATTCACATTTGCTTATTTTCTCTCTTTTTTTTTCAGGCCATAGACCTAAATGCTTACAAATTAAAGATTTTCCAGTACGTGGAATCTCGAATGAGCTTCATTGCTCCGAATCTGTCTATTGTTGTTGGTGCCTCCATTGCTGCTAAGCTGATGGGTGAGATTAATAATATATACTATCTGTTTTTTTAAATAAATGGCATCTTGTGGTGCCGGTGTTCTTTTAAATCCACCTAGTCCAGCATGGGATACATCAGGGAAGTTTTCATCGGCACAGAGAAATATTTTGAAATAAATCCATCGGCTTATGTAACAAGAAACCAGTCATCTGATGATGTCGTTATTCTTAGGAGGAAATTTTAAAATCTAATATTAGGAGCTTTTCTCGGAATAAAAAATCAAGTTAAATATAGTCTAGGAGAATAGCAAGGGAATGGACAACGCACAGAAAATTAATCCAGCTGGAGAGAAGAAAAAACCTGCCTAGAGAGTATTATGAAACGAGAGAGTGAGAGTATTCTTTTTGCAATTTTTATATGTATTTGAATGAAATAACTTTTCTTTTTTACTTCAGATCTGAGAGAATGTAAATAAAGATTTCTTTGTGCTCTAACTTAAAAGCATTTCTAAGTGAATGCTGCAATAGTTTGTTTCTTATCTGTTGTAGATTGGAATGCATCTTATAATGAATAAATATCCATAGAGTAAAAATCTTAAAATAAAATTAATTTTAAACATACTTAATACACTAGATTTGTTGAAAATTGTACAGAAACTTGACATAAGTAAATGCAGTCTGCCTGAGACTCAAATAGACTAATCCACTACTTGATTGCAAGTTATAAGAACAGGTACAGGTTTAAAGTAACTTAAATCTGTAGACATCTTTACCACAAATAGCTTTACAGGCATTAATAGACTTTGAAAGGGGTCATTGGGATTTTAGTGGAAGTAAGTGGTAAATCTCCAGGGCACTAGATATTCCACTGTTGAATTAACAGGATGATTGTCTACTTCTAAAACAATCATTCATGTGCATCCTGGATGCTCAATGCCAACAGAATGGAAGCATTGTTCTCGGAAGAGGAGCTTAGAAACTGCACCCTAACAATCAGATGCAAATGTGGGAAAGTGTGCAGGTGTCAAAAGAAAAAAAAAAAGTTATCTCCAAAACTGGCCACATCCAAAAGAACAACAGAATGCAAACCACCTTCCAGTGATTACAGATTTTCACAGTTCTCAGACAGTGGTCAAGTGTGGAAATGGTGCTGTCCAGCACAGGAATTTTCATTGAAATATCTGCAAGCCATTTGTTCTTTCTCACATGGTATGGAGTGCAATTTAGGCTATTGGATGATCACATTTGCTGGTCTATGAAGGAACTGTAATGTCTGCTCAAAACATCAACATTTTCTGAGACTGACTTCTGGCTGTCTATGCCAATGGTGGTTTCTCCAAAGAACCCAGTGTTCTTGTGGGATATGATGCAACAGCTTCCACTGTGTGCAAAGCAAAGTTGGAATGTGTCATAAATGAATGCATCATGGCCTGGCCAATCACTGGACATGAACCCCATTGAACATGTATTGGCAGCCAATTCCCGTGAAAGTATTCTTATAAACTCTCTTTCAGGAACACACTAAGATTCTGTACTGGAGATGGGCTCTATTCAGGCTCTCTAGGATTCTAGATCATCATTTGTATTGGCATGAGACAAAGGGCTGCACAAACAAAGTATTAACTCAACTTCTATTTTGCCATTGCTATGTATGGATCTAGAAAAAGATGGACAACATTTTTCTGAAACTCTAAGTATGAAACAAAAAAAAAAAACTGATTAGTATGAACTTTAAAGCCTATGGAAGTATTTGAGATGTTTCCAGGAAAAACTCATTAGCTCTGCTGATAATTTGTAATACTTTTGTTGAGGATGTACAGATGATGGATTTTCTTCCTAGTTACTAACATTGAGTAAGTTGAACCACTCAAATAAAAAAGAGTGGGCTACTTTCCACCAGTAGGTGCTGGCAGGAAATCCATCTCTTTACAGCTGTTCAGATTGCAGCTGGATAAAATCAAAATATAACAGACTTCCTGAAAAAGAGGCAGAGATAGCTGATGTCTTATTATGAACTTATCAACATTTCATCCAACCTGGTTCAAACTATGTTAGCATCTAATGAGGAGTACAAGTCAGCCTTGGTGTAGACAGACAGCACTAGTGATAGTGCTGTATCAGATGGTTTAGAGAAGGACCACCATCATGTAGACACTGTACAGAAAATATTTGAAGAAAATAGTGATTTGACTTATGTGATTGACAATTTTGGCAGAAAAAATACTTTAAAACCCATTAAATGTCTTTTAGTGTCTGTAATGCTAATGTCAGATAATGGCTACAAATTCTGTAACTACAGGATTTTATGTTTTATAAGTGAAAAGAGGCTCTTTATGGATGAAGATTGTGGTTCAGTCTGGCCGAGATTTTTAGCTTTGAGAAGGCACATCAGAATCATTACTTATGAATGTATACACCTTTTTTTTTTTTTATATGTATGAATGAATTAAAACACTTTTGTCACTAATTCAGTGTTTTGTTTTGGTTTGTGATTGTAAAATATTTTTTTTTTTTTTATCAGTTGAGAATAACCATTTTAAAGGACATCCACTGAGACCGATGTCCCTAATGCAGTACCAAAAAAAAAAAAAATTTACTGAGCATCAAATTTTAAGTCAAATAATCTTAAATCTTCAAAAAAAAACCCCAAAATACAAAGCAAAAGTGGCAGTCATCAAAAGCATAATAGTAAACCATGTAGAAATTTTCAAAAAGCTTTGTGATTAGGGCTGAGTGTGTTTGAGTTTGTAATAGTAGTACTAAGAATTTGAGTTTGGTAGTATGTCTTGTCATCAGCTGTTGATTTTACTTTTTGTTAGAATTTAATAATTTCCTTTTTTTTTATCTGCTTGTATTTAGGAATAGCTGGAGGACTAACTAACTTATCTAAGATGCCAGCCTGCAATCTGTTGGTACTTGGATCGCAAAAGAAAACATTATCTGGGTTTTCTACTGCAGCTATACTTCCCCACACTGGCTTCATCTACAACTGTGACATTGTCCAGAAAACCCAACCTGTAAGTTATTCTTCTCTCCTACAAACTTAATTGTTTTTCTTTTTCTCTAAGAGTATTTTTAGGCATAATGTGGTCTGTCAGAATGCAATATTATCTTGATAAGCAGATATATTAAGAATCAGTTAATTGAGAGTTCACTTGCTCATCAGGATTTTGCAAAGAACAACATCAATGGCTTATGGTCAGGTACTAGCATACACATCAGATTATATGAAGACAAGCAGCAAAGTCTACTAATGGAAAAAAATGTTTAAGCAATATAACTCGGTGCATCACCATTAATGAAAGTGCTGGTTACAATATTCTTATTTTTGTTTTCTGTTAAGAACTATGCTCAAAGGGTGGACAACTCTTCCCTTGTGAAGGTAATTTTGGTAACCATTGTTAGAACTGCTGATCAGTCTTGAGAGTTAATGAAGAACGTTCACTATCTCTAATTAATTTTAAGGACCTGAGGAAGAAAGCAGCAAAGTTTGTGGCTGCCAAAAGCACCTTGGCTGCTCGTGTGGACAGCTTTCATGAGAGTCTGAATGGCAGCGTTGGCAGCACCTTGAGGGGCGACATTGAACAGAAGCTGGACAAACTCCAGGAGCAAGCTCCAGTAAAGCAAGTGAAACCACTCCCAGCTCCCATAGATCCAGCAAGAAAGAAGAGGGGTGGTCGAAGGTAAGGGTGCAAGCTACCAAGAAATCTTGAATGTAAGCTGCCATCAAAGTTGGAAAATCTGTGGCATGTCACACTTGATCATTATTAAGTTATTTAGCAGACACTTAAAAAAAGGTTGATGGTTCTTGGGAGTCACTGACAGGTTATCATCTATCAAGTTTATATCAGATTTAATTTCATCAGTTATACATTATCCCATAATGATGATAATGATACAATCAAATTTAATTTTAATTGTCAAAGTGATCTATTAAAAAGAAAATCTAAGCTAGAAAAATTGGACAATTTTTAAAATTTTGAATTTTATAATTATTATTGTTTTATGCTTTTACTAAAATATACATACACCAGTGTTTTCATAAAATTGGCAATAAAAATAAGCATATTTTTTAGCCACTTTGCACCAAGCATATAACTATAAAATATACAGTGAACAAGATAGTTTGTACAGTTGTTTTTTAAATAAGAACTTAAATATGAGGTCTGTGGAAGGCAATTATTTATAGAAAAATGTTAGGAAAAAATCAGGTAATTTTTTTTCCTTTTTTATCTGTAGTAAGTACATGAATAAAGTGCTTATCCTACATATGTAAATAGTTAGCACTAGCAATGGTAAATGATGTGACTGAGTTTTGACTTACCAACAAACTACTTTCACATTATGAAGAATCTGTTTCAGTTTTTAATTATTAGATGTAAATGTTAGCTTGTTCATATTGTGTACCCTCCCTCCTTTTGTTAGAGAGATGGTTTCATTACAGAAAGTACACACTAGTAATGAACGCATTGCAAAGTTTTCCTGAAACAGTATTTGAAATGTATAGAAAAATAAGATAAAGTAGATGGGCAGAATCACTTAATTTGCTTCCTTGTGCTTGCAGTAACTTTATCTACCATGTTTGCAGTTTACCAGTAATTCTTTTTTCTTAAAAGTAGAAAGACAGTTAAGGGTTCTTATTCCTTTTGTTATCTCTAAAGTTAACTTTCTCTTGATTAAAGTCTGGATTTTCTCTTACTGTGGAAATAAACTGAAATACTGATTTACTGGGGGCGATCAGCTGCAATTGCATCACTGTAATGATATTTGGTTGAGTTTCATTTAAATGTGTCTCGTATTTTTTTAAAAGAATTTGGCCATGAAGGTTAAAACTTTACCATTGTTGCCATCAGAGAAAGGGTGCTGAAATGTAGATTTACTAGTTAGTTCCCATCATATTATTAGTAGTAACTAAGCTATTCAAACTACTACTCAACTTTTTAAATATAATACATAACAGTAATTTACCATTTTTAGCATGAAAACTTTTGCCAGATTTATATATGTACAGTGTTGAATAATTATGGAAGCACACAAAGGATATACACAAATACTGAGTAATTGCAACTGTGAGACATGTATAATATTAGGTTGTTAAAAATTTTGTTAGCTTTTTTACTGCAACAACGAGACTTCATATTGTTGCTGAACGTGAAGCTTATTAATCAAGGTAAGTTCCATGACAATCAGTACTATTCTGCCAACAAGTTACAAGTGCATTTATACCATTTTGAAACTGATCTAGATTTCTGGAATTGATAAACTGTTGGAAGAAGTTTCAATTGCTGCTTGGTTGGAGAAGGATTTCATACAAAGGAAGCGCTGTCGATGTGTTTGAAAAGGTGATAGTCTTTGAGAGAAAGGTCTGGTGAATAGACTGGGTGAGGAGAACTTTGTACCCCAACATGTTCAATTTCTGAAGAGTCACTTTTGCAACATGAGGATGAGCATTGTCATGGAGCAGGATTGAGCCTCTTTGATCCACCAATGCGGGTGTTGTTGGGAGAGTTTCTGATGAATGATGTTCAGTTTATGACAGTACCCTCCAGCTGTGATGGTTTTGTCAGGTTGCAAGAAGTTATAGTGGATGACACCAGTTGCAGTCCACCAAATAGTGACCAAGACCTTTAGGTGGGGGCTGGGTTTTGGAATGTGGTTAGGCGCCTTGTCTCTATTGAGCCACTGTGCCAATCTTTTGCGATTGTCATAAAGGTATCCATTTTTCGTCACACATAATAATTCGGTCCAGATATGGGTTGTTTTTGTTTCTTATTACAAGCGAAGAGCAGATCTTCAGTTGACGATTTTTTGTTGTTCATCTACCTGTCAAGCCTTTTCACCTGGCCAAGTGCGTCAAGATGCCAGGAAACAGTTGCAGTCCTTACATCAAGCTCTCCAGCAATTTCTTGCACTGTTTTTCTTGGATTGGCTTCAACTGAGGCTTTCAAATGGTTGGCATCACAGCTGGAAGAACATCCACCACGTTCCTTATCTTTGAGGCTCTCATCTCCTGATCGAAACTTTGCAAACCACCATTGTACTGTGCACTTATTTGCTGTGTCCTTGCCCCTTGCTTGCTTAATGTTATGAGTTGCCTTGCTCACTTTGTGGCCTGGTTTGAACTCCATGAAGCAACTTGCTTCACTCAGAACCCTGAAACAAATATCCATTTTATGATTTTTAAGAAGGTAGGTTTTGCATAATGTAAGCCAAAGCGCACACTACAAAACAATATATAACTTATCTACATACACCTTCACAAGCTTGCAAAAAATAAACCCCAAATTAACATATTATAAAAACTAACAAACCTTTTGTAATGACCTGATACATACACAGTGCTCATTACAGAAAATGTACAAAGTACAGTGGATTAGTATTTGGTATGTGAGCCCTTTGTTTTATGGAGTGTGTGACATGTTGTTTTCATGTGCCAACACAGGTCATCAATGTGTGACTGTGGAATGTTGTTAAATATTCTCTAGTACTGGTACTTTCCACAACTCAGTTATGCTATTTGGTTTCCATTTGACTTTATCAGCAGCTGTACCATCCCATAGATCCTCAAAGATACTGATATCAGGGCTTTATGCAGGCCAAAGCATCTTAGCCTCTTTACATTTCAGATAGGTTTTCACTATATTGTCTGCTTGCTTTGGGTCATTGTCATATAGGAAGATAAATCTGCACTCAATGAGATGTTGTCCTGAAAGAATGGCATGATGGATGGAAACCTGCCTTACCTTTGACAGTCAGTCGGTATACCTTTTGATTTTATGCAAATCTTTGACCCCCCCACCCTTGGCTGATATACAGCATCTCACTTAGATTGATCCAGCCCCATGCTTTACTGAAGCTGTTATACACTGACTATTATACTGCTCCCTGGTCCACCTTCAAACAAACTGATGATGTTTTTAAATAGTTCAGACTGGAATTCATCTGTAAAGAGCATCTTCTTCCAGATTTGGTCATCTCACTGTTTCATTTCTACTGCTCATTCCTGTTTTTTGGTTGCCTGTCCTCAGCAAATGTTTTTGGAGGAGCTACACATTCCTTGATTGAGTCCCATTCATGCTGATGTATATCTTACTGTTCTTGAAGAAATGTTAACATCTGGGTCATTCACAAGATCTCTGCTGGCTTGTCATCTATCATGTAAAGAATATATTTTGAAGAGCTTAGCATCATCACTTTTGAAGAGTTTGGGCTTTTTTCCTCAACTGCATATCTGTTGCCAACAGTACCAGTTCTGTGTCCCCTTCAGACTCTTGCTTACAGCTCCTTCTGAAACATGAAATCAGTCTGCTATATAGAGTGGCTTTTACTAGTTAAGACTTTAATTTTTATATGTTTTTCATATGATATTTCTTTTCCAAGAGTCATAGTATTCACAACACATTCACCACACTAAAGTGATATCACTACCTATGCTTCTATAGTCTTTTTGAAGGTGTGACACTTTCTGGTTGTTTGCATGACAACCAATTACAGTGTACTATATCAACACATGACTATACTATGGAACCTTTAATTTTTACACAAAATGCAATTCTATTACGTGTTATTTGCATTTTATGCTTACTTTTTTCTTTGTTTGCTTAATTATTTCCAGAGCCAGGAAGATGAAGGAGAGGCTTGGTCTAACTGAAATCAGAAGAGTTGCAAACAGAATGAATTTTGGCGAGGTAAGTTCTTATTAATACCTATATCACTTACAGTGGTCTACTTAAAAAACTTATCAAAAGCTACTTGTATTCTATAATCTAGATTCTTGAACAGTTTTCTTGTAGCAGTAGTTTACAGATGAGTTTCCAGCTACTTTAGTAGTCGCCTAATATTTTGAAATTTTACCAGCTTATAAACTAGTGTCACTGCCAGTTTTGCTGTCTACTTATATTTTCTATGGCCTCGAAAATACTGATACAGTTTCTTTCCTGTCTGTAAAATCCTACCATTGCAGCTGTTGAATCATTTTTAAAAAAAGGTGATTACGTAGACGAAATGCTATCACATGGGTGTTACTTTTGTACAAATAATTTTTTTTTGTTGTTGTCCGATTACATTTGTCAATCGTTTTAAACTTTGAATTAGATTTAAGATTGGGATACGTTCAGTGGTAGCCTGGGTGGGGGGATCCTACACAGCACAATTAGGGGGTCCAATATTTTGGTACCTGATTTTCACCGTGCACGGTTTGTAGTCAAACTTTCATCCATGAAGTTATGAAAGTTCAAGAAAAAAATTAGTTGGTACTTGCTTATGTAAATGCCCAAGTACACCAACCACACTAATGGATTGATCATGAGGGATGTGCTAAGACAGAAATCTCAGTAATCTTGTAGCTTGTTTATTTGCAAGTTTGGTTTGTTTATTAGGCTGCTCTTGCCCAGTTGGTTTGCCAGTATAGCAAAATCGTTTGGGCCATCTTGGGAAAGGATTAGGCTTATCAGAGAGTTATTTTTTCTGCTAGCTCATTGTTGAATAAGCATTTTCTACCTGGCTGCCATGGCCTGTGCCGTTACAATAATGGCCTTCCAAGAATTCTAAATGTATATAGTTCACAATGTGCCATTGAGATTGGTTAGGCTGCATTCATGAGTTGGCTCCTCATTTATTGTCAATGGCAATTGTTCTGACATGATTAAAAATACAATAAACTCAAAGTTATGTGTTGCTGCTTCCAGCTCATTTGCATCAGTTTTTCCTTCTTGTTTGTACTTTCAAGACTGACTTTTGTTAAAACTTTCAGATTATCACTGCATCTGTTCTTTACTGCATGAACTGTCTCGATTCTAGACACCCATCATGTTCCCCACAACTATTTCAACTTCAAACTTTTTGCATGCTTAGCAGTGAATGAATTCCAGTTTTGCCCATCTCTTTAACCTTGAGCCAAATAATATGATTATTTGATGTAGCCTGTCAAAAAAAATCACTGCCTGCATATTTTGCTGCTTCTGTATTATTAATGACAAGGATTGGCTTATATAACGTGGAGTGAACATAAGAGACTAATTATTTATTGAGACGATTCCTGGGTAGTTTTTGTATTTCACCTAATTTTCTGTCCTTATAACACTTGCGGCGTCATAACCTTGACCCCCTCATTTTTTCAAGCCGAAGTCTGTTGTTGTCAAGAAATTTACATATAATACTTGTTAGGCCTCTGCGGTAGTGTTCACCAACTTTACAAAACCAGAAAAGGTTTTCCTTACAACCTCTTCATTTTTAGTGTCCAAATGCACTCACCAAATCATGATTGATAGTTGGGTGGGGTGAACAATTATCAAAAAGTTTGGAGCAGTGCTACTCTCTCTGTAGAAGTATTCAATAAAGATATAATTTAATTTTATATCTTAGTGTTGAAATACTTTGCTGCTCAAGCAAATAGTCTGATTATTTCCATTAGCACTGAATCAAATTTTGTCTGCATAGCAATTATCCCCAAGAATTCTCAGCTTTACATTGCCCACTGCCAACATATTCATGATGTTCTTGAAATGACAAAGAAATAGTTGCCATCATCAGAGTAATGTTGACATTTCAGAAAAAAATCTTGTCACCAGAAACTAGCTTGTTGTTGTATAGCTTTCTCATTTATCATCAATTGTCTTTCTAACCTTTTATTGATGGTACATCTTTTCACATCTGTGTGATTGTCACATTTTTTGTGGCTTTTGATATTGTGGCAAATTTTGGTTCCTGTCATCAGTAACTTCCAGGCCTTTAATTTACATTTATTGAAAATTAACATTATTTCTGTCAGCATGTTGATCACATTAGAATAGCATGGCCACTCATCAAATGTCACCTAAACCTTTCTAACCCTTTGTCACATATGTTCATTCTGTATACAAAATTATTGTATCTTCTCCCTATAATCATACCTGATTATTTATCCCTATTGTGTTGCAACAGCTATATCTAACTTTACATATGCAGTTCTTTTTTTCTCCCTAAGTTGTAACTACTATCCATTGCATTGTCTCTTGACAAGACATTACAACTATATATATATATATCATATATACATCATATACATACATGTTGATAGTTTTAACTTGAATTAATTGCCTGCAGATGGAATGTAAAGCTTTATATACAAAACATTTTTTTAAAGTACATAGATATTTCATATAAACAAAAAAAATTCTATTTTATAAGTTTATGTCTGGCATTTGTTTTTTTTTCTTTACTCAGATTGAAAAAAACAACAGGATAATTAGTGTCTGCATGGCTTTATTACTTTCTTTTAGATTGAAGAAGATGCATACCAAGAAGATCTAGGATTCTCTCTGGGCAGCATGGGAAAATCTGCATCAGGCCGAGTCAGAGGACCAGTTGTTGATGCAAAGACAAAGGCCAGAATCTCAAAGACTCTACAGGTAATGTGTGATTCCTTTTGGCAAAGCTAAACTAGAAAATGTGTCTTTAAGTTGTTGAAAAACTATAACTGGATTTTTATAGATTTTGGAGAACCCATTTGATGAGATTACCTTTATCTCTCACAAATTAAGTTTACTTTTTTGCAACATTGGAAAAAAAATTATAATTTGGTTTATGAAACTTTTAGATGAATATTTTTTAGAAGAAAGAAACTGGTTTGCAAAGTTATCTTGCACAGGTAGTTACAGCTCCATGGTCACATAAGAGGATTCTAATACATACATGTGAAACCAAAGTTCTCATGTGAGAAAATTCAGATTTTGTTTTGTCATGACATGTACAAGAGAATTATTGTTTTTTTTTAAAACTTTTTAAGATTAGGACCAAGTATGTTAAAATACAAAAAACTTTCATATATGAAATAAGAAACTATAAATTTGGACTAACATTTTTAAAGCTAGTTAAGTTGATCAGCAGAAATGATTGCCATGGGTTTTGTTGCATCTTGACTGTTAGAAGTATTTCTTATACCTTCCTTTTGTTTTTGTTTTTTTTTTTTTTCAGCAAAAACTTCAAAAACAGAACCAGGTATGGGGAGGTAGCACAACAGTAAAAAGACAAGTGGCTGGGACTGCATCCAGCGTAGCTTTCACACCATTACAGGTAAACAGTGTGTTTTATCTTTATAAGGTGAGGTGCGAAGCACTCGTGGCACTTAGCTAGCAGTCCTTTATATTTCTGAAACCAGTTTTCATTGAGACCAAGAAATGTTTATTTACTGCCCAGAGCATGTTGGTAAAAACGAGATGGGTTTTAAAAAAGTTGTTCTTAATAACACAAGAAAGCACCCACTAGAAAGAACACTGGTTGAATTTCTGTGCATCTAATTGGTACAACGAACAATATTTGCTGTTGCGGAATTTGGTGAGGTTACAAGAAATTGGATAAACATGTAGCACTTTACAGAAAATCAATTGTTAGTTCAATCACCATTGTAAGAATGTTCGTAAATGTTTTTATTTCACTACTGCTTTCAGGGTTTGGAAATCGTCAATCCTCAAGCAGCAGAAAAGAAAAACCAAGAGGCTAACCAGAAATACTTCTCTAGCACAGCGGGATTCATAAAACTAAAAAAGTAGAGCCAACATGATCATCAGCCAGACCAGATAGTTGAGGAAATCTGCTATCAAATCCTTGTACATTTACATAATTTAAGAATAAAAGCATTTTATATACTCAAAGTAAAATTATCTGTGTCCCAGTAACTTGATGGTGCATATATGTGGTCAAAGCATTGACAAGGGTTGGTAATAGATGCACCTGAAATATTAGTGCATTCAGAGTTGATCTGGTTTGTCTGGAGTTCACTTGTCATGCTAGATCTCAGTACCAGCTTTATTACTTCTTGTACTGGCCTATAGCTGCAGTAGGAAAAGCTGATGGCAAATATATAAATATTGAGATGCCTGACTGGTGTTGGTGTGCTTAAAAAGATACTTACTGAGGTTAGGTTTGCTTTATTATTATTTTTTTTATTTAAGGATTTGGATTCTTCAAAGTTACAGAAAAAAAAAGTTAGTTTATTTTGTTATATTTAAAGAAAAGCGATTATCCATGCGGTAAATCTTCCTTAAATCCATGTAAAAAGCAACAAATAAAAACTATGCTATGAAATCAATTAGAACTGATTTCTTGCAGTTTCTCTGCATTCCATTAAAAAATTTTAATAAAGTAGCATTGATATATTTTTTTCTAATTTTGGTATTATAATAATTCAGCATAACTGTAACAGCAAAACCAAATAAGATATGGAGCTGATCAATTGAACTTGCAGTTGTAAGACAGAACTATTTGTATAAACCATTGGTTAGACGAATTCTGGAACATCAGGTTTTGAATCCCTACTTCAAAAAGGATATAAAGTCTTTAGAGAATGCCCAATGGCATTTTTACTCAGACATGAATAATTACAATTACGAAGAGCATCTCAGAAAATTAAAACTACTTTATTTAGTTATCACCATTTTCAGGCTGAATTAATAAAAACTAGTAAAAATCCTGTCTTAGAAAGAACAGGTTAGTGTCTCCTTTAGTAGACAGTACTTATATTGCATAAGGTCATCAGCTAAAACTTTATGAAGAGTTAATAAATTTAGGGAAGTGATATTTTTAGACAACACATTGTTTTCTGGAATGCTTTGTGCCGTGATATTGTAAAATCTGAATCTTTAAATGATTTTCAACAACATTGTGATCGTCATTTTGAAAGCAAAGTGACTTCTCTAATTTATCAAATTATTGTGCCACTGATTTCCCTTATAACTGAAAATGTTTGCTACCTTTCTTTAAAGAAAAATAACTGTAAGAAATATAAGTTAGTTCAGGGATTTCCATCACCTTTTTAGTAGAACTAATTAGTGGACTTGCATTTTGGAAATCTTTCTCTACTGCCATCAGCGTGATGAACAATAGTAATATATAAATATATTTAGTAGGTATTTCTTTTTGGATGAATAAAGTGGTTATAGTTGATCTTGAGCCCATGATCTGTTGTCTGTTGGTTGCAAAATCTGCTTTAGCCCACTAGGGCAGAGCAAATATCTGCAAGTTAAAATCGTTGCATACTAAATCAGTTCTCAAGACCCCATCCTGACGATGTCAACAAGGGAAGATCACCAAAACATAGGTTAAAAATAACTTAGGTAAAGTAAATAATTTTTCAATTCTTATATAACCTTGTTTTTCTATTTTAAAAGTATGTAAGACTTGTATATTACTATAATATAGTAATTCCATTTGAATTCTAGAGTGATGGCTTTTGTATTTTAATATCTGATGCATTTCGGTCTTCCAATTAATACTGTTATACCAGAACTAGAAATATCATTATTTTTTTTATTTTTTTGGTTGAGATCATCATCTGTCTGACCTTCTAACAGTTTTTTTCCTCTGCATCTTCTACTCAGATGTTTATGATTTTATTCTCAATTAGACATTAAATGCTTTCTTAATAATCGTATGGTATCTGCCCGGGTTCTCTCTCAAAACCTCATAGTGGAAGAGCTGTATCTAATTTCAACTGGTTCTGAACTTAGAGAAAAATAAATCTGTGTGTTAACTCGATGGAATACTTAATAAAACCACTTTTGGATAACAGGGAATTTTTTTAAATACTCTGCCGGATAAAGGGGAGATAATTATTGAAAGTTTTCATCAAATTATCTTAGGAGTTTCGTTCGAGAGAGGGTTAAATTAAGAAGAGGGGGGGAATTAATATAATTTATGTCGAATATAAGAGATGATTTCATTTTCTCCAAAATTGTTGCTGGTTCTTATCGTCGTTATTACTGTTTGTTTGTTGTTAATTACCGTTACAAAACCGTAAAGGTTCCAGTCGGAGACCCTTAAATAGTTACCTGTTTCTAGAGATGGGAGAGGGAGGGTTGGTTATCGTAAAGGCGATCCCAACTTGTTACACACCTCGCAGGTGCTCGGCGTCGATGGCGGGTGAACAAGAAAGCCTGAAGAAGCTTTATGATTTAATGACGCATTATCGCCAGGCCAGTTGACCAGCGGACCTCGCAGGCTCGGGTGCCCCCTTTTTCCACCCCTGGGGGAAGAAAGAAAGACACCCTCCCCCTCATCTGTAGGTGCGAGAGGAGGAAGCTCAATTACAATAATATCCCTAGATACATAGACTCTATTAAACCAATGGCTTTGGTAGCTGAAATAATGGCGGGACTCTCTAATAGCAGCACTAGATTACTGCGATCCCGGTGTGTACTTGTCGGCTCAGCAGTTGCTTTATTGTTTTCGGGTATATATACGAAGGCGGCGACTTTCGCCAGTGGTGGGATGGGGAGGAGAAAATTCGTCACCCCCCCCCCCCCCACCTAGAGGCTGCTTCAGGGTTCATCGCAGACCCACCGAGAACGCTGAATTCTTGAGAATCGGTAGCGTTCGAGACTCTCGCGAGATTTCCTTTCTCTACCTCCTCCTCCGTATCATTAGTTGATGCTGCGTCACTGCTGGAAATGTAAAACAAATGCTCCCCCCCCCCACTCCTCCCTTTTGGCACATCTCCGGTACCGTACCAAAATTAAAGCGGCGGTGCTGTGATAAAGTAAAGACATCGTTACTACTACTAGTAGTAGTAGTAGTACTCGATTAAAATTAAAGCGGAGACGTTGTTATTACTACTACCAGGTATTTCTTAGTCGCCGGACCCTAACCCTCCAGAGACTAAAAGGATATCACGGTCGGACAATGCCCTTTAACACTCCGGTTGGCAGGGAGCGGGTTACCGTCTTAATACGTCATCGAAAACTGCGACGACTTTTCCTCTTTAAACATTTTCCCCTTTCCCTCTTTTTTTGCCTCTGGGATCAGCGGGGGAGGGGGAGAGAGTTAGCTGATGGAGTCGCTCCGAAGATCCGGCTTGGGTACAAAGCGGGAGGCACAGCAGCCTGACCTTGTAACCTCCTCCTCCTCCTCCTCCGGCGGTAAAATTTCGGAATCCAAATTATCCATCACTTCGCCATGGTGGAGAACGGGGACCAAAAACAAAGCGAAATGGTCCTCTCTCCGTTGGCGGGGATTAATCCGAGAGAAAAAAGGGGGGGGGTGTGTGAAATGCCGCGCGATACAGCAAAACGTGAAAAAAAGGGGAATAATAATAATAATAATGATGATGATGATGATGTAAAACGAAATCGTTAAAGAGCGGTGGGGGGAGCGTGTAGTCCATTAGTATGATATCAATACTGCATGTGTTGTGCAGGCCTATCTGACCTGCAGACGTGTCACGTGATTAGCAGCCATTATGTTAAGCTTACGGAATGAGGTCTTAGCGAAACTGGAGGGAATAACTCCCATATCATAGGGAATTTTGTTCCAAAAGATGCCTGGGCCCGTAGAAAGATGGCTGGAGACATTTATGTGCAAGCAATACGCTGATACATTCGAGGCTTTCGGATTCAAAACCCTACAGTCGGTGAGTACCATGGATGGATTTTCTAATATGGCTGCTGCGTTCCGCATTGTAATCTCGCAGTACAGTAGTCGGGCTTGTTTTGACCAACATTTCCGTTTTTTTCAGGTATGCCAACTACAGTTGCCGCAGCTGCAGGGCATGGGTGTGGCTCAGGAACACTGTGAGAAGATTTTAGAGAATGTCCATGTCCTCAGACAGACTCTCCTAGGTGAGCACGCGATGGTTTGCTTGAATGTTGGCTCCCTGTACAAACTTTACTCGACTGTGTGTGTGTGTGGTGTGTGTGTCGATGGCGTGCGCTCCTCCTCCTCTCGTTTTCAGGTTCTCCTCCTCTGCCGAGCTTAGTCGTCGGGGGAGGGGGCCGGGGCCCCGCCTCGCCCATCCGAGGACTCGGGAGCCAGTTTATTTACACCCGAGACCGACGGGCGGAATCCGCGGTGTGGAGCGGGTGACCCAGATATAAAAAAAAAAAAAAAAAAACCCCTGTTTATTTTCCAGTTTCACCAGACACTGGGCAGGAAGGAGGATTCGCCCCGGCCCGGCCCTGCCTACCTGTCCGTGTGGTGGATCCTTAAAACGGTTCTGGGGGGGGGGGGGAGGAGTAAAAAAAAACAAACAAACAACAAGAACCGAAAGCCGCCCTCAAAGGGATGAGAGGAGACTCGAAAATAGCCATTCGAGCCGTTCAGCTTGAAGAGAAATTCCTTTCACAAGGATCGTTAACACCCTTATTTAACCCTCCTCCTCCTCCTCATTTATTTATTTTTTGGTAAATGAATACCGTGTGGATTTATTATTATTATTATTATTACCAGCAGATATCAGCGGTGTCCTTTCGGTAACTTTTATACCGTCGTATTGCTTGGCTGTCAGACCTAGGGGAAGGAAGACACTTTAGTAGCTCGAAATGCGGAATTCCTCGGCTCATCTCTTAATAAAAACCAGAAAAAAGAAAAAGAGAGGGGAGAGAGAATTTATTTCCTGATCTTTATCCGTCTGTCCTCTATCGCGGGTTCGTGTGCGTTCTGCCCCCCCTCCTCCTCCTCCTCCTCCTCCTCCTGCTGATGCTGCTTGTGTTTTTTGCCCAGTTTCTCTCTCTCTCTCTCTCCTGCCGTTTATACTCTCTGAGGGAAAACCCTTCTAACCATATGATTTTTTTTTCTGACGGTTAAATCGACCACAGTGAAGGAATAAAATATTCTTATTAAAAAAAAAAAAAAAGAGAGAGAGAGAAAGATAAAATCTCTCTTAAATTCTCTAAAATAAATGCTTCATTGCAAATATTTACACACTCACACACACACACACACACAAAGCTAAATACGGGCCCCATCCCGGTGCCATTATGTTAAAGAAAAAAAAAGTAAACTGATTTTTTATTGTAACCCCATCATCATCATTATTATTTTATTATATTATTATTATTATTATTAATTTACTAATTTCTGTACTTCCAAAAACATTTTTAATGATAATGAAATGGAGAAGTATCAAACGACAAGCACTCCTTGTGGCTGAATAAATCTGATCAGTAATTTGCTTGCGTTTACCTTATTTTCCAGTTTAGAACAATTAAGTGCTGTTTTCGGTATAATGGATTAAAAATATATATATATGTTTATTTATTATTCCTTTAAGACGGTAATTAGAATAAATTAATACAGAAGCCCAACTCTTTGAATCTTTCTCATTTTCAATGCATCTGTACATATATATATATATATTGTAAATGCTATGTCATTCTTTTTCACTTTTCAGATAAGTTATTTTTTAAATGATTTTGACTGCTCTGATAATATCATGGAGACTTTTACGTTTGTTTGTCAGTGCCTTTAGTGGAGGCTCATTACGGTTTCATTTATTATTTACTCTTCTGTAATACATTCAGTTCCATCTAAAAAAATCTTAATCAAGAAGTAGCACAGTTGTATAGATTGCGATAGTGGGTCATTATTTTTAGAGAATGATTTCAATGCATGCAGAAGTACAGTGAGTTAAAGGGTTTATTGTATCCCTGCATGGTGCTTTTTAGCCAAAGCTTTGACAAAGGCATTTTGTTTGATGGTCGCTTGTTTTTTTTTTCCTGCTAATTTCTTTCGAAGGTTGCTATTTTAAAACTAAAATTATGGGAAGTGACACCATTTTGGCTATTTTCTTCTAATCCATTTTACTAAATTTTATCAAATGTACAAAAGGTTTTCCTGGATGATATTTAAGGAATGTGGTTGAATCATAGTAATGTATGGTAGTATGACCTTGTTTTAATTTCTCTCTCTTAAATAACAGCACCTGTAGAGAGGAATTATTCTGAAATTGTCATTATTTGTCAAGGTAAATACTACTGATTTAAAATTATTACAATGTTACCTTTTATTAACAAGTTAAACATGCATAAAACTTTTGTTTGCATATAATTTAATTTGTTAATCATTAGATAAAATAAGAATATACATATCTCTTTCATGTGTTTTTAGTGATTGGTTTACTATAAATGAAAAAACAAAATGTTATTAACTTATCAATAAAGGGAGATAATTAGGCTTTCAGTAGTAGCAATTTTCCTTAATCTTTATCTGGAAACTGAGAATACTTTTTTTTTTTCTTTATACAAATTTGTTATAATGCTCTCTGACTGCAACAAGAAGACAGGCATTTTACTTGCTAGAATCTTATAATTGGTTGGTTAAAAAAGTTTTTTCAGTATTTCTTTTGCATAAAAGATTTGAAACTATGATTGGCACTACTATTTTGACTATCTTGCATTATTGTTTATATGATGGGCTTTCTATTTTATATTCTTTCAGTAAAAAAAAATTATAATATGAATATTCAGGTGGCAAACATCTACTTTTCTTCACCAGTCAGCCGTGTGTTTCTTCCCATATATAAAAATTACAGTGTTTTAATCAGGATTCAGTAGGAGACGTGGCTAACCTCCATGCCCTGTTTTCCTCTGCTTGTCTTAGAAACTGAAACCAGATTTTTTTGTTGTTATCATCTGGTGGATGCCCGTATGTAGGTGTAGGTGTGTACATTCATTGAGGAAGCATTTACTATATACAAAGTATAACATATCAGGAAACAGTGGATATGTTGATATATTGATAAAGAAACAAAACTTAGATTATTTTCCAGGTCTCAGAAACTAGTTTGATTATATGTTCAATCTTGAGAACATTAGCATGTGTCCCATGTTAATAAATCAAATGAATTGTTTTTAAGTTATTCAAATTAGCTCTGTTAAGTTAAACAAATGTTAAGCTTTCAGATAACATAATGGCTTGTTATAAATTTACTGAGATTTGGTTTGATTGATATAATGCATGAAGTCTACTTTTAGGACTCTAGACTTTCAGCTGTACTAAGAGATGCCAACAAAGATAATGCCATTTAAAATTGGTTCTTTGTAGGCCTGACTTTAATGTTCTGTTTATAAGCTTGTGTGTGTAAAAAAAAAAAAAAGTGTACACAAATTTAAACTGAGTTCATTTAAGGTATGAGTAAAGACGTGTAAATATATTAAAAACCAGTATTGGTTTATTATATTAAATTTAATTTGAAAACTTCTATATTTTAGGTGAAGTGATGCAAACAAAATTTCTAAAAATGCTCATTTGCAAATGCTTACTGTCTGACAATGCTCACAAATTTTTACAATTGGTTTGAATGCTTATTTGAATATCTACATTAGTAGTAAAAGCATGTGAGTATAGGAATTATCTGTATAAGCAGCAATATTCATTGTTTTACTGTTGTTGGATTAAGATATCTAACAGTTTCTACATACATTTATGACTGAATTTTATGTAATCATATGTTGAATGTTACACTATACTTGATCACTATAGACAAAATGGTTGCTAGCCAGAAGTAGAAACAACTTGCCTTGGAAATATTAACTTTTTTGTTGTTGATTAAGAAAATGGCTAGTTGGTTATTTTCATAATTTAAAAACTTAAAATTTTAATGTCATTATCTGAATATAAATCCTTTATCCATAATGAAAGTGGATTAGTGTTGTTCTTCATGCATGTAGAGTTGGTAACCAATCAAAGGTCAGAAGGGTTTAGTTATTTTTACTAATGGTGAAAGCCTTGCATCTACAACCCATGGAGAGAATCAATCTAAATGATAACATCAGAATGCATTCCCCTCATCTTTCATCTTGCAATTCCAGGAGTAGGTGTACTTTTATCAGACTCATTGTAAAGATGATTAGAGGAATTTTTTGGTCAGTCAAGACCTTTGATGTTACTTTTGACATCTGAAATACTGTCATCTGTATTCGTATGCTATGACTTAAGATTCTTATCATGATAGCTTTATTTGGTCATTAGGTAACTGATTTACCAACTTCCCATTTCCAAAAGCATTTTTCCAATACATCTCCTGATAATCTCATCATTAGAGGTTTTTCTTTTAGCAAGGAGACCATGACATATCAACAAATAAAAGCACATACAGTCCCTTCATTCACACTACTAACTGACATCATATGCAACAACCATTTATGCTAATTTAAAAGGGTTTCAGAAATGTCATGATACCCAAAATATCTTCTGTTACAAATGATATGCTTATAATCTGTTTGCAAAATGCTGTTTTTGGGAAGTCTTTATTCCAACTTGATCTGATCTAACTCTAGATGTTTTAGTAATTTGTTAAGAGTCTTGTGATCAATCTGAAAATGTTTTACTGCATTTTTAGATAAATTTTTTATACTTGAAAACTTGATTCTGAATTAGTTCAATTCATTCAACTTATACACTTTTGTGATGGAAAAAAAAAAGTCAAATAAGTTTCAAACAATAATGGAATACCAAAATTCAAGACGGGTAAATGGTGCTGGATTGCTACAGTTGAGGGTCAGAATTTGTTTCTCACAGGGAACCATCATTATTTGACATACCTTTGTGGTGTGGTTTCTTCTCACTTTCCTTCACCACCTGGTCACATGGGTTTCCTTCAGTCATTCAGATTTTCTCCAGCATCTAAAAAAAATGAAGAGTTCTAGTAAGGATTTCTTTGCCAAAGTTAGCTCTAGGGCCCATGTAGTGCGGGATTGACAATCATTCCTAGTGAGTGGACAACTGCACGCTATAGCCTCTACCAAGGTTATCTCCCTTGTAGACTGGTGGGTGGGTGGTGTAGTCTTTTTATATATATGTATGTTTCATTTTAATACATTTTTTCTTCGCATGAAGATGGATGTCTCTTAATAATAGTTTTGATAGGTTTTTTTATGGCTTTTGAAATATTGAATAATATTTTGCTTTCTACAGCAGCTTTAAAGTATATCCTACCATTTGATAATGACATTTCTACTATTCATTGGCACTTCCTTGTTTCCAAAATTGATTACTAATTAATTGCAAAGCTGTACAATTCTTATAATAAAATCTAATTTAAATCCCAGTTTTAATTTATCATTTTTCACTATTTTTAATTAAATGAATTAACTAATGATATCGCAGATTTTTAAAAGTAGTAAAATTATTTTATACAGTCTCTTTCAAAACTATTGAAGCAAAGTCTGCAGCTTGAATATTCAGAGAATATTTACTATTATACCCAGCTAAAGTTATTGTAGTTTGCCTAATTTGCATTTTAAAATGTATTTTATGCTAATATAATAGATACATTTAAAACAAAAAAAAAAAGTTTGTAATGATGGTGATGGTTGACTATTATCTGCGCACATCTGTTCTTGGGGGCATGCAGATAATTGACATTAAAGTAGGCCAGGTTAGGTTAAACACCATTTTCTTGACACACTTTTTATAATACCTGTATTTGCATTGTTCATTTGAAAGAATAAGGACAAATAAATCATTTTAGTATTTCCCAGCAGCTTGGTTACCATAAAACATTTTCAAGTCAGTCTTCTGCTTACAGACAGTCTGTATGAAGTCTGATACTAAGAGATTTGATGATGGATAATGCATTCTCTCCATTCTTGAGATGTTGGATCAACTTTAACTTATCTTCTATCATTGGTACAATTCATTTTCTCTTTGAAGCTGAAGATGATGGGCTATCTAAAGAGTGTATAAGACCCACAATACCTTGCTGTACATGGTGTGGAAGCTAGCTTCAAACTGGCACTGTCAGCCTTTGTTTCATTTCTCAAGCTTTTTTTTTTTTTTTTTTTTGCACAATCTTTGCATGCACACCGATTTTTTTGTGGGTAGTTGACATTTGTGAGAGTTGACTATTTAAGTTTTGTGTATAGATTTTGTGCACAAAATAGTTGAGTAATTCTTTAATATTGTACCAAATGATAAGTTATGAACATGACATTTGATTAAACTTTGTATGAACCAATCACATACCGACTAACCACTGATGTCTTTTGTTATATGAGTCCAAATTATCTCTTGAAACTGAAGTATGGGCAAGAGGCAGGAAATTTTACATGATCCCTCAGGGTGCACTTTGAGAAATTTTGGATGGATAGTTAACTGAATGCCAGAGAACCAAAAAAGACTGATGTCTATCTTCAAAGGGCTTCCATTATATTTTTAGTAATGTCTAGAAACTAGTTAAATCCACAGAGAAAGATGAGTACAGAAATCTCCTTGGTCTGAAGTTCAGTATATAAAGCATTGAGAAGCAGCAGTAGTAGCATTTAACAGCATTACAGATTTCAGCAACCCATTCTAGCTCCAGAAATAAGCCAGTATTCCTTACAATTGTTAGGTGTTGTTTGCCCTGCTTGAAAGCCATTAATTAAAGTAAAAAACAAGGCTAAAATGTAATAATTAGATCATAAAGTCTGGGAAATAATTCTATGGATAAATGAATCATCATTAAGGTATTTAGTTTGAAATTAAGTGTAGATGTTTGGCAGTGTTAGCACAAAAATTTCAGATAAATGCAGGTTGATTAATGGATGATTGGACATGTTTTGAAGAGAATACCACTGCAAATATTCAAAGATTACCATCACATTTTTGTTCACTACATTATACCATACCATCAGAATTTTGCCTTGTTGGCCAGTGATTCAGTTTTGAACAAGGCGGTATACTAAAACTTTCATGAAAATTGTGTATAGATTATTTACAAACCAAAAAACAGCTTAGAACTACTGAAATATATGGTCTAGCCACTTCAGTTCCCATATTTGTTCTTTTTTGAACATCTTGGTTTAGGTAAGTTGGATCATGTGAAAATGCAACATATTTCAAAAGTAAAACATCTCTACCCACTCACTCTAAAGTTGTTGACAAAGTTAATAAATGACAACATGCAAAAGCTCTTAGAAAAAATGTCCAGTATAATTAAAACAAAGGATGGCCTCTTTGATAATGCTTAAGGAATACTCCCACCATTTTTTATTGTATGGAAAAAAAAACATTTTAAAGGTGGAAATCAGGCAGTTTAAACTAATATTGGATAATGTTTAATTTCAGAAATGATATAAATATTTTCTTCAGAATGAAATAAACTAAAAGTGGTATGTTTGATTCAATAATTTTGGAAGGTTCTCAAATGCTCATTTAGAAGGAAAAAAAATTTTTTTTTTTTTTTTGCTTTTTCTAATAATTCACTAACTGAAGTGTGATAAGTTATATAAATAAAACAAAAAAACAGATGAGGCTGCACTACTAATAGATCCTTGATGTGATTCTCTCTCTCTCCTGTTTTAATGCCATGTAAAACTACATTAAAGCGTTGGTGTTAAATCATTGTAAGAATCCTGCAGTATGTTAAAGGATAGATGAACATGAACATTTTTAAAAACTTTGATCAAACTTGTATTGCTTTGGCAATACCAGTAACAACTGTATTCAAAAGAACTTACCTACATCAGCTGAAACCATATTGTGCATCTCAGTTGTTGAGGCTATATCTGGAAGATTCTGACATTGCTCATTCACAACACACTAATTTGCTAGTTTTAAGCCAATAACAGCTCAATTAAATTGTAGTCATATGACAAGTGTTCAAGAAAGTCATTTATGCATAGTAAGTAGATTGAATGAACCCTTTTGTATACCATCTGAGGTGTATTTGCATTCCATTTAAATCTGTGTTACTCTGCACTAGTGGAGTTAGAATAACTCTTTGTAACTGCATATCCCTTTCATTCCAACCTTGTCTTGCATTACAAGTGTCTTGACTAAATATATAGCCAGTTCAATAAAAATATTAGTGTTTCAAGGCTTGGCGGAGCAAATGCTACCCAGGTGGTATATGGAAGGTTAAGTGTGCTTTTTTAATGTTTTATTCTGGCCAGCAGAAAGTAGTCAACAGGATTGTAAATCTTATCTTTCTAGCACACATTCCTTTCTTTCTTTATTTTTTTAAAATATTTACATCTTATTACAAAAATTTTTTTTAAATTTAAAAATAGATATGGTCTCTGGTCCAAGTATATGGTTTAAAAGTTGTTCCTACTACTAACTTTGAATTTTGAAAGTACTGCTATTGAACTTTTATATTGACTTTTTGAAAAAAATACTATTTAGATATAATAAAGTATGCAAATTAAACTTGTGCATTTAAGAAATTATTTAAGTTCAAGAAGTGTAAAGCGCACACTTGACAAGTAAATGGAAATTATATTGTCTTAGATTAACCTGCTTTTATTGTCATTAAATTGCCTTTTATAGAATATCTAGGAAGCTGAACTACTCTGTAGATAACTTAGTTATTAATGTTCTGTGAACACCACCACCATGTTAGAATGTACCTGATTTTTCCAGCAAGTAGTGTTCATAGTAAAAATGTGCTGAGTTACCAAGCTCATGTGGTTGTGCTGCTTAAGTATTGATTCTAGCTTCACTTATAACCTTTTGCAGCTATTATTTATTCCAGATTTTATCTCCCTCTCTCTCCTGATGAAGTCATCCATGAAAGGACACTGTAAAATCATTTTAAGTCTTATGATTTTGCAGAAAAACAGTTTGTTATCTTTGTTCTATAAATTCTATAATACAATTTAAACTGAGTATTTTTTTGTTTTTATAAATTTATGAAACATTATATTCTGCCATATTGCTAAAGATCTCCATTACTTCAAGATTTTATGTTCACGTTACTTTCCTAGCATCAGATATCATGTGTGAGGTCCCTTCAGTCACTATGGAAAATACTGATGCCTTTAAGGTTTAGCCACAGTAGTGATACTTAATTATATTTATGATTAAATATTCCTAGTAGTGTATTTATAATATAATTCAACTTTTTTGATACAAACAATCAAAATAAAATTATTTATTTTATATATATATATATTTGAAAATATAAAATTACAGGAGATAACAAAAGAGTAAATCATGCCCCTCTTGAATAAAATTTATTAATTTATTTAAAATGCATTAAATGGTTGATTTGAAAGATTGCATGGTTTGTATAAGCTGAATGGCCATTTAGCTTCTGGCAGGCTAGGGAAAATATATTTGATGTGAAAGTAACCAAGACACTTAATGCTCATTCATTTGGAAAGTTGATAGACTTGAGAAAAATGTATTTATTTTTTGAATATTATTAAGATTTTACACAAGATCATATCATTTGCATTTTTTCCTTAATGTGAGACCAGGAGTTGCCAACAACTTCATTTGATTAGTGTTAGAAATGGATGATACTTCTCCTTTTACGATGCTGATTTGTTTTACATAAATATTTTATGATTCTTTTCAATCAAGAATTTTTGCTTAGGTAATAAGATAGTAAGGACATTTTAATATTTTTTATGGAAAGGTGCAGGTGACATTTTAAAATGATATTACAGTAGTTGCATTTTAAAATTCTAAATGGTGATGCAAATTTATTTAAAAGGAATTTTCTAAAAGGGAGCAGAATCACAAAAAAATACTTCAAAAACTATTGCAGCTGCATTATCTAGTAACTTTAATGAAGGTAGTTTCCATCCATCTTAAATTATAGAGACGATATTTATAGAAGCTAATAAAACTACTGCCATTCTGGACCAACAGGTTCTGAAACTGATAAGTGTAGAGAGGATAGTAGTAATCATCACTTGATGTAAGTCAAAAACATTGAAGAAACAGCACAACTTCTATTGCATCCCAATGTTTTCTGATATAATCTATAAATCAGATTTTGTGGGGAAATAGACTGGCTTTAAAAGTTTTTTATGATTGGTAATGTTTTTCTTAATTTGCATTTTATTAAGTTTCATAACTTGTAACTGGTAACATCCATATTTATTTATTTATTTATATATATTATTGCACACTAAACTTTAATCTACTTATGGTAAATGGCAGTTTTTTGTGAAATGTTTTAGGAAAAATTAAATGAATACTTTATTTTTTAAATGCACAGGTTTCTTCAGTCTTTCCACAGCTTTTATAAATATGCTGTTGTTTTAAAGTCAGACTGCACCCTGAAAATCACTATCTGTCTTTAAGTGAACCCTTAAATATGTATTTTAAATTAACTAAGTGCTTAATTTATTAACAAGTGTTTTCCACCTAATTAAATATTCAAACAGTTATAACTTATTTTTTTAGTCAGACAGAAAATTGGCACCGAAATGAAATTAGAATTAGGTGAACAACTCTGAATCAAAATACCTTTTTGATGATGTTTCTTTTGAGGGAGTTGTAAATGTTTACTTTTGTCTTTAGTGGCCATCTTTGATCATGTGACCTTTCTAAAGTAGGTCAAATCTCTCGACAAATAAGCTCATATTTCACATATGTAAAGTGTAGACTTCAGCTGTCTATGATGTAGTTGATTCTTAATACCATTTAAAATAATAGAAGTAAAAAGCTGATCCTTTTCTCTTTTTAAATGACAACGACTGATATTATTTAAGCACCGCAATTTTTCTTATTTCTTGAGTATCTTCAGATTTGGTTCCTATGTTACATTAAGACAGATGCATGACTGTTAAAAAATGTACTTATGTGAATTCTGTTTATAAAAGGCTTTCACTTTACTAAAATTTTAATATAGGAAATAATTGTAAAGTAATTAGGGTTGTTTTTTTTTCATTAAATTTTAAAATTATTAGATGGAGTAGATTAAAGAGCAACTTTTAATGCCATGTCTTGACTAGATCTCACCAATTTTCAATGAAATATAGCACATTGAATGAAAAGAAATGTTTAAATTAATAGCCTTTACCTTTATCATTTAAGTATTTTTCATTTGAGGTTGAGTTTCATCTGGTTGGCTTCCTTTGAAAAACTAAAAAGAATCAGCTGTTAAAAGTTGAACCTTCTACATTAAACTTGGAAGTGATCCTATCACCATCAGTTCTTGTACTATGGAGGTTCAAATGAAACAGGCTGGCTGGATACCATTATGGTGATGCATTTTCAGCCAGGTTTCATTCAGACCCTCTAGTACCATTTAAGTCGAAACACTCCTAATTTTATCGGCTCGTTGATTAGGCAATTGCTCTGATTGCTTAATAGCCAGTGGTTTAATTATTATTTTTTAATTACTTGATCATTATTTGTTTATGACAGTATGTTCATGATTTTATATTTAAACTGTATATATATATATATCCTGACATTTAGTAAATTAATAGGAAACAAAATCTTGAATGTTATTATTTTAAAAAAAACCCAGCTAACCACAAGCATTACTTTTGAAAAAATGAGCAAATTAGTTAAAATAATCTCTATCAGCATTATCTTCTAGCTCTCATTTGCCCTAAAGCAAGCAGGTAGTGGTCACCTGTGGTGCATATCTTGGTGTAAATAAACTGTTTCTAAAATACTTAATACTGTCTGTCTCAGTGATCTTCCACTAAAATTATGGATATTATATCATGTCATTGCTTCTCTTTATCCTTGCAGTATAAACTTAGTTTGGTTGCTAATAAAAAAAAAAAGTGCCATTTTTAATTGATATACTTAAATAAATAAATTTAATAAAACAAGCTTACATGCTTCACAGTTTTGTAAAAATGTTACTTTGTTAACCCTGTAAATGCATACAAAGTTTTGACCTGTTTTTGGTTGGGTGTGGTACTCTAGTTTATAACTACTGTGTATTGTTAGGTATTGATTAATTGTGATACTGCAGAACCTGACAGGAAAGTGGTTTATAATACACTGTCTTTTATCATCTGACACAATGAGATTTTATAGTATTCTGTAAGTTTTTATTTTTCATGTGTGCATTTTCTCAGGAAAAATAAACTTATTAATGTGTATAAATTTCCATTGCTCAAGTGTGTTTTAGCTCAAAGGCTTTTATTTTATTATCCGAGTGCAAATATTTTACTGTAACATTTTAGATTTAAAAAAAAAAAATTACTAAGCTGCTTGTTATCTTTCTTTACATCTTTTTCTTCTTGACACACAACAAACCATTTTGAGGAAACTTGGCCATATTTGACAAAAAAGTAAAACTAGATTTAAATATTTTTTGTATTAGTGGTAGGAAGCTGATGCAACCTGTATTCCAAAGCAGTTGCTCTGAGCTCTTAAAGTATAGTACTTGAGAGTTAGAAAAAAAAGTCTAGTTACTGATGTGATGTAATGCAGTCAGCTCTCAATATACGTGGTAGTTATGTTCCTGAAAATCTGTGCATAAATTAAATTTGATTTTTCCATAATAAAGGAATTGAAAGGGGTTAGGGGAAACGCTGCCTAAATACACATGGTAGGAGTTTGGGATAACTGTTTGAAATCACGTTCATACATCTATTTCCTAAAATGTTTCTTTAAACTGCTTATTTGTTACTAAGAATAATAAAGACATTAAACAAACCGATCTAAAATGAAAAGAAATTTAAATGAAAGGTTTTACTAACACTTATGTTGAATCCTGGCTGGGATGGCTTGTCAGTGCTGGTGGTGGAGAAGAAAAAAGAGTTGAAGGTGTCTCTTCAATTATGGGCAGCTTTTGGGATTTCGAGATGCCAGTGGTGGAGAATTAAGTTTGTTAGGGATTTTTTTACGCTTTCTTTTTTCAGTAGGAAAGCAACAATTTTTGGGACGCTTTCCTTTTTCTTTCTTTTAGAACTTCAGCGTAATACTGCATGGCAACTAAAACATTTCTTGACACTTTTGCACTCCATCCGATATCAGGATCATCTTCATAAGAAATAGCAAGACCTTTATCAGGAGAAATGCCTCTTCCAATCTTTTACCTGTGAGAGTGCACAGCACCTCAATCTCTGCCACACCCGGCTCTTCTGCCCAATGTATCTTCTGAAGTTGAAGTAAATCCTCTGTTGAAAGTTCCTCTTTGTACAGGTCTAATAACTCTTATATGTCATCTAAATCCACCTCATGAAACCCTACTTTTCTTGCCAATTTTATGACATTTTCCCAGGTTTAGCAATATCCTCATTGACACTGAACTTCTCTAAATCATACTATATATAAGGATAAAGTTTCTTCCATACACCGCTCTTGCAAAAATGTGTGATCTCCTTCCAGACCTTGTCAACAAGCATGGAGTTCTTGATGGTGAAACTTTTCCAGTATTCTTTCACTGATAATTTATTATCTTCAGTAGCCTTCACAAGCATATCAAAAATTTTCTTCAGATAAACTTTAAAAGTAGCAATTACACTCTGGTCCATGGGCTGAATAAGGGGTGTTGTGTTGGGAGGTAGAAACACCACTTTTATGTTTTCACAAAGGACTTGAATTGATGGTGGATGACTAGGGGTATTATCAACAAGGAGAATCTCTCTTTCAAGATTCTCCTTCATGCAGTATTTGTGCACCTCATCTTTAAGCTTGGAACCAAGATAATCGCAGAAAATGATACCCGTTATCCACCCCTTGGCATTGGAATAATAATAAACTGGTAGAACTTGTTTCACAGACCCTTCAAGAGTATAGGCATTTTCTGAACGATACACCAACACTGGCTTCAACTTGCAATCATCTTTGGCATTTCCACCTAACAGCAGCGTAATATAATTTTTGACATCCTTTTCCAGAAAAGTGCCATCTTGTCAAGGTTGAAAATTTTCTTAGGATAATATCCATCCGCCTTCCTTGATGATGGTTTTCAAGGTCGCAATACAATTGTCTGCAGCATTAGTATAGGCAGATGCTGCCTCCCCAACCATTTTAACATTATGTAAATTGTATCTTCTAAAATTGGTGAACCAAACTGAACTGGCATTGAAAACCTTAACATCATCTTCATTCTTTGCTGGATCCTTGTAAATTTAATGAGTTTTAGCTTGTGTCAAAAACATGTTGACAAGTACGTTCTGCTGGTTTTGATCCTCTATCCACATGCTCAACATCCTCCCATTATTGTTTCTAGCATACAATGTTTTTGTGCTGCTTAAAGAGTTTCCAGACACGGCACTTCCTTTAATTTTTGCGACATTGTCATGTATTGTCCAGACAATACTCTCACTAAAGCCAAGGACATGACCAACATCAGCTATGCATTCTCTCTCAGTGCGGTTTATTATATCCATTTTTTGTACCAACAGAGATTGTCTTCCGCTTGATGGATTGGGTCTTAGCCTGCGTTTTAGATGGAAGCTTTCCATTTATAATAAAGGTCAAGAGTTCAAAAAATAAAGGTAGATAATTTAAAGGAAAAAATTATCACACACTATGACAATGGGTGTACCGGAACTGAGAAAGATTGGGGATGCTGAATGCTCACCTTGTCTTGCACCACATAGTAAGTGTCATCAACAGTAACGTTGAGTGGGGGTTGAAATATTTATTTCTCAGGTATTGCATGAAGGATTCAAATGGCAGGCTTTGTTATTATGCTAATTATTTATCAGTTTGGGCAGATGTCCAGAGGAGTGGACTGTTGTGAATATGTTTACACAAGTAAGGTTACACAATGGAGCCTTGTTTGACCTGGATTCTTAACCAGGTTGGCCACAGTGAGAGTCCTACTTCTATACTGCCAACCCACACCAAAAGTGAGGCACATGCTTCATCATCATCGGGTGGTGGTCTAAAAAAAATTGTCCACATAAATTACGGAATGGTATTAATTCAACATCTGCGCAATGGTAAATAAAACCTCTGTAGATCGAGAGTTGACTGTATATATAAAACTTTGAGTTACAGTGGAATAAGTGAGAAACTACAATATTTACAGCCTTCCCATACAATATGCTGTTTATGGCCACTCTTTAAGGTCATTTCATAATATTGAGTAATAATACCTTGGTAACGGAATGCAGTTTGTCATGATTTGTGTGTGCCACATGATCACTTTCTGATGATGTGATAATATCTGCTTCATCACTGAGTGACAAACAATGACTAAATAAATAGATTGGTCATGCTGACCACTCAATGTGATTATGTTTATATAGAATAAATTCAGATATCATTTATATGCTATGTGACTGCATTAATCTGTTTTGCTGTTGCTAATTTCAGACTGGTATTAGGATGGAGAAGCTTATACTATATTGAATCTTTTGAATTGGCAAAGAAACATGAAAATTTTTTAGATAATAGCATTTAGTATCTGGTCATTTGTCATTTAGCTTATATCTGCTTTATACAGTCAATTCTAGTTTATTTTTCTCCTGGTATTTTCAAAATAGTTTATTATTTGTTATTTTAGATGTATATATATATATATATATATATATACAACTAATAATAATAACATCACTGCAAAAAGTGGACAATCAAAAGTATAAAACATTTCATGCCTTCTGTGTTTATTTTTAACATTATTTGATTTGATCTTTGAATTTACAACACTGGTATTTCTGCACAATCTGGTGGTTTTCTGTCAATTTGATGAACTGAACAACTTTCACTAGTTTGTAATACACCTTAAATTAGAAAAAAGAATCATATTGCTATAATGCTACTTGTATGCTGATGGAAGCATTGTTTAATGATGTTTCTTTTTAGCATTAATCTGGAACTGTCAAGAATATTTGTGGTGCTTGACAATGCAGAAGAATCTGTTGATTTTTCCCTGTGCTTTCTTTCAGTGTTTGCTGGAAACTGTACCAGGTGAACAACTGATATTGAAATGAGTGAAAAAGGAAGGTGTTTCTCACAGTTTAATGCTTATTTATATAGAAAAATAACCATTTCTACAAAAAAAAAAAAAAAAAATGAATGAAATAAAATTGAAAATTAAGCAGAATTGATTTTTGAAACTTTTAAATCTACAACACACAAGAAAATGACTCAAAATAAGGATCTCAGCAACATTTATAATTTTTCTTAACAATTGCTGTCCTGATACAAAATGTTGGCAATTTCTAGAAAGATGCTTTGGTAATGCAGCATGTATTTTATTGGGAAGTATTTGAATTGCCACAGATATTGCTGTCTTTTAGGAATATGTTAAAAATGTCTTATTATTTATGTCTGTATACCTAATTTGATTGTAGGTTATTTGAGATGTGACATTTCTTTCCTCACCTCTTTCCTTTAAATATTTATGGTATTCTTGTACTGTCTGTAATATATCTCTGTAATTAGTGGAATACTTTTGTAACAGTGCATTGTAGTCAAAAAAGATGTTTCATAATTTGTAGAAAATTGTTGTCTGAAAGAGACATTCTGACTTAATAAAAATAAGTGTTTGTATTGGGGAGGATTTATATGAAAATTAAAACGGAATTGGTCATGTCTATTCACTTGTAACCTTTCTACAAAACACACTTTAGGTAAACTTTATTTTTAGTTATTTGATGACTAATCATCATAATTTATTACTCCAAAAATGAATGATAACACTGGTCAACAAAATTAAATGTATTATACTCATTATGAATGCAAACCAACTTTTTTAGACTAATTTTTCATGCTGATTTCAAAATTTCACTCCATTTGTATGCGGCACGTATCAGTTTTTCAGTAGATGCATGCAAATATTTACATATTTGTATATATGACATCATTAACGTAATAAATAAGGACATATTATTTTTAGAAAGTAAATGAGTTTATTGAGTTAAAAATCATCACTATCATTCTACAAAGAGTGAATACACAAAAAATGGGTCAGACAAAACAGACAAAGTTAGAACAACAGAGTTAGAAACATTGTGATTTGGATTTCCTGCGGTGTTCCTGATCTGGTTGATCACGGTAAAGTGTCCAGCAGTAGTCAGCCAGCATACTGTCATTCTAGAAGCCTTGGTACCGTTTCTCCATAGCACTAATGTCCTGGTGAAATCTTTCACCATGTTCATCAGACACTGCTCCAAAGTTATCTGCAAAGAAATCCAGATGGGAGTCCAAGAAGTGAATTTTCAGTGACATGAGACAACCCATTGCTGAGTAACATTTCAGAAGATTCTTGATGCCATCCTTGTAGTCCATTGCCTTCTTGTTGCCCAAGAAATTCTCTCAGATCTAATTGAAAGCATTCCAGGCAGGCAGTTCCAGTTCATCCAGTGTTGTCTTGAAGTTGACATCTTTGAGTACTTCTCTAATTTGGGGTCTGACAAAGATACCCTCTTTCAACTTCGCCTGTGTGATTTTGGGAAACTTTTCTACAATATACTCAAACCCTCTGGCATTTCTCCTCCCTAGTGTCTTTACAAACTGTTTCATCAGTCCAAGCTTTATGTGCAAAATAGGACATTACATGGATCTACAAGAGGTGTATTCTTGATGCTAGACAGTCCTAGCTGGTATGATGTTCTTGTCTGCCAGTTTGATTCCAAATAATGTCTGTCAGTTGCCCAACTATCCCATACACACAAGAAACAACAGTATTTTGTGAAACCTGACTGCATTCCCATTAACATTCCAATGACTTTTAAATCTCCACATATTTTCCATGAGTATCTTTCATAGGCAATGGCATGAAATAAAAGTCAGACATAACAAAACACATCAGGAGGATTTCTACACTGTCTTGACATTGTTAACACTGTAAAACAAGTAAGGAAATAGATACAAATGGTTATACTTATATTGAATTTGAGATGATGAAATATTGCATCTGAACTATGTAGCAATGAATAATGTAGTTTATTTTAAAGGTATGTTTCCATGATGTAAATGAAATACATGCATACACATCATTAATTGGAATTTCTATATAATGCATGAGCTAAAACCAAAAAACTTTCTCATCTTGAAAACTGTACGTGATGTCAAAAAACTAATTGTATATTTGAGATCAGCATTAAAAACTACACTAAGTACACCTTGACATATGCTTGATGAAAATTACTTGTTGACCAGTGTAATTGGATCACACTCTTCGTTTGGACATATATACATTATGACTAATGGCTTGTTGTAGTTTTAAGCAGACATTGCATTCCATGCTTGTGATATGCAGTCTTGCTGCTTGAAGGCAGTTCATAAACTCTGTTTTAGTTATTCAAAATTTGTCTAGTCACTCATTAGATCCTCCTCAAATATTTATGATGTCATTGATACATTGTGTTTTTGGAATTCCTTGAATTTTTTGTCCAAACAATCTGAAATTGTTAATACAAGTTATTCTTAGCACCAACTGGTTTTAATAGCTATAATTATTTTTAGAATAAATAATGATTTGGATAAATTTTCAAATTATTTGAAAGGCTTGACATAAATGTAACAATTTTTTTGGCAAAGAATTCTGTTCATCAAACTAGCAGGATTCATAGGTGTAGTTCACTCACATTCAGCTAGCGCCATTTGTCAGTTTACAGGAATGGTCTTATTGTTCTCTCACCCAGTATTACTTGAAAAAAAATTTATTTTTACATATCGCTCATGAAAAACTGCTTTTGAAAGCTTTGTCAGTTAATAAACACATTTTGCTACATTATAAAGTTAGAAGGAAAGACCTGCATTAAAAAAATTTGGCAAATTTTGTCTTCATAAAAGCATTTTTATAAAGCAGCTAATGAAATTCTCTCATGCTGAATATTGATGATGACATTTCTAAATCTAGGAGTTAGTTTGTTTCCCCTTCATTTTGCTCTTTCTTTCAGTATCAAAAAAAAAACAAACAACAAATAGTAGTAAATTTAGCATAGTCTTGCCAGTGTTACTTTACTTCAACTATATATATATTTATTTTTTTTTAAATTAGCTTTTGTATTCCTTTTGTGCCAGATGGGGCTATTATTTCAGTAAATTTTATGGATGACTGTTCTTGAACTTTCAAGAACAAAAGTTAAGGAAATCTGTACAAATAGGGATGAGTGTGATTTAGAGCAGATAGACTTTTCTGAATGTGTTTCTATGTATGTCTTGAAAAAAACTGGTGCATTGAAACTACATTCTTATCATTTCCAAAGTTCTGAAACCTACCAAAAGAAGAAACCACAGACATTTGTGCGTGTGAGCATGGTAGTAGAAAATTATTACATTCAGCAGAATATTGAAGAGATTTATAGCAAATAGTAATAAAAAACTATATAAATTCACAAGTCAGTCAAGATAGCTACATGAGGATTCTAGGTTTTACCATAAATTATGGAAAAATACATTTAACAAGTTGTAGCCATTCCAAATATAGTTTAGAAATAGTATGCAGATATGTCAGATATGTAGTGCTCAGATTACAATACAAAATGATCTTGCCAGCATACTGTATTTATACCAGTAAATGAATCTAGAGATAATGATTCATCATGGGATCCAGAATTCAGTTCTTAGGCAGCAGTTCTATTATTTATGTATGGAACAGGTCTTTATATCTATTTTAATTCTAAACAAGTATTTAATAACAAAACAATTTGGATTTGATCACTAGCCACTGACTGGCTCTAGTTACCAGTAATCATCTTTAAAATATAAAATTGTAACAGATTTAATTATATCCATTTCTTTCTTTTACTTTTAAAGAAATATTCTAAATCAACATCTAATTAAAAATAGTTTGGATTTAGTCAGCTACCAATATATATAATTTCTTTAATCCAACCGATCCCCCACACACACACACACATGCTGGATTAGGTAATATGCCAGTTTATGCTGACATAGTTGGATGATAGGCATCATTTACTTGTAATATAGGAAATCACAATAACTTACCTACAATAGCAATACAGAGTAAAATACTGTAAATATTACTCACCTAAATTGAGTGAAGAACGTACAGTACCGGTAGGACTAAACAGTATAGTTATACTGTAGTGCTTATGTTAACAGAACACACTTCATTTCATGGCTGGTTGAAGGGCTAATCTATGACAACAACATAAAATTTAAAGAAAAAATGAATGTTCATTGGAGAAAATATAAAGTGTTTTCACAGAGCATTAAATATCCAAACACATGCACCAGCAAGCATAGGAAGGTCACTAGGTCGCAGGTTGCAGGATTAAGTGATTTTACTGTAAATAATTTAGCTGCTGCTGTGGAAGTTTATTATAAGCATGGATAAATCATTGGATTATAAGTGACATGAAATTAACCAGACACATTTGATCAGTTAACAAGTTATCCAGTTTTCTTTACATGTCACATCTGAACACATTAGATAAAAAAAAACTTAAGTGATTTAACATGTACTTTTGAATTAACTAACTTTTTTCTTTAATAAAAAGAAGAGTACTTTGAAACCGTTCACAATATCAGTAGTCTTGGTTGGTAGGAACAAGAGTTTAATATTAATTATGGTAAAATTATGGAATTATTTATAATATATTGGTGATCAGATTTTTAAACTGTTTAATTGTAGAGTATTAGAAAATTATTTCTTTTCTCTCATTTTGGCAAACATTTCCCAATAGTCCTGTTGACTGTTGGGTTAGGCAAAGATAACTTTCATTAGCTTTGACACAGCACTAGTCAGAAATCTTGGAAATTTTGTATTTCCTTTGTGTGTGGCAGGGTGGGGAGCTGGTTTCTGACTAGTGTTGGGACCAGTGTCGGTTATGGTTAGCTCCTAAGAATAGGTGGTAATAAAAGCTTGAAAATGTGTCAAATACCCTACTTTTCTAAGGAAGCTTGTTTTAGAAGAGCTGTTTTCTTTCTTTTCTTGCTATATACACATTTTTAAAAGTCTCTAAACATTTTAAAAAATTAACTGGAGCACTTTTCTGAGGTTTGTGAAGGGATATTTTTACAGTGCTATAGATATTTGCATAGAAAAAATCTTTAACTATTTCACTGTCGCAGGCAGGCCCAGCATTGTGGCCTGCCAAATTTGTTGTAAGACAGCCACTTTGATTTGTTAATAGCAATTTTCATTGTAATGTGATGTAGAAAATTACTACTACTATATGCTATACATTGAGAAAACTTAACAGCAAAACAGTTAAATAAAATATTATCTAATTTCAATAAATAACATTTTTGGAACTGGTTTCATCCAAGCTATTATTATCAGTGTAATTCACAGCCACTGATTTTTTTTTATAATGGCATAGGCAGTCTTCTGTTCTTTAGTTTTTGTTTTCTTAGAATATTTTGGAAATGAATGCTTGGCAACCCAGTATTTACATGAGAGTTTTGTTTAGTGCAGTCGTTCTGACTTTCTACCTACTCTTCAGAAAACTTCCACTACTAGCTTAGACTATTGAATTTCTTTGCCTTTGGAGCAGGCATGTTCATGCTAAGGAAAACGCTACTTGCTATATTTATTTCATACTGCAGTATTAACTACTAGGATCTCCTAGTTAAAATCAACAGCATATTTTCTGAGCTTGCAACAAAATATGTATCAGTACTGGACATATATACTATTCTGAAGCAGATTTACTTAGTACAATCCAGTCTCTTAAGTAAAATAAAACTACATTTTTGTACCATATTATCTTAGGAAGACACAAGCCTTTCAGTAGTTAACAAAAGATTATTCATTCTTCATTTTTTAAATCAAATTCTTCCAGTTTTGTTTTTCCTAAGTTGAAAGTAACAAGAGATTGATCTAAAAAAAAAAACAGCTTTACTTTCATGACTATAATGCATAGGAAAGGATATTTTTTTTCTCTATTTAGAAATTTTGATTTTAAAGTTGACTATTTTTGTTGTTTCTTGTTTGTTAATAAATCTCTCAGATGATTGTTAGATTTAGCTAACCCTTTGTCTAAGTGATAAATGTAGTTAGTAGCACTTTAGAAATCCTTTTAATATGGTTATAACATATTTGTATTGTTGGACCTTAAGGTGATGTAGTTAATTTAGCATTTGATTTTTCTGTACATATGTGTGTGGATTTTTTTTTTTTTTAATCTGTAAATATTTGTTCGCAAATCTTTTGAATTGGGATATTTTTAGAAAATCTTTCTGCATCCTCAGATGTTGTTTAAAGAGAGCATTATTCCTCTCTTCAGTTACTAATGTGTATAGAGAATATGAAAATAATACCTGGTATTTACTTGGTAACTCATTTCTTGTGGGGTTTTAAATTAAACAGTTAAAAGCAAGTAAGAGTGCATAAAAGTACCAACCAAAGTAAATATTAAATGACAATCCTTACAATGTTATGGCATATGAAATCCTGCAAGTCACATGGGCTTCCTCAGCATTGTATAGTAAAGAAATTCATCCAATGCTTATTTTGTTGAATTTCTTATGCTATAAGTAATCCCCTCCTCAAAAAAGACTAAGTAATATGTAAATTATTTTCCATTAATTTGGATTACAAGGTTGTACAGTAGCTTAGAAAAAGAGAAATTTTCTATAAAGTTTTTTTTTGTTTTTATTGTCTTGAACCATTATATTAGCCTTCTTTATCTGTAAAGAACATTGTAATAGATAAAAGTTTTGTTATCAGAGATATTTTTCCTGCTGATTTAAATGACTCTATAAAACTACATTTATCAAGGCAGCACAGTTTTTATATTGTACTTTATGACTGAAAAAAAATTGATGGTGGTCCCCCCCCATATAAATAAATAGCTTAAATATTTTATTATTTCAAGAGAATAAAAATGTCAACATATCAAAAGTTGATGGATATAGTGAACCTAGATTATAGAAAAGTTGCATAGACAGTTAAAAACTTCTTTCATTTATTGATTCAGACTGATTTGTATGTTTGTTTACTTCTGTAATATGAAATAATTAACATGATGTTTAGATAAAATAACTTTTCATCCAGTTTTGAGTATTTAGGTTCTTTTAGCTAGTCTTTCATGGTCTTACTGTTAATATACTACAGTTTATTCCACTAAACTAAATCTAAAAAGGGGGGGTTTATCTTATATTGACTTACTAAGTGAGCTTTACTCACCTGTTGATTGCAGTTTGCTTTAAACTATTTCATTTTCATTATTTTGTAAGTAAACACATTCTCTTTTTAAAAATCTCATAGCCTAATGAATTCTCTTTTTTGGTCTACAGGCATTTGATTAGGTGTTGGTTGCTTTTTGTAGAGAGGAATAAAAATAAAAAAAATTATCAATACTTGCATGTTTGCATATACACAAGCATATTTAACTGCGATAGTGTATTTTTGGTACAAATAATGCATTTGGCAATGAGATTCTTGTTGAATTTTGGGTTAGTAAACTAGCTATAGAATGGCATTGGTATAGCTTGGACAGGGGGTGATCCTGGAAACAATGAAAAACTTCTAAAGATGGGTTAGACAAGTTTGGTTCAGAGGAAAGAGAAACCAACTATTGGCTTAACGTTATATCTAGCCAGCCAGCCAGCATAATTTGGTATTATTTGATGCCAGTCTGTTTCCATTACTCTTTCACAAATAAACATTATTTAAGACAAACATATGGAGGATAGAAATAATTTGTTGCCTTGAAATTTTGGAATTTTGTTTTATGCAAGCAATTATCAACACTTGTGTGCCCATGACTGAAAATTTGATAAATCATTTTGAAAGTATTTCAGAACCAATTTATTTAAACATTTGCTTTATAAATAAAATACTTCCCATGTAACATTTTAAAGCCATAAGTGTAGTAGTAAACTCTTCATTATACCAAGTGAGATTTTACCAACCTGGAAATAGTAATATTTGTGTTGAACTGGCAGTATATTTAGTCAGCACTCTTGTAATGCAAAACACATGGAATTGGAGCATTATACAGATTTGTAGTTAGAAAGGGTTATATTAACAAAGATGGTTGTGTATGATAGCCACCATTGCTTAAACTGTGCTGAGTAATATAGATTTGAAAGGTAGAGGGGTGCAAATGCATACTATGGTAGTACATAGCCTGTTAATTTTTGTGGTTATACTGGATTTCTGGCTAAAAACTTTGTTTTTATCTTAAAAGATTTATAGACATTTGCTGTTTTCTTTCATCTATCCATGTTTTATCAGATACACTGGTCTCTCGATTTAATATGGATTTATTTAGCACGTGATCCAATATAACATGGGTAGGTCACGTCTCCCATATTTTTTTTTAATAATAAGGTATTTTGGTGGGGGGGGCAAGAAATTGGTGGGGATGAAAATTTGTCATTAACTATGTACAGTTCCAACTGTCTCAGTGCACTTGACTCCAGTGTCCAGTCATGTATAGCTGTCTCTGTGATTATTGCTGGTAATGTTCATTGAGCACCAATAAAATGTCTTACTGATCGTTTTATTTTCCAGCTCTCTGTCTATACATACACACTATTCAGACACAAAAGTGTATTCGCATGTGCCATTTGAAGTCTGCTATAAAGTGACATGTATTTGAAAATGGTTTTATTTCTCATGTAAACCTAAAAAAAAAAAACTTTGATTCTGGTATCCTTGCTATACCATCCAGAAAACAGAAAGCTTATACGTTGATGAGAAGTTAAATGTAATTGGAAGGATACGTAAGGGGAAAAAGTCAGGCAAGTGTGTCTAGTGACTTGCAGACAGTGAAAGGATCTGTTAGACGATGCAGATACAGACAAATTTGAACAGTGCATGAACAGTGTAGGAATGGAAACCTCATCTGCCCTAGTACACAAATGGCTAGAAACTGATGAAGAAATGTCAACTAGTGGGGTGCTTTCCAAGAGTGATATCATTAAATTTATTCAAAACAAAGTGACTTTTGCCTGTAGAGATGTCTGACTGATGATGAGAGAGATACAGATGAGATGATCATACCAAGCTGCTCTGAAGTTATTGTCTGCCTGGAAACTCGACTATAGTGGCTAGAGTCCAGGGATGTTTGTCCACTCATAATAATGCAACTACAGTCTATTATCGATTTTGCTAAAAAGGAAAAATGATATGGACTATTCCAGAAAGAAAGTAAAGACTTTTTCATTTAAAGTAAATTGTGTAAGTTTCCATAGAGTTTAATAGAGAAAATATTTACATTTGTATATTTCAAGGGTTCACAGGCATTTGATCAAATTTCTTTTTACAACAGAATATGCCTTGCACATATTGTCTGGGGTGGTTTGATCTTCATTGTTTTATGATTATATCACAAAACCAGGCCATTGCTGGCAAGAGTATTGATGGTCTGCAATTTTTTTTTTTTGTGATGTAATATCAGTGATGATTTAATAAACACAACTGGGAATACAACCAACATACATATTTTCTGGAACTATCACCATTTATGATGAGCAACAGGCCTTTACATCCAGGTTTTAGCTGTAGGACTATCAGGTTTACTTCCCTTGACCAGATTGCTGTATTCTCAATTTTATGTAGATTCACTTATAATGCAATCAGGATTTACATCTCCCAACTGCAGCTTTAAATTAGGGACTAGTGTAATTCTATATTGAAAGTAGCACTAATTAAGTACTTAGGAGGAGAAACATTAACAAATGAGTTTGCAAAATTAGAAACACATTGCTAAATACATAAAAATTTCACTGGTTAAGTTTCTGTTCTTTTTTTATAGTAAGAAATGTGGGATGCTTGATACAAAGAGCTTTATCATTTCTTCTCGTTTGAACTAATTGTGCTTTTAGAATGGAAAACTTTTTATAAAAAGTGTTTATTTATTCAAACTTTTGTCTTTGTCCTACCTTCTGATCCTGGTATCTAGGTTAATCAGCTATTTTTATTGGGCAACATATTTTGCATTAAATGTGTAATAAGTTTACAGTTCAGTTAATGCAGAAGAATAACTACCAAGCAGTTGTCTTTTTTTACTATAAAAGATATGATAAATTCACGTTATTATTCAGCATAAATAATTTTTTTGGGGGAAGATGTTTTGAGATAAGCATTCATTTATCTTTAAAGAAAAAGGCCTGAATTTTTAAAATAAAGTTTACACAAAAATCAGATGAAAATAGTTTCAACCTCATAAGCACTTTGATCATTCTTTCTAAACTTTAAACTAATCCTAATTAACTTGTTGAAAATGTTCAATTATACATTCTGAAAGTGTACTCTCTTTTTTTAAATGACAGCTAGAAAAAAAAGAAGAAGAAAATAATGGGAGGAATTTCATCTTTTTATTTCCACTCAGTGGTTCAAGTGAAAATTGTATTCTACTTGGCCATGGTGTTTGCATCATTTGTCTTAGTCCATCCACTGGATACCATAACACATTTGGTAGATATCTTAGTCATTACGTGTAGTTATTGTCTTGTTGTAAGGATGTTTGTTATAAACAGATATGCTAGTTGTTTACTTCAGTTTATATATTTTCTGAACAATCTGTGATGAACTGGCTAAATAAACTCTGGACCAGGAACTGAGCATTTATACTGTCATAAGCATCTTGGCCTTGGGGAAAAATTTGCTGATTACAAGAATGTGAAAGAAATTTAATACATTTTCATGATGGTGAGTTCTATATTATGTATATATGTGTATAATATTGAGCAAAGATTATATATTAAATTTTGAATAACTAAATTACATGATATACATTTTAAGTGGATCATTGCATTTTTTATATACAGAAATTTGGGTAACCACATTTTCCTGAAATTTTTCTTTTTCTCAAATATTTGAAGATAGTATGGCAGTTAAAGGTTGGACAAAGAAAAGGCATATTTAACCCAAATAAAAGAAATGCTGGGATTGGAATGACTCAAATGTTAACACCTTACATGTCCTATTTTTTCTTTTGTTATCTTCAGCATTATAGAGGCTTATCATATCTATTTTTTTTTTTTTTTAATTTTGCTTACAAGTAGTAATAACCTTGTAAGGTTTAGAAATCCTCTTTTAGATGGTAGTATTTTAGTTATCTCATTAAATGTTTGCAAGGAAAGCAAGGAAGATCAAATAGGGATACTGATGTAAATTATATGAATGAATTGATAAATTATTCACAATTCATAATTAACCATAAAGTTTGACATACAGAGTTTATTTTGTGCAATATTAGGATATTGTTTGATGCATTGTCTAATCACATCTCATACTATTCATCAGCTATCTGAAGCAGTTTCGTGGCAATGCATTCCATTTTTCTGTCGAGGCTTGACATAGTTCTACAGTGGTTCCAGGAGCAAGTGTTTGGCTGTCCAATGCACCTAGAAGAGTGAATTCCATACTCATTCTATGGAGTTTAGGTTGAGGAAAAAAAGCGGGTCAAAGTAGTTTATTCATGTAGGTGAACTGATTATCGTGACTTTATACAAATGATATGACAGATCTAATGATGTTATTCACAAAGCGCACTAACGAGTTAACTTTTTGTGATTATGTGGCACAGAACTCCAGACTTAGGATACCACCTCCTTAACATGTTATCAACATAACATTGTTTTTTTTATACCTGCCAAACATATAAATGGCCATCAGTAAAGTGAAAGTTGAATTAACTCACATCAGAGAAGAAAACTTATCTTAGTCTGTGAAAGTCTGGTGCAAATGTGTCTTAACCCTTCCTGGTGTTATGGTATATTAAAAAAACTGGATCTTTAATGTATAGATTAGCAGAATGTGCCAATATCATTCAGTCTGATTAGAGAGAAATATCTCATTGACGTACTGGAATTCATTCTGGATGGAATATGCCAAAATAGTATGGTTATGTCAAGCCAGATAGGTGATAAAACAGCTGTGACAATCAATACTACTGTGGCACCTCTTGCTAAGTTTTCATAAAATAAACCAGTTTCTGTCTACCTCTGCCAAAGTCAGCTGATAAGTACGTTACACAAAGTTCAGCAGCTGCATGAGTTTATCTATTATACCCTAGTTCTATAGCTAGATATCACTGCTCATTGATTCACTGTTTGATAACTTTATTACATGCTTGACTGTGGCTACATTCCATCCAGAGAAAAAGAACCATCAGAGTAGTTGAGTCAAAAAGATGAATTTGGTACAAAAGTAAACCAACAGGTTTCATTCTATGGATTTCAGTATTCTGGGTAGTTGCTTACATGGTCAAGCATGCATCAAACAGGGTATTTGATGGTTTTTCTTTTGTGGATCCATACTTTAATCCTTGCTACATGTTTACAGATGTATTGATACATGTATCTAAAGATTACAAAACTAATACTTGATGCTGTTCAGATCATCCAAGGCACCACATGTACTCTAAAATCTCCAAAATGTACTTGTATCTGTTTCAACATTCCTGTAACTTGCAACTGGTAAGAGATTTGCCAATTTTTTGGTGGTGTTCTAAGAGGATGAGTGGAAATTACCTAGGATTCCAAGTTTTAACTATATATCTTTATTGGCTGGCTATATACGACTAGTTGAAACAATCTGTAAAGCACAGGGTTGATTTGCAAGTGGGCGTGACAGCCTATTTTCAGAAGGCCATGACATTGGACCGACCCACTGAGTTTTGAGTTAAAACTTTGTAATTGCTGTTATTACCACTGTGGCTATTTTTAGGAACTTTTCAAGAAATGTAGGATGGTGGCCTGACAAGCTTTTTGAAATTTAGGTGAGTTTACATGGAATAACACAACTTTCTTTTGACAGAAAGCAATTTTTGAAGAATATAAAAGTAACAAGAAACAATAAAAATGCATTAATCCATCAAGAACCAAAAACGAACTATGCATGCTAAATGTTAGTGCAGACACTGAAATTGAAACACCAAAAGATTATAAGTTCTATAAACTGACATTTAGTACCTTTTGTTAAGCTCTCCTCTTAGCACTAGGTCACATAACAACAGGTAAACTGGGGTGTAAAAATCTTTGCATATAGTCTTTAATGTTACAATTACACCTTTTTATCTGATTAAATGTAATGACTAATTAGAAATTTCAGTGAAGATTATATCAGAATAGGTGATATATTAGTCAACAAGTCTGACTAAATGGTGAGAGTATCTCTCTAAATTACAACTTGTGACATTCACACCATTCCAACCTTTAACTACCTCAGTAAATTTGTTGTTGCTTTTTTTTTTTTTTAATGACATGAAATGACTTTGAAATACATTAGTTATTTTTCTAGATTTTTAAAGTTTGTTTTATACTTACCTCACTGAACGAATCTTTGACATCTAAAAATGAGGTAAATTATACCAAAAAATATAATTTCATGTGGGTAACTTACATTTTTTGTTAAATAATGTCCATTAGAAGTAAAACTTTTGTCACATTGTCAATTATCTTGAGCATTAATGATTCTATCTATTATGCTAGGAAGTAAACATTTCGTCTCTAACATTTAGAGAAGTTTCATTTCTTCATAACTCTTATTTGATATTAAACTTTCACTGCTGATAGCGCTTGAGTGATGACATGATAAGATCAAAAGTCAGCTTATTAGATGTGTTTTTGAAAAAGACTAGGATGGGGATGATGATCTTACTCTACAACTTCCAAGAAACTAATTCAGCATAATTCCTTAGTGTCGTGGCCTGGTTGGACTGCATGTTTGCACAATGGAAAGTTGAAGACCTTATTAAAAAAGCTAGTTACATACTTGATTGTTAAAATCACACACACACTACACTGTCATTTGATTAAACCTTGATGTCAAGAGTATAAAAATAACATTTAAGAGATATATAAGTCAACCATTCATGATTTATCCTCTCCATGCAAGGGAAATGCATCCATCACATTTATGGATATTTTGTCTTATTTTATTTGCTGTTTTGTTATGATTAATTTATGCTGGGTCAATTTTGACTTTGTATGTCTTGAAATCAAGCAGTAAGTTGTTTTCATTGCAAGAAATTCGCACCAAGCAAACAAGTTCTGAGCTCACCTTGATTTATGTTCATCAGTTTGACTGCATTGTGATGTAGTTGGTATCTTTTGTGTTGTCTCACTTAATCACCTTGTGTCTGAATTAAAGTCTGTAAATGTAGAGGATGCAATTATTAAAACATTTTTCTTTCCATCTGCAAAGATGTGCTCTATGAAAAATCTATTACTAAAAGATTTTTTTTTCTTATCTGTATTATTCAACACCAGAACCTAATTTGAATGATAGCAGTTGGATGATGATGATGACAACCATTTTGAGTGACTTCAGGATAAAACTCTTCTGAGAACTAGCAGAAATTATTTTCTCACCCATGTTTCTAGAAGCTTGCAGCCACAAGCATTATTTTCATAGATTTACTGATTTCTGGTCTTCATTATTTCATGGAAGGAGATATCTATCTTTTCTATTTTTTTTTAATATTGAAAAAAATCAAAGTTTGATATTTTTAAAATAAGAATATATTGATTGAGAATCCATCTATTTTTAGTAACATTGTTTATATTAAAAAATGTTACCATGGTACATCAAACAGCTGTTTCTTTGACAGCATTAGGTCAAATTGATCTGAATCAATATTTTCTGTCTGACTCATCAGCATTTTCTGGATGAGAATTATCCACCTTTAGAGTCAATAGCAACAGGCATTGTGTGCATGACTACTAACAATGCTTCATTTCTTTAGCTTCTAACCCCCAAGAGTTTATTCTTTTGGGGGGGGACAATAAACATGGAGTTTAAAAGCATTTCTTTATCAATTGTAAATATATGGAGTAGTTTTTAATACATACATTAAAGAATAATGGCATTCTGTACTACTAACTGTTTAAAGTATGAAAACAACAGAAATTATGCACAGGTTGGTGCATTTATCCTCAAAATTCGAAATACATGAACTGTTTAAAATGTGGCTTAAAACTGGGTGATATTCGAAAGTAAAAAAATGTTATAATAAATAAATCTAGGACAAGATAATCATCTCAGTATATGATTTAATATGTGATTTTTGTTTAAACTTTTTAGACAATTCTTTTTAGTTCTAACTTTTTTACAGATACACTGGCTGGTCAGAATGTTGGCAAAACAAATTTTGTTGCAGTGTTTTTTTGTTACTCCCTCTTCATTTTTTCTCATTTGAATAAGCAGACTCTTTTTTAGGTAATCTATATGGATGGCTAATTTGACTAACAATATTTTAAGTCAGCTGCTTTTTGACTGGTTTTTGTTTCAATTTTCAACGTTGAGCATTGAAAGACTAATAGAGAATTGGTATAAATATAATTTTTGGATTTTTATCATTTAGTATATCATCCAGAAAGAGTTTGTATTAACTAATGTGCATATTACATTTTTTTAAACTAAAGATTAATTGTATATATCAGGAAGCATTTGGTTTGAATGCTGTATGTATTACAAGTATTTTAAAAAATCAATATTTAATTTTCTAAGATTTAATAAAATTACATTATGCTGGAGTTTTGAATTTAGCATAAATTGTCAATGACGTCTTGGAATAGAAAATCACTGAAATGTAATATGCTGTACGGTCTGTTGGCTGATGTCATTAATAAAAACAGATGTATGTCCTTTGATGATGATGTTTCTAGTTTAAATAAAAGAAAAAGCAAGTTGAAAAAATATTAGGCAAAAGCTTTAGCAGTGTAAAGATGTCTTTTTAAAAAAAAATTAGTTATAAACATTATAGGAAGCTTTGACATATGAGAAATTGATCAACTGAGGACAGCACATTTATTTTCTACTATTAATCAAAAGGGTTAGTGTTTCCATTTGGCTATCATACAAAGTCAACTAGGAATAGTTTGAACCTGTGGTATATCTGCATATTTCTCATTGTTCTTAATATTTGTTAAGCTAACACTGTGCCTATAGTTTTATTTTAGAGAGTGTGTGCTTTTAACAAAATATGCTATTGCCATGATTTTGGTTTTTGTATGTGTTTAATGGTTTAAACAACTTTCAAAGATCATGCCCTCAGTAGCCAAGTGCATCCCTGAGCTACCACCACCAGAAGACTACCCAGAGATGCCGTGGAGAGTCAGCAGCAGCTTTTTGGTAACCTAGGACACTACTGAAGTAATGTACAGCTCCTTTAAACAAGTCAGCATGATTTGAAGATGGAATTAAAAATAAACCAGTTGCTTAAAAAGAAAGTAAAGGCAGGGATTGCATTTACATTCCCCCTCTTTTTTTCTTTTTTTTCCTGATTCTGTCAAAAGTTTGATAAAAAAGGGAAGGTAGTCTATTCACTTATTGTGAAAAAGTTTATTGCACACTTGTTATTAGTAGACAACTTAGCCTATTAGCTAGTGTGATAAAAAAGCTGGTTAATTATTGGTATTTGATAATATTATGAACAGATGCACTAGATATTGAGGTAAAGAAATCATATGTTGCTAAAAGCATTTGAATTTTTGTGTGGGTGGATGGGAGGGACATGTGAAACTTTTTTTTAGAGCTACAGTAAAAACACATCTATTGGTTTCTTTTGGTTCATTCCATCTCCAGTTTTCCTCATTCTGTCATAGGTATAAGTACTACAGAACCAGACCATATGCAAGCCTATAGAACTGAAAAATTGCATTAGCCTAATTTTGCAGTACTTATACCTAGGACAAAAGGAGAGAAAAATGGAGAAAGTAGTCTGAAGGTACCTGATATCTAGATGATTAAACATGAAATAACTATATTGTAAGAGTAAAAATAATTCCAGATTTTGAACTACAGTAAAACCTTGATTTAACTGGCCTCTAAAGATGGGGATGTGAAAAGAAAGCGAGTGAATTTGAGTGTTTCGCAAAAACTTGGATTGTTAGTGAAACTTGAGTCTGGTGTGTTGTTTGCCCATGTGTATGGCATGAAGAAAGAAACAAACTGTGTTGGATATTCATAAGAGCAAGGAAAAGCTTGAACAATTTTCATTAAAGCTTGATAGTGGTTCGTCAGTTGGTGGCAGGAAGCATATGAAAGTGGTACATGCAGCAACATTCTAGTGACATAAATGTTCATGGTGTTGAACTTTGATCCACTGTGAATATGTTAGTGAAGCACATGAACATAAAGTTTCAGGCTAGTGATGGTTGGCTTTTACATTTCTGTAAACACCATGGTACAGTGAATAAAAAGACATGGTGAATCTTTAAGTCTATACATAGGTTATCAGATATGGTCATATAGGATTATATGTAAACGTCCAGATTTAATGGATACCCCTTACCCCTTCATAGTCCGTTAAATCGAAGTTTCACTGTAGAAAGATTAACAGATGGCAGTTAGAAACTTAAAGCTAGTAATGCACACAAATTGAGAGTTCATTACATAATTTCGGCATAATAGCATGAACAGCACAACTTTAGCATTCTCTCTCTCTCTCTACACACACACACACACACACAAAAAGCTGGGTGTTGCATGATCTGGTCTATCTGGGTCATTCACCTTTAAAATTGATTTTTAGCTAGTATCAGCAATAGCCAGATCACTTCCTGGACTCCAATGCGTCATTGCAGACAATGAAATTGATTATTGGTCTGTGGCTAAAAACATGAGGATCGTCCAGTTTACTGGCAGGTCTTGTTTTAAACTATGCCAAGCTGATGAACATCAGTGTTTATATTATAGAACAAAATCATTACATTCAACCATGTGTTACTGAGAGGATTTGTTTCAGCAATAAGAGCTGTTATGGTTTGGGAAAGCATTAAAACTACTGAGAAAGCATCTTAGAAACATTAGTGGTAATATCAATGCCTATTAGCAGTGACTATGACATTTTGATTACTGTCACCATCCCATTCATTGCAGCCAGTAGATTAGTTATTAACCTACAACATGGTAACATGACTTACTGTGCTGCCAATATTGAGAGATATCACCTGTGGCGGAATATAATCTAAATTCTGTGTCCTGCTAGCTCTCTCTGGTTTGGTGCCCATGCTGTGTCATTGCCTTATGTGGCTGCACAAAATACTGAAATTATATCAGGAAAAGAACTCAATAAAATTGCCATTTTATGATCAGATGCATGTGGATCATCTGTACTAAGTATCTTTTGATTTATATGTAATGAGATATAACTATGGACATTGTTCAATACATAACAAAATTGGACTTAAGCCAAAAAAACTAAAGATTTGTATTGAGCTCTAAAGCAGGTTCTTTTATTGGTTTCTTAAGTACTCCTATTTTCAGAATGTCTCCAAAAACAGTTACAGATAATATATAAATTGTCAATTTATTTTGTTTAATATCTCTCAAAAATATTTTTTAAAGAAAAGATAAGCCTAGAATTCCAATCATCCTATAAGTATTTAGTGGGGTTTAGTCTGGGGGAAAGGCTAGACAGGACATGATGTTAGAACAGTGTGTGGTTTGTGGCGAGTATTCTAGCATCACAGAGCAACTCTTGGCAATATCAGCACTAATGCTGCAATGCCCTGTAGCATTGCAGAGTATTTATTACTGGCCAAAAGCAATCTCTCAGATGCTGAATGAACCCTTGGGTAGCAATTTTATACAGGACTGGTAATTGTATGCTGAACCATGTGGCACCTGTCTCTGGTGGTGCCATAAGTTCTCAGTCTTTTTTGAAGGTTGTGGATAGTGTCACAACTAACATGAACCAATAAAAAGGTGATCTATGGTCTGTTTTGCTTGGCTTCTCTGTTATACATTTCTAGTTTTTAGTTCTTGTTTTTCCTTGCCTCCATGTTTTTGATAAACTTTTCTTTTGGCACTTCTTGCATGACCTTGACTACTGCTATAATTTTTGTGTGGTTGGCCAATTATACATGTACTAATATCATTTGAAGGTAATAAATACATTTACTTCACTGTAGTTTTTGGACTATAAGTCAAATTGGTTAATTTTCCCATTTTTTTCTTTTCATTTATAGATAGATTGATTGGGCTGATAGCCTTTTATTATACTCAAACTTTCAACCAGTCAGAATAATTGTCTAATCCTTCATAACATTGTTGCATTGCATTATTGTCTATGGTATTTCCAGGCTCATGAATATTAATTAGCTGTCTGTGCATATCATTGAACTATTTTGTGGTAAGATCTTCCAAATAAGTAGGATGTTGAAATAGTTTTTCATCATGTTTGTAATCTTGGAGATATTTGAAACAAACTACAAATGTTATCAGTTCTGGTATTGATAGCTTGATGTCTGTTTTTAGTCTCTGTGCAACGGATCATCAGGTGATTGCTCCTGTGTTATTTGTGCTATGTTAAATCACCTACATTGAAAGGCAAAACGTGTCAGTTTCATCTATCTTTGTCATTTTAATTTGATTTTGAGTTATTATAGCAATCTCAAATTCATAAATTCAACTATTTTATTTTTGTTAGCACAAGTTGATATTCAGTTCAGTTTCAAGTTGTCCAACATTTGGGGTTCATAACTAGGCCAACAAGGAGGTTAACACACTCAGCTGTTCTCTGATTGGATGATATGGTAACCCCCCCCCCTGGTAAACAACCATGGAGAATAGTGTACACCAGCAAAAGATAGGGAGAAATGTAAAGACAAGGATAATCAGTAGCAATTTATTTGGCCTTTAGTCTCAGCTGACAGTACAGTGCTTTTAGGTTAAGACATTTTCCTCCAATTTATCCTCAATGTTAGTCTACATAGTTTTGCGTTTTTGGTTTTCTTCATAGTCCCTGATGTACTCTTTGCTTTATGCCAGTTTCTCATATGTCTCCAGCTGACACTATTTGTTGTGCACAACCGTATTACCACCATTTTTTTCAGCAAACTTAGCAACTTAAAACTGCTGTGTGCGACATGACTTTCCAGAAGACGTCCTCAGGTGAGCTAGAGGATTTGTTGGGGGTGTTCCTGCTATCAACTGGATAATTTTGCATGCTTCTGTGATCACACTAACATTGAATTTCTCACCCAGTCAGTAAATGTTCTTGGCAATGATTTCTGTAGTCTGTTTCAAATAAACAATTTTACAGTTTATTTCAGAAAATAATGTGTCATCTTTAATATTTTGCATTAAAGCAATTTCAGTTACTCTCTCCATATATATGGGGGCGGTATAACTAACTAATATGCCATAAAATATGGTATTTTAGCATAGCAAGATATACCTGACAGGAATTTCTGAAAGTTTAGAAAGTACAGTATTAAATTTTTTTATTTTTTTAACATCTAAAACTTTAACCCTTTCCCATTCAGGAAATGCAATATTTAATATGCGAAAACATTGAGACCATTTCCACAACAACTGCATAAAATACATGGATCTCTGATTTAAATTATTTAAAAAAAACATTAAAAAGTCGTGGAATGACTTGGCACACAGTTCAATGATTCAAATGAAAAGGAAATATGTCCAGAAAACAAAAAAAAAAAATTTATTTACAGTGCAAAAAGTAAAATCACCTGACTGTTGTCACAGAATTATAGTTCTGTTACAGAAACTTTCATCATCTTCCTGTTGGTGTCCATCCAGGTGTTGTCAGCTCATCCTGCCTGCTTCTGGGTCTTTATGACATGGCAGTTTGACCTTTTAGCTACCTGGTGGAAGAAATTTTCTGATATCAGCTGAAATTGGTCTGCATCTTCCTGGACATGAATTTTCCAGTGGATGGAGTGTGAAAACACTGGCACATTGATTTATTACAGATGACTAAAACTCTATTCCAGAATCCTGCTCTTACTTTCCATATCTGACATCTGTCCATTGCTGTCTGACCAGCTAAATGATGAGTGATCTAAGTTATGAACACTGGAGAATTCCTCATAACCAGATGGAAAGGATTCACTGTTGGATTCCATTATATATCAAATAAATAAAGTAGCTAATGCACATGGTTCACATTAGTAAAATCACTTTTTGGCAGATTTTGGAAAGGATTACGTGGACAAAATTCTGGCCTCAGCTTAGTTATTTAAGTGCAGTTAAATAGAACAACTCAAACTTGACAATCAATTATATTAATGACTGATGCAATTTTTTTTTTTAAAAAAAGGTAAAAGTGTATTCAGTATCAGTTGTAAGTTATCTTTTTGTTGACATTATAAATCTATACAGTAAAAAAAAAAAAATTAAAAATAAAAAAATGCAGTTATTAATGATTTTGTTTCTATTTTTGTGAATGTTTGAAGTTCTTAATTTCAAAAAGTAGCATAGTTACATTAAGAATTTATTGCTTGTGAACTGATGTATTACCTTTATTTTTTTTTAAAAGATGTATTACTTATTTACTTTGGATTTTGAAAAATGACAACATGTTCAACTTTGACTTGTCTTTACAGTTTTACATCAAAATAATTTTCATTTTCTGTGTTTCCATTAAAAAGTATAAAGTAAAATTAGAAGCTGTTTATTGACAATCCATCAACATCCATTTGATAATTTCTTTTAAGTGGCAGTTGCCTTTTATAGTTTTGTGAAGAATGCATGACATACTCAATGAGAGAAAACACAGAATATGGTTATATAATAGGAAAACTGAAATTGTACAAAAAGTGATTTTCTTTTGTCAGTAGTGCCATCTCGCTGGTTTGCTCAATCTTTTTTACATCAGACTGACTGAGATTTCATGGTTATTTGTGTTCCACTTGCTTTCCAACTTTGCCAAGGTGGCAAATTCTGCCGTGAAAAAAATTGAAGATTAACACTTCTACAACTGAGAAAAGGTGTGGGCAGAAATTTAAAAGTAAACGTTCTTTGAAATACCCTGTACTCACATTGTTGTTGACAGTGTCTGAGAATTGTATTTTCAGAAAAGACAGTAGCACATAGGATATTCTGCAACATCGAAGATCATATAAAAAACAAGCTTGCATTTAAGAAATGTTTCAGCCATAATAAATTCAAGATCCAGCTCGGTGGTTTCACCACATTCAGACTTATTTACAGATTTTTTGACAGAATGCAATGTACCCTTCAGTGTTCTGATCATGTAAGAGTGTTATTTTTCTGGATTCCAATATGGTCTATGAATGTATGAAGACTCTTAAGAGCAACTGGTAGAAATAATGATATAGGTAAACAAAATTGTATCTGGTTATGGTGAAAAACTTTAAGATATTGGTGGGGCACCTGCTTGCAAAAAATCTTCAGATGGTGAAAACATTTAAAAAGTATTGCACCATGAACTTTCGTCAAGAGGAAAATAACTGTTTAAGATTGTTGTCTTGAGGCACTTCAAAGGTTGCACACAGTTATACATAGCAAGGTGTCCATGTTATCTTACACTGACATATAAAGAGAGAGCATACAGCAAATTTACAGGATCATGTGTAGATACTGATATATACTTGATGGGCAAACTGTGGCTCAAATGAACTGAAGAAAGAGAATAATAATAAACAAAAACGGAGAAGAAGAGAAATAAAAAGAATCACAAAGACTGGTTTGTTTTTTTATTCTCTGTATTCATTCATGTTTGTTCTACTCTCTTTACTGTCTCTTTCCCCTCTGCCTGTCAGTATCTAGAAGCACATTTCAGCAGTCAGATGATCTTCAAATGTTGTAACACGATGTGCTGGCAAGTGCATTTCAATCTTTCTTGAGTGCATTACCTCATGTGATGACCATATATGTTTGAAATTCATCAGTGTTAGCAATTGGTGTTTACAAGTCAAAATTTCAGAATTAGTGCCTGCCTGCTTTGTGGAAACAGTGGTAAGAAACTAAAGTTTGATCATGAAAACTGGTTCTAGGATTTTGCTTTCATAGAAAAAAAGTGATAACCCTCTGTTCTTTATTTGCAACATACTGCTTAGGTAAATAAGCTGAAACGTCACTATGAAACTAAGCACAACATTTTTTTCCTGATTATCTTCCTGGATCAGACTTAAGAAAACCAAGCTATCTGTTTTTAAATCATGCCTCCTTTCAATTTTAGTAAATAAACTTAAGTAATAGCCAAAGCAGCTTTTGCTTTTACATGGAATATCATTTGTGCTTAACATCTTTATTCAGATGATTTGATTAAGAATAATCAAATATTGCATAGGTGGTGACAATTTTGGATCCAGATAATAAAAAAACCTTTAACTGTTTTTAAACAGATTTCATATTTCCTGTGCATTGCAAAGAGCCATGTTTCCAAAATCAGTGCTGGTGTTGCAACCAGAAAGAAAACAAATAGTGTCTGGCCTCCAGCTTATCACTTGCCAAGTCCGCAGGCATCTCACAGTTATCAATATTTGTTCACTAGATTTTAGCTGCTGGAATGTAAAAAAAAAAAAAAATGCTAGACTCATTGGCTTTGAAAGAAGCTACCTACAATGTTGACATTAAAATCACCAGACTTTCCAACTGTTCATTGCATCATCCATCATGAATATTTTGTAGGAAAACATTTCAGGTATGAAAATGTCATGAAGATAAACCTGATGATGTCTCCTGTGTGATGAGGTAGCTATCAGCCAGTCGACCAGGTTTGTGGAACTGCTGGTGCCAGTCAAAGTTGCCCTTTTTTTTTTTTTTTTTTAAGATTCTATCCACAAATGGAAGATCCACAGTGGTTAGCAGACCTAGCAAATGTCATAGATACAGCATCTGGTATCTCTAAAATAGATACTCCATGGATGGGGTAAATTCATTTAGACCTTACTCAGCTTTCAGTTTTTTTAACCACTTTCATTGTCTCAAAACATGGAAAATGTATTTCCTAGAATTAAATATCAAAAACTCAAGGATTACAGCAGCAGACTGCAAGTTTTACTGGATGACTTTTGTGGCAGGTTATCCATTCATGGTCTGAGTTCAGTGATAGCTGTCCAATCTCAAACTAGTGGTGGAAAATACAATTGTTGTAGAAATGGAACTCCAGGGGGATGAGGTTCTGAACATAGTGCATCAATCAAGGTATATGATCAAGTTCTGGAAACAAGTACCAGAATTAAAGCATCTATGACTCAAGAATATTAGCATGTGATTCATATTAATATTCAGCACAACATACTGTTTTGAGTCACTCTACTTTGCTCAAGTTTATGAAATTAGAATACTGTGTGGTCCTTAGCAATCAATACCTCATGAGCTTCTCCATATTGCCATGATAACATATTAGCCAAACATCAAGCAGCTTACATCCAGAATGGATCCCATATGGTGAGTAGGATGTGAATCTTTTTGTAAAATTATAGTTTTGGTGCTAGAGAATACTTGTGTAAAGTAGTCTGCCTTGTTGTTCTCAACCATATGAGGATTTTGGTATGCATCCTGTAGAATCCAGTTGATTTAGACAAAAGCAGCAAGTGCAAACAACTGCGTGGTATTGAAACAATTCTGTAACACGTGAGCACAAGGTCTTTTCAGACAGTTTTGACAACTCTGGCAGAATTCTTCAAGTCAGAATTAAGTCAGTGGAAGGTTTCATCATAGTAAATATTAAGTCGTTACCAATGTTTTGTCAGTTTTTATATGTTAATTTGGGTTCATTTTTCTCCTGCTTGTGAAGGTGTATGTAGATAAGTTATATATTGTTTTGTAGCATGTGCTTTGGCATACATTATGCAAAATCTATTTAAAAAATCATAAAATGGATATTTGTTTCAGGGTTCTGAGTGAAGCATGGATAGAAAAGTTTTTCGTGTCATTTTGCTTCATGAGTTCAAACTAGGCCACAAAGTGAGCAAGGCAACTCATAACATTAAGCAAGCAAGGGGCAAGGACACAGCAAATGAGTGCACAGTACAATGGTGGTTTGCAAAGTTTTTATAGGAGATATGAGCCTCAAAGATAAGGAATGTAGTGGGCATCCTTCCAGTTGTGATGACGGCCATCTGAAAGCCTCATTTGAAGCCGATCCAAGAAAAACAGTGCGAGAAATTGCTGGAGAGCTTGATGTAAGCACTGCAACTGCTTCCCTGCATCTTGACGCACTCAGCCAGGTGAAAAAACTTGACAAGTGGGTGCCTCGCGGGTTGAATGAACAACAACAAAAGCTATCACAACTGAAAGGTACTGTCATAAATAAAACGTTCATCAGAAACTCTCCCAATGATAACCGGCATTGGTGAATGGAAGAAGCCCAAGCTCGCTTCACGACAATGCTCATCGTCATCTTGTAAAAGTGACTCTTCAGAAACTGAACATGATCAGGTACAAAGTTCTCCCTCACCCAGCCTATTCACCAGACCCTTCTCCCACAGACTACCGCCTTTTAAAGCACCTTGACAGCTTCCTCCATATTAAATCGTTCTCCAACCAAGCAACAATTGAAACTGCCTTCCAACAGTTTATTGACTCCAGAAATCCAGATTTTTTTCAAAATGGTATAAATGCACTTGTAACTCATTGGCAGAAGTGTATTGATTGTAATGGAACTTACTTTGATTAACAAGCTTCATGTTCAGCAACAATATGGAGTCTCATTGTTGTGGTAAATAACCCGACAAAACTTTTGTAGCAACCTAATATTTGCACTTTAGCAAACTTGGTGATGGTTACACGGTTGCCAGAAAGCATTATAGTGATAGTAGTAGTAGTAGTAGTAGCAGCAAAAAAATAGGTGTTGGGGTTTCTGTTGATAATATATCTAAAATGTGGAAGCAGGCATTTGAGTGACTTTATTAATAATTATTTTTTTCAAACCAGCATTAAAAAAAAAGATAGTAAATCATGTAGAAAAAAATTAACTAATGGAACCCTATTTAGCATGAGTTAGAGCAGCAACTGTCTACATGATAAAATTAAGTCAAAATTGGACAGATGATATAGGTAGTTGTCTCACCAAATGCAAAACTTGTTTTACTCTTTACGAAAAGTGTTAGTTTTATGGACAATTCTTCCATGCGAAAACTTTCAAACATTTCCAGAGATCTGTTAAAAGTCCTTATGATGGGATTTGTAGACCCAAGAATAATTGGCTCATCAGAATCACTCACTGAAATAAAATCTGAACTGCATGAGAACTAAAGGACAAAGTCAAACTAACTTATTGGTGAAAATGAAAGAAAGTCTTTTCCATAGAAAAATTACATGATTGACACTGTTGGTTTTTACGATAGTGAGAGAGAGAGTTTTAACTGAACAGCTTGTACCTAGATTGGGCAAACATTTCTCTTTAACTGTTCTATTGCATGCAAAAGTTGTAGATATTTTCAAGAAACAGTTGTTTAATTTTTGCTCTGTGTTGTACTTTATGGACAGATTTCCATGCTTATTGAAGTGCACTGGTGCTTCATCAAAGGATGATACTGAGGAAGAATTTCTAAAGTACTAGTTGGAGTTTCCATCCTAGTATCACAAAAAGAATAGATACTGTTTGGTACATAATTTCTCAGATTGAAGATGCCAGCACAGAACAACCATTGTATCTTTGTCTGGCTTCTGTAATGCTTAGTATACTGACAATATTTCATAGCAGTGTTGACTGAAAAACTTTTCAGCATAGTGAATAACGTTAAAACTAAAAAAGGAATAAATGCAGGAAATGAGACTCAAGTTTATCATAACTCACAAGATGATGATAGCTAAGTAGCTCTTTTGTTAACAGTAAAAATGTGGCATGGATTTGCTGAAAGACTAGCTAAAATTGACATCCTAGCCCACAGTGAAACAGCTTCATTATCATAACCAATGTCAGTTTATTATTTATATATGTATATAGTAAAAAGGCTACTTATGTACGATGTTCCTAATAGAAATAATATTTCTCTCTCTAATAAATTTTTGTTTCTTAAGCAGTAGCTTTTTTAAAATATGAAAATCTGGGTTTTCAAAAGTAAATGCTGACAACCCTAACAAAGATTTTTATCAGGCTGAAATAAATAATTCATATGGTAGATAATATGATTAGAAAACATTACAAAATAGATAAGACTTAGTTTGTTCTGATTTGAATTGTATACAAGATAATATTCTACTGTATAATATTTTATCTGATTGCTGATTATCCAAACAACAGGTCCTTTCTGTATTTTAAGAATTATTTACAGTAAAACTGCAGTAACTATCACACTTGCTGTCATATTAAGTCATTTATACGCATGACAATGATCCTTCAGCATTGTTTATATGTCCCTGAAGCCCTCTTTCTGAAATTTCACTTATAGCAACGTGAGTTTAGTCCATCTAGTGAAAAGCTGAAATGAGCTTTTTGTTTATTTCTGCTGATCAACCTGCTGTTGATTCTCTCAAAACAAATTTTTCAAAATCTCTTATAGGGTGAAGGTAATTCTCTTGAGAACATGTATAATACTGATTGATTTAGTTTTAACTGGAAAGCTTTGCCAAGCAAATCACCTGCTTATTGGTGGGAATCTGCAGCACTTGGATTCAACATAAACATCACAGCAGTGGCTTATCATAATGTGGCTGGGACCCACAGGTTGCTTTTGCTATTGATTGAAAAAACACGGAGACCTCATTACTCCAAATGCAAAAACAAGAATATGCTATCTATCACATACATGTCCCAGAGAAGTACATGGAAAGACTGTCATGTGTTCACTGATTGGTTTTCAAACTTGTTTTGTACCATTAGTAAAAGCACATTGAGCTAGGAATGGCCGGCTTGAAAAGGTTTTACTTTAATATAATTTGATTATTTGAAGTTCTTTTTTTGAACCCTGTGCCCCTCTTAGCTCATAATTAATACTCTACTGTATGTGGCACATGAGACAAACATCTAACTGATATACAGTAATATTTCAGAGAGAGAGAGAAAAAATGCATTATGCAGCCTAGGTACATGGTGTGTAAAAAAATAAAGCTAATCGTCACCATAATTCATTATTAAATTAATTTTAAAGGTATAAAAATGACTGAATGATAGGTTAGCATTTGATACCTGTTTCAAAGATATTACTCTTCCTCCCGGAAACAATAGTGAATGACTACTTGTCCAGCAAGAAAATTAGACTTCAGAAAGCAATGTTCATGCTGTTGAAATTGTTAAATGCTGACTTAGATTATTGAAAATGGTAGTTTTCACCTTTTTCATAGTAATATTTTTCTGCCTTGTTTAATTATCAGCTATTGTTGGCTGTATACTGCTGGTGTTAAAAAGTTTAAAACAGTTCTGATTTGTTATAACACACTAATGAATTAATTGTAGCAAGCATTTTGGCAATGAAAGAAAGATTTTGATTTTCAAATTTGTTGTTTTCACAACAACATTGTCATTATTCTGTTTCCTTGCTTTGGGCATCAACAACAACTTGTATATGTAATTTGTGTTCTGATTAATAGTTGCTTGAAAGCTTGGAATATCTTGAATGGGAAAGAAAAAATATTTTAATTCTAGAAACAGGAAACTATTTTTATTACTTAGTCAGAAATAATTATGGTAATTAATTTTAAAAACTAAAAAAAAAATTAGTGTTTGATTTAAATGGTAGTGCATATGAGAATATTTTAAATTATGAAATTCAATTCAACAACTGCAGTGTGTGAGTGAAACATTTTGCTAGTTTGCTGCTGCTGTTTCAATGCATTTTATGAGATCAGAAAAATCAAGTTATTTAAGAAATAATTTCAGGAAATGTAATTATTTTACATAACCCATTTAGAGTTTACTTATTGATAGTTTTTTGTTTTTAACAGTTATTTGATAACCTCATTGTTAAGTATTAATCTTATGTGTAAAACAGTACAGGTTGTTTTGAATGTGCGATCTCCTTGATGTATAGATTCTGTGAATATTCAACAGATTAAGATTATAGTGTAGCATGTGTTCTCTAATTTTTGATGAGCACTGGGGTAAGGTACTTGCAGCTGATACTGGTCTAGATGCTGTTTACTGATAGAGGATAGTGCTGCATTATTTACTCTAATCCTTAGTAAATGGCATTTTGTCTCATTTAGTTACTCATAATATAAGTAAAAAAAATAATAATGGGTGATGGATTGAGAACTGCCGTTCTAGATCATTCAACTTGTTGATGAATAATTTGCTTGGGTTTGTGGATTCCCCCCATTGTAATGTATATGCAGAAAGATTAGACTATTGCTGATTGCAACATTATGTTGGGCACACATTACATTGTATGAGACAACAAATGAAACGTAAATGTATTTTAAAATTGTTTTATTTACATTATAGACTTGTACTTATGGTATTTACTCATTGTGAATTGTTTGATCAAAGAACAGCACTAATTTTGTTTTTGCTGTAGACAAGTTGAGATGTAACAACAATCTCACAAATGCAGATAGCCAAATTACAAATCACTCATTGTTTAAGCCTGTTCTGTGCCAGTCCCTCTTTCAGTCAAGGTACATCAGGTTCTTCTTTCTTTCATCACTGTTGTATGCAGGTGCACTTTGTTTTAGTAATAGTTTCTCTTTGTAAAAACTTAGGCACCCCTCTTCAGTGTTTACTTCCAGTTTTAATATTTAGCAGTCAACAGCTGTTTAAGTCCTAACAATGTTATTACAGATCAGTATCAATTGATTAGACTAAGTTGGTGTCTTTACACACAATTGTGTGTGCCTTAAAGTAAGCTGGGTAAAACTCTCCACGATGAAAGACAATAACTGAAACAGATAATAATTCTGAAAGAAAGAAAAATTCTTCATTGAGTAGATTCATGAGAGCACTGACTAAAACTGGAAATGCCTCCTGCTGTTGAAATCTTTGAACTGTGGTGAAATGGTCTTGACCAGAACCAGACTAGACCCACTGGTAGAACCTTTGATCTGTGGTGATTGTCTGCTTGTCACACAACTCACAGGCTTTGCTGGTTAACTTTTCTACACTTAGCAACATTTTTGCTTCTTGGTTAGATGTTGTGCAGTCTACAGAATTGCATTTGGAAAAACTTTTTTTTATAATATGGATTCTTCAACATGCTGCTTTCAATGATCATTTATGATTACTTCTAAAATTATCCTTCTAGATCACCTGTGTGGTTGTGCTGCATCTGAGTAGTAATAAATGGCTAATACAACCTTAAAAAGAAAACACAGTATATTAATTATGGATTTTCTTTCATAGTAGTTTCTGTCATCTGAAATGTGTGCTTGATTTAAGAGTTGAAATTAAATAGTTCTTTTCTTGACAGGGTGAGTGGTAATTTCAGACTGTTTTTAATGATAGCATATAGCTTAAGAAAATGGCAAACCTGGTGGATGTCTTTGCACTCTTAAACAAACTTAAACTGTCAGTTCAAGGTTTGCATGCCACAATTCTCAACGTTGCAGAAAAACTTGGGTATATCAAATATAATAAGCTTTGGCAGCAAAAATTAAATGCCAAGCAGATCCACATATTTCTGATATTTGCAGCTTACATGGAAGAAGTTGTGTCAAGAAGAAATTGAGTGAAGATTTCCAGCTCACTATTCAAAGAACACTTCACATACAGAAGCTACAAGAACTCTTATTACTTTCCAATTATGCCTGATACACCATTTGCTTTGGCAAGAAACTTTCATTGTGAAGGTGGATGATGTTCCAGAAAATGCTCACGAAGAATTTATTGAGCTTATCACTAATGACACTGGGGAAAAAAGTTTTATTTTATGTACCTTAGTTTTGGTTGAAGTGCTGTATCTTCAGTTCTCATTTTCTGCTACTAATGAGAGAGTGCATTTTCAAGTGTACTGACTGAAGTCTATTAGATTCTGAAGAAAACTATTGCTATCAACTAGCAAACTCTCAAGGATTGAACTAAATTAAATTGAATAGTCTTTCCTTCTACTGAAATTTCTTGCTTTATGTTTGCAGATGAAATTAATAGCAATTTTGATTTGATAATTTTTTTTGGAGAATTTTTGAATGTATGTTTTTGTGTTCAAATAAAGTTTTTGTCAGATATCAATAGATGTACCTTTTTTTCTTAATTCAGATTAGAATTCATTAAGGATATTGAGGGGCAGTTGTGTCACAAACATTTTGCTTAGAGTGAAAATGAGTTGCATTCAATGAAAGATTGAGAATGCTGATCTATAATAATAATAATATTTTTTTAAATACTTGCATTGTGAAAGAATTATTGGCAGCAAGATAAATTCAGTATTTGTAATTCATATTTACCAACGTGATACCATTTAAGGTTTTATTGCAGAGTTGTGTAAAATCTTTTTATTTACAGTGTGGATTAATTTTTTCCTTAAGCCTTTAGTTTCTGTTTGTTTCCACTGAACTGCTTATAGCTGCATTAATATCAGACATTGTGGAAGCACATGCATTAAATGAAATGCCTTCTATAAGGAGAGCAGCTGGCAGTTAGAGTTTTGCTTTGTCATAGAATATGCTTCTCAAATGATCAGGATGTGTTGATGAACCACCAAACATTTCTGCAGTTAAGAAAGATGCAAGATATTCTGTACCACAACTGTCCAGAACAAAGGTTAGTCTTGAGGTATATCAAGCAAATGTACCCACATCCCACTTTCAGATCTTAATTTTTACCAAAACTGGTTTTACAGCAATTGAAAGTTCAGTAGATCGATGAATGTACTAAAAGGAAAGGGTTAATGTTCTGTTTTGCTTTTAAGAATATACATGCTTTAGAACAATCAGGCATTTTATTTTTTTTGTTCAAAATTAAGAGTTTAAAGATTTAATTATAAAATGTGCTAATCTAAAACTGCATTAATATTGTTTTAAAATGTTTTAAAATTTAAATTTCAAAATTTTTTCCAGGAAAACAAGCTGTGGACTCTCCCAGGTGGCTCAAGCATACCTTGCCACCTTTGGCGCACTCTTTAACTGTGGAAAAAATTATGCTTTTGGAACTCTATTTATTTCTTTCAAAATCTACTTTTGGTCATTAAATGTCTGCTTTCTGAAATGCCTTTCATACTTGAAATTCTGGAAAAATCACTGTTCTTTAATACACACTTCGTTTCTAGTTTTTGCCATTTTTGGGCTGATCATTTTCCTCTGTCCATACAAGCAATTCTTTGGTGCTCTCTTGTGTACCCAAGCCTTGACTAACATGGTAGCTACTGTGAGCTCTTATAAACTGGCTTTACAGTCAGAGTTGGTGGCTTTGTTTCACTCATCTATCAGATATTTGTGAACACCAAAGCAAACAGTGACCTGCTCTTGAAATCCTACTTCTTTCATTTATCCCAGTGCAGACTATTAATCACAACAGCTCTTATGTGGCTTGTTGTGCACATTCCAAACAGTCAGGTAGTTGCTTTTTACTGTTGGTCATCAGTTCAGTAAACAGCAAACAAACATTTAATAGTTATGGCACAGCAACTGATGATCTTTCCAGTTTATTGTGGGCATTCTGTTCCACGCAGGAAATTACACACATTTTTGTGTGAACCTGGTCTCTTTCTTAACTAAGTACATTTCTAAGGCATTTTTTAAAATAAAAGCACCAAGATTTTATATACATTAATGCTTACCAAGATGAGCTACACTATATTGAAATTTTATATTTTTGTTGTTGTAAATGTTACTTTGATTTTTAAAATGCTGTAACTTATAGCTGAAGACAATGTTTTGAATCTTATATCTTCCTTTCTTCTGTCTTGTTTATTAAATTTCTTACTAGATTAGTTGGAGCAATGTAATTTTCAAAATAAAATGCTAGCATTCAAAAGAGTTTATGTTAGTAATTTTTAGATTTTCCAACTCTCACCTTGTAACTAATATTCATGTACTATGGGGAGTTTTTTTCCTGCAGTATCTACAAGTTTAAGAATATCAAGTTTCTTCAGATTTTGCTGCCTTTAATTTGTGGAATCAAACTTAGTGTCTTTTTGTTTTTATTCTTCTTGCTTCCTCTTTGCTGAGAATTCTTTCATTGGTGTTTCCCATACTTGCAGCTGGAAACAACAAGACGACAAGTCTGACCGAGCAATCTCCCTCCACCCATGAATCTATGGCTAATTCTGCTAGCTCTGTCCTTCGCACTGTAGCCATGAATGCTAACCTTCACCGAGGTACGTATTACTGTTAATCTGCAGACATGTTTTGAGTACGTGCCTGCTAAGAAACACCTTTTATGCACTCAAGGGTGCTGAGCTAATTTATTTTGTAAAATTGCCAGTTTTATTCTTAAATGAAATTTACAGAAAATCATTTATAACTTCATAGCTTTTCATAAATACAGTTTCATTAGCTTAAAAAAAAGAAAGAAGTGGTCCATTAAAATGTTTATTACAAATACTGCCAGTTGATTTTCGTGCTTATGCACAATCATTCTCATGCTTGGATAAATTGCAGCTACCTGGCTGTGAACTTCAATAGGTTCGTGTTATATCAATCATATAGATATAACTAACATTTTAACTTTTTTTTTCTTTTGAATTAAACATACATTAATATAATTTCTTTGAAATATTCAAAGTTTATATGAGGATGAAGATTTTTGAAAATAGTAAATATTTTTTGTGAATTTTAATTTTTCTCTTATTTAATTTATCTTTTAATTTACTAGAATCAACACAGTATTCCAAAATTTAGGTTAATATTTATTATCTTGTTACATCTGCATACTGATCTTATCAGGGCAGTAATTCTACTTTAAATATGGATGTATTTTAGAGCCGTTCTCTCAAATCCTTGGATAGTGTTATAATTTGAACACTGAGTTATATTAACAAAAACTATTCCTAACTATTGATTGATTGATATATTTTGTAGTTTTATAAATTAAAGAACTACTAATTAAGAAGAAATATTTTTTTCCAAAACTTTATTTCATTTTAATCTGTATTTTATTTTTTTCCATTTAAGATTCTTTAATATGCATTCACAGCATATTTTGAAAAATTTTCAACAAAATTTTGAAATATTTATTAGAGTTATATGATTTTAAAACTTCCTGTGCATTATTGACACACGAGGCAGGAGTCAAATTGGGTTTTACAAATCTACATATCAAATTCTGACTTGAGGTATTCTGTTCTGACTCCTAAAGTGTTTGCTCATATTTGATGATTTGAAATTTTTAAGTGCATTTATCTAGACATCCATTATTGATTGAAAAGCAGTGTCTTGTTTTAGTGTCAGCTGTATTATTGGTTAGTCATATAAACATTACACTGTGTCATCTTAGAGAATTGTTTTGATAAAATAGTACATTTCTTGTTGAAGACATGAACAAGTTCTGTGTGTGCCCACTCTGCAACAGCAAAATATTTTAAAGAACTTGCCACATCGGATGTGGGGTTGAGAAAGATGCCAGGGCTTGATTTTTTTTTTTTTTTTTAAAAAACACATTTCTGGAAGTCTTCCAGGAATAACTACCATATCTAACATAACATATCTTTTCTGTTTTTTAGTAGTCATATGTTATTGTTGTTACTTTCATATTGGTGGGGGAGAATGTAAATTTATAATGAAAAATGTTAAGTAATTGAGAGGGTTAATTTTCTTGATGGATTACTGAGAGAATTATTTTGAATTAAAATTCTCTAAGTTAAATGTGGTGGTGGTCTATATAAACAGCATGTTGATACAGTTACTGAATTCCATAGAAGAATTCTAAACAAAGTATAGAATTTAACAGGTTTTTTTTTTTTTCTTTCAAAATTATCATTGAAAAGATTCTAGTTTTGAGCAAATTAAATATCATATTTAAGATTATTACTAGAATTTAGAACTATCCCTTCCACTGACAACACTCAGTGCAACAGATTCATTAAGTGAAATTATTTAAGTATTTCCTCCTCTATCACGATTTTCTTGCCTGTCTATTTTAAAAGGAACATGTTTCTTCATGATATCCTTACGATTGTCATGTAATTTGTCTTATAGCTCTGTAGCATGGTTATTTAATAAATAATCAGGTTAACATTGAACTGATCCACAGCAAAATAATAGATTAAAATATAAATGATGAGTCACTTTTCCTTGTTTAGAAAACTAATGTGTTTTCATCAACAAAAAAAATCTAACATGCATTTTTTTTTTTCACATTGGTCTTTTTTCTAGCTCTCTGCCTCCTCTTTGTTTATTTATGCTTTGCCTGGTCTGTGATTTCTCTAGCTATCTGGGTATGGGCTTGGCTTTCCTCACTGGTGGAAGGCAGACAAGACCATTCTGTTTACACAAGTATTTTTACTATTATTTTACAAGAGTATTTTAGCCATGCTAAAAGCATGGTATTTCTGTTTTTCCTTTAGTATTTAAATTTAATTATATTACTGGTTAAGCAAACCATAATCTTGGAAATTAGGCTGCTTCCCCTCACCCATATCTTTCATCACATAGCAATTTCAGATGACCAAAAAAAAAAAAGTTGATTGCTATCGAATATTCTGTGGAATAATAAAAAAAATCAATAGAGAATACTAATAGATTTGCATAATTCTTTTTCTTCTTAATTAAGAAATTTTGTTTTGTTTTGCCGTGAAAATCTGAAAGAATAAATTTTCTGTTTAGAATTAATAAGTGAAAAATCGTGCTTCCCCTTCCTGTACATCATCTGGCTATTGGTCCATTGTTCTTTCTCCCCAACAGTCACATGGGGCAGCAGTAGCAGCATGTTCAGGAATGATACTAGATTGTGCAGTCTTTGGTTGTAAAGCTCAGTGTTTGGATACAGTTTGAGTTCTCTAGTCTTTCAAGGGATCCCTGGGTGTAGCCAAGCTAAAAATCCTCATTCGCACCACACTTCAAAGGATGCAAATAACAGTGATTAGGCATTAATGGCATCTTTTAGTCTTTGAAAATGCAAAAGCAAGATTCAGAGTGAATCCCACAGATGATATTACATGAACTTTGGTCCAGAACCAGACATGTCAGAGACCTGGTGGATGGTGGTGATATACTAGGGATATTCAAAAGAAATCTGGCTATAATGGCAACTGAATTAACATCCCTAGCACAAACAACGAATGCAAGCAGAGTCCCATTGCTTTTATTCTTGAAAATACACAAATGTATTTAAATCAAATTTCTGTTGTTTTTTTTGTTTTTTTTAAAATTATCTCAAAACCTGGTATAATCCACTATAATAGAATATTATCTGAAAGTAAAATATTTTTAAAAATTAAATGCATTTAACTGGACTGACAATTTTTTTCATCAAATATCTGGTCTTAGAAGCTGTTGTGAAGATTGTTTTCTCATTTCATGTGATTGGACTGCTAGGGTGGTTTGACCTGTCAGTTGACATTTTTTGATAATTTTTGTGCAGATAAAGCAGAAAACATGGTTACTGTGTTGAACTGCAGCTTGGTACCAGTCTTATTTGAAAACAAAGTAAAATGTTCTTCCTTGGATCTATTTAATTATTTGAACAAATTAATTTTCTTTTTATGTGAAAATATGCAATTATTGGTGTTTTATTTTTGAATTAACAGTTAATTAATTGATAAAATTATGAATTCGCATCTGAAGAATAGTTTTTATTGGGTAGTTTGGTTGCTCAAGTATTAATCATTCCTTGAGAAAAGGAAAAAAATTACTTTAAAAGTTTTATTAAAAAGAGTTTTCAAACTTCTTTTTTTATTATTCTATATTTTTCATTTTCTACTGAAATAGAAAATAAAACATTATAGTTAAAGAAAATTTTGAAACATGGTGGTTTATTTAAATGAGATGCTTTTGTACAGCCAATCAAATGTTATCAATTAACAGAAAATGAACAATTTTGGAATATTCTGATTGATATGAGTAGCACCTGTATGGTTTTGTTTCTTTGAATGACAATGCCTTGATTATTTTCTCAAAATATCATAGCTTGGCAGATTTATATATGCTTTCTTACTGGGTTAGAACAGTCAAACTGATATTTCAGATTTATACACAAACTGTTCAGAGTAAATTTAAAATAATTCCAACAATGAATTCTTCTTTCAGGTGATGTAACAAACTCAAGTGGCTATTTCTGTCTTGTTAAAATTTAGCAGTATATACTAACTTTTTTTTTAAATAAGAGATTATATATGTTGAATAAAAGTTCACCGCTTTGTTGTGATCCCTAGAGATTAAGTAATGAATAGTTTAAAAAGACAAGTTTTCCAATCAATCTGAACATCATTTAAATGTTGCTTGCTTTCTTTGTGGAACCTTGTTCTGACTTTGAGGTTGAGGACATCTCATAGAGGGAGTTAGAAGGGAAAGATGTGGGGAATCTGCTTTGGTGACCAGGGGCTCTTGAGCAATGGCTAGTGTACAAAGCTATTCAAGAGTTTTCCACTGAACCTTCATTGCAAGTATCTAGAAAGTCCCTACTGGAACTCTTTATTTTTCAGATGTGGGAGGAAATCCACATGATCGGTTGGCTAGGTGGTATGCTAGTCGGCCAAGCTGTTTTTGACCAAGATTCAAACTCTGGTCCTCAATCTTAGCAGTCCAGTAGGTTTAACATTGGACTATTGCATTGCTCTTTTATATTCATCCACTTGCTTTGTTTGATGAAAATTTAAATATTTACAGTGGAAACCCAGGCTAAGTTTAAAAACTACAACCAAATCCGCTCATTAAAGAAAGTAGTTGCTATTTGTTAGAATACTGTACTCATTGTAATTTCATAGTAGGTAGATGATGGTACAAGATAAACAAAATTTAATGCTGAAAATGTGCAATTTTTTTTTGAAACCAGTATTGAGTAACAGAAAAAAATATCTTACCAGAAGTTCTAATATGTCCATTATCTCAATCTTAGTAACAGTGCAACTAATATAGCAGTCATTTGTGACTTATCAGAGAAGGAATAGGTTTTATGTCAGGTTTATAAACTTTGACTTGTATTACCTAAAAAACTAACAGAGATAAGCTTTGTTCAGTTGGAAAGCAAGATGGGGGACTGCATTTGATCTGTATACATTTTACCTTTGGTGGATCTTTAAAAAAATCTTTAAGTATCTAAAATAATTTTAAAAAAGTCTTTGCAGACGAGACTTTTGTCATATAGTGAGCAAAATGCTACATTGCACAAGCACAACTGAATCAAATGTTTAATGGCTATGAACACTAAATATTCTGATTAACTAGCTAGGAAGGACCAGCAGAATCTGCTTGTGGACTAGACTGAAGTTCAGAAATAATTGAATCGATATTTGAGGTATATCCTGGCACTACTCCAAATCTACACTTTCTTTTAGTTCATTTCATTGCTTCAGGTCTTGTGAATGGAAGCAAAGTTAATGGCTATGATATCTGACTCAGATGAAAAAAATCTTTCTCATACATGAGGTGGTGTGGAAATTTTTCAACACTTTACATCTTACTATAAATAATTATTTAGCATACGTTTAGATAAGTGTACTTTTACTAATCATTTTTTAGAAATTATGTTAATATATTACTGAAACCAAATTTCAGATCAAAGGTTGCTTTAAAAAATTTTTAAATAATTGTGTATTTATTCAAATATGTGTAGAGTAATTGTGCATTGATTTAGCCTGTTAGGTATAACTAAGCTTGGTTAGATGACATGGAGAAGGATATTCTGAATGTCAAAAGCTTAGGCTACATTATATGCTTGGTGTTGGTATCTTGATTATCTGAATCATCTTACCTGGATGGGTTTTCCTCCAGTAAGGACATTTTTATTGGTTTCTATAATCTCAACTCACTAATGGTTGTCTGTAGTTAGACTGATGTATGCAACAGCAGTATGAAGTGTGTCTAGGCCATACTTCAGCTATGTGGTTGAAGGTGTATGTGTGTTAGCTCTCTTGTTGTTCTGGTTTTTGGTGATAAACTTTTATTCATCCTTTAGCTAATATTTCTGGTTCTTTGAAGATTTATCCTGCTTTTTCTCTCTCTCTCTCTGTGTTTGTTAATGTTTTGTAGTAGATAATTGAAAGTGTTAGCTAATGAGTTCCTGATAGAACTCGCCACTGAAAAAAACAAGCAAGCCCAAAAGTACACACTATTTTAAAAGATATTAATGAGATTTGTGTTGGTGCAACTTTGAAACAATGTATTTATTTAAATAGGAAATGGCATCAGTTATTCTTATACCATAGATATTAAGTTAGAGAAAAAGAACTTGGAAGTTATTAATAAAAATCTTTAAGTTGGGAGTACTATCTTAACTAGAAATGCTAGGTATTTTTAGCCAAACCATCAAAGATAAAACCAAACAAATTTGAGTACCATTGTAATAAGTCTTCAGTTTATCCACACCTTGAATATTTAAGAAAGGTGTTTAAATATTAGTTAAGCAGGGATATTGTTTTCCAGTTTGGGTAAACAACTTGGGACTCATAACTATAAATTGGCTCAGTTAGCTCAATAGCTTCATCTTGGAAAGAAAACTTTTGTATTAGAACTGTAAGTGGCAGAAATAGGTTGATAGTGATAACTGTTGTGTGGTGGTTTTATAATGGGCAGTCCTGCATATTGGCTTCCACTTAGGGAAATTAACTAGACAATTGTGTTGTATAAGATTATCAGGGAAGGACAGTTGTCTCTCCCTCCATCTCAACCTTGAAAATTGTTTGAATGGGTCATTTGTAAACAGTATAGTTTTATTCTGAAATTTGAATTGTTTGATTAAAAACAAAACATCAACACATCACAATTTTTCAAAAATAAAATTATCTGAGCCTGTAAAAAGGTATGGTTTGATTTCTAGATAAATTATGGAGATCATCATAGTTTCTTTCATTTCAGAGCTCTTTCAGTTGCAGTTCAGTTTATTACAAAATTATCTCATTTAAACAACCAGATGTGTGTTGTATTTTTTTTTTCCTAAAACTGCTTTCTATGCAGTATAGCAAAAAAGATTGATTATCTGATTGGTTATTTCTTGTTTGTGTCTTTACACTAGACAAACAACATACTAAATTGCCTTTTGAATCTAATCTATGCTTTTATTTGCAGGCTGGTAAAATATATTGTTCTTATATGACTAGATATGATCTTCCTCATCTTTGATGCTATGCATCCAGGTCATTTAATTTTCTTTGAATGATAAGATGATTTTAAGTCAGTTCTGCCAATTTTATACTACAAGTTACAGAATGATTTACTAAAAAAAGTCTTGATACTACACTTAAGATCTGAGTTCATTAGTACTTTTAATTTGTTCTGAACACATTTTCTCCCCTGCATACCAAACCTTATAACATTTACATCTTGTTCTTCACTCACTGTTTTTGATTTAGAAGTTTTGTTGTAGATGAACATCATTTTTTAAAGGATTTTTGCAGAGCCTTTTCTATTCTTTTTTCTTGCACCTTCTAATTGCCATTTAGTTTCTTTGTTTTATTTAAGTTGTAAATTATTGTAAGTATTCGAACGATTGATTTACTGCGATAACACTTTTAAATCAAGTGACTGACATTGTTTGACAGCTCACCAAACTTCATAGGAAAATAAAATATTAAATTTTTTTTTTAATTAAGTTTTGTCAAGAAAGATGTTAACAGTGGAATATCTGCTAGACTGGATACATGATCCAGTAAAGGCTTGCATGAAATGTTATTCACTCTAGAGAAAAATGGGATATCTTACATTGAGCTTCATAATTTCATTTTCAATCAGTTTTATACTTTGAGTGAGCTTTGGGTATGATTGTGAACAAAATTTCCATGCTGGATGGAATCCATTTTGTATTTTCCTGAACTCCCTGCCAGTCTTTTAAATATGTGCTCAAGCATGAATGCTGAACATTTTCTAACAATATTAGATACATGAGAAAATCAATGATGAAGACCAGGCTGGATGGCTGCTTGTTTTTTGTTTTAATCAAGTTCTGAGAACATGATTGGTGCACAGAAAGAAATCTTATCTTTTTATTTATTTTATTTTGTTTGTTTCTTTTTATGAGATAATTGACATCTATTTAGTTTTTCTATCTATTGTATTCTGCATGTTGTTGATTTTAATTAGTATCCAGTATTAAGTTAAGTTATTTTTTTCCATTTACTTCAATTTATGTATTTATACATGGATTTTTATCTAATTTCAATATTTATTTCTACATTTCATAGTTGACTGTTATGTCATAGATATTTTGTGAGTGAGAATCCTTACAGACAATGCCATTTCTTCTTATATGGTACAAACCTTAGAAAAACAAACCCCTGTGGAATTTATAAAGTTTGAGACTGCATGATGAAAATATCTAACCCTCCTGAAGAGGTAAAACTACTACTGGATACTCGAATTTTTCATTAAGTGTATCCATAATTTTAACTACTAGTTTAATTTCTCTGCTCCCATCTGACTGCTGTGGATATTGGAAGTTTTTTTTTTTTTTTTTTAATGTATTAAACTGAAATTACAACTAAAGGCCAGATACTTTTTGGAGAAAAAATACATCTTCAAATATTTTTAAAAAAAAGAAGAAAGAATTAACTATTTTTTTTTCTTATTATCACTACAATGAAATATTAAAAACTGGGAAATTAACTAGCTTTTGTAATTTTAGTGATAATATAAATGGCTATTGTTTACAGTTTAGGATCTAAATACTGTAATAAAGCTATCAATTGTCAAAATGGCTACTATGTGAACAAATTCAATTATATGTATTGTTCAGTAAATCCTGTTTTTTTATTTACTTTGCTTCATGTGTAGCCCTCTCTTTGTTCTGATTATTTAAAATCTTGTAATATGGGCTTAGCAAATATACCCTAATTGTGCCTAATGTGAATTAAATGATTTGAAAAATAGTTTGCAAGTGAAATAATTTTATGAATTTGTTAATACGCCTCTAATGAGCCATTGGTCACTTTCTCGGTGGTACACAAACCCAGGTCATTGCAGAAAAATAGATTTCGTTTTTATTTTTTGTTTGAGAATTTCTGTGGGTGGAGAGAAGCTGTTTGCTTGTCTTTATTTTATTTTGGTGCATCACATTAGAAATTATTGAAAAATCTCTTCCCCAACTTCATAGGTAGAAACTCTTGTGAAGCGTTAATAATGTCTAGTAAAATGAAAAAGGAAGTACCTTGAATTACTATGCGATCAGTCCTGCAGCAGAACTGGTGACATTCCAGGAAGACAGTCAGATGAGCAGCTTTCCTACCAATGATAAAATTAAAAACTTCATCAGTTCATTGAAGCAGAAGCACAGGAGGCGCACAGCAATAAGTCCAAATTGATCAGGTGTGCTGCCTGTTTCCCATGATGTATTGCTTTGGGACTATATCTGCATACTTTAGTAGTGTACATTTGTACTGCGTAGCACTGAAAACTCAAATGCCTTTAACCTTTTCGTTATTTTTTTTCAATTTTTGTTCCGAAAGACGTTTTGAAATCTGTGTGATGCTATACGTTAAAATAACAGTTTCGGATGCTTCCATAATGACGACCTAGAGAATGTCAACAACCCCATAGTAAAGAGTGACTACCTGGCTCATGAAGGGGTGTGTTAAATAAAGACCTTTTGCTTGCAACATTGGTTATGAAAATATTGTGGTATGAGTTGATTAAAGAACAAAGATATAGTTTGGACATTGTTTTGGTAGCTGGCAGATTCTGGATTCATAAAGTCAACTCCTGACAACCAACCATGGCAGTAGCATTTTTCTGATTGTAAAGGGTTAATGTTGTAGCACAAGAAATCAATATTAAAAAAGTTATAACTAATCAGAACAAAATGAGCTACATAAAGCAAAATAATTGAAAACAGGTTTTACTAAACACTAAACTGAATGACACACGTACCTTAATTTGTTTACAGACTAGATGATATATTGTTATTTTTGTACAACTTAATAATACATCACCAAAGTTTTTCTTTGTTCTAGTTTGAACATCTTTCTTATAATCAATATTAGATGAGTATGCATTCTAATTTAAATCAAGTATTAGAGTGTTCTGGCAAATGTCTTAGCCTCAGGCAAATTGAAATGAACTAGAGACTATGTTCCATTGACAATAAAGAAAAGGATTTTGCAATTACAAAAGATGCTCAAATTGCTTTTGTATAAAACACATTAAAAATACATCTATATGAAGATCTATATAATCTCAGGGATGGTAAATTATACTAAATAGTGAAACTTTAACAGTTTTCTTCTATAAATCATTGGTTGAACCCCTTGTAAAGTAGTTCAGGCATAAATTCCACATAATATTAGGAAAGTAGATACTTTGAAAAGGTTCAAAGAAATGTAATAGCATGATAAATAATATATATAATGTCAGCTATGTTAAAGAGGCTTTAGTTCCCTGGCTTGGTGTGCAGATGTTTTCAAGGAATCATGAATGAAGATTTTAAAATTATTCCATGGGAAAGAGTGCATTAAATTAAATTATTCGGTACTGTTGGCATATCATTCAGATTCTTGACATACGCAAAAAAAAACAAGGTTTGAAAGAACATGCATAGCATTATATGGTGAAATGTATGCTGTAGCTTTTTTCCATAAGCAAGGCAAGGAAACACTGATGCTGTGTGGACTAGATCAGAAATTCAGATATGTAGAGTTTTAGCCCATTCTTGGCACAGAATCTGTATTAGGAATAAGCTGAGATACACATGCTCACTGGGATCATGTTCACCAATTGCCTAGGGCCATGTCAAAGTTGTAAGGAAGTGGGTATGAGATGGATCACCATCTTCCATAAAAATACTGTTACATAGCAATCCATACTGTCAGACTATTTGATTTCCATATTTTGCATTTGCAGGCTGTTCAATGATATTTCTTATGTTGGTTAGCATCACACCCATGCATGATCATTATCTGAGAACTGAAAACCTAATAGTGGTTTTTGTCTTATCTCTGCATAGACAGACACCTGCACATATTCTGCCACATTTGTAGCTGATTGTCGGTGTAATTTCTACAAATTTCTTCAAAGCACAAAGTTTCTGTTGGCCATCCAGGATACATAGTTTTCTTAAAATGGACAATTCAGAGATATCCAGTGTCTCGAAGATTTTCAACTGGCTTCTGGCATTGTTCCATTGCCCAACTATCTGCCACCTTTCAGAGTCCATCAATTCCCATGAACCTCGTGTTTGTGCCAGGGCTATCTGCAGGGTGAGACTTCCTCTGGCCTTTTTTCATTCTTATAGCTTGCTATCTTGTCTTTATCAAGAGACTAAAATGGCCTTTTTGAGTCGTTGTTTTCTTAAATCAAGTCTGTCTCTCACTTGGTGGGCTTTCTCAGACATTAGATTATCCAAGCCTGCAATTCTTTACCAAGAGCTGCCAGAAAAGTTTTGTCACAAAAAACAATCACTTGCTTGTTTTGGAAAAGCTAAGGAAAAATAAATAAATTTTTTAAAGCTGATAAGGGGACCAAAACTGACAAAATACTGGTCAAAAAACAGGGTCGGAAATACCTCCTGAAGATGTTTACACTAGCTGAAAGGTGCGTAAAGATGAAATTGGGTGTATGCTTTATTTTCACAGCAAACCACCATCACCACACACTGATACTGCAAAGATCTATAAATAACAATCACCTGAGATTAGAAATAGGTTTTGAGGTACTAAAATGAATATTAGAAATTCCATCATTCCAGAAGTTACAGTATGCCTTTAGTTCTATGATGCCTAAATAACCAATAGCTATGGATTCATAAGTGGTGATAGGTAGTAACACGTTATGGTTTTATGATAAATTGAGTACTAAATATGCATGAAAACAATAAAAGGCCATGACAGATGCCGTAATGCACTCTTCAATTACCATTAAGGGGTTAAGAAAAGAAAACTTAAAGGGTCTCCTAATTTTTAAAAAAAAAGCATTTTCATGGAATTTTCCCACTTGTCTTTCATCCTGGCAGAATTTTCAGGGATTTTGGTTCATAATTCCACAGTGCAAAGATTTTTTTAATTTAAAAATGAACAACAAAAATCCAGGATGAACTCTATGCAGTGCTTCTACATGCATGAGGAATATTCTAGCTGATATTTTTAAATTACAAGAGAGTCTCATGAAAGAAAATGGTTCACAAACTAAATATCAGTATACATAATCTTTCATTAGTTTAAGTCCTTCCTACATTTTAACTTATGAATAAAAACATAGATGTATTAAGACTTTGCACAGTACTGTAGCATTCAGATAAGTGTTATTTTTTAATTAAAAGCCAGTGTTTTTTGCATTGTCAGTTAACTCAACAAGGTTACCATAGAAATAAAAAGTTGTGAACCCATGTGTCCTGGATTGAATGTCAAGTATATCACAGAAATTTTCTAAGTTGGTTTGAAATTCCAGATTGAGTGAGTATTCCCTTAAAAGACTCTTGAAACGCCTCATTTAGAACGAACAGTATATAATGGTACCGGGCGAAAACTGAGAAAAGGATGTCTTCTGGTTTATAAATTTGTCAAATCTATGAAAGATGTGCATGAATTTTTTTTTATTATTTAGGACAACAGTTCAAGAGAATTTTTTCTTTTTAATGCCAACATCAGTGTCATTTATAAAGCACTATGACCTCTTAGCTTTTTTTCCTACTTGTCTACTAGGTCATGGCAGAGATAAATATTTACACAAGCAGCCAAAGTGGTCAGTAATTGATTTAATAATGGCCATAGAGATCACCAGGTAAAATAGATGGAGTGCCCTGTCATAGATTGAGAACAGCACGAATCTAAGATTTGTGGGAATAAATCATACCTAGATTTTAAAAAGACTAGTACAACTTCTCAAGTATTTATGTTAACTGTTAAGGATTAGAAAGTATCAAAATGTATTTTTTAATGGGAAGAGAACTTGTAATCAACTGGGTTATTAGTTTCAGGATTAACTTAATTGAGAAAAAAATTAGTTTCATAAAAAGTGAAAATGAAGATAAACAAGCATCGTTATTAGTTGCACATCCAGTGTGCTATGGATTAATCTTAATGTGGTGATAGGGAAACATTCCTAAAATTAAGACTTAGAACAGTAAGCAGATGGGAAAAGCTTATTATTAACACCCAGTTTGCAAGACAGCCTGTTAAGTATAATCCCACTTTGTTGAGAAAAATTTCGGGTCGTGGCTCTGGACATGTCTTCTATGACTCTAAAATAGCATAAATCAATACTTTACAACAAAAGATGTTTGCAGATATTTTTACTTAAGTTTTTTTTTTTTAAAGAAGCTAGCTACACTTCAAATATTTGAATATCATAGTATTGATCTCGGTAGAAACAGCATTTTAAGGGATTAAACCACACAATTCTCAGTTGTTTTTTTTTTCATTTTGATTTTCATGGCAGATATCTAGTGGTTATTTGGCTATCCGAAGGATATGAAGGAATATTTTCAGTTTGGGATGTGTCATTTAGTTGAGGACATCATTTCTTGATGATTTGTAGAGCATTTTCTGGTGTAATTTTTTTATTGTAGTCAACAAAAATGTCAGATAAGGTGCTTGAACGTCTCTGGTAGACAACAATGACCCACTTTGCATTGTTTTTGTAGCAAAGTAGATTGAACTTGTATCTCATTCAGCTGGAATAGCTATACAATAGAGATATTTATTAACTAAGTATTCATACATTCTACCTGGTCCCATCTTTGAAACAAGCTTTTTTTTTTTCTCTTTTAAAGGATCAATATACTTTGCACTAAAGCAAGATCCATGTACAGGTTGAATAGCCCCAACCATGGAGAAAAGTTTTATTGCTACAGAATGGCACGATCTCCTCTGGAATACTGGTATCAGATATTGAGGTGATTTCTTGAATGAAATTAATCTTTCCCATTTCACTAAGTTTTTTTGCAAGAACCAAAGAGCATGTTGTTGACCTACAACACCTTTTGCATAGGTGAAAATTTGTATATTTATACTTTTTTCTGTGCTTCCCACAAACAAAAATAAGTCTAGCTTTTAGATAACAAGCCAACCAGAAAAGTTAACTGAAATGCTATTAGAAAGGATCCCAGTGCCAGAGGTTCTGTATAAGACTAACAAAACATGCCGGGGCTATCTTTTTAACTGGGTGTTAATTGTGGTGATAGGAAAATGGTCTGAATGAAGGATATTTTTAATTATTAATAAATGAAATTCTTTAGTTCTTGAAATATATTACTTTGAAAATGTATAATCTAAAGCCCATAAAATTCTTTGACAGTATTTAATATTTTATACTAAAGATGTTTTTAAATGAATCTTTTAGAATCTCTCTCAACCCAGGTTGGCAGTGGTATAAATCTTATTGCATGTTGGTCTGCTGTCCTTTACATGTTCTTTTTTTCTACAAAGCTTGTTTCTAAGCTATTGCTCATACCTCGTGAACATTTTCTCATTACTACTATAGTCCTTTCTATGGCTCTCGTATGAATGGATACGAAAAAAGAGCTGGTAGCCTGCTGTTGTGCAGACATTTTTCTTCATGTGCTGGGAAGTAACTGGGCTGAAGACTGTTCTGCCCTGAATGGATCCCACAGGTTTTCATGTTAGCTACTTAAGGAGAATCCTTAGAACCAATGGATTTAAAGAATTTCCATCTGAATTGTATGGTCAGAGTATTGCAAAAGTATTTTTCTAGGAGCCATATTAGAAAGTCTAACTTCTCATGTGGAAAAAAAAAAGTTCTGATTTTCAATACAGACTGATCTTTTTCTTTTACACTGGAATAAATATTGGTTTACTGTGCTCGATCAATTAATCTAAAAGACTAATCAAACCATACCATTTTTTAGAATAGCTTTTTTAGTTACCTTAAGTATATTGAGTAAATAAATTTACTTTGGGAATAATGTCCCATGCGTGAAAATATTATTAAAAACTTATTTTTTAAATTTTTATAATAATCATCAATTAAATATTAAAAAAATTATTAAATAGGATTTCAGTATTTTGTGGATTCTTGTTTTTCAAATAGATAACATGTTTTAGAGTTCTCTCATCTTATGATATGTAGTTAAAAAAAAGATGACAAAAATCTGTATGTGCAGAGAATTTTTGCATGTAGAGTATTTATTATGATGAAATAATAGTAAGGGATTTTAAATATATTTTTAAACCTTTTTCTACAGCTTGTGAAACCTTGGAAACATTTATGGGATAACTCTGTCAGGAGCAATACTCCTCCCTGTAGATATACAGGCATACTTCTCAAAGGGATCAACTCTAATAGCCAAATTTGTGCCTCTGGGATTTGTTATCTTAGCAGTACAAACAGGTGTTGGTTTAGCTTGCTTACTGTTCCTACTCGAATCCAGATGAGCTTAAGTTAAGAATTTTTTTTTTTTTTTTAAATATCAAAATTGACTGCATGTGGTTTTTACTTTTTTATTTATTAAAACTGCATTTGCTTTAAGACCCTAATTATAAATGTTGCTTTACAGTTACATTTTCATATTAAGGGAACTACTACAAATACATATTTTTAAGTAACACCTTTCAGCTTGTTATAGATGGTTTCCACTGTGTTGAATTCTTGCCATTCCTTGATTTAATTATGTTAGAGTTTTCAGATTTATAATCTTTTTATCTTACAACATTTAGTGGACAGTTTTAGTTTGTTTTTGTTTTTTTTAAAATGTAAATGTTAGATCATTGTCACTACATCTTTATATAAATCAGTCTCTAAACCTCTGGGTGAGCTATATTTGGTAGTGAATAAAATTGTATTGATATCTTCATTGTTGTTTTATAAGTAAGCAGCATGAATTAACTATTTATTATTTCTGTCAGTCATATACTAGGGATTCAACCCCTGTTACTAGTTTGTGTTTTTATGTCTAGTAAGTTGCTTCGCAGCCAATTGACCTGATGGTTTGGTGATTGTATTATGGTTACTCCAAAACTTTAGTTGAGGAAGGGATCAAAACTAAATTTTATTTTTCAGAACTTGCACTTTAACACATTTGGGGATTATAAGTTTGATAATTTTTAACTGAGCATTTGGAAACTTTTGCATTGAGGGGGAAAATAGAAGAATTATCCTAATTTGTATCTCCTGGTAACAAATAGGATATAGACTACATGTGATGCATTGTGTGCTTGTTGCTTTAATTAGGCTTAAAGCTTATGGGTGGATTTGTGATATTTCTGTTTAAAGCTGTCATTAAAGTGGAAACATTTGACTATTCTTCTCAACAGACAATAGAGGCTGTATTGGAAAGAGAAGGCTAGATTTTATGATGAGCTTGTCGTTTCAGGGCCAATGAACCATTACCGTGATGATTTGTCTGGTCACTATGGAACAAACAGCAACCGCATTCTGGGGTCAGAGTATCTGGGACATGATAACTCTCAAATGGTGAGTAAATCAGTCGTGTGTGGATTCTATAATATCTGAAAATGCAGAATTTTAACCTGTATAGCCATCACAAAAATGACATCTAAAATAATTTTAAAATTCTGTGTAAATTTCTTTAAAATACTTATTCAACTTTAGATATTATATTAGACTGTATTTAAAGGAAAAAAGGTTTAGATGCCCTTCTTACTAGAACTGACAAGATGAGATGCCTGATTATGTATTTTATTAAAAGTAATTCAAAAATGAGAAGAACAATTTTTTTTAAAGTTGGATTCAAGATGAAGGTACAAAACAACAAGTTTTTCATACTGGTTTGAAACTTTCTTATATTTATGTAAACTCATTTTATGGACGAGGTATTCCATATTAATTATTTTTATGGTGTTTTTATTTGTCTGTTTTTTAATGAAGATAATAATTTAGTACATTCATTTTCTCTCTGAAATGATATATGCATATTTATGCATTAGTTTTGTGAATATTCTGATACATTTAACAACCCCTGATGTTAGGTGAACCTGATTATGAATTAAAGACTAGGCAGAGCTAACTTAAAACCGACATGCAACAAGAATATCTGGCCTTTTTGTTGTTTTTTAGTTGGTGCTATTGCTTTGCTTTGGTCCATTTCTAGAGAATCTTGTTTTCAGTGTTGAAAAAAAACAGTATTACTGAAAGTTTTCACAAAGAGACAGCTTATAGCAGGTGTCCTCAGAACCATCTGATTAGTCTGACTTCCATCACCTACAGCTTCCGCAAAATGACTGTCATTGTCATTGAGTTTGTGTTTTTTTTAATCTAATCTTTGATTTGGTTATGCTCATTTTCTTTGTCTCATGGCTCAGCAAACTGCAATTACTTTACTTAGAAAAATGATTTCATCTTTGTTATTGCCATCCACATCAGAACCAATTTCTAACACTATAATCTAAACAGATGGACAGAATTTTGTTGTTTGTTTTACATTTAGTCTTTACAAAATGTGTTGGGGGAGGGAAGACATTCATCTAAATGAATTTAATTAGACTCCAGGAAGTATCACAAAAACCATACCAGTTCTCTATTTAATATTCTTTTAATTTGAAATTGGTAAAATCCACCAGGTTTGTTTGGCGAGCTTAGCCAGTTTACTCCTGCTGACAGAACACTTGAACAATCAGAAAATTGCCTACTCAACAAGACACATCTGTAAAACTATGTATAATGTATCTTGCTGCTTAAAAGTTCACCAAAATCTTTTAAATATCAGAGATATATGACAATTTCTTGTATTTGTTTCCTATACATAATTTATTTTTTGCACTCTTTCTGATGTTTCCATGTTGTCTTACATTAAAACATTTCATTTCATGATTATTTTTTTTCGTTTTTGTTTGATTCTAGACTAAAGAGGCTTTTAAAAAAAGCTTTGTAGAAACAAGTTAACAGTAAATACTAAATCTCCAATGGTAAAAACTCTAATGGTTTTGTTTGTGTTTTTTTGGTTTTTCTTAATTCTTGATCAGCTCTCTCTATCATAGTAGTTATAGTAACCATTTAGAAGAACTTCCCTATTATACGCTGCTATTGCCTTCAATCTGTTACTTGTGTAAATATGAGTAAAGTTCAAGTTTATAGAAGGTGGTGCCTTCTCTCATTTACTAATTGTATAGCAGCTTAGTCTTCCAAAGAAATCATATAAAACTGGCATATACGTACACAATTCTTTCTGCCTAAGGAGCCACTGGCAAATCTATTACCCACCCTGATGTACAGCCTGACCACATGATTAACAATGATGGTTGGCTGTTACTGATCAGGGTCTTCCATTTACCACAGGAAGTATTAAAGAGAGGAAAATCAGCATGGCAGCAGTTATTGATCTGGAGAAGCTTATTGCTTATTATCAGATATAGCAGCAGAACCAATTTTTAAACTTCAGGTTCAACAACATAAAAGAAGATCCTTATTTAGAAATTAATCACGGGACTTTCAGTCAGATTAAAAGGAGCACACGGCTATGTTTTGAGGTGTTCTCTCTCCTGAACATCATAATGGGCGATGGACTTGATATAGTTCAAAGCAATATCATAGGTATGGAGTACTTCATTCTCAGCAATGGCACTGATTTATCATAAAATATGGTTATGTGCATAGTTTCTTATAAATTAAAGAGACAGGAAGTTTGTGCAAACGACCACTATGCTTATTACTTATTTCCACCTGGCTTTCTTATGTTTAAATTATTTACAAATTACAGAGCTTTGTATTTTTGTGCTTTACATTTATGAATTATTAACCCATCTTCTTTGACCTGTTTCACTTGTGAATTATTATATCTGAGCTTGCAGCTGTCACACACAAGTATCATATCATTAGTGGTTTATTAATTTTTCTCAATCTTCTAATTAGTGGGTGTGTGTGTGTGTGTGTGAATAATCTGTAATAATTTCAATAGTTATTACTATTATGTCACAAAATACTTTTCAATGAAATTGAGTAAAGAAAGCTTTGTGAATGAATATCATCTATATGGAATGTAACTCTTTCTGTGAAGACCACAATATTCTTAGCAGTTTTGTTTGTTTAAATTAAAAAAAAATGCATATTTTCAAAATTAACTGTTATATATTATAATTTACACATATAAAAGCAGTTGGTAATACATTGTAAAATATTTTGTAAATGTAGGTATTGTGCAAATAACTTGCCTGTATTAACAATAGATTTGTTTCCAAATTGTGTATGCACAATTTGTTTACTTTTCCTTGTTTACAGTAAAAATTTACCAAGAAATTAATGCAACTTGGTTGAAATTAATTCTCACTTTGCAAAATGGGTGACTGTGATCATTGAAGAACTGTAGAAAGTGAGTTAACATTTGATTGCTTTCTAGTTGACCCCAAAAAGGAGACTGTGGCTAATTGCTGTAAATTGGGATGAGAAACGTGTGACTGCTAGCATACACAAGTGCATGGCTCACCTTATTGCTGGTATTTTTAACCTTGTCACTGATAATCTAGTAAAAACTGTATAAATGACTTATCCTATGGAACTCATATGTTGCTCCTAAAACACACTCATCACTGATGATGGCATTCCTCAGTGATGCCATAATTAACTTGAGCTTGGGTTAGAACAACCCCAATGAAATTTCTGTCTTTGAAATTCAGCTCATTTTTCTCCTGATAATGTTTATAAACTTCTAAAGCTCTTGATATTGTCTTTATGAAAGTTGTTTTAGCTTATAATTAGATATTCATGTAATTTTTTGTATCCAATGTTTGCTAGAGATTTACTTAAGTTTTCTCTCAAGACCAATTCGCAGAAAACATCATCATCATCCTTTCCATATTTAAACAAACAAGAATGTGTTGAATAACTGCTTCTGTCCCTCCATCTGCTAAATCTTGTATAATCACATCTAGTCTTGAAGGTAATTGAGAAAGAATAACTATTTAACTGGTTAACATAATTTTAATATTGGGGTTTGTTTTGGAAACTTTCATTTTTTTGTAATAAGGAGAGAGGTGAATGTTGTTCGAAGGTTCCAGGTGGAGAAATGCTTATTCCCATTCTGTTTTACTGAAATGATTTCTTTTCAAACAAGCCAAGGTGCTTTCTGAAAGAATAGGGTTATTTACTTTCGTAGACAACAAGCTACATGACAAGGATGTTAAGTTTAAATTATCTTTAAACAAAGAAAGGCAGGGCTTTGATTAGTAGTGAGAGGTAAATTTAGAAATCAAAGGAATTAAATTTAGAAGCAGTTTAGTATATTTGGTTTTTTCTAACTAATAGCTTCTTAAAATTTACTTGTCATTTATCAGTTTATGAAACAACATTGGGTTAAATTATTTTGATTCTCAAAGACTGCCATTAATTTTCAAGAAATGTTAAAAGGATTTTTTTATTGAAAATAAGTTTTTATTTGATTGATGAAGTAGGACTTATATCTGGAATACACACTGAACAAAACTACATACGGATGGGTTGTATGAGGCCTTGTAGAACTATTTTCAGTCACCTTGGCCATGTGGAAGCTTTTGTATGATCCTCCAGCCCTGTCAACCCAAGGCTTAATTCAAGTGCTATATGTGTCTGTCTCTTGGTGAGTTGTACCTGGGGGAAGTTTTGGTTGCTATTGGGAGATTTCTACATTAGCAAATAAAGCCTGGCACAAATGTTCACATAATGTGGTTACCAAACATTGAGAGTATCCCACTTCAATGAAGCCTTAACAATCAGTGAACAGCAATACTTAGCCATAGTTGGGCTACAGATCAGAAGTGGACAGACATGTAGCTAACATGATGCTATTAGCTGACTTTTGCAGAAGAGAGAGATTGATTCAATTCACAAAAGACCTGATGTTACCTATCTGACTATGTATCCACACTATATTGGCAAACTGGATCCATGTTTTCTTCTCTAATGAGCATAAATTCAACCTTCGGTTTGCTTTTGGTGGTTTTTGTGCTTGGATTAAACTAAACCAACATGCTAGTTGTATTAAAGAAAGACCATTTTTGGAAGTTATTCTAGTTTGGGATGCTAGGCCATGTGATCACAAAAGTCAACATTCTCTTTGATGGAATTATTACAGATCATTTCACTTTCTAAGGCAGTCTTCAATAGACTGATTGTTTCCATAACCTGAACCCCATACAACGTATCTTGGATGAGCTCTCTGGGCATATTGGGCAGCAACCAAATATTCCTAGGACCATTCTGGAACTGCATGAAGTCTTCACAGAAGAGGAGGGGAACAGGCTGCTACGAAACTATATTAAACTTCTGGTGAACAGTACGAGACACCAGTTTAATGCTGTAATGCTAGCCAAAGGCAGCTATACTTTACAATGAAAGGTCATGTGACTTTAGTGTGTGCTTGTCATTTATGACTTCACTAAATTTATTGAACAACGTCCAGATATTGTGCAAAATAAACCCTATGATTTGAACTTTATGGTCACTTCTGAATTGTGTGCAAATATTTGTTTTATTCTTAATGAATTTATACAATCTTTAACAATATATCCTTATAATATTTTGATCAGTGTAGTGTATTTGAAATCAAAAGAACTTATGAACCAAATATTTCATTAAAACATTCAGAATTTTAAAAAAAATAAGTAATATTGAAACTATGGGATATTTTCCATTATAGGTCAAAAGAGTCTCCAGAGTATTGCTAAAGTGAAATTATTATTATTTCAATATTCATTGTTCATTAATATTATATTTAAAATAGCTTCCCATTGAATTAAATTGAATTATTCTCATTTCTATGAGATTGAGATTAATATCTGACAAACTGTGACACTATTCCAAAGGCTGTGTTAACATCTAAAATATCCAGCCACACACGATCTGCAAGTTTAACATGGTTTACTTTAGATGCAGCATGTGCCATATCAAACATCTTGCTTCGTTTACCATCTCTTTTTTCACTTTGAACAGCTCTGTTGTTAAATTTTTCAGCCACTCGTGACAGAGTCATGAGTCCTGTCTTTTTACTCTTCAATATTGTATCTATGTTCAGCTGGTACAAAATAAATGATATGGCACTCACCACAAATTTCATTGGAAAACATCTTCAGTCATGTGCAGCTTGCTGATAGATTACTAGTTGGTGATTAATTCTAACTTTTTAAATACTTCGTTCTAAGAAAACTCCTGCTCTACTACAGATAAAAGTAAACAAAGTTTGTTTTAAAGATTTGTAATTTCTGTTAAGGAGGAGTTCTCCATAAAATAATCTGTTTATGCTCAGAATAATGCCATGACAACATACTAAGAGGCATGTTGGTTTCTAAAACGTGCAAAAAAAAAAAAAAAAAGTTTTTTATAGGAGAGTAGTTTGTAAAAAGAAAGTCCTCATAAAGAGAAAAACCAACTAAATGAAAATTAAAAATAAGTTCTGTTCTTAGATGAATCAAAATTTAAATTATTTGGAAACCATCAACACTTCTGGTAAAACAAGGGTCTGGAGTTTGATATTGGTGGGGGTATGTTGCTGTATAAACAGATTCTCTTTACACACTACTCTCTGGCTGCAGACTACACTAGACTTTGGAACACAATGAGGATCCTAAACAGTTTATAGGCTGTAAAATTGAAATAAAATGGAATCAGCAGAAACCATATACAAAGGTAAAAATGTAGCTAAATGAATATTTCAAACTATACCTTTCATTGTCAGTATTAACTCACCAACTCTGATATAAACAAAACACAATTATTTCTCCACTACATTAGAAGTGGGAAAAGGAAGACCAAAAAATATGCAGATTTAAAGCAGTGAAGAGGCATGGAAATTTTGTCTATTTAAACTACTACTTGTACAGTTTTAAACCTGCATTAAAAAATTTTTTTTCTAATATAGAGGAGGCATGATTGATTCATTTTTGCAGTATTTTGTTTGTACCACAGTTGGTTATTTTAGTTAATGATGAACTAAGGATGGCTTGAAATATCCATTTAGTTGTATTTTTTCCTGCCATTTAGTTTTCATTTTTTGTTCCAGTTAAAGTTTGATCCTCTAAGTTTACAATGTTATTTTCAGCAGATATGAATATTATAGTCACTATGTAAGACTTCATGGACACAGAAAAGGCTAAACATAAACTAAAAAGTGTAAATGAACTTGGGGGAAACCTCTCTTTATTGCATGGTGAAACATGCCATGTATTATTAAAGTATCAGGTTTGCTCAAGCATAACTGGCAATGGGAGGCTAAAGGTACATACACCAGATGCTAACTCATTTTAAAATTTATCAGCACTACGCATAAGTAACTTTATTTTCTGCAATAAATGAAACTGAACTGAAAAATATGGGTAAACATGCTCATGAAATTCAGTAATTATGGTGGTACACCTAACCATACCTGTGGAAAATAAAGAGCAGACTATTAAAATTTCTATCTTATCTTTTATTGTATTATCTCTCTATCTATCACCAACACTCAAAAAAAAAATTAAAATACAAAATTTGATATAAAATGTGACTTATTTAAAAAAAAAGTTTTTAACAAGGCATATAGTAATCAGATTGTTGGATTTGTATTCTTGGGTAATAATTAATATTAAAAAACAATATGATTTATTTTAGCTGCATTTATCATTTTTGCAGGTAATTTTTTCATATGTAGACCTTTTGCAATCAAAATAAAAAATTTGTAATTGGAATGAACAATTGACAAAGAAACAAATGTATCTTCTCAACATTTAAAGAAATTAATTTCTTTCTGTTTGCTCATTGGAATAAATAAATCCTTTTCACATTTTAGAAAAAGTATTTTAAATACTGATGGGGGTATGCATTATTTGAGGCATTTTTATGCAAACCTGTCAAAATTTTTTTTATTATTTCTGTCAATTTACAAATAAAGATGAATGAAAACTTTTAACTAAATATTACAATTTTAAAGTTTTATTGTTATATTTAAATACAAATAAATAGACTCATAGAATCATATCTAGACTTATAATAAGTGTTGCTATATTTTATGTCTGTGACTAAATTTTGTTATTTCTCTTTCAGATTGGCATACCGCCCAATCTACCTGGCTACTCTGTGCAGAACTATGGGGATCACCCCCAGAATCACTTGATGATGTCACAACAAGCTGGATTTTCGGGGCACAGTGCAATGTACAACCAACATAGCCAGTCGCAGCAATTTATGGGTCAACGATTCAGTAGTCCCTATTCAACTTCACCTTACAACATGGCAAGTTCTGGGATGAGCAGCATGGGAGGAGGCACAATGTATAACTCATCTCCCACTCAGCAAGGACCATCTCACAACACTGTCAATCGCTATCTCCGACATAATCCAGTTTGTCACAGTCCTCAACAAGTCGCTGATAATATACTTCAGATGGCTTCCAACTATTCCTCACCACAAACAGTGCATGTTCCACTAGCCAAAAACAGAGTTGCTCCTTATCATATTCCACCACAGTATAACATGCAGCAGTGCAATATTCCAACACAGCCTCAGCTGAGACACACTGCTAAGTTTTGCTACCCCAGCTCATCACCTCATCAACCAACAGCTAGAACATCTCCGATCAGCCCTATGCACATGCACAGCCCAGCCAGTCACCATAGTAACCAGTCATTGCCAAACTCCAGTCCCGTGTCATTACATAGCCCAGCTCCTCCCAGTGTAAAGTCTCCTGTTACCACATCTTCCCCAAGCATGGCAAGTCTTCGTTCTCCCTGTGCTGTCCAGCCAATAACATCACCAGTTGGAGCTGGTCAGCAGATTAGGTCACCACCACATGTCAGCTCTTCAACAGGACAGTCATCAAACTTCCAGATGTATAACACCGGTATTAAGTCACCACAACAGCAACAATCACAAAGTCATTTCTCTCCAAATCCTATTGGCTCTCCTCTCAGTCGTGCTGGTTCCCCATACACTCCAGCATCCAAAGCTCAGATTCATAGTCCATCACAGAGTCAAAATTATCATCACACTCCTTCATCAATAAGTCCATACATAAGTGATGCATCACAAGACTCTTGTGCTGGACCAACCACTTTAGTGGTATCCAATCCACTGCAGTCTTTACAAAAACTCATACTTCTCCCAGAAACACAAGTTATTGATCCTAAGAGTGTTGTTAATGATGCCTGCTTACCTTCACCATCACATGGGAATGATGGTCCAAAAAACTGTGATAGTTCAAGCGAACATCGAAACTATTCTTCATTAAGTTGCAGCAATAGTAATAGTTGTAGTAGTAACTGTACTGATGGAAAACACTGTGATAGTAGTGGAATGGATTATTCGTTTAAAAACTCATTAGAAGATACGAAAGATAATTTTGGTATGTCCTGTAATATGATGAATGTAGCTGACAATTTAAACAACACCAAATCAGTAGTTGTTCAGCATTCATTATATACTGATTCTTCTTGTGATAAGAAAACTGGGCTCATACCTGATGAGATAAAACATGAAATAAAATCCCCTGTGGAAGCACAGTTGTCATTATGTACACAAGCAAAAGATCAATCAAGAGATGCTGAAGTACCAGTGAAAGGAGCTAGTTGTCTCTCTAGTACATCTGTTGAGCAGCCATTGGCTAAAACAGATCAGCTTGATGACACTGCTGATAGTAATAAAGAGGATAAAGAGAGTTCATCCCCTCCATCTGAGCAAGAAACTTCTCTTGTTAATGGAGAAGTAGATGTTGAAATGGAGTCAACAAGTGCTGAAGAACCCAAAGAAATTGACAGTGTGGAGTGTTCTGGTGGGTTATGCTCACCACCAATGCAGAAGTCAAATAATGCAGATGGACAAGAAGTTGAAGAAAAAAGCATTGATTCTGATAGGTCAAGCTTATTGTTACCAAAATCTACAGATAATCAGGCACAGGTGACAAGGAGAACAAGTCCTAGAAAAAGATTTGGTTTGTTTACATTGCCAATGTCTTTTGAGGAGATGGATAAAAAGCAAACAGTACAGAACAGTGGAACGCAAACCAATGTATCTAAGCTAAAACGGTCAAAGAGAATTCAAAACAACCAGGTAGTACAAACAAAACAACGTTTGCACAATGAAGAGTCAGATAGTGACACCAGCTGTGGACGGCTGAGGGTTCGGAAAGATTCTTGTAGTACATACTCAAGGCAGAGTCGTAATCCTCTGTTACGATCACAAAGTAAAGTGTACACTGGTGGGGGTGATGATGCTGATGCAGTTTATGATGAGACCGAGCACTGTACCATAGAGTTGCATGAAAGATTAGGTAGCAGCAAGTGCCTATCACCTGAAGAAGTACAGGACTCACCTCAGACTGAGAAGGAATCCACAGAAAATCCAATTACAGACAAAAAGCAAAAATCACCCACCACAGAAAATTGCAGCATCAGATCAGAAGAGGAAAATAGTTCTGTCAGTGTTTCCAGCCTGCCATCAAAGCAGAAAAGGCGAACAAGTAACAGAATTTTACATCCCAACAAAAAATACACGCAGGATATTTCTCAGGAAAGCCCGTCTCGAACGAAATCCTTCAGCAATAATGAGGAGGAAAAAAAGAATCCGGAACGGACCAAATCTCTTTCTAATTTAACTGATCATGGAAATGGTACCAGTATAACCTCTGGAAAAGCAGTTAATCTGCCTAAAAATAGGAAAGGGCAATTTGAAGTAATTACAATATCTAACTCTTCTGTGGAAGATGAGAGTGATGATACCAAGATTAAGGTGGCAGCATCCTCTGAGTTAGACGATAATGCTCGAAAACGTACTCGAAAACGCAAACTCACACCCTCAAATACTTCTATTAATACAAGTGACCCTGGTGTTGAAGAAAATACATCTAGCTCAAAGGAGAAAAAAGCAAGTAAAGTTCTTGAAATTAAGATGCCAAATAAAAGGAAACAGGACATAGACATAGTGGAAATTGATCTAACTGAAGATGTGCGGTCTGAAGACAACTGCAACAATTCTGATGGCACAGATGATGAACCCTTATCAAAAATGCAAGATTTTGCAGAATCTTCACCACCACCTAGTGATATGCCAATGGAAGAATTCACACCACCTGAACTTCGAGCCATAGAAGAAGAGGTGACTTCAGATAGTATGAATAAGAAGTCACCTAAGTCCCCAGTCACAAATAAACGCAAGAAAAAGGGGCGGTCAGTCGGTAAAGCGAGGCTGAAGGGGTCAAGATTAAATAGGATCCGGTCAGATGTTTATGATTTTCATTCAGATAATGATTCATTAAAGACTTTAAAATTGAAAAAAACACTTGATTTGATGGCCAACAATAAGAGGAAAAAAACTGAAGTTGCTGTTACATCTGGGCCATTTGTTCGTGTGACAACTGCTAAAGACGAGCCTGCCTTGTGCATTATCTTTAACCAGCACCAAGAAGATTTGGATTTGAAGCAGAAAAAGAAAAAAACCTTGTCGTCGTCGTCATCAGTGCAGATATCAAATTTGCCGTCTGAAAAATCTGTTCTCATCCCACGGAGCACCCTGTTAGGAGACACATGGGTGTGTGCCCTCTGTGGAAAAGGGAGCACCTACAAGTTCCTGGGAGACTTGTTTGGCCCCTATTATCCTGAAGGCTCACTCCCAATACTAAAAACAGAAAAATTAGAAGACTTTTCTAAACAAGATTCAAAGCAAAAGAAAAAACGGACTTTGTTTCCTGCAGACCAATCCAAGAATGCAGACAAGCCCCAAACACAGACACGTAAACCTTCTGAGGAAGAGAAAGGGACTAGTGATCTAGATAAGAAAATGCTAGATAGCTCTTCTGACGTGTCAGAGGTCTGGGTGCATGAAGACTGTGTTGTGTGGTCAGATGGAGTGTATTTAATTGGAACAAAATTGTATGGCTTAGAGGAAGCTGCCAAAGTAGCCTTAGCAACAGTAAGTACAGTTTTTTCTCAGAGCTGGGTTTTCTTATTGTTTTAAAGTTGATTGGTAACTTTCATCAGCACATCCAAACTGCTGCAAGTAGCATGACTAGCTAAAAGATTTAAATCTCGCCTTTGGTTGCTAGATGCCAGTCCCATCACCTCTGTGTTTCTGCATAGGCTGGTTGTCATATATTCTTGTTGCCATGTTCTTGGTTTTTGTTTTATGATGAATGTCAGGGGTTTATTTCAGCGAAATGTTGTTAGAATATAGAAAATTCCAAACTTAGGATCCCTTTTTCATTTGTGAAGTGCTTCTTGTTTGTTTTACAAATTCTGCTTAACTCAGTGAATACAAGAAAAAACATGGCTTTGTTGCTGAAGGACATTTTATTAGTTAAGAAATTATCCACTATTACATTTTAAATAACTTATTTGCAAGCTTGCTAGTAAGATAAAATGAATGAATGATGTGCATTTTTGAGATATTCTGTGTGCCTTAAAGTTCCATGGCTATAAATAAAAATATATATATATATTTATTTTATAAAATAATAATAGACTATGCACATGTACTATGTTATAGCATTAATTTTAATAAAGAACTAAGTTGCCTACTTTTTGGTAGTATATTTATTATGCTTTAGTTGATTGCCATTGGTTTTTTTTTGTTCTTTTCAGCTAAAAATGATCTTATATGTACAGTCCATATGGTACATTTTATTTAAATGGTACTAATTAACATAAATTAGTTCGTTATATCTTGTATCAGTTTGCTAAGTTAGCTGATTAGAGTGCACTTCCATTGATGTGTATGATATCAGCACAAAAATGTGGTAAAACGTATGGAAGGAACTTAATGAACAAAGCTATTTTTAAATATAAGACTCTTAACAGCCCAGCACATTACTGATGGTCTAATGTTCATTTTCTAACAAAACTGAATAAGATGCTATGTTAATCCTGTTGCTACTTTTAATAATTTTTTATCTGATTAGTGAGGCAATCCTAAGAGACCATCTTTTTGAAATAGTTAATGCTAAATGATGAATAAAATGTTCCAAATAAAATTATTTCCTAAGGATTCATTCCCTTTTCCATCTTGCTGAGTTTTCATTTATTTTAGCAATCTGTCTTTAATTATTGAAAAATATTTATTTGTAATTTTTTTAAAGCAAGAGAGAGAGAGAGAGAGAAAAACAGATATTTAGCAGTGTCTACTGCTCATGGCTAAAGGAATATTTTAACAACTGAAATCTATAAAAAATACTTTAATAGTGAAAAACATGTTATTTCTGTTTAACAATAATTTATAGATTTTTTCTATTAAAGTCAGTTATCTGATCAATTAATTAATGCAATCTTCCAAAAATAATGAATAATCATCTTTTTTATCACAGTATTGCAAGGTAATACATCTCAAATATTATAAAATTTTCTTCAAATCAAACTGGAATCTTGCTGCAGTTACAATCTCAATATGAGAGGATATTTTTGCATGTCCCACTGCAACAGTGGTTTAAATATCTGCAGACAAGGGAAGCTGTTGTGGTGAGCGTTGTTTGCTTTCTAGTCTTCAGAGCTGCGACCCTGACCAGCCGCCGCCTGCTGGGCCAGTCCTGGCAGGTTACAAACACTCCTGGGGTTTTTGTTTTTTCTAGAACCTAGTTTCTGAGAAATTGGGTTGAAGTTTTAACATAATTAGACAAGAAATTAATAATCAATATTTACTTTCATTAAAATAGTCAGTCAAAAGAAAACAATAGTGTAAAGTATCAGCATTATTTTATGAGAGCTGGTTCTGTAAAAGATTTATCAATAATGGTCTCAGGAACAAGGAGCTGCTGTAACCCACATCAGAACTGCTACTATTCTGTAGATTATCGGTGCCGAGTTTTTACAAGCCTTAAGCAGTTAAAATTATGAGGAAAATGTACTCTGCCTGGTTAGTTTATAGATGTTTGAGGGAGGATGTATCTTAAAATTTTCAAAGGTTTTAAATGGATAGACTACAAATAATAGACAACAGCATTATGCCAACCACCTGAAAGACTTTACAGCAGAATATATATTTTTAGCAATTGAATGAGTTACAGGTAAGTTGAATAAATTGCCAGAAGGAATCATAAATAAATACTGCATTGCTCTGGTATCTTGTGTAAACCTTGAGGGATGTTGTAAATTAGAATATGAGGAGGCGGTGAAAACTATTTTACCAAGAAAGAACAAACAACCATTTAGTGGGAGATTTCATATTTACTTTTTTTTTTTTTTTTTTTTTTTTTGGTCATCATAAACGTTTACAATCATAAAGCCATTTTGAAGATTATTCTTATTTTAGCTGCTATTTCGTTTTAGGAGAATTTTGTACCATTTTCAAGCCTTTTTGCTTTATAGTTAGAAAAACTTCATCTATCTACCGTGACTTGGTGAGGTTTTTTTTTCTGCATTTATATCTATAATGTTGATTTCACTGACAGTCAGGTGTTTGTTTGCTTTAAACTGCTGGTCTCACTTTATATTTGAAGTTGGCTTGCATACGGTAGCAATAAGTTTATACAATCAACATTGTGGTGATATCTCACTAGGCCAGCAAGTTTGGACCATGTGAACTTCTGTAGCATTTTTACTTACAATACAAAAACTAACTTTCTAATGAATAATTAAAATATTTACTTTTTAACGTCATCTAAGCAAAGTACAAATCATTGTTATGTTCAAGAAGTATTTGTATATCTTGACAAAATATAAGTGTTTTCAATGCTTAATATGTGCATGGGGGTATACAGGCCACCATGCATTAGGCTCCAAACTGTCTTATAGTCCATAAGCTTTCTTCCCAAAGACATGATAGCTTAAAAGAGTACATTTACCCATTTCTTGTCTGTCTATCTATCTTTTTTTTTTTTAATCTTTGTGTGGTACTTGCGTGTAGGTGCAGGTGTAAGGTTCGTGTATGTGTGTTTATCTCCGAGGAGAAGGGAGTGGAGGAGGCCAAAGCCGTGTGTGGAGCAAGCTCCTGGTCTAGGCCTAAAAGGCCATGTTGAGGCACCGAAGCACCTCGTGTAACTGGCCGCCGAATTGATCAGCATTAGGGACGCATAAGCGACTCATGTCGGGTGAAGCCAAAGCTTCTAGTTGGGAGTGATCGTTTCCCGAGCCAAAAACCAATCTTGGGAAAAAAAGGCCTCAGCATGTCAAATCCGAAAATCGGTCTCAACGTGCCTAATCTTTCCAGCCAGACAGGCAGGCCAATGGCCATCTTACCTTAGGGGTTGGGGTCCTTTTGGATTACTATTACCATCCTGACTGTCTGGGGACTTTTATTGCAGGCTTCCTAGCTGGAGAAAAATCCTCAGCATGAACCTTGGCCTCAAGTCATGGATCCTAAGACCACTGAAAGGCATTATACTCAAGGACTATGGCCGCACCTGAAACCACCTGTAGATTCCGTAACCCACTTTCCAAAAGGAGAAAAAACACTTAAACACAATTTGCCCACACTAGCACCATAACCACAAAAAAAAAAAAACCAAAAAAAATGCTTTCACCCACTTTGATGTGTGCTTTGGGGTCATAATCATGTCGAAAAGTGGACTTGTGACCCATAAGTTTCTTAGAAAAAGGTGATGTTTTATTCTTCTTGATGACCCCAGGCTAAGAGATTGCCACAACATTATGTCTGACACTAGTAATATGCAAAACAAAAGTGAACCAGCATATGGTGACTATTGGCTGATTAGTGAGTGAGTGCAGATATTTTTGGAGATGATAATGGTTTATACTACAGCATTCCTGCTCCATCTATGGTTTTTACATACCATGGAATGCATGCATCCCTGGTTTCCCTTGTGTAGAATACTGTATACAATATTTATCTGCACAAGCACCTCCATCACCACTGGTCATTCCATGATATGGCATCTCGTGCAGGGACTGTTGTACCAGTTTGAGGTTGTTGATTGCTCCATATTATATCGCATTTCTTCACCTTTATTTATTGTTTATTAGCAATAGTTTTTCCCTTAAACATGGTCCCTAAGTGTGTACTCAAAGCTAAAGGTAAAAACCAAGGAATGTAAATTACGTCTTTAGAAAAGAAGTTAGAAGTGGTTGATCAACTTACTTGTGGTGAGAGTGCAGCTTCATTGGAGAGACTCATGCGAGTTAAGGACTCCACCATTAGGACAATAAAGAAAAGTGGAGCTTTGATAAGGGCCAGTATTGCTGGTGGTGCATCTAAAAGTGCTAAAGTGACCTTCTTGCCTCGTGATCCTAACATAGAAAAAATGTAGAATGATCATAACATGGATGGAAGACTAAGCCCAGGAAAAAAGTGCCTCTAATTAGCCAAGCAATATGTGAGAAGGAGAGTATTGAAGAGACAAGTTTCAAACCAGTAAGGGCTGGTTGAAAACTTTAAGAACAGGTACAACCTGCATGATATCAGGGTAATGAGCAGATTGTGAAGCTGTTGTGATGTATCCTGAGCATCTGAAGAAGTTGATTGAAGAGAGGGGTTACCTGCCAGAGCAAGTCTTTAATGCCAATGAGATTCGACTTTTTTGGAAGCACATGGCTAACAGAACTTTCATCTTGAAGGTTAACGAGTCTGCTCTGGGATTCAAGGCAGCAAAGGACCAACAGACCCTTCTCCTCTGTACTAACACCATGGGGGATTGCTTCATCAAGTCAGTGCTCCTGTTGCCGAAGATGACTCTAGACAATCTTATCCATGGAATGATGCTTGCTACCAATCACTCTGACCTCTTCATGGAGATTGATCCATTCACGGAGTGTAGCCTCAACTTAAAGTGAGGGTTGAAGGAATTAATGAGACCATACAGGGAGCTACAGAAGAAAATTAGCCAGCCTTCCATCTTAAGCTTTTTTAAGAAACCCATCACTGATGCTCCAGCCACATCCATTGCCCAAAATGTCACTCTGCCACAGCAATGAAAGAACGGGCAACTTAGGGGTTAGGAAAACAACAGCTGCAGTTTCCCTAACTCCCCTATTTTCTTTAAAGCCCTATGTTTGATAACGATAGTTTTTCCTACCATGGTGATTTTCAAAAAACGTAACGCCCACAGTAGGCAAGGGAACCCTGTATTTTTTGTAGATGTTGTAAAAGAAAAAGAATATGACTGATTATTGCCATAAAATAAGTACTGAAATTGTAAAAAATAAAAAAAAAAAAATGTTGCTTGCCTCTAAATGATTCAGACTTAGTGGTTTATTCCGATATAGCCTTTCTATCATCTGTACTAATACTTGTTGTAGCTACTGTAAGTAAAGGGGTTATCACAGGATCATAGCACTCAGAATATTTCATGTTTAATTTTATTGCATCAGTGTAATTTGCTGTTGTGTTTTTGGTTGTTTGTCAGGAACTGAGGATATGGAGGGTTCTACAACATTTAATAATCAATCAACAAAATGTCAACAGCATTGTCAGTTAATTAGATGGTGGTGGTAAGGTAGTGGTAGCCATTCCTTTATTTTGTGGCCTTTCTGTTCCTTCAAAGTTTGTAAAACTGTTAGCAACTAAAAAAGATGGATAAATTTGAAATTATTACTTTGGTTGAGACAAAAACAAAGGGTATAAAATACAAATACACATCAGCAGGATTTTACTAATGTGTCCATGATCACAATCTGATCGATCTTATTACCACCACTATTTTTGGGGGGTGCAGCATAAGCATAGAAGAGCTGGTGCGTGTATCTCTAATTTTTTGTGTATTGTCTCTGTTGCTAATAACGGTCACTGATCTTTCATCTGCAACATCACACAAAAAAAAAATTTTCTTTCTCTAACTGAATAAACAAATCCACAGTTCATGCATTAATCTTGAATGGTAAACAGACTCTGACTAACACATTACTTAACCAGTAGCAGGACCTCTTGTTACACAGTTTAAATGATGCTGGCAGGGTTTAATTTTTAGTGAAAAATCTTTAAATGGTTTTGTTTACTCTGATTTAACCAGTACTGGCATTTTTGTTAACTTTATCAGTAATGTTACATTTAGGCTGGTTGGGTTAAGGTTAGCGGTACATAGTAATAAAAATACAGTTTGGAATGGAAAAATATATTTCTGTGTTTTTGAGAGAGAGTAATTGTACTAGTCTACAGCTTTGACATTTAGTGCAGTCTGTGATTTGGTGGTAGAAAAAATGCTTAGACTTCCCTACTAAATCTGTTTCCTAAAGACAGCCACACTCATTTGCTGTGTCTTAGTTTGTACTAATAAAAATGGAATGAACCAATTTACATTTTTTAGCTGCTTAAGAAATTAAAATGTCTAGGGTTCTGGGTTATATGGATATCAATCCTGATTTTCAGAGTGTGCAGGAGACTTATTGATTTTGTTGTTGTTATATTAAGACTAGCTGAGCTAAACCCACTGACAAACAGGAGAAGCTGGAGAGTAGATAAACAGATACCAGCGATCACCATGCTGCCTGTTGAAGGGAAACAATTCACTACAGATTTTCAGACCACTAAATATGTAATTTATACAAAATATCTTCTATCTCAAAGTGAACTGGTCATTTATTCAGAGGATGAGATTAAGGCAAGATCTGACAAATAACTTCACAATAAGCGAAGCTTCATAAATTGATTTCAGTTCTTTTTATAATGTATGTCCTTGTTTGTTATTTTTACAACCTAACTTTGTTTTGATGCACCAGTCTCTGGATGGAAGAGATGACTCTGAAAACATCTTCAGACCAGAGAAACAAAATCAGCTAAGTGTTGCTAGTAATAATTCACCAGTGGTTTTTAGGACTCTATAAATAAAGTTTTTCTCTTGTTTCTTTAATAAGACATTTGATTGCAGTGCTGACATCATTTGGCCTGCTTCAGGGTTAACACCAACAAATTACCACTACAAGATGAAATTGGTATAAATTCTAAACTAGAATGGTAAACTGAGTTTTTTGCTCTCTCTCTCTTTTTTTTAAAATAAGACAATGGTCATTTGAGCCAGCTTGGGAAGTTTTCATGAAATTATGAACAGGTGAGATTTGTGGAATTACATGATTGGATAAAAAATATTTTCCTAAATTTTTATTGGTTCCTGAAATGGCCAAATCCAATGAGTTTTCTTCATCCTGCTATCGCCACGGCTGAATAACCCTCACTCTGAGTCCAAGACGTGGTCAATCCAAACCGATTTACAGAGAAGTTGATGACGAAAAATAGACTGAACAGAAATGTTACAAAAGGACGCACAAAGCACCCTTTTGAGAAATCTGAGGAGCAAATGATGCAAACTGTATCAGATATTCAACAATTTTTGCAAATAGCAGCCAATATTGGATGTGGAATGCCCAGCAAAGAAGCAAGAGAGACCATATCAATGATGGATTTGGAAGAAGAATCAGTCATCCAAATGATCCAATATGCAAACATTGTGTTTGATAGAATTTGTGAGGTGATATATCTGCATGATCATGATTCCCTGAAAAAATAAGTGTGTGTGCATGATAACCCATCAGACAGTGCTTCAAACTACAAACTGTTGATGAAGATGTTGATCATCAGTTTGCCCGAACAGAATATTCAAAAATGTGTATTGCTGGCTCCAATATGCATAGGTTTCACATCAAAATCGTTGAAAGAGATGTTTGGAAAGTTGAATATGTTGTTGTGAATTCTGATAGAGATGATATTGAGGAATTGAGTTGTGTTAAAAGTATTGCCTTTGGAAGACTTTAGACCAGGCTGAGTTCGTCAGCCACCCTGGGGTGAAGAATACAGTAAAAATACATTGAAGATTTCAAAGCCAATGTTGAGAAGATGTTCTTGGATGGAGTTCAAACAAGTCACTGCAAATGTATCCTTTTCGCCTAGATATCCCTTCGGAAACTGAACTTAGAGCAGCAATTCAAATGCTTTTCAATAAACAAAAGAAAGAACAGGCAGTGACATTGCAATCAAGCACAAGGAGATTGAAAGAGCCTTATATCTCCACCGTGCTGCATATATTTGTGGAGTTGAATGGAGCCATTAGCAGGGAATGCAGCCTGGAATGAGTTTCAAAAAGCTCACCAGTCTTTAGAGGAAGCAAACTATTCTTCAAAAAGCCAGGTTACTTCCAAAATAAACTCATTAAAGACCAAATTCAAGAAAACAGGTCAACTGCCAGTCATGAGAAGGTGTTCATTTGTCATAAGTTACCTGACTGATGACAATTAATGTAAATCTCTATAACTATATTACTAGGATGTTTCTGGAGAAAATAAAAGTATCTGCATGATCAGAATGATGATAACTTTCGTTTAAACCACTAAACAGAATTTTTTATGCAGTTTCTGCTCAAATCAAACCCTGAAACTTTCACATCGTGCCTCTAGACTCCCTGGCTTGGCTCATGCACCAACTGTTAAGTTACTATGCTAGGTATCCATTAATTTTCAGTAGTACAACAGAAATTTGTGATTTCATAACTTGTTCATAAAAAACTTTCAGAATTTTTTAATTTATTACTATATTGGAAATATTTTGTGACTAGGACCTGCAAAGCTGTTTAAAAAATAATGGAAATTTAAGGATTGTTTTAAACAAAATAACAAATAACTTTCTGAATGCTTAGTAGTAGTAGTAATATTATTATTATTATTATTATTTTATTATTATAAGAAATCTTCTCAGTATAATAATGTGTACTGCAAAATAGATTAATTATATAATTGGCCTTAGGTATGAGATGATCAAAACAAAGGTGTGAAGCAAATTTAAGACGTTGTGTACACAAAAATTATTAAATAAGTATATTCAAGCACATTATCATTTCACCAACTCAAAGGTGAAATTGTTTGGCATATGTATTTATTTACATTAAAATTTATATCCCTGACTGGTCAAGGAAACAAATTTACTTGTCATGTTCCATTGGTGTTTTCACCAATAGCATTAATGCAATGAAACTTATGCTGCCCAAGCAGCAAGTAAGTAAGAATTGTCAAGAGCACTGTATTGAGTTTTGTATAACAATTGCAGCAGGTATGCACAATGAAATCACTCAAGACTAGGTTAGGCTTATTTCACCATGCATGGTCAACAAGGAAATGTCATTGGTATGGCACAATCAGATAACATTTATATATGCTGCCTGACTTCCAAGATCTCCATACACCTGTCCATTGCTTACTCAACCTCATTGTCAACTGTGATACCAATATGCCATTAACTAAAGACATTGGATCAGGCAACATTGGCAGATGTCTTTTCTCAGATAGATTGAGATTTTACCTAAGGAATGTTGGATGGGACCTGCTGCATATCTGGATCTGTACTAAATAAGACTCACTGTATAATAGCCACTTTTTGATATTGGGTGATCCAAAAATGATTCAAGTCGTAAAATTGCTGCAACATCCCACATTACTTGTCAGGCCATTCCCAGATGATAATAGTTGTAGCTTCCAGATGTGTAATGCCAACTAAGCAGATATGTGTGAAGTGAACAAAATTTCTGATACATTTAGTTAACATTTTGTTAATAGCTTTTCTTCAGGATTGCTTATTGTTTGTTTTTTTATTATTATTATTATTAGCTTTCAAATATCTTTAGTTTAAACTTGTGACAAAAAAATAATGCAGAGCAGAAAATCCTGCCATCTACTGAGATTGATAATGATATTTTTCATTGAGTAACTAAGGAAGCTGATTCTAACTAACTTCTGTATACTTCACTACTATCTTCCAGACCTGCTCCATCTGTAAGGAACGGGGTGCTATGGTTGGCTGTCTCCATAAAGGTTGCATTCAGAAATATCACTACATCTGTGCTGCTGAAAAAGGTAAAAGCATCATTATAAGATACATTTTTTTTATTACATTAATTCAGCTTGTGTTTTGTGTATGAGTGCATTCAGAACACTTAATAAGAGATTAATTTCATTACATATGATGCACACAGTGTTTCAGCTCTCACATAAGCACTTTAGTAACGAGAAATCCTCATCTCTATATCGTTTCAATATTTCTTATTTGATTTAAAGCTTGACAAAAAAGAAAGAATCATTAGGAAATGCTGCTGCAATCTAATAACCTATGCTGCATAGATAAAATTTAATTCTAGATTAAATTAATATTTCTTCAGACTGGGTTCTCTGTTACCTGGGAAAGATTTAACAAATTTTAAGACCCTTTTTTTTTTTTGGTTAAGAATTTTCAACAAATTTGAAAGTGCCTCAGTTTTTTATAAAAGAAAGAAATCTCATGCTATAGATTTTATATTTATAATCAAAATAGTCTGGCAATTTTCATATTATATGATCATGAAATTTGGCCAGGACTTCTAAGAATAGGTCGGTTAGATTGCTGGTGGTGTTTTAAATTGTTTAATTCAATTTCAGTACATCCTCTGTTTATTTTGGTAAACAAAGCAATAGCATTGTTGGAAAATATCACTAAATAAATATTTGTGGTTAGTTGAAATTAAACAAGGCTTTGGTGGAGTTTCCATCTTGACTTTAGCATTTTCTTAATGTCCACACCAAGATTGTATAAGTGTTTAATTTTACATTTACATAAAATGAATAAGAAAGGTGTATTATTTAAATGTTAGAAACAAACATTAATTAAATGACATGTTGGCACTGGCCCACCCATCTCTCTCATGAGATGGGCTGCTAAATAGATAATCATCTGTGGTATCATCTTGCCACCTTTTCAAATTTCTGGTTGGACAATCCTTAGTATGTTTTATATTCCAAATTGTTATAAAATAAAACATCATCACATTTGGAATCAAATCAAAATCCTATTACAATCTTATATAGCAGTTTGTTTCCTTTTTCTTGTTTTTTTTGTTCTTTGAAGCCAGATGACAGTTAAAGCAACAATTAGTAATCTTTCTTCTACTTAAGAATATGGTAATTAAGTAAAAAGCAAGAAAATGGTGAAAGTGGATTTGCATTGAAAATCATAGTACCAATAATGGCTAGCTTTTATGATGGTGACATCCTTTAACAGGTTGGGGTAATTAATTATGCTTCATTATAAAATAAAATAGAACCAGTTTGTTATTCTGAACAATGTTATGTATGTCAAGGGACAAATTCCAGTTCTCCTGGTAAAGTCTAGAATGAGTCATAATGAATGAGAGATGCAACTGAGTAATATTTTCTACCAATTTCTATGTGCAGCCTTGTAAGGTGCTGACTCAAAAAAAAAAAAAAAAATTCTAAAATCCTCAGGATGAAAGCCACTATTTCTGCCCATGTGGATTCATTACTGTTACTCCCAAGGATAAATAAATAATTTAAATAGCAGTAATTTTAAAAATGTATTTTATTATTGTCATAGTAAATAATTTTTTTATGTGTAATCACAGGGGTTCTCCATGGTTTGAGCTCATGACTACCCCACTAGGATGGAAACTCTTGTGACAACTCCAGACTTGAACCCAAGTTATTTTGTGGCTTCAGGGATTGGCCGAGAGGTTATGGGTGCACCACGCTGCTTTGTCAGTTGCTAGGTGGCAAGTGCCAGAGGCTCTTTCTACAAAAAATGAATTTCCAGTAGTAACTTTAATCTTGACTTCCATTAATTCTTTCTTTGATTAAATCATATGTATTATGTTTTTGATGTTTGCCAATTTTCTCAGTCCCAAAAAAAAAAAAAGGGTCTCATTTTGAATTTGATTTCTGTATTTATCCCTGCAGTAGTTACACTAGCTATAGATTAAAGACTTCATATCATACATTTTTCATTTCTCGTAATATAATGCATTACCAAATTGTTATTTTTTTATGTATTTAGTCACTCATCAGAACTAGGACAGGTGATGTGTGGGTGATCTGTAGGTTTCTGGAGAGTGTTTGGCATGTGGTGTGTTTTAACAGAGAGGTGATTCTGGTTGTAAAAATGAGTGCACGGTGTGAAAAGCAGTAGACGAGATTGGTGAGCTACGCTTGCTCTAGTAAGGAGCCATATAGAAGACAGGTGCTGCTGATTTTAAAAGGCATAAGAGCCTAAAGCTTTGCTGCTTATAACAAAATGCCAAACTGGATTCATTTACTGTAACATAAAAAGGGTTTCTAAGTGTGTACATTATCAATGGTGAGAAAATTATTATACAAAATCTCTCTCTCTATTTTCTTGTGTTGTGTTAGTTGTGGATTACTGTCACTCACTCCCCAGTTTACGTAAGAAATTTTGTCTTGAATAAAATTCTGTGGAAATTTTATGGATGCACTACACATACGAAAAAGGTGTGCATGCTTTGAGATGATGGACCCCAGTGGCAAAGGATTATGAACGTCAACAGGATAGTTCACGAGTCTGTCTTGTTACAAGGCCATTTATGAAGAAAAATTGATTGATAGGTTCATCCATAAAGTTGAACAGCCACCAGCACCTTTAACATCAGCTTTACATTCAGCAGTAAAGCTTGTTGAAGTCCCTTCTTCATCCTCTATTTAACAACCCACCAACCTTCTCCCACTACTGCCTCTTCCAGTGTGCAAGCTAACACTAGGAAATAAGCTATGTTAAGTTAATATATAAAATTTCTATTTAATCCATGTTTGTTTGTTGTTTTTGTTTTTTTTTACAATTTTACAGGTAGTGTACTAAAAATATTCAAAGCACACAACAGTATTTAAAATAAGTTATAGTGAATAGAATATGTAAAGGTAGGAACTTATGTACTAGCACTTTTGAGGTATGTAATTAATTGGTTCCAAAGTCCTTTAGGTAAGTTGGAGAGTTACAGTATGCATAATAATTTTTAGGGGGAACACAAAATCTAACTGAATAAACCTTGACTTAAGAAAGTATGTTAGCCATTCATATCTGTCTCTTGAGTTTTCTATATGTAGACACTGGATACTTAAAGTCAGATATAGAACAATAGTAAAAAGCTAGCAAGTTCAAAATAGTTAGTGTAACCTTTATTTATCTTGGTTTTTTTTTTTTTTATCTTTGGTAAGCAGTAGTTTTTTTAGTTAAAACAGCTTTCTGATTGCTGCAGATTTCCATTTTTACCATCTTGGAAATCTCTAGCTTTTATAATAAAGCATTTTATGCAGGTAAAAAAAAAAAATAAAAATTTTTTTTAATGTAATTGTTCAAATGATAGGAATATTTTTGCATCTAGAATGTAAACTTGAGTGATAAAACAAATGAATTTTCTAAATAAATTAAATGAATTTCTTTCTCCCAGTCTGTTTTGCTTCACAAAGAACTTTCAGAGATTAGCTTAGAAACTATGAGCCAATCTGACTGGTCAGGCCAGAATGAACCAGAGGAGCTCACTGCAGTCTAGTTCTCCACAAGTATAGTCAACCTGTAAATATTCAGCAGATTGCTGACACTGTAAGCCTGTTTAAAAGTTTCAGTCTGACTGTATTTCTAAACTCAGAAAGAAGTATTAATCTATTTGAGATCCAAGACAGGCATAGTTAAATGAATCATCTATACTTTGCACTTTATGGCTACATAAATCTTGTCTCCGTTGTACACCCTGAATAGTTTTTCTTTTACCATTTAGTGCTTATTAAATGCACTGAAATATAGTTATTTTTAATTTTGAAGTCGTTTATTTCACAGAATTTTTACCATTCATGCAAAAATGTTGTTTATTTTTGCAAATCTAATTCCATCATTGGGGTAATTTTGGTTATGACAATGTTAAATTGTACAGAACTATTTGATTTAATCAGACCTTTTGAAGAAAAAAACATGTTTGTGGTGACATACTTTGCTAGTCATAGCAACAGATAGAATTCAGTCTTGGAAGATCTAGGTCATTTTGCTCTATAACCAGTTGCAGAGTCTATGAGTCCTTCCACCTGTTGTCAGCCAGTCATTGTGCTGATCATCTTTCTGGTGTCATGCAACTTAGGTAGGTTGGTAGGTACACAGGGATGATTCAAACCATTAGTGGTTTATTGGATTAGTAGTAGTGCTTGCAGTTTTACATAGTATTAGTTTTTATTTAGTTGAAAACATTTTGTTGTTGTTAGATATACATTTTTACTGCAGTTTTTCTCTCTTTTTAAGGATGCTACTTGGATGAAGAAAACTTCTCATTACTATGTCCAAAACACAAGGTATGTTTATTGCCGTGGTGTGAAATAAAATTTGAGGTGGGTAGGCAAGTCAGCATGGTGGGGAACTTGATCTAAAAACTGATTCTTTCTGTCTGTCTAAGTACCTTACCCCCCCCCACTTTTATTATTTCTCTACCCTCCTAATAGCTGCTTTATATAGACGTGAAGCGTGTGTGTGTGTTGATTTATTCACTCCTATAATTTTTCATTATTCCATTCATCTCTGAGTTGGACTGTATCATATACTATCTGAAACTGAATTTTTAAAATTATTGTTGAGATAATTTTTGCTTAAAATGCATACCTCTGTTATTCATTAATGGCCAACATAATTATTGTTTCTCGATAAAATGCCCTAGAAAATGGCTACAGCTGAATTTGTGGGGGGTGCTTAGTTCTTACTGTTGCCACCCATCATTTAAAAATTGTAGTGGAATTCCTGAAACACGTAAGTGGAGCATACAGTATACTGGACAGTCAGAAGAGCAGACCAGACAGTTTTAACTTTGTGTAAACAGGAAAATAACTATTATTATTGGTAGGATTTAATAAATGGGTCAAGAAAATATTTTAGATATATATTTTTTTTGCTTTTATTTTTCACTTAAAATGCATGTTAAAGCCTTGAGCAGTATTTCCCAAACTAGGGATTGCAAAGCTGCCTGGTACTATGAATGATTATTTCATCTAACATTTAATCTTTTGGTGGCTGTTGATGTGTGTGTGTATGTATATATATATATATATACCATATTTTCCTGAGGTATAATCCACATCACTGTATTGGTCACACAAACATCAGCCTCCCAGCTTTACCCCAGCACCTTAACATATAATTATTCCATAGACTAGAATGTAGGAATTGCTTTATTTTACCTTTTGTTTTCATCAAAATGTTCCAGGGAAGCATTCCCTTGGACCTTCTTATCAGAGTGCCTGTCTGCAGCTTGTACTGGTGGTACTGAAAGTTGACATTGCAAGAATTTGTCACTATTAAAGGAGTCACTCAGAAAACAATTGGGAATCATTGGCTTAAACAAAGATGTACTGCAACCCCCCCCCCTTCCAGTTTTTTTTTATTAATAGCTTTGCTCTTGACATTGAACTATTTTGATTTATTTTAAAATATAAATGTTGGCATATGGAGTTATCTCCCTTAAGTAGCATACTCTGACATGCAGTAAAATGTATTATCTGTCATCCTTCTCAATTATTACATATTTAGTCTGATTTTCTTTTTGAAAAAAAAATATATTTCTTTATCTAAGCAGTAGATCGATCTTATAAAGTTTTGGTATATTCAAAACACATTTGATTATTTTTCAATTTCTGAAATCTGTAGTATCATTATAGACATCTACAAAGTGCTTAATGTACTTGCCACCATTGTTATTCTTGTTTTGGTCAGTTTTATCATATGGGAGAGGAATTAAATAGAATGGAATCTACAGTCAGCTATACATCCTGTTATCAGGAACCAAAATGGGTGAAATTTGTATTTTGTAGACTTTGCCTTGTCACTATGTTGCCACATGCTTTTTAAACTCATGTTCACAAAATTATCAGTCTTATGTGGATTTTAACTTTTGCCACACAATGCAATTAGTGATCAGATTATTACTTCTGGTATGAATGATAAAAGAACTCCAGCAAACAATTTTGATTATATATATATATATGTCAACCTTAAATGTTTTAATGTTCATTTGTCTACAATATCAAACTATTTAGTCTGGTCAGCTAGATGTGTGACCACCAAGTTGCAGGGTCAGTATTTTAGTTCCTAACTGTTCTGGACAACACATAGTTTATTTGGAAATGTTAATGTGCTAATGCTGTTGTATTAGATAAATATTGCTCTTTTGGATCTCACCTAGATGACTGCCATTTCTATACTATTATTGCTGCTCATTACCAGGCTTTTCTTCAATGCATTGTGAATCAGTGCTACTTTCACTGCAGAAAGAGAGACAGCAAACCAAAACTTGCAAATATAGTGACTAGTGTTTGATGCAAAATATTTTATTCATTGGTTCAGACATTTTAACTTTGTGAAAATCCAAGTAGATTAACCATTAATTTTGATCATACAATAAAAGAACCATATTTAGAATAACAAAAGTAGTTTGAGCATTAATAATGATTTTAATGTCTTAAAAGTGTGCTTAATAAGTTATTTCCTTTAAACAAGCTTAGTAGTATACAGTTGTCCCCTGGTATTCGCAGGGGTTATGTTCCTAGAGCACCTGCAAAGAGTGAAAACCGTGAATATTGGACGTGGTCCATAAAAATGCCTATAAATGACTATAAACATCAAAATATAACGTAAAATATAATAAAAAAGACACTCAAGATAGCTACACATGGTAAACTGGGATGATGCTGGGCTGCATCTGCCTGAGACAGCGCCTCGTGGGCAGCAGCCAATCAGCAGCAAGGAGAAATGAATAACGCTCTCGGATTGGCTACTTTCAAACCTCCAGCCAATAGCATTTATTTTATATTGATATTTTGCTGAATTTACATTAGTATTTATATTACAAAATTAGTAAATTATGTTGTTATTAATAATTTAGTGTGAAAAAATATATATTGCCACAATAAAGCCATAAAAAATCACAGAAGATATTTGTGATTCCGCGAATATGCGGGGGTTTCCATGAACAATTATTAGTTGGGTTCTAAGGAAAATTCCGCGAATAACCGGGGCCGCGAATGCCGAACTGTGATTATGCGGGGAGTCAACTGTATGTATATATATATATATAATTTTTTAAGACCTGATACATTCCCTTAATTTAGAAAGTTAATGGGTTTAAACCATATTTTCTGTAGTTAAAACCTTGAAAGTTATCTGTGCAGGTAGGCAGTAAGTAAGCACTTGTAAGGAACTGGTGACTTTAACATATTTTGATGTGGCCTTTGAGGATAGCAAGAGTCTGATCTTCTCTCAAACTCTAATCATCTAGTTAGATTCCATTCCTGCAATGAATGGTGGATGACTGTTAATCATTGCTTTGCAATTCTAGTTTAAATTACTGTTTATTAAGCATAACACCAACTTTTGTGGATAAAGACCAATTTGACAATTTTATAAACATCTAACATTATTTTTTTTCTTGCTGCTAGTAGTTGATTTTTTTATAACAGCTAAAAATTGTGTATTTTTTTTATTATCCATATTCTAAACATTTAAAAACACATTACATGATATACTACTTATATTTCTTTGTATATAAATGAAAGGCTTGAGTGTGACAAAAGTGTTATTATTCTCTAGGTGACATACCCATAAGTTTCACACACACAGTTCAAGTGCACTTACAATTCACCCACAACTACCAATGAAATCAGCGTCATCGTCATCCATAGTAATGAAGAAACTAGTCACATCTGATCTTGTTTTATATAGCAAAGAATTAGACATGATTTTATGAGGATAGGTAGATATTTATATTTTATTTATCAATTTTAGTAAACCTATTTGCTTTTATTGTGAAGAATGTGGTGTAACTAACTAAAGACAGCATGATGTGTGAACAATTTTAAACACATCATTCAGAGATTTTTCTGTCTGTGCCAAGAACTGCCACTGAGTAAGACTTCCAATGACAGATCTTTATTAGTATCTGTGATGGGATATATGTATGAAGTGGAATCTTTAATAATAATTTTGTATTCATTTTTAAAAAGAAATCATATTTGAATTTTTTTAATGTTTATACATGACTTTTATTTTTAGTTTTCAAAGAAAATAAGTATGAACCAACTCCAGAGGCCTTCAAAGTATAGTTTAGCTGCTGGTATCAACATTTTTAGCAAATCAGTAATGTTTCCCATTTTGTTTCTTTTTCAGGACAAAAAAGTTAAGGTAGTGGAGTCACCAAGCACTGCTAAATCCTGACAAAAGTAAGACTAGTTATAATTTCTTTTTTTTTTTTCAGTCATGCACAAACCTTGGCATATTTAGCACCATCAGATTTTTTCCTTCATATCAATCAAAAGTAAAACATTGTAGCAATAAAGCACTTCCATGGTTACATGAACTCCTGACTAAGCTTCTTGTTGCTTGTACTCTCACATGGGCCTCTCAGGGGTTTTACTAAATATTTTTATTGTTTGTCATATTTCTAAAAACCCTTTCTTTTTTTCATTTTCAATCAGATGTTCTGTTCTATACTTTTTGTTTGTGCTTTTCAATTTTTTTTTTTGCTCCTAAACATTTTCCAGAACATGAATGTTAATAGAGCATGTAGTGAACAACCTTGTAAAACAGTTCCTAGAGAAGGACAGTTATCTGTAAAATGCACCAATCTCTTCGGTGTCACTAATCTGAGGAACAACAGGGTATTCATCAGAACAGTGTCTAGGATACTTGGTTACCACACACATCATCTTACAAAACATCCAGTCATTGTTTTCGGTAGAAGATACATTGGTTTGATAGTTTAATGGTTCAGGAACAAATTTACAACCAAAGAACTATTACTTGGACTATTGCTTGTGATGTTAGATTTGCCATGGTGTGGGCATTGCATCTTATGACTACAAGTTTGAACTTGTTATCTGGAATCCTAATTGCCAACAGGTACCATACAAAGATTATTATACTTGTCATTGTTCTTCATTTTGACACTCACCTGCTTGTTACTGGACCAATATTCATAGACAACGTGACTTCACTGTGAGCTGAAAGAAGAGAATTTCCCTGTTCAGAATACTGAGACTTTAAAGTTAGAAATGCATTTTAGATTACATACTAGTTTTGTAGGTTATTTTTTATAGAAACTCTGCTGATGCTTAACTTATGTCAAGGGGTCTGCATGTGCAACGAAACATTGGTGCTTTGTATAAGTTGTCTGTTTTTGTTGTGTTATTTATTACTCAGCTACTGATGAAACTTGAATACTAAGAATGAATTTGGGGTGGAGATTGTTTCTCTAGCTGTAGCCAAAATCACTCTTGATCAGAAATAGAGGTTTATCTGCCTTAAACTATATCTTTATCAGTTTTCCAAATCACTATGTGGTGTGCAAACAGAACTGGTCAAGTGCACAGTTATCTATTTGATTTATTCCTCATGATTCCAAATCACAACAGAAGAATGACACACTCTAAAACAAGTAACCAGAGGAATTTATCAACAACAAAAACCAGGGAAATAAAAACATTTATTCAATAAATTCAAAATAATGTTTGGAAAAGACAAAAAAGAACATATTGTCTAATTGAATTTAATTCTGGTTTTTCAGACTTCAATCCCCTGCATCAAAAAAGCTTTAACTTAAATGTTGTTCATCAGTTTATATCTAAACTACAAGTGGATTTAAAAGATCAGATATAATATATTTTAAAATCATTTCTGAATCTAATCTTTATTTTCATTTGGAAATGTGGTAAGTAGACTATTTTTGAAAGTTACAGTAATATATAATTATATATTGGGAACCTAAATTATAGTAGATTCTTCCTGTTTTACAAATATCTTTTTAGTGTAACTCAAAATTGTAAATCATCTGAATATTGTATTTGATATTAAACAAAATTAGACTCTTCTTTAGATGATTAAAATGATCAAAGGGACACAAATCATGCGTTATTAGAGTAATGAAAACAAAAATGAATAGCTCAAAAATTTGCAATGAGTCAAATGTTAAATTGTTTTAGACCAAAGGTCATTTTTTCCTCATTAGTAAATGTGATCATTTGTAATCACTTTCCCTGTAGAGGACAATAATACAGTATGTTATTAATTTAGCTCCTCTCAATGAATAGTGCTGCTCACTATGCAGTGGGTAATAATAATGGAGATAAAGAAATGTGACTGAATTTCACTGGCATCTGAAAAAGCTATTTATAATATGAAAGTATTTAAAATTACAGGAAAACAAGGCTACTAGTTAGCAGATAGTATCAGCATGGTTTCTTATTCTAAAGAAGATATCTGCCAATGGAGAGTTGAGAACTAAATCATTCTCAAAAACCACAAAAATAGAGTAGAAACTCATTTATCTGACACAAGTTATCCAACTGGATTCCATTGGTCATGCATGCACAGAGTTTCTGCAACAAACCCACAGAAGACTCTTCCATTTTAGCTACAGAAAGTGGGTGCATCCAGAGCACGTGTAAACGTTTTATAGAGCTTTTCCAACATGGAGTTCATGCATAGCTAGAAAAGGAAAAGGGTGGCTGTATCTTCTGGGGGCTTTGGAAAGATTGGATAATTTTAATTTAATGGTATTTTGAATTTTTCTGCACAGACAGCATTCTTCTAGACAAAGATTGCTCATGTTCAGGGTTTTTTGGGAAGGGTTAGGGTAAAAATTAGCCATCATCTAATTTGATGTTTCACTTATCCAACATAAGGTTGGTCTCATTTAAGTCGGATAAGCGAGTACTGTACTCCTCTTCCTAAAACAGTTGATCACCAACAGAACATTGGTCTTGCTGGGCTCTCTTTTTGATAGACACAAGTAAAAATACTTAAAACATGTCAACTCAGCTAGAATTGTCCCAACTGTTTAATAAAGAAATTCTTAGACTAAACTAAAATATGCAACTGTTGCTTCAAGGTTACAGTACAGTGCACTAATGACAAAAATGATTTTCACTGTGTGACTGTAAGAATGGGGCACAAAAATAAGATCGTTGTACTGGTGGAAAATTGCACTGGATGCACACATTAAATCTAAAGCTCTGCCTGACACCATGCCACTGATCCAACCATGTGATTGTGAACTAATTTGGATCCTGGCCTATTTTTGTCACAAAGTGAAAATTTGTCAAGAAAGACTAGTCTGCTGGACACTGCACGCACATACATGCAAAGTCGTGGTGAATGATCACCACATCTGCAATTATGAACAACATTCTTTATACTGGTCTCATTGCAAAAGCTTACTGTAACCAACTCAAGGAGCTGGAATGTCCAGAAGAAACAGTGCAGAGTAATGTGGTGCCAGATCAAGTGGCAGATGCAGAGTTTAATGAATGGGTGCTGATTGATGAAAATGTTGACATGTACACTCCATTGACAGATGAAGAAATTTGCAGTTCAGCAAAGAATGTGCCTGACCCCATTGGAGTTGTAGAAGATGACGACGAGATAGTGTGTCAATGCCATCCCACCCCCACTCAGCTGCTAAGATGGGAGCAACACTGTGCATCTTGAGAGTATGGAAATATGTGGCAAGTGATTTCAACCACTATATGACTTTAAAAATTATATTAGTGGTTTAATTAAATCCAGTCTTAAGCAAAGGTCAACATTCGATTTTTTTTTTTTTTTAAAGCCAGCAACAATTAAAAATGCTATCTTTGTTTTAGTCGGCTATCCTCCAAGACCATATATTTTGGCTGTATTGGACTCTCTCTCACAAAACTTTTCTATAAAGTTAATTGCATTTTAGATTGCATATGCTCACTTTTAGTACTTCATCTGTGGTAGAGAACCAGTAACACTACCCATCAGTTTTTGTTATCAGCCACTTATCATCATCAAATATGCCCTATGCTGAAGTGATCACATTAAGTGACATGGGGTGTAATTTCCATTATCTTTGAATGATGTTTGCAGACTTAGTAGCAAAGTGTGGGTTAAAAACGATTTGTCTGTTTAATACACACACAAATTTTAAATGTAGTGATTGTTTCAATATAGAATCAGTAGTTTTTTTTGTTTGTTTGTTGTTTTTTTTTTTTCAATATGAAAATCACTTTTTTTCCTTTGGTTCATTTATCCATAAAAGTGATGCCCTTTTTTCTTTTCATGCTTTTCTTACACTAGTGATGCACAGTTACCTAATTTACCCTTAAATGTAAGCACATTATATAAACTCTGTCTTCTTCCAAGTTTTTTCAGTAAAAAATGCAAAATTTAAATAATTAACTTTATCTCACAAGATTGATATTTTTTGTTTTATTTTATAAACAGGCATCAATAAGTTGCGACTTAACATCCAACATGGCTGCCCACTGTCCAAGCTACCACCTTTAGGGTCTGCTGCCTCACTCTGAATGGATGGACGGACAGGTGGCACAAAGGGTACAAGACTTGATTGAGTAATGCTGTTTTGGAGAGCTATTACAGATTCTTGCATCCATGAGTATGGCTAGACCAGAATGGCTGTACTGTCAGCCCATGCAGTCTCTTCAGAGCTCAGACCACTGCACGGGCTGACTGACAGAAGACTGACTACGTGTTGACTTGTACATTTTTCTATACACTCATAACAAGCTGCCTCCACTGTAAATAACTGCCCTTGTATATTTTACTTGTGAACTAGAGCTTGGTTAGGACATGGAGGCTTGCCCACTCTGTGAGCTAAACGAACAATGTGTGGGTAGTTAGATAAGCTAATAGACAACATAACTGGCCAAACTATTAGAGTATGGCACAGAGAGCAGGAAGCTTACTTTACAGTGTAAGGACCCCTCCCCACCCCCCTTACTGACACCCCACCCAACCCTTTCTCAAGCTAACAAAAAAAATCTGATGTACATTTAGTTTGTGTTATGGTCAGCTAGTGCACGTGTGTGTACAGTAGATGTTCAAGCCTATTTTTGTGTTCAGCAAATAAAACAAACAAACAGATTTTGAAGGCCATGTCTCTTTGTTCTTCCAAATTAATATGGGTGTGGTACTTGATATGAAAAAGTTAAGCTGTTTGGTTTTTTTTTTTTTTTCCTTTTTTCATCTAATGTAAAATAAAGACTCATAAAAATATTCCTTTTTAACTTATCACTTTTTACTTATATATATTAAAAAACTAAAATGCTTGCTTTTAATATAAAATATGCTTAGGTTTATAAGTCATTGGTATCTTGTTAGATTCATATGCTCTTTTTAAATAAAAATTTCAAAATTGTAGTTAATCACTCACTGATCATTTGGAAAACAATAGATATTATCATATAGACAGGGCCAAAGATAGCATTACCAGTGGTGATCAACATAATTAAAATTGCTATTCTTCAGACTGACACAAATACACACACACACTGCTCTCTCTCTCTCTCTCTCAAAAATGTTTAAGAATGATGGCAGAACATGAATTGATAAGTTTAAAAAAAAAAAAGCATTCCAGTAGCATTATGACAGAATTTTATAGCAACAAAAATTTAAGAATGAATCAAACACTTTAGAAAATTTGTCACAAAAACCCATCTTCTAGAGATTACATGAGAGAAACAGATCAAGGAAGTATTAGTATTTGGTTGCATAGTCATAAACATTAATTACAGCCTGACAGCACTTATGCATGGAGTCCACAAGATGAAAACACTGGTCTATGCAAATGACTGAATAATTTGGAATAATTGATTAAAATTTCTGAGACTTGAGCTGGCCAATTTAGAGCTAGAATTTTCTGATCTGTGAGAAACTTCATGATGTTGTCAGCCAGATATTCCAGATCGTTGTTGGAAAATCCAGTTGAGGAGGAGGTATTACTCTGAACTAGTACATTGGTCAAAATGTTCAGGTGAACAAACTGATCCATTGTTTCCTGGACACAATGAATAAGGCTGTCCTTTTTTTTTTTTAGGAGAAGCAACCCATACTATAATGTAACTACCCCCAGCCTTCATTGTTGGTTGGATAGATGTCTTCACCAAATCTTTGCCCCACACAAGTTCAAACCTCTGAGACTGATTCGTTGTACCTGAGCACCTTCGCCTCACATTTTTTTGGTCCATTGGAGATGGCTTTGGCAAACTGAAATCGGATATTTAGTTTCTTCAAGAAACTTAAAGGATCCCTTTCTAGTTAGACATCTCATCAATTTGAAATTACAAAGCAATCTCTGGACTGTTCTTGCAGAGATCAGTAGGTTCTCCAAATCCATTAAAATGTCAACAAACATTTTGTGCTGGTCTATTTTGGACACACTTGATTTTTGGGAACATCATTTCTTCGGGGCATAACACTTCTACAGTGTTCAAGGTCGCCACCCTTTTGTTTGTACAGCTTTGTTAGATCACAAACTGTATTATTGCACTTGATCTACTTCACAACTCCACAATCTGTCTGCATTTCATTGGACTTCAATTGGCTTTTTTTACCCATTGTAGAATTTTTTTAAAATTACACATTAGTTTACTATATTCTATTGGTTCAAAAACCACGAATGTAAGCATTTGTCATTCTTTATTACTATGAAATTCCATACACAAGAAAAGCAAGTGTATGCAAAATATTTACTACTGTGTGTGTATGTGTGTTTAAACTATTCCCAGGGTAACTGTTAATAAATATCAGTACTTGGATATTTATAATGCTTGTAAGAATTATTTTGGTATTCCCTTCTGACAAGGCTGATTGCACCACCTATATTTGTTCATACACACACAATTGCAATGGAATTAGTGAATTTTTATCCTAGTTACTCTGGGATTTGACAGTGGTAATTTAATTTTGATCACATTAAATTGTACAAATGTTCTTAAGGGTTTTGGAACCCTTTTTCATGAAAATGCACAACCACTTGGTCAAGCCCCCCTGTAGCTCTCTTTATAGATATTTAGCTAAGCTATGAGCTTTTTTCTGAAAAATGGAAAAAGTAATTTTTTTTGTTTTTTTTTTTTTGTATTAAAGCACCAGAAATATGGCTAGACACACTGTTGTTAGTCATTAAAGAATAGATCAAACAGTAAGCAGGTTGTTTATGTTGTCTTTGCTATACAAAGATCTGCCCAAAACAAGCACAAACTCTGAAGTTTGTAAATACAGTAGATCATTTATCTGAAAATCCTTACAATGAATTAAGAAAACATCATCCATTAATCTGGAGCACCACCATAGTTCTGGAAGGTGCCACTGCAGGCAGCAGCTGTGTGCATGTGCATCAGCCAGAGCCCTTACAGTGCTCCTAAATTTTGAAAATTGTGATTCTAAGACTTTATCAACCCATATAATGAAAAGAACAGATGAGGATGCATCCAGAAGAATTTTCCAAAAAATCAAGTGGTATCAAAACAGAGAAAAAGAAATGTGCTCACTATTCAGCAAAAAGTGGAATTGTTAAAGAAGCCAGATTTTGTTTGTGTGTCTGTCTGTCTATCTGGACTTTGGCAAGATATTAGTTTCAGTCAAACAAAATATGATTTAAAGCTACAGAAGAAAATCCTTAACTGGCTCACAACACAGTAACACAGTGTTGTATGAGTGGTTCCGCCACCATAAGACCGGATACAGGAATGCTTTCACTCCTTTGTTGATGAAGAGAGCAAAAGTGTACTACCATGATAAAATTTAAATTGAAGATTACATCCAATCCAGAAATTATTATTAACCAACAATGTTTATGACAGCTCTTGTCCTTATGCCTATGTAGTCATAGGCTCTTTGAAATTTGTCTTGACAAAGATGCTACCAATATCCATGAGACCAAGCATAACTTGATCTTTGACCAAAGAAATTGCACTATGAGCAGTAGATCTTTGTATAGCAAAAACAGTATAAAAAATTCTAATTAATTTGGCCACCATGAGAAATGAATGTATCTGGCAAATTTTTATATTTTGGGTTTGATTATGTATATATTGGACATCTTGGTTGGTCAATAACTAGTGTGCACTATTACCAAGCTTAAAGGCAGATCCCATGATATTTTTTTCCATTTATTCAAGGTTTATTCTAGGCATGGTCAACTACAGATTGCCAAAGATCTTAACATTTTTCATGGATATATGGCCAAAATTATTGCAAATTTCACAGAGGAAAATGTCACTGCTGCAGCAGAGTGACCTGGAAGCCTTTAACAGTGACATCATGACAGAAGTTGCCTTTACTCTGTCTAGTAGTAATAAAACATTTTGAAGAGTCTGGTTAGGACATATCTTGCAAGACCCTTAAGTTCTGGTGTCAGAAAAGACCTAACAATCCACATTACTAAATGTTGATTGTAGAGTGGAAGGACAACAGAATTTTTGTTTGTCAAAGGATGTCTCAGTCCTGCCAGATACATTGACACTATAAAGAGACATCTATTATTGTACCAACAATGCATAGTGAGATTCAGTGCACACATTCTCAGGAGAGTGGCACTACATGCAACTACAATTTTGGAGATGGAATTAAGGCATTCAACTTCACTGGATAGTGCAAAGTTCTGATATGAGTCCAGTCCTGGATTAGTTGAATTAACGACTCCCATGGATATGAGAAAACCTGAACTAGACAATAATGAAAATCTTGCTGATTCAATGTCAGACGAGGTATAGGCTCTTTACTAACAAAAAAATTCATTCGATTGCTTGTCTTTAATTTGCTATTTCATGCAATAAATGTACTGTATTAACAAGTGGCAAGATACTATTTCAGCTTTCACTGTCATGCCATGGATTTTTTGTGTGGACAGGGTACTTCAGAATGCATTGGGGAGGAGACAATTAGAGCTAAAATCACAAGGTAGAGCATTTTTGAAAATCTAGAATTGTGTAAATTCTATCATTTCCTATAATGTATATTAATTTTTCCATTATTTTAAAAAGGTAAATGAATGCTGACAATTGTGAAATTAATATAAGATTTAGAATAAAATAAAACTAAGCAATCCGAAACTATGTTTATCTAATACCATTTAGCTTGTTTATACAGTAAACAAGGTTATGAGCTGAGTACCTGTTAATTATCAGTAGGAAAGTTATTGCATGTCACGAGGGTCAGCACAATATTATTGCAGCAAATGAAAGGTTTAAGAATATACTAGACTACTGGTTCTAATTGTGAGCCAGGTGTTCACTGGAACTGGTCAAAAGTCAAAAGCTGTGAGTGCACGATTTACTGGGCCAAAAGGTGAAAACTTGCTGGAAAAGAAAAAAAAATTCTCCATAAGAATGGCAACATTGTTATATAGAAACTAAACTGCACTGGTCAACCACTCTTTATCTAATAATGGGTTGGGCCACCTTTGTCCAAATAATAGCTATGACATGACATGGCACGAAACACCAGGTTTATTGAGGGGTATATCCCCCATTTAGTTATTAATACTGTATGAAGTGAGGTAGGAAGAGGATTGCACTGGTCATGGAAGATGCCTGAAGCTTCCATTTCTCAAAGCATGAAAGTGCAATGCAGGTATAGTGGATGAGAGCATTGTCATCTGTAAGCATCCCCATCAGGATACTCATCTTGTGTCAGTTGGTGCACTTGATCAGAAACTATGCTGACACGAGCCTTGGCATTCATTCTGCCTTCTAGAAGGACCAAGGAGCCTGAGTATACCATCAAAACATTCCAAACCATGACTCCACCAGAGACCTAGAAAGTTGCAAACATGCAATGGGGGTCAAGTAATTAACGCATCTTTGTCCATGTGTGACTACTCATCAGACTAATGACTGTGCCCTTTACATCATAAGGCATCTTTTCATGTTGATCAGTTGTTTACACAAAGATCCCCCATTGCCTTAGTCCATTCGTTGCAACGTTCCTTGCAAGTGGAAATGGGTGTAGATTGCCCTCCATTGAATGTTTCTGTCAGTGGATACATTGTTCAATGATGGCTGGGCTTTGCTATCCTGTCTAACCACTTGTCAGTACATGCTTGTGCCCACAATTTCCTCTCACAGCAGACTTTTGCCATTGCTGATAACCTTTAATAACCGATGTATTGGACCAGCCTACCAACAAAACCATCTTGGCCATAGTGGGTGCATGTATACCAGGTACCACAATCATGCCCCTTTTGAACACTGACATCTTTGCCTTTTCCCATATCTGTTGGACAAGCGCATTTGTAGTCACGAATAGCACTGCAGGGATCACCTGTCAGAATCATGTGATCAACCTAACTTGCATCTGTAGTTTACATCAGGTTCAAATCTAAAAGGGTACGTAGGTAAATGGACATTGTTTTGTTTTGCTTTGTTTTTATAGCTTTTTTGGTTTGAGGTAATAGATAGGTGGCAGTTAGAACCAATACAGAATCAGGATTTGAACAATGCTCTGTGATAGATACAGTATTACAAAGGGAGTTATAATTTTTTCCTAATCTTCAATTTGCAGAATTTCTGAATTGAGCTTCTACTTGACAGATCATGACACAAAACCTTACAGTTATTAAAAGTAGAATCTCATATTTTCTTTAAAACTGCACACATCAATTAATAATTAGTCTTTTTACTGGCCAAATGTAATGAACATGTCTGACTTGAAACAGTCACTAAGAACTTGGCTACTATCTTTGTCATTGCAAACTGCTGTTTATCAAAGATGGTGAGAGCAGGTTAAATAGGTACATGTAGATTGACTTAATAAAACAAGTTAATTTAAAAAATGGTAGTGATGGTGACGGTAAACAAAAATTATGACTAAACTTGAACTTTACTAAGACTATTTTCTGAAGTCTCTGTGCAACTTATTTCCAGGTTATACTACACGGCAGACAAAATATTCAAAAAGAATAAATGTGTACAAAAGTTTATCAGATTTACCTTTTGTTTTTTTTTTTTGTTTGTTTTTCCAATAAAGTACCTGACAATTTTGGTATCATCTTATACCACTAATATCTTTACTGGGTCACTACAAGTGATGGAAACACTAACATAACCAAAGGCAATAAAGTGGATTTTGGTGACATCTTTGAAGAATGGACGACAGACCAAATTGGTTGTGGAGCACCAAAATTAATGCAGCAATTCTGTGGCACAAAACTACTACTATAATCTTGCAATTGCAAATGTCATTTGCTTTGTCTTCAAAATTTCAGAAAGAAACACTTGCCTCTCTCAGTGCATCATTTATCCCAAAATTTCCGAAAAAAGAGAAAGTGATGAATTTATTTGCTTTGTTCATCTTTGTAGGCATGTATATGGATACACAAATCTGACAACTTAGATTTCATGAATTTACACTTAAAATATTTTCTCTCGTAGAATATTTTGCAGGTACATTTATGCGTCAGCATGTTTGTTGTTTTTTTACTTTATAAAAATATCCTTTATTTTTCAAGCATCTTACTGGAAAATAAATTTGGATAGAATTGGTTGGTATTATATGACCATAGGTAAAGTTTCCCTTTTTTTGTATTAAAACAAACTGCCCTTTTTCCTGTTAGGTGGTGCATGAAACCCAACAGACAAAATCAAGTGTTGGATGGTTGGAAGAAGAAAAAAATCTTCACCCGCCACAGCCTGTTGCTGATGACTGTCCCTCTTTTTAGAACAGAAAGTGAAGGCATTACTGAAACACTAAGGGAGGGGCAATTATTTTTTTAAAATCTAGGAATTTGATCACAGACATGCCCCCCTTTGTTCTTAGATTTTGCAAGGGTACAGGTGGGTATGAATATACTAATAGTTTGATTAATTCCGATTAGAATGTCACTGAACTGTTGTAGAGAAGTTATTTCTGTACACATTCTAATCACACGAAGTTATGTTGAAATTCACAGATCTGCAATTGAAATATGCTAATATTTTGCGTTGAAAAAAAAGGGGGTCAATACAAAGGAAGCTTTGGGAATCTCAATAGCTTTATGCTGTAGTCACTAGATGACGGTTAGTGGTAGGTATGGAGAACGATATCTACAATTGGAGTATGTCAGTGAGTTGATGATGTGGCCTGCTCTTTACAGTAGTCACTGTCCTGCTGCATGACAGGATCTGTTAACCGTTGGAATTTCGTGGAAAAATTCATGTTTTCAGAGTTTAAGTCATTCATTATCCCTCCCACTCATGGATTTTTTTTTTTTTTCCTTTTTTACCAAAATAAATTTGCATTTCCGAATATGTTAAAGTTTGACTTAAGACAGGCTCAAAGTGGAAGAAGACCCGCCAGGACGATGTTTTCTTAAAGGGGCTTCACATACGATTAAAACGAGAATGTGCCCATGTTTAATGGGATGTTTGGCTTGCGCGGGCGTCTTCAAGACGATCGCAAAGCGAGGAGGAGCGCCCTCTAACGGAAATTTTTAGCAACAAGAATGGTGGGTGTTAACGTTCAACAAAGTGAATAAACTGCACTGAGCAGAAATCCCGCGCACTGGACTATTTTGAACGATGACATTTTACGAATGCATTCGCTTTTGCCATCAAAGTTCTGGCATTCGGTGATCTTGGAACTTTTTGCACTACCCATGGAGTCCGTCCATGCTGTAAAGTTAGCAGCCAATGGGCGGCTTTGTCTGTTACGCCATGGCGCATGACTAGCTGCCCAAAACAATTGTAAAAAAAAAAAGAATAAAGGCTAATTTGCGAAATATTTCCTTTGTTAGACCATTGAAGTCAGTCTGGAAGGTCAGTGAACACTACTGGTTGGCGGGTGATCGGTGTTTGATGAAGCTGCCAAGGAAATGCAGCAAGTACGATGCATGCTGATTTATACGCCCTCAAATGTGAAACGTATTCGTTTGTTTGTCATCATCATTGTTTGTTTTTTTTTAATTTTAAATTTCATTACGGTATACCTTCGAATTGCTTATGAATTCAGGGTCACAACTTTCTGTTTCCCCGGAAGATTAGCGAAGAGACAAGATGGCGACGATAGCTTGTTGGGGGGGGGAGGAGGTATAATGGTTGACATCGGCAGAAGGTGCTCGTTTTCAGTTGGCCGAGAAAATTTTAAAAAGTACAATCTCAAATAAGCTTTCCCCTGTAAATTTTAGAAAATATATGCCATGCATTCATCATTATACAGTAGAAGTCCTCCAAATGAAGATTTTCAAAATGTTGGAGGGGATAATTAACTTTAAGGGATGGAGTGGCGCGGCGGTTGTTAGACCACGGTACTGCCAAGCCAGAAGGCCTGAGTTAGATTCCCAACAAGTTTCTTTGGTTCCAGGCGGGACTCAGTCGTGGATTGCTGATGGGATAGGGTCGAGTCAAGTTATTAGTACCCAGTCTTCTGTCGCTTAACAGGGATGAAGAAACTACTCAGGGGTGGGGTGGGGGATGTATATTTCCTTACTATAAAGAAATAAATTGTAGATATGAATACACCCACTGGAAGAGGGACAAAAGAGGTAAGGGGGGATAACTTGCATTATACTTAATAGTGTTTATTTTGCTCTTCTTTTTCTGTTTTTTTTTTTTTTTTAAATCAAAATAACTGGATGTAGCCATAAAAACGGGCAGTGGTAGTAACGGTCCCCGTGTAGCAAGTCAAGAACGACAACCGACCGGAACTTAGCGTTAAGAAAGAGTTAATTTTACTGCGCTGTTCTGCGAAAGGAGAACATTTCGCGATGCGAGATCGATAAACCTCAAATTATGCCAAGGTTTGTTGATTGGGAGACAAAGATAAGTACACAGGGATGTCACGGTCGTAGTTACTCCCTAACCCTGCACAGCAACTGCATGACACCAGATCTAAATGGAGCCAGAATGCGGTGTATTTATCGATGTTATCGTCATGTGATAATTATGCGGCCCTCTCGTTACATTAAATAGGGTTGCCCCTACACACACGGTTGGGGGGGGAATATTTACGCTGTTGTCTGTCATTTTCTAGTTGGAATAGAACCGATTTTATTTTTTGGAGGGGTCTCACGCGCGCGCGGGAGTTCGGCGACGGTTGAGTCATCAACGATAAACAGATTATAATCCGGAAATACAGGGATAGGTTTATAAATTCTAATTAAGGTTGTTAGTTCCTGCGTCTAAGCCAGGTGAGTAAACAACGAGATTTTACTGCACCTGTTAAAAGGGGACAGACCTCAACGCTTAGCCACCACGCCCGGGACATTAGGGTAATGGATGAACAGTTTCCGTGAGACGGCGATTCGTTATAGACGAATTAAAATATCATATTTAAAACCATATGTTTTCCTTTTATTCTATCCATCTATTGTTCTGGGTGTTTTGCCTTCATCGGATAAAAGTTTACAAATGTGCGATTAGCTTTTACGCTGGTGACTCGGTAGGTCGGCCAAATACTGGAAATATTCTTACATCTGCTGCTGTCTCTACCAAGCTAACACCTTTCCCTAGCTTATAGCGCGCGCGCACACACACCTCTCTCTCCCACTCACACACAGGTAGCAGGATGCTCTTCACCTATAAACAGCTACGACAGCCGAGCTTGGAAAACGGATCTAGTTACATCTATTTATGCTTTGACTTTCCCAACACAGATCTTTCATTACAGAAACACCTGAAAAGAAAAGAAAAGAAAGAAAAAAACCCAGCAGACGCGACGCTAATGACAAGAAATATCCGGAAATGTTGTTTGTTTGTTTCTTTAAGAACAACAGGTCAGTAAGAACTCAATAGGGAAGGTAAGTGCCCTTGCAGGTTGGAGAAGATTTCCATATAAGTCTGGTCCAGGTTTTACCAAGCACTTGTTTGGTAATATGCTAGATCTCTACATAGCCTTGACCTTCTCCCTCCTAAGTCAGGTGCGCACCTACCTTGCATCACAATAGTACACGTTTACTTAAAGTCCTTTATATTTTTAAGCACAAACACGCGATACTAAGATAGGCAGCAGGTCGTCACAGGCTCATCTATTTGCGGGTGGAAATGCGACAGTGTGAGCAGACAACTTGGCGGCATTCCTAAACTTTTACGGAGATATTTTGAAGAAAATTCAAGGATGCTAAATATAATTTTAATATTAATTTTTATATATATATATGACATAGAATTGCTTCTCGGTGTATGTATAGCAGAAACGGAAGTGGTCCAAACCGGAAATGACACGGAACATAGAACCAACCAAAAGGACTGCTGCTGGAAAATGTACATTTGTAATTTTGAATAATAAAAAATTACGCCGCCACCTAAGTACGGATATTCATTTAATATTACAGAGATCATTATTATTATTACTGATTAACTTATTAGACTTAATTACCTTTTTGACTAAAATCTTAATTAAAAGGGCCTATAGAATTAAATAAAGGCGAGACGACAAGATTTGATCATTAGAGTTGTTTCCCTTTAGAACAAACTATACAGCCTTTTCTTTCATTGCTTACATCAATACTTGTTCTTATCGTAATTCTGTGGCCGGGGGGGGGGAGGCTAACGCCTGGGTTCACCATTGCAATAGTTGAGAGCGAGGCCGCCTTGGGGCTGCAATAAACAAGCACAGGTGTAAAATTGTCACTTTCAGCTCACCTTTTTCTGTTACTTCTAAAACTAAAAAACTATAAAGCAGCTAGGAAAGGAAATGTTGTTCATCTACTTTCGCTATTGTGAATAGACGCGTTAATTTAAAGAAGGGATAGATTATTTCTAGAATATGTTGCGGTTTGTTTAGCACAATCTTCTATTGTTAAAATTCTATGCAAACTTTATTTGTAATGTGATTTTTCACCATTTCTTGCAAAATTATTGCATTAGCGTAGATTTTTCCAGCTACAAAAAGTCGAATATGTGGATAAAACATGGAGTTTTTATTAATGCGACCATTTTAAAAGCTGCTTAGATAATATTAACATGGCTGTGTGTTTACGCAGGAGTTACGGGTTCGTTCTTATGCTTTCTAATTTTATTTTTAACCCGCATCACATTGTAAAAGCGCATTATTTTCAATTATCTCCGAACAAGAGTTTTCTCCCTTTTACTCCAAGTAACGCGCAGCAACTGATTACTCATGTGTGACCAGGAAATCCGCTCACACGTAGCCTATAAAACAACACCTTTTTTCTTTACCTACTATGAACGTGAAATAGCAAAGTTATAGCTACACCTGAAGTATATATATTGTTTTAAATTGCGATTACATTGGACGTTATCCGGTGAATTGTTCTCATCTACCTACAAACGAACGTAAAAGAGGTTGATAGAACTTTTGGAGCATATACCGCTTGCATCAACCCCCATCCCCATCCCCCTGTCCTGTCCTGCACTGCATCACCAGTCGCCTATATTCTGCGTATCTGTACCAGAAAGAAGGAGCGCGAGTATCTCGAGTGCATGGCCACGGTAACACACACACAGCCTCATTCATCGGTGGCCATAATGCATTATGGCGGCTACACTTTCAGTTTCGCATCTTTCAAACTTAGAACGCGCGCGGCGTGGTGGTGGTGGTGGGGGTAAGAAGGGGGGGTATATCCGACAGATATTTAGGGGGCCTGGCGGGCAGACCTCCTCCTCCTGCCCCTTTGCCGCTGACACCGAGACGGAAGGAATGCCTGAGGAACCACCGCCGAAAAGTGGCCGTTCGTTTATTAATGACTCAGAGGAGGAGGAGGGGATCGGCGGAAATTTTCGCCATATATAGAAAGGGAAACACTCGGCGACCTATTAAATTATTCGAGATTCCACTCTTACGTGTCGCCCCTTCCCTCCGACTGAGGGCAACGACCACATCGGAACACGGGGAAGCCGATCTCGGCTGTCGTCGCCGGGTCGCGAGGGGTGGGGCCCCCCCCCTCCGCGGAACGTGACGTCATAGCCCCCCCCGATAAGTCTGATTGAAGAACAAAGGAATCCGTGAAGGGGTTTTGAAGCCCGTTTTTGAAAACTGCTGGGAGGGAATCTGTCTCCCTAATTTATTCTAAAGTTTAATGGCTGTTTCACATTTTCATTGTTCCGACTCCGCCCCCCCCTCCTCCCAACAAGGCGGGGTCTGGGCCGGTCACGTGACTCTGCCAATCAGAAATACAGCGGGCGGTGGCCTTGTGACTCGGCTGCGGCATTCCTGTCATTTCTGAAAAGTGAAGTGTCCCTCTCTTCGAGGAAGGACTCTCTGGCGACATTTAGCTCTCGACCGGAGTCGTTTGCCGGTGTCTTTTCAGCGTCGAGCGGCCGCCTGAGCTTGGATTACTAACCGACCCGATCGCACCGCCAGCGGATAAGACGACAACATGGCGGCAGAGGATCCCTTTGCTGGTATGAGCGCTGCGGAGCTGAAGTTTCTGACGGTGGACCGCAATTACTTCATGGACCCGTCAGCCCAGGCCCAGTGGGCCGCGAAGCGAATGGTGTGGGTCCCCCAGGACACGCACGGGTTCGTGTCTGCCTGCGTGAAAGAAGAAAAGGGGGAACACGTCGTCGTGGACATAGAGGAGACGGGGAAGCGACATAACTTCCACAGGGACGACATCCAGAAAATGAACCCCCCGAAGTTCAATAAAGTGGAAGACATGGCAGAGCTGACCTGCTTGAATGAAGCTTCCGTTCTCCACAACCTTAAGGATCGCTACTATTCCGGTCTTATCTATGTAAGTATCGTTGTTTTCTCAGCAGTCTCAGCCGGCGAGGAGACACGCGTGCTGGGGGGAGGGGGGGGAGGGGGCAGACAGCCCTGCCTGCCTGCCTGCGGTGAATACGTGGGTGATTTTAAAAAAAAAAAACCCACCTACGACACCTTACTCATTGTCTTACCTGTCTGTACCTGTACCCGTCTGTCGTATTGTCGCCCACTGCCGTCAGTAGCGAGTTGGCTGGAATAGAACTGCGGTATCGGAGCTGATGTGGTGGTACTGCTGTCGTCTGATTCTCAGTAACGAAGTGGTCTGTTGGCATTTGGAAGTGTCATCCATGCACAACGGCTTAGTACACACACACAACACACGCTTGGTTAGGGGCTCCTAAACGCTGCTGACAAGGGGACACTTGTCTCGCGCGGACTGTTTCCGATTGCGATATCGTCAGTGGCGCATGACGATGTCCTCCCGAGCTTTAACAGAACCGGGCAGTAGGTAGACCTGCCGCTGTTTTCCCCCTCCCCCCCCTCCCCACCTCGCTGACGAGAACGAAGACCTATCGGGAAATGTTGGGATAATCCTCTATCTTGAAATGGGGGGGGGTAAATGTCACCGTGACACTACATCTAGATGAAGCCAGATCTTCGCTACTCTCCACTTAATTCCACAAAAAAGTTGTAGATTTAAATATATATATATTCACGACAAACTGTGGCGCTTAGGATGGATAGACTCTGATTGTATGGGATTGATTCTTTACTGGAATTCTGTGGGCAAAAAACACAAAGAGAATGCAGCTCTCACTATGCAGGTAAAAAACGCTTCTGCTTATGGAGAAATCAAATAATTAATGTTTTAAAGTGCAATTTAATATTAGAATCCGGACCATTTTGTTAAACAATGTGTTAGTGTTCGTTTATTTTAGAGTTAACAATGGCAGATTGGGAATTAGTTTTAAAAAGTTTATGAAATTAAAGATGTGGATGCCTGCCCTTGATAGGTTGTGCACTAACACACCTGTTTTGATAATTTAATTAGTACAAACTTTGACTTGCAGACCTACTCTGGACTGTTTTGCGTGGTGGTCAATCCCTACAAAAGACTGCCCATTTACACAGACAAGGTGATAGAGTTGTACAAAGGAAAGAAACGGCATGAAGTTCCACCTCATGTTTTTGCAATCACGGACACTGCCTACCGCAGCATGTTGCAAGGTGAGCTTTTCCTGTTGCCATAGTTACTATGTTGAGTTGATGGGTGGGGTTGTATAGGCTAGAACTACATTTTGTTACCAAGAGTTGTTTTTATCATTTGTCAGATGAAAGCATAATTTATGTTTTGCTTTGATAAATCCCATCTCAAGCAGAAGCTTAGTGATTTTTATTATCTTCTTATATTCTGGTTTTCAAAATGTTTATCATTCATCACCTAGAAAGCCTACTTGTAAATTTATATTTGGACTCTTGAATCAAATATTAGTTACTTTATTTATGCAGAATGTTTAATTAATGCCAGAGTAACAACTGAAGATACTGAGACAACAAATGGCAACCGTGAGAAAATTAAGGTTTCCCCACATTAAAAAAAAAAAAAAAAACATGGCACTAGTAAATTTATTGAAAGTTTCCTATTCTCTCTCGTATATTCAAGATTCATTTCCTATTTTGATAACCTACTTGCAGCTGTTATGATGGGGATCATTAATAATTTCTTATGCTTCATTGTAAATTGTTTTCCAACAACTATTTGTGCCTCTTCAGTTTTTGGAAATAAGCTATCTACTCATCTCTATGTTGATAGGGTCTGTAGGCTAGGGAACCAAAGACTAGCTCTGCTTGACAATGTATTGTCCTATTTAGTCAAGAATGCAACAAAAGGAGGTCTTTAAAGAAACCAAATTAAAACAAAAATTAGGTTTTAAATGAAGCAGAACAGTATTGCAGGGAAATAACTGCTCGCAAATGATCCTCTTGGTGAACTGATAAGAAATGCACAGAAACAAATTATGTACAAAAAAAAAATCGGTTGGTAAAAGATTGTTTGTAGAAAAAGTGGTTTATACATGAATTTTATAAAATTTTGTAGGCGAATAGTATTCTGATATTAATCTTGCAACTTGTGTTGCATGACTGACTTGGATGTAGAAAAGACTGTTACAGAAGAGCAGCTTGTAATTTCTTAATCATAGCCAGCTGCTACTTGAATTTACTTTATCTTTCTAACACAAGCATGGATACATTGCTACTGTTGTTTATAGATAAACCTTTATTCTTATGTTGGTCATTTTTAGAAAGGTGTTATTGCTAGGTGATATGTGGTCAGCCAGTTCTGGTCCCTCTTTTGTCCTTAGGTCTAGAAATGTCACTGTTTCGAGTGGTGGTCTAACTATTTAAGACTAAGTAGAAAAATGTGATTAAATGCTTAGCTATTAAATTGAAAAACATTGGGTTTTAAAATATGTAAAGGAAACTACAGTTTTAAGGCTAGAGTTTTTTCTGCTGGTGCCAGGAAATGATAGTAGGAAATTTGACTGCTCCTAACTTATCTTTTGTTGCCATTAAACCTGTGTGTGCCACTCCTATAGTAATTTTCTAGTGTCCTCTCCTAGTCTCTCAGAACTTTGTAAGACTTAGGAGAAAAGTTTTTTTTTTTTTTTTCCTTCAGAAATTGTATATTTAAATTAAGAACAATTCAGCTGGTGATTTATGCTTTATTTTTAGCACCTAGTTTATCAGTCCTCGTAGTGAATGATTTTTACAGCAGATAAAACTATTAATATAGCTCATTTACCCTACTCTCACTCAACTCCGCAGTGTCTCTTTTACTGGTCAGGGAGTCTCTCGAAAACGGTAATACAGTATTACTATTATCTTTTCAGATTCTGACTGGAATGGAATTTAAGACTCACTTATCTAGAAAATGTTCTATTTCTGTTTTGGATTACCCTCAGTTCTTAGGGACAACTAGAATTTCTTTTTTTAAATTGTACATCTTTCCCAAGCTAAGTTGTGATAACTTGAGAAATCCCTCCCCTAAGGTTTTGTATTCTCTTCTAAAATAGTTATTGTATTTTGAAAGGGATATAGATGCTCAAAAAAAAAAAAATTTAAAATATCAGTTTACACACAGCAATTCAATTTTAAACATTCTCTTAATTCTATTTTAAAAATACTGATTTCCCCTTTTCAAAATTGTCTTGGAAAACATCTCAAGTAACCTTGGCAGTTATAAAGGAAAAAAAAAAAGACCTTTGATAGTTGACTTTCTAACATAGTTAAATATAAGTACCATTTAAATCTCAAACATCTGCAGGCCAGCAGATTTTTAGTACTTTTCCCTGATATTTTATGCTCTAACTGCGCTCTACATTCTAAATGCACCTAATTATTTGCTTGCTAAACGATTTGATAAACCTGGAAATTCTTAATATGAGCATTTTCTTTGCAGTTATGAGTAGTTCTGTTTGTTGTTTGTTTTTTTTTACATACCATAGTGATTGTGCTTTAGTAGAATGGATTTTAAAATCTTAAAGCAACCAGTCTACATGGAGTCCTAGTGTTGCAGGAGTGGAGAAGTGATGCTCTTCTGAATTGCTGTGGAGACTACTGATGCTGTTAGATCAGACTTTCAGCTGAACTTGGTCACAACTGAAATTATAGGCCTACCATCTCTTTAGTTTTGATATTGCAAACATTAAATTTAATAAAGCTGTCTTTTGTTTTATTTTAAAAAAGTGGTCTAGTAGGTTTAAATTCAAAAGGATTATGCAGATTGGTACATGTTGGTCAGAAATCTTTTGTAGATTAAAAGTTAAGAGTAAACATACATGTAGAGAAAATCAAAAATAGTTCTGACTTTAATAATAATTTGACCTCGGTGCTAAAGTCTGTGCTTTATTCTTGTTTGTTGTATTTATATTTTTGCCCATGAGGAGAGAAAAGGGAGAACTTGGATTTCAGGTATTGTCCAGATCGCCAAATTTTATGAAAAACCAGGATAGGTCTTTTTACTAAAGGAATTGTGGCTAAATGATTATAGCAAAATTTCAACTTGTGTTAGCAACCTTTTAATGAATAGCTTATTGAATTATATAAGATGGTATTTTATTAAATATTAGTTTTATAAACTGTTTAGTTGTACATGCATGTCCCAGCTTCTTTATACCAGCAATATAGAAATCTTTTTATTAATACTTCACAGCCTGGACTGCCCCACTGGGTTTTACATTCTCAGCAATTTGAAGCATCTTTGTTTTAAAGCTTGTCATGTTGGAATACCACACCATTTGTCCAAGCCATACCTTTTTTCTATGAATATCAGACTTTAATTAGTTTTTCAAAAAAGGTTTCAATATAATGCACTGATTGGTGATAATTTATTTCTTGGGCAACTCCTATTGAACCCTGCATGTCATTGTGACCTGAGTACAAGGTTGGGACTTGAATTTTTGGGTTGCCCAAGAGCCTAGGTGTTCATTTCCCTGATGCTTACTCTGGCTCATTCTTGTTTTCTTTTCTGGTGTTGCTACAAGGCAGAAATTCATCTTCTTCACCTAAGAGTCTGGCTAATAGGCTGGCATCCTAAATCTTGAGCAGCATTGGCTGGAGTTGTAGCTGCGATTAATCTACCACTTCTTTCATTACCACATACTTGTTTTCATCTTAATTGTAGACAATGACGGCCCATACAATTAGTACCATGTTGGTTTAGTAAATGTCTCGATTCCCTTAGGAAATAAACAGATATTCCAAAGTGTTTGCTGTTCTTCATGCCGCATAATTGTAAGATGATGGTGCCTTGTCAAGTGTTTGTCACTGGGAGGTGGCGTAAGTCTGAAACGTAAACTACACTTTATTATTGAGGTATTTTCTAAAAATTCTGCAGTTAATGTCAATGTTATTAAGTCTTTGCTTAATAAAGGATTTAGAAAAATGGTGGATGCTTAACAATGCAGACAAAATCTGATAGTGGTTACTACAATAGCTAAATGGTCAATACTGTATAATAAATACAAAATGGGTGGTCACTCAAGCTATTTGGCTTTCAAACAAAAGCTTAAAACAAAATGCTAAAGGATAATATGATGGAAGAGGTCATCTAAGGAATGCCAAATATGGCAAAAGTACTACAGTACATAAATGTTTTTAAGTAGTAAAACAGTTTATAAATAAAATGAATATATTGGTTTTATGTGTTGTGTAATTCTGAATAACCTGTGAGTTAAATCTAACAATGTGTTTATCATTTATGAAAAAAATGAATAGCACTGAAGGAAGGAGCCTTCTCACCTGCTCATAGACTCGCTTGGGACATCAATTTTTTGTTTGTTTTAACTGACTCTTCAAAAAAACTGAATTACATCTATCTAGCAGTAAATGTAATGATACTAAAGCTGATATTCTACTGTTTGTGTTGTGCTCTAGATGAATCTGTATAAGCCTGAAATACCACATAACCAGTTATGTAGCTGCTTCCAGCAGACAGAGCTTCACTGTGAATTTCACATACGGCAGACAGTCTGTTCCTTTTTAGAGCAACATTAAATTAAGCACAATATCTCTCTATCCCTCCCATTAACTAACAAAGCAGCAGAAAAATTGCTTTGATGCTGGTAATATATGAAGGATATAACAGGTAACCCCTTTTTTTTTCTTTTTTCTTTTTTTTTTGGCTAATGTAGAATAATTGTGCACTCTGTAAATCCTCTGAACTTGGATGTTGTCATTTCTGCATCATCTTAAAATCAAAATGTGCTTCATTAAAAAAAATCAAAATAATAATTTTTGTATATTTTAATTTTAAGAAACTTCACAACATTGGGGTGGGCTGTGGTGGTTAGCTTATTGAAACGAGGTTGAGGGCCAGGGTTAATTTTGGAGAATAGCTAGGTTGGGCAAAACTCTGCTGGCAAGGTTTCTACTCATTTTGGCTACATGGGTTTCCTTCAGCCACTCATCTTATTGTGTTAGATAAATGTTCCAATTATCTATTAACTTATTTTAAAAAAATTTAACTTCATTTAAGTATATAGCAACCCTTTTTTTTTTTTAAATTACAAAATGTTCTAGTATTTTAAATCCTGATATGTCTTTTGAATGATTTCTTTACGGTGGAGCTGTATTTGAAAAACTTTATTGTCAAGCACTGGTATTCATCTCTCTCTTCCCATCTCACCAAGAAATTGGTTTTGAGAAGAGAATGAATGTAGGGATGGATGGATATTTAGTGCTTGTTGAATGAGTAGGCAGCAAGCACACTTGTACTTGACAGAGAATGGTCTGGCCTCTGGTTTCCATTTCAAAAGCCTTCTGCTCTCAGGTCAGTGTTTAGATATCCGGAGTGTTAGCTTTCATACAGCTAGAGCTGTTGAAGAAATTAATAAGCTACGCACTTTGTTTGCTGAACTGTAGCTTTAATCATAGCACAGGAAAACTGAGAAATAAAACCGGACTTGTTTTTGCAGACTGTTTTTTTTGTGGAAGTCAGTAATTGTAATGGCTAATGTTTAGTTATTTATTTTTTTTAAATTTCAGACCGTGAAGACCAGTCAATCCTGTGCACGTAAGTACCACAAAGAGATTTCTTTGTTACTGGGATGTTTGAGATTAAACTTATATTTTTTTGTTGTGATTATAGGTATTGGTAACTGGTTAATATGACAATAATCTGTTAATTTTTAAAAATAAAATTGAGGATGGTGTTGTAATTGGTTTATGAACAGTCATAATCTGGTACATTGCTATAGAACTTAGTCAGTCATTGGTTTTATCGTGATTAATCAGGATACCACTAACTTTGATTGCACATGAGATAAGCTGATTTTGTAGAGAATTTCAACCCATTTTTAAAAAAAAATTGCGGAGGTTTGTGAACTGTTAATTAGGCCCAATTAGGCTCAGTTAAGCCTGAACTCCAAACATTGGTGGGTTTCTAATATTTCAGATAAGAGGACTAACTGCTTTGGTGTATCAGTGACTCTTGGTGCAAAATTATTTGTATTGTAGAATTCTGATTCTTATCATTTCATCAAACAAAAGAAATGCTTCCTTAGAAATTTCATTTTTAATGTTACTTCTGTTCTGTATCATTCTGCACTGACTCTGCCATCAGTTTCTTGCTTTATGCCATTTCTAAAAATCCATATTTCTCCAAAATTGACCTAATCTATATTGTTCAAGATGGCAACAGTTAACTAACATTTGAACGATAAGAAAATCTGTGAAAATGGCCATGATTCACTCCTTATTGGTATCACAAATAAACAATTTTACATGCTGGTTCAGATAATATTTTACAGCCTGTGGATCAAATTCAGGGGAACCGGCTTGGTTACAGTGTTCAAGATCACTAATCAAATGACAGTAGAATTGTTAGTGATCTCAGTTTTGACATAATCCTGAAATGAATGTAAAGTTCTTATTGTTGCTCTGGGTTTTCTCTAGGTTTGTGAAACCATATCACATGGTCAAGAACTAAGCAAGCTTTTCAGGTACATTTCATAGAAATGTGTATGAATAAATATACATTTCTTTGCCTCTCAATATTGAAAAGATCCTTTCCGCAACCCAAGCTGAAGATAATCTTTAATGCATTTCTCAGTTTGTAGCAATGGACACTTGTGAGGCAGACATGCAAACAAGAGTTGGAAAGTTTCTCAGTCACTTCATTTATCAAATGTATACTCAGCAAGAGTTTAGATTAGCATTAATCATATAGCAGGAAGATAACTTCAGTGGTGCTTATTAGCATTCTAAGAAATTTGCTTTTGTGAATCCAAATATTACTGACTTTAATCTTATGCCTTTTGATTCTATAGATAATACTAACCAGTAATAATTCTTGCTGAATTGATGTTTTTAAGTGGGATAGACAACAGTGGAAGTATAAATTAGAAATCTGATCTGTTTTTTTTTTGTTTTTTTTTTGGTTTCTAAAATGTGGACTGATATCTTAGCTATTTGGAGGAGAAAGTTGGGTCCTGTGTTGGTAGGTCTTTAAAACAGTGACCTCTGGGTTAGCATTTCTGAATCTGTACATAGGATGTGAAGCAAAGCTTCACAGATTTGTTAAGGACTATATGGAAGCAGATTTTAAAAGAGAGAGAGAGAGAGAAAGGAAAATATTTCAACTTGTATTTCAGTTGCCCTTTTGTTAGGTGTTTTGTCTGTACTTTAGCTATGGTTACTGTTTCCTTTTAAGCATGCACAAGAACATGGAACCCTGAATTAAATAGGTTGGAAAATGTTATCTTATTTTACAGCACACTCAAATGGAATTGCTTATTAGTTTGAGATATTTAACTTGATCTTTAAACTACTAGGGGAGTGGGACTTAATACTTTTCCAGAGTATAGTAATAGGGGTCAGTGTATGTATTTGGCCATAAGCCATTTTAAAATTTTTGATTGTTTGTTTAAACAATTGTAAACCAAACTGAAAAAAATAAAGATAGCCTTTGGTCTAATGAAGCTCATTAAATAGACAGTTAGAAGTGATTTTCTTGTGCTGCTGTAAAATTGGTTTGTTCTCTCGATGGCTGCTCAGTTTATTTCTTAGTCAGTCAAGCTGTCCAACACTCTACCCTGTATGCCAGTTGGTAGTGGCAAACCTGCAATGACATACAGCCTGTTTACTTCCAGCTCTAGGGTCCATGACTAGATAATGAGGAGGAAGTTTTTTAATTGTTGAATAAAGGAATGCTGATGGTTCAAAGCTGGAATTTCTAGATTAAGCTATTTAGATTATCAGGTTTTACAACAAAACTATAGGTCAGTAGGCCATTTGTCTCCTTGCATTACCAGTCCTTTTTAGGAAATTTCCAATCATGGTAAAAATTGAGGTTATCCTTTTGTCAGAACCAACTGCTAACCAGAAGTGTACATGGAGATAAGCTTTTTTTTTTTTTTAAAGTTAATCACTTCTAGACTTTTTTCATTGTTCAGAGTCTAACAAAGTTAGTTGTACAATTATTTGGGCAAACCCAACAATTAAAGTTGAAGATTTTATTGAAATAAGAATGGAAAAGTAGTACATATCGTGTGCAGACAATGGGTTCCCAACAAAAGCAATAAAACCCTAACCTAGCATTGAAGGAGTCTGATATAGTAAGTATCCTTTTAGGTTTATAATTTTTAACTCTTTTAAATGAGAGAAATAAGCTTCAGGCCAATGTGTTGCTTGCATAGTAGATAGGTGGGATATATGTAGAAAAAGACTTGGTTTTCAGTATGTGTTTATACATAGGATTTGTGAAGACTGGCTGAAATTTATTCTAGAATTAATCTTAGACTGGTTAATCTGACTTAGTCATTCCTTAGGATAGTGGCTTTCATAAATGCTACAGTTAGCTGTTGTTATATTATTTAACAGGTATGTTAGATATCACAATGTATTTACATTACATAAGCACTTATCTTTTGTAACTAAAAAAAAAAATTTGATTTTTAGTTTAATAAAACTGCTTTATACAGATTTTTAAATTGAGCATCTTGTTTTCTTTTACAAAGCTGTTAGAAGCCGTAGAATTCAGAATAATATTTTAGAGTTAAAATTTTTAATTTTTCAAAGTATAGATGATCTTTTTTCCAATAGTATCTACTGGATCATCATTATTCATCATTTTTGTTAGTAAGATTATATTAATTGTCAAAATAAATCAGATTAATGAAATGGTATTTATTTAAATTTTTCAAATTAAAGAAATTGCTAATTTCATTTGAAGTGTTTAAAAGTTTTTAGCTGATGCACAATAATGTTAAAATGATTTTAGAAATGGCCACAAGTATAGCTAAAATAACTAGCTATAGTTCCAATATTACTTTATTTTCTTCTGTATACATAAACTTCTGCATGTAATACCCTGATGAGGTTTTATAGTGTCATGGTTACCACTAACAGGCATCATCAACATTCCTGTCTCTTGTGGGGCAGGCACTGTAGTCTTCAACAGGAAATGGAAAGTGTCTGGAGAAAACTCAGCCCGGCAGGTGTTGTTGTATTTTGGTGTTTTTTATGTATTCTTGGTTTTTTTGTAAGTTGGATTTTTTGTTTTTTTAAATGTGTGCCCAACAACATATGCACGCGGCTATTTATTGCCCATTCCAATGTATGATTCCTGTTTTAAAAACTTCTCACTATGGTAGTGTTTATTTTGAACCAAGATAATATTTGGTGCCCAAATCCTAAAACTGTAATTGATAATCCGTTCTTATTGGCTGTAATCTGGATAGTGTGGGTGAATCCAACCTCTCCTCTAGTTGGGCTTTGATAAAACAGCAAAATCTGTATTTTAAAAGCCAGGTTGTTGGGCTATTATCTAGTTAGGAAGAATGTAAAGGTCAATGTGTAGGATAGGTTTCCACAATTTGTATACAGGATGAAATTTAAACAACTCCACATTTGGGAAATCTGTTGCTTATAGATTAAATGATTAAACTGATTTTGGAAATGTGGTGGGTAGATGAGTAGATTGGTTTTAACCCCCCCCCCCAATCATCTGTACTGTTCTAGATACTAACTAGTGTAATTTGAACAATTTGAGGCCCCTTTTCTGCTTGAAAATTAAGTTTTAAACTTGATTTGTTTCTTAGAAGTCTTTTGTTCTTTAGATGATAATGCACCTGTCAGGACTTACTGAAGCTGTTTTTTTTTTTTAAAATTATTATTATTATACATGGCTCTCTCTTTTGACTACTATATTTAATTAAACAAGTGCAGTTGTTTACTCTTAGCTATGGGCAGATTAACCGTGTGTCTCAATAAAAGCAAACCAACAAAAAAGGCATTATAGGTAGGTAAGTTGTTTACAAGTTTTCATGCTACAATAAGTATCATGGATGGTTCCTCTGTCTGTTACATTCTCACTTGCACGTGTACTGGTTGTTTTCCTCCACATGTACCTAGTACTTCAGTTAAGTCTGTCCACCATTGTCATTGTAATAAGGCTATTATCATGGAAAATTTAAAAAACCAGCACTATCTTTTGTTTGTAATTAATGTTGTATTTTATGTAAATGGTGGGTGTACTGTACTAATGATTCCAGAAAAGCTTGAAAAGAAATATACATAATTAGTAAACAACCAGTTTGGTTTTTAAAAGGAACAATTAATTTTGAATGCAAGTAGGTCAGACCTGTCAAGTGGTTTATTCAAGCATAAATCAATAAGTTAGCATATGAAGATCTTGTCAGAACTGTGCTAGAGTGGTTCAGCTAAGGAGCTTCTGGTATCTGGACCAATTTGTGCACCTACAAATGCAATGTTTTTGATTCAGCCTATGAACCAGAGTAGCAGCATAGATGAAGAGACATTACCAAATGCGATTATCAAAAACATGTGGACAAAAAATTACTTAAATGTTAGTTTTTTCCAAAATAATTTTTGGATGCAATTTACAAAATGACTTGGGCGGGGGAATCTAGTGAGGTCCATTAAAATTTTAAGATCGTGACACAACTTTGGACAATGACAATAAGGAAGAAATCTTAGCAGCAATTGGAAGGTTGTGAAAATGTTGATGCTGAAGAAGAATGGCTACAACAATGCAAATCTATACTATTTTTCTCATTGTAATACATTTTAACTTATTTTGTAAAGGTAAACATAAGTTCTTGTAGCCTACTTTGTGTATATTTTGGTTTTATCCAGGGTTTCCCACTGCACCTTTAGCCCAGATAAATAAGTTGACTATATAGCATTTTGGTAGTTTGACCTTTGGTTGCAAATGAGATGCTATCGGTTAGTTCCCTTTTTCCTCTCAATTTGAATGCAGTATTAAAATTTTTAAATATTATTTAAAGCTTTTAATCATAATTTTTTCAATTTATATTAGAAATCTGTTAATTTGACTGTTTATGCAGAGGCAATCCACAGATTCTAGACCACAAGAAACTCCAGGTAAACTACTATATACTGAGATGAATCAGTGAAACAAGAAACATTAAGTATGCATACGATGATGGATATTCGTTTAATCCTGAGTGATAGGAGAACTTTTAATTTCTTTTTTAAGACTTCCTAATAGAATGTTTTTCATTGGAAAAACAAATTTAGATGATTAGTATAGCAGTGTTAGTGATTTGATAATTCCTTTTATACTTTGCTGACCTTTAGTTTACTGAAACAATTGTTATGGATCTAAACCATTAGGACTTAAATTTTTTTCTTTTGACCTCATGCCTACTCTGACATATCTATTATAGCATAGTTTGACTGAGAGATCAGGCCATCTGTATTGGTGAAAGTAGATCTAATTACAAATAACTACATCTATTCTCTATTTAGTCCTTGGTGTTACTATTTAAATAGGCAAGAATTTTAAGCAAAATCCTAATGTAAACATGATTAACCAGACACTGGTTCCATATTATTCTTTTTTTAACATCTATGCATTTGTTTTTTCTAGTGAAGTTATGTATATAATAAACTGTAAATAGTGGCAACCTCAACAATCTGTGCCTTTGGAATGAATGATATGAGTTATAATGTTTTGACACACACACATGTGAAAAGAGAAGCTCACAGTACTAGAAGTGTGGCAACATATAGCAAGGTTTGTATTTCTCTAGGGTGGTCTTGAATAAGTCTTGAACTGAAAATTCAAACAAGATTGTTACTTGTAAAGTTGACTTTGAAAAGGTTCTTACAGGCATGCCTTTTTGGTTATTCGAATGTGTATTACATTATAAAGAATCTGAGAAATTGCTTTGGAACATGCATTATTTTAACCACGCCCCTCACGAGCTAGTGGTCACTTTCTCGTCAGTACACAAACCCAGGTCATTGAGGGAAAATAGATTTCGTTTTTTTTATTTTTTGTTTGAGAAGCCGTTTGCCGCCCTCCATTCTATTCTCAGTGCATCATGTGAGAAATTATTGAAAAATCTCTCCCCCAATTTTGTAAGTAGAAACTCTTGTGAAGCGTTAATAATGTCTAGTAAAACGAAAGTAATACCTCGAATTACCACGTAATCAGTCCCGCGGCAGCGCTGGTGACGTTCCAGGAAGACAGACAGATGAGCAGCTTTCCTACCGATGATGAAGTTAAAAGCTTCATCAGTTCGTTGAAGCAGAAGCACAGAAGGGGGCACACAGTGGTAAGTCCGAATTGATCAGGTGTGCTGCCTGCTTCCCATGTTTTATTGCCTCAGGACCATATCTGCATACTTCAGTATACATTTGTACTGTGTAGCACTGAAAACTCAAATGCCTTTAACCTTTTCGTTATTTTTTTCAATTTTCGTTCCAAAAGATGTTTTGAAATCTGTGTGATGCTATATGTTAAAATAACAGTTTTGGATGCTTCTGTAATGACAACCTAGAGAATGTCAACAACCCCATAGTAAAGAGTGAGTACCTGGCTCACGAGGTTGGGGGGTGTTAAAAATTTATTACTTTTTTCAAAAATTTATTTTTCGAGGAGAACAATAAGTAGATTCCTGAACAGTAGAAAACTTGTACAAACCAAATAATAAGTTAATCTTAATCTGTTTGTAAATTCTTTAAAATACACAAGTAAATCTATTGAAAATACTGAACAGTTTACTTGGTGGTGTGGTGGTGGTGCAGCAGTTACTGAAGGAAGTAATGTTCTTAACAAGCTTTTCTCTGTAAATCTTAGAATAAGCTAAAATATTCTACACTCCTGAAAGAATGCAACATTAGATAGCTTCGTAATGCTTTAAAAAAAAAATTACAATTTGTTTTCAGAGGAGAGTCTGGTGCTGGAAAAACAGAAAACACCAAGAAGGTAATCCAGTATTTGGCATATGTGGCAGCATCCTCCAGAACACCTCGTTCTTCAGTGTCCAGTTTTCACAGTGGACCGGTAAGTAGCCATCTTCATGTGACCACATCCCTTAATGGCCTCAGATAATTGTAAACATAGACTCACTACTACTTGAGAGTACTTCATTTTCTGTTTGTTTTTTGTTGTTGAGCATTAATTCTGCACAAACCTAAGTTTTATTAGAACAGAAAGTGGAATTATCCAGTTACTATCCTAAAATTTTAAATGGAAAATCTTAATGATCAAACAAATTTTTGGGGAGAATAGTGGATACATTAATTAAATCTGTTTAGTATAATGTCTAGTTTTGTTTGATAAGGTAGTTGGCCTGGAACAGTCTGCCTAATGTAGGTGGGCAGGGATTTTGAATATCCTTATCTCTAGTGCAGTAGTTCTCAAATTAGACGTGACCACAAGTTGGGGCTGCAACAAGAGGGAATGTGGTTTCAAAGCTGACCAATATTGGATTATTTTTGCTAGCCATGCCATCTTTTGATTGCTGCTGTTATGTATATTTCTTGTTTATGGTGTAATGATTCATACTAGTGTATTGCTTGCACAACAAGGCAGGTAGCCAGTTATTTCATGGCCTAGGATGCAGAAGTTGCATTATTTCATCATTTTTTACTTTTTTTTTTTTTTTTTTTTTGGTTTTGTTTCAAAATAATCCAGGGGAGCATTCCCACTCTGCCTTGATCCCTCCTAGCAGGGTGCATGTCTGCAGCTTTAATTGATGGTGATGGAAGTTGGGATTTAAAAAATGTCAGTTTTAATGGGAGATTTTTTTTTTTTTTTTTAGATAAGTCATTTATGACAAAAGTAATTTATTTCTGTTGCCTAATTTAAATTTCTGTATCCTGTTGTTGTGAAATATATAAGGCCTGCTCAGTGTATTTTAAATCACAATTCTAACCAAAAACAGAGTACTTTTCTGGAAGGAAAGAACTACTGAACTTTGAGACACTGCTTCGATAAAGACAGTCAAAGTAATAATATAGATAAGGACATTGTTGTGGATTGCCACATCAGGAGCTGCTTTTAATGAATTTGCAGATACACAGTGTAGTTTTTGGTTAGAATTGTGATTTTGACTAATTGTAATGCACAACCTTTTACACCAGTTTATTAGTCAGTAATGTCAAATTGGAGAAGATCTTATCAATAAGCTCTAGGCTTGGCTTCAGCAAAAGTGATCAAAGGCTTCTTAATTTAGAACTTTGGTGTCATTTGCTCACATGTAAACATGTAATTAACCCTTTCCCAACCAAGCTGGACAAATTTTCTGAAGGGAAACCAGTAAAAAAAAAAAAAAAAAATGGCTAGGCACTGATAAGTCATTAGCTGATGACCACTGCTATCTATACTACAGGTGTAGAAGGATGCTAGTTCACATCATCACATTCTCTGGCTATTTATATTGCTTTGTTGTTTTTTTTTTGTGAAAGATTTTACTGGTGAAGCTACTAGCATGAATGAACCACTTGGTAAATGGTGTTTTCTTTCTGGTGATGTGAAGTATCAGGTTTTTACCTTTGATTTCTCATTTAGCTGGTAGGACAGCGACAGAGAAATGTTGAGAAGTTGGTCATTGGCTGCTGATCAACATGCCAGTGTTTTCATAGTTCTTTGGCCCCAGAATTTGATGATGCAAGACCAGTGGATTTCTTCTATGAGCTGATACCAGAGCATTTCTTCCATCACTTGGCTAAAGAGTTTAACTGCTATGTCAGCCTCAGAGGCAGGCAGACAGCTGACATCTGGATGGAAATAACGAGGGAGGAGATGAAATGTTCATCATAGTAAACCTAAATATAATTCCTTGCCATCATTTGTTGAGGATTTTTTGAGGGAACATCAGACTTAGTGTTGAAAGTAATGAGTATCTCTAATCTCTTCAGTCAGTATTGACACCTGTAACAATAGTTAGTCTAATGTAAAATAAAATCCACCTTTCTGTACTATAAATTAAATTTTTACTTTTGTTTTCTAGATGTATTTCCTTTTCATTTGGATTACTAATTTGTGCACCAAGTCACTAGTGCTATTTAAGTCATTTCATGACTTTCAAATGTTTATTAACATAGTATATTTCCATGTAAAAGTTAACCTTAGTTTTTCAAGGATGATAGTCTAATACTTTCAGAACCAAAGTACAATTCTAAGGATGTTTTATGATGCTAAGTTGTCATGGAGAAACTAAATTTGTCAAATTCTTGGTCAATTTTAGTGACTCTTGAAGTTGAGCACTACTTCCTGATTAGGTGACAACATCCCCTTTAGTTTATTGACTGACAAACCAGCGTTGGTAGCTGCACTTAACATAACAATTCAGTTCGTGTAGTGTTATAAATACTCGAAATTCAGAAGTCAAAATGCCTTGAAGGAAGAATAAAGCATACACCACGTAGTTCAAACTGAAAGCAGTAGTGTTTGCATAGAAAACTAATAATTGTGGCATAGAATTCAATGTATTGGAAAAGATGGTAATAAATTAGAGATTTCTGAAAAAAAGATATATATATATATATATAACTAACTATCAAAGAATAGATGTGCCAACAGGGGAAAACCAAGCGAGTGGCCAGAGTTAGAAAAGAAAGTTGCATAATGGATCAATGAACATCAACAGTTTGGACATAGTTTCTTGCAGAGCCATCTGACTACAACCTGAAATAAGCAAAGAAAGATAGCATTACAGATGTTAAGGCCAGTGCTGGAAGGTGTACCGGATGTTCAAGAAGAAGCACAACTTTGAACTTGGTCAGAAAACCAAGATTTCAGTGCTTACCGGCTGAACTTGATGACAAGATCAGTATTTCACTGATTTGTTATTTGATATCAACAAAAGAATACCTCAGATTGGCTTGCATTGATAACATGGACAAAATATCCATCAACTTCATTTTGCTGGCAAATAGAAGAGGAAACAGATTGGTGAAAAATTTTCTAGCAGGCTAGTCATAAGAAAGCAATACTTACCATGGTGCTATCCTATATGTCTGACAAAACCAAGTTAAAACCAATGGTGATATTTAAACAAACAGAAAAGTCTCCAAAAAAGTTTAATTGTCAGTGTTCATGAAAAAGAATGTGTGGATGAAGGTGGTGTGGAGTTTATAATCTGATAGATTACAAAAAGAATATACTCATCTGGGACATGTTTAAATCTCATTTAGTAGATGAAGTCATCATCACATGACACCAATATTGCAGTGATTCTCGGCAGTCTTACCAGCATGGTTCGACTTTTGGATGTCTGCATTAACAGGCCTTTCAAGAGAGCATCAGAAAGATGTGGAGCAATTGGATGTTAGAGGGAGAGAAAACATGCACAAAGGGAGACAATGTATAGGGCCCAACATTAGCGACATTTTGTCAATGGGTTGTGGATGCTTGGAATGAACTCAAAAGCAATATTAGTTAAATTATTTTTGAAATGTGGATTCTTAAATGCACTTGACTATGCAGAAGATTTTTTTTTTGTGGAATGATGCTGCCAATAAAACCATATCCGATAAGTAACATTAAAGTCGGTACAATGTTGTTCAGCCAAATGATTGGGATGAGTCATTCAGTACTTCAGATGACTATGGATTTTAATGTGTTTAGAGCAAAAAAAGTGCTTACATAATACATCTTTGCCAATTTTTGATTGGATATCACTCTGGTCTTAAAAATTGGTCTTAAGTTTGACTTTTACATGGGTATATTTAATCAGTTAGGGGCATTTTGTGTAGCCATCTTGGAAATTGTTTAAATGTATGGGCATGTTAAATATTGTATTTCCTGAATGGGAAAGGGTTAATATTAAACCATAACTAGGGATGAATGAATTAAAATTATGCTTCAGCTTGTCTTGTTTGAAGTTGGACTTCATTATATTTTGAGTCAGTGAAATGATTAACTTCCATTTGCAGGTAAATTTAAAGTCAAATAATTTTCTGGTGCACTAGTTTGAGTATCATTTTACTTATTACTAACTTGGCCATTACAAATATTTACTTGTTGTTGCTTTTGTCTTGTATTATGCAATTGATTGACTGTTTTGAAAACATGCAAGTGAACAACTTATTTTGCTTTCTTACAGTACACATCCACATAAGTTAAAAACAGGTGTCCTCACTTTAAAATTGTACAAAATGAAGAAAGTTCATGACTTTTTCACAAGTGTTATTTGATGTTTGAAGACTTGACATCTGATTCAGAATTTCCTGTATAGAGGCAAAACTGATATGATTCAGCGAATTTCAGATTAGTGAGCATTCATAGATACTGCTACATCTCCCATTCCTAACTTTCTCCAGGAACTAAATTGAAATGCATTAATAACTTAGTCAGTGTCAGTCATTTAAAGTCCTGGATCCATTATTGAACTTTATTGACCAAAGAACATCTTTGCTTTTGTGAGATCACTGTAACGCTGATGTTGTCTGCACTATTGATTTGAATGAGTAGAAAGAAACTCCTTGTGATATCATGTTGGACTTGTTTCATTCTTGGATCTGGTCAGAAACATCATTTAAGTTTGACAGATAAAACAGACCAGCTTGGAGTGCTGGGGATTCTTACTACCACAGTAAATTAATGTTTATACAATCTTAGTTGTTAGGTATCTGAGATAAAATGAATTCTGAATGTAAATTTTTTTTTGTGCACATGTGATATTGGTAACTTCTCTGCACAGCATATAGCCAGTACTGCTGCATGAGATTAGTAGCTCAAGTATCATATGGTCTGCAGTTAGGATCTCGTGCGTGTGTGCGCATGACAGCATGTCTAATTCTCTCTTTTTGTTGTAACACCACTAGAGTCGAGAGCTGAACCTCGTAAGTATGATGTGGCACATTTTGTTATCAGCATTGTTTTATCTGCCTGGTGTTGGTCACTGAACAAACTAAAACACTTTTTTAATAAACTTCTGGTTTTGGTATGTTTTAACACTTACTAGCTACAGTAAAATGTCTTTTCTATGCCTTTCCTTATTAACATCCAATTAAAGAAGCATGCATGAAAGAAGAAATGTTTTCTTCGTTGCTTGTTTTTTTTTTTTTTTGTTTATTTACAATTATATAACTTTTCTTTGTAAAATTATAAATCTTGCTTGACAATTACTTTTTGTTTGTTTGTTTTTTTGTGCCTTCTGGATAGTTTAATATATCCATGGTGGTAAGTATGTTTTGCTAGCCAATCTGCATTCATTTATTCTCTACCCAAGAAAGAAGTCACAGTATAACAGCTGTATGGCTGGGAATTATGATAGCTAAATCTTTAGCTACTAGGAAACCATAAGAACTGTTCTATTTATTTATTTTTTGTAATAAATTCGATTTTGTATTTACACTGCTGTGGCTGAAGTTTTCTTGATTTGAATAATGTTGGGAAACTTAGCATGGATTGCATCTGCTTTATTTCACCTATTACCCAAGCACTGACTCTGGGTAATGATATAAATAACTAGAAACAATACTGGCAGTCAGAAAAAATCTGTCGAACTGGAGTAGGGTAAATTCCTACAAAGTAAGGAAAGATAACCCACACAGACAACTTATCATAAATGCCTACACTTTAATTAGAAGGTTGAAGAAACACCTCTAGCTGTATAAAGGTTTGTAGTTTTTTTCCTTTGTGGCTATTATGTTTAAAAGGAAGGATCTGAAAGTAAAGGAGTGTCAATGTTGCAGGATGTTGGGTTCATTAATTTAATGTACTCCATGAAACAATTTTTTGTGGAATCTAATTTCAATGACACATGATCTATTTATTTAAAAGGAAAATTAGTCTGGAGTTTTGCTCTATTTGCTGCATTTGATAGATTTATAACTAATCACCTTATCATAAAATGGGGCTAATTTGTTTCTTGCTCAGTTTTATATATAAAACTATATTTTAAAAAGGCTTACACTGGCCATCTGGATTAGGCATTTTTTTTATTGTAGCAGAGAAACAGTTACATCTTCTTTATCTTGATGTTTTCAAAAGTATTTGAATGTATCTGTTCTTTTTGATGCTATTAATATAATGAAACTTCTAAACTGAACCTATCCTCTACTGCATGGTGGTTAATGTAGTTGGTATTTGTCATGCATGACTAAAACCTGGTATCCTAAACATCTCAACCTGTTGCTACTGAGTATAACACTCATATGAGAAAGCTGCTGATTTTAATGTACTTTTAGACTGACATTTTAATAGTATGATTTAAGAATAGATCCAATTGTTGCTATATTATTTAACAAAATAAATTTATAAAGAACAGATTTTTTAAACATGTAACAGCAGGTTTACTGGTGGTGATCAGCAATTGGTACTTTTAGAGTATCCTTTTCAAAGGGGACTACATTGTGCAAAATTTGTTTACAAATTTGTCATGTTTAGTTAAATGAAATTATCTTCATACTGTTACAGCTAATTTTTCTAACTTGTGTCAGAAAGATTAGCAGGTACACGTTTCCGAGAACAGGCAGTTTGTAATTGTAAATGGCTCTTTATTTTTGTATCATCCTTTCCTGTTGTACTCACCATGAGAATGGCTTTAGTGCTAACCACCTGTACCCTGTGTTTTTATTCAGTGGCGCATGCTAAGTAAATTGCTTGTTTTTGTTTTCATCAAATCTGCATAACTATTAAAAGGATGCTTACTGCAATGTTCAGTTTTGAAAATTTTTGACTTAAACATTATTCTAAGAATTTTTTTAAATGAAAGGTTGAGGAGGGAAATCCCTATTTAAAAAAAAAAAAAAACACCATACTTTTAAACCAGTTTTAGAAAAAAAAATGAAGGAAGGAAGGGGAAGGTAGTGTTGTGAGTTAGTACAAGACTGAACCTTATCTTTCTAGGATCTAGTAATTTGTTGGGTTCTAGTAGGTATGAAAGGTCAAGTAGGAAGCTTAACTGGCAATATGAAATTGATGCTTGATGTTCTTGCATGAAGATAACAGGACTTGTGAAGAATCACTCTTTTATTCCCAATATTGTAAAGACTTGGGAATTAGATTTAAGGAATTAATTGAATCTGGTATATATGTTTGAATACAGACCTTTCAAAGAAACTAAATCAAGCCACCTATCTTTATATTTAAGTCACGAAAGTTTGGCCACGTTGACCATTTGGTGCATATTGAGATTATTGTCCAGCATTTGTTTTTCTGATGTGTGCTTTAAGATTAAAAATGAACTGGAACCTTTTTTTAAAAAAACCCCACTTTTAAAAGTTACTTGGCACTCTTATTTATGAAAACTTCCATAGCTGATGTCATTAGACATAAAGGTCAGTCGTTGAAAGCTGGTACTAATTTTTCCTAAAGTTCTGTTGCTGACAGTTTGCTTGCAGGAAAAGTGTTCACTTTTCATCTTCCCTTTTTCAGTTTAAAATGAAACTATTATGAATCAAATGTCAAACCATTTCATAAAACTGAAAACATTTTTTTTTGCTTTAGCTGTCTATCATAGGAAGTATGCTGCCAGTTTTAAATAAAAACAAAAAATATATTAAAATATTTCTCGTGTGTGTGTGTGTGTGATGTCACTCAGTAAACCCTTGCTAATCTGGACTAACTGGGGGGAGAGGGTGTCTGGATTTTCCAATATGAAAAATACTAGCTTTTCTGCAACTATTATGGATACGTTTCCTTTTCTTTCCACTCTTTTCTATATGTGAACTCATTTTAAACCCCTTCATAGGGTGCTACAAGTTAGCAAAAAGAAAGTTTGTGAGACATTTCCTCAGACCTGCCCACTGCTTTGTTTTGTGGGTAAACAAAAACTGATTTCACAAGGTCACTCCAGGCTGCACCTTGTCCAGATCAGTGAGGGTTTACTGCATATGGTTTTTTAACAAGCTGTAGAATCTTTGAAGAAAGTTGTCCACACCTTTCTTTTAATCATAACAGAACACTTTTTCACAACATTCTACACAAGTTAAATCTGTTTGTTTTGCACCTAGGTAGCAAATTATTTTATTGGAAGCTCCTTAGAACAATTGAGCTGTTAGATATCTATTTTGAACCTTCTCAGTATTTCTGAATGCTCTGAACAATCTGGTTGATTTTGTTGCAGGGAGAATTGGAAAACCAGTTGTTGCAAGCAAACCCCATCTTGGAAGCATTTGGAAATGCCAAAACCATCAAGAATGACAACTCTTCTCGTTTTGTAAGTACATTTTGTGAAGACTTAATTCCGTATAATTTTAGCATCTAAATTTTTAAATATCTTTTGCTTCCCTTTTGTATAAGTCTGTGCAATTTGAGGAAGAGAAGCTGGTAAAATAAATACGACTACAAACTTAGTTTCACAAGATTGGCTAGATGAGTTTTTCTTCACATCATTTGTGCTGAGATGGTCTTATGGTTGTAACCATGTTGCTTATTAGCAATCTTTTGGTCGCCAGAAAAAGTGCTGGCATTATCAAAAAAAGTGGCTAATAAGCAAAGAGTTGCTAGTTGCAGAAGCATGGCACTGAAATGTGTTAAATTTTTATTTGATAAATGTTAAAATTTAAATGAAATAACCAAACATGCAGCTTTTTATGACACCTGTAAAACAAAGGGAGTAGATGATATATAGTACTGTACTACAGTTGTCCTCAAAATGAGTCAAAGAAAAAATGTTGGTATACAGTACTATACACACAACTAATGCTGAAGCACAATTTAAAAGCAGTTGTCCATTGCATTTTTTCTATATCAAAAATTGTTTCTTTAAAAAAAAGGAGGGGACAACTTCTGCTTGCTTATCTCATTGGTGGTTACTGCCTTGGTTTGTGCTGATTTTATGTTCCTTCAAAATTTCATCACTGTTTCATGCATTCTAAAGAATAATGGATTTTGAAACACTAACTTTTTAGCACCGGCCTCATGTAGTTCTCCAGAGTTAACTTTATCAGCAAAAGAATTCTGCACATTTTGTGTCCATGGAAAATGACTATCAGCTGAAGGAAATGCGCAGTGGCAAATTTAGTGTTTTAAAAGCTGATTAAAAGGAAGCATTGACTGATGTCATCCAAACTCAAAACAATTACAAGACTTCTGTGAATCTCGTAGGTCTGAAAACTCAAAGTTGTCAATAGCATTTGTCACACTGCGTAACAGTAAACATTCCTGGGACGAGATTGGTTCCTGGAAAAAGTTGCTAGTTACCAGCTTCTTAAAAATTGACCTGATGCTTATGTGAATTTTGTCTTTTCAGGGAAAGTTTATTCGCATCAATTTTGACATGTCAGGGTACATCTGTGGTGCAAACATTGAAACATGTATCCTTTTTTTTTTAATAAAACTGTGTTTGCAATTTTCTTTTAAAACTTCAGAACAAAAATGTAATGGAAAGGGTCTTTTTTTTTTTTTGACTCCTTAACTTCATAAGATCTTTTGGAAAAATCCAGAGCTGTCCGTCAAGCTGAAAGTGAAAGAAGTTTCCATATTTTCTACCAATTCTTGTCTGGTGCAACACCTGACCAGAGAAGTAAGTGGTTTTTTTATTAACATTTCTTTAAATTCCTTATTGCATGATCAGAGATGAAGTCCAGATGATGTAAGTCCTGCACATTGGTAGACCTGGTCACTTTAAAATGGTGAAATTCTCTGATGAAACACTTTTTTGGAAAGTTGTTTTGATTTGACCTTTTTTTTTTCCATTTTCTCAGGTGAATTTTTGTTGGATGATATGGGTTCATACAAGTTTTTGACCTCTGGGAGAGTACCTGTAACCGGGGTGGATGATGGAGGAGAATTCAAAGAGACCATGGAGTCAATGACAGTAATGGGCCTAAGTGGAGAAGACCGATCAAGTAAGTGGTGGCTTTTGGGGCTCAATTTCAGTCCCAGTTCTGATGTCTCATGATTTTAGTATAGATTTTGGATAAAACTCCTTAATAACAACATTAAATCATTTTATTGATTATAGATAGCACCATGTTCATCAGAACTTCATAAACAATGCAGTTACTTAAAAAAACAAAACCATAACAAAATTAATTTACCAATTAAATGCTGAAAGAACTAGAAAGTAAATTTCTAAATTTATACTTTTGTGGAAGAAGTTTACTAAAGCGCTTTGTTCACAAAGTATAAAGCACTTTTCTTTAAGATTAAAAATTAACATTTTCGGGTAGGGATTTAATGGTTTTAAAGACAAAAGTACAAGTTCTTGAATATCTCTGAGTGGTATAGTATATTATAAAAAAATCAACTAGGGTGTTATCATGTGAAGTACCATTCTGATTGATTAATTTTTCCTAAAAACTCCGCTATTTAACAAAAAAATGTATCATGTGAAACAGTCTGTGCAAGTGAGCTCTCCATGCAATTAATTGATTCCCATTTATTAGAAAATGGGATCATTTGGTGTTTGCTGATACAGGTTTAAATACCAGACATGTTCATTCTTTTCCAAATTACTAAAGAATTATGAAATCAGTGTAGATTTTGACTTACTTTTAAAAAAAAAAAAATGGCATGGAAGGATTTTTTTTTTTTTTTTTGAATCTGACAGAGTAGAAATTTTTCTTATCTCCATTCTACAGGTGAAAAAGCCAACTTTTTTTTTGTTTTTTTTTTTTTTTTTCAGGAATCCTGCGGGTGATTTCTGCTGTGCTACTTTTTGGCAACATCCCATTTCAACGTGAGAGAAGTGGTGATCAGGCATCTATGCCTGACAACACAGGTAGGTGGGATTTGTTAGCTCTCTAGTTGCTATTGTAACACAATGGCATTGAATTTCCCACACCCTTAGTCAATTATCTTTAGACCACTGAAGCCACTTCTTAACGTTTAGCGAATACCCTTTATTCTTCCCCTCATTAAAAAAAAAAAAAAAGCCATTTGACTTTTTAAAATAAAATGTCGATCTTTCTGTAGTCTAAAGGTTTGTCCCTGATTTGGACTGGTACAAAATAGGAACATTTTTAGACAACTTTGTTCTGAAATTGTTTTGGCGAACCTGTTCCTCTGATCTTGAAAGCATACAAATCGGTTCTTGTAGTTTCTAGGTTTTTCTAGAAGAACTAGACCAGCAATGAGGATGTCTTTAGAATTTCCAATGTCTCATCAAATTCTAATTTATATATCAGATGTGACAACTGAATTATGCAATTTAAATAGAAATACAACATTTCCGTCAGTCGGATTTCCAGTGAACTTTCCCCCCCCCCCCCATTGTAAAATTACCCTGGTCTTCACTGTGCAAAAATTAACAAGATGGGTTACTAAATTTGTAGCACCTCAATCATTATACAGGTTCCCCCCCCTTCCCTCATGCATTATCAGAAAGGTTGTCTACTAAGCCTGTCACTGTTTTTCATAACATTTCAGTGGCTCAGAAGGTTTGCCGCCTTCTTGGACTCAATGTCACCTCATTCACACAGGCCTTTCTGAAGCCAAGGCTAAAGGTGGGACGTGATTATGTGACTAAGGCCCAGACAAAAGAACAGGTATGCTAACATTTCTCCTGTGTTTTTTTTTTTTTTTTTTACTTAAAAACAACAAAGCCACCTTTCTATACAAATTCTGTTAGAATTTTGTTACCGATCGCAGTCAGATCCCTTGAAAGGATTGACATTTAATATAAACTTATCCTGAAATTGTTCATTTGCTCTAAACATGTTCTTTCTAATTCTTAGAAGTAAACAAGTTTTAAAATGTACCGGGGGAAAACTTGAAACTAGAACTCCAACATGCAAAACATTTCATAAGTTTTTGCTATTTGAAATCTACAGAAAGATGATAATTTGAGCTTTGTCCTCCACCTTACTGTTGACTGATTTAAGAATCTACATTTTTGTGATATTTCCCTTCAGTAATGGGGGTTAGGGTTAAGTGCCAATATTCAGGGAGGTTTTTTTTTGGGGGGGGACCTGCAGACATTTTTAATGTGCAGTAATAGTTTTTTTTTTTTTTTCGTGTAGTTCATCTAAAATATAAAATATAAAAGTGAGACTTGAATTGATTAAAAGTTGAAACTTATTGGCACATAAGCAAGAGTGATTCTCCAGAGTTTGTTACCTATTAGAAGTTCTACCATATAGCTGTTGATTAAATTTGTCTGCTTCAGGTGGTTTTTGCTGCAGAGGCCATTGCTAAAGCAACATATGAGCGCCTCTTCCGTTGGCTTGTGACACGAATCAACAAATCTCTCGACAGAACAAAGAGGCAAGGAGCTTCGTTTATTGGCATTTTGGATATTGCAGGTTTTGAGATTTTCCAGGTAAGAAATCAAGGAATTGACAAAGCATTAGTGGAACTTCAGCATTAACATCGCTCATTGTGAAAGAGATTTTTTGAAGTGTAGTTGTGAAAGTTAGGTGTAACCCCAACATTTTTTCTGATTGAGATCAATTTATGAGGTTGTTACAAAAGTTTTGTTGGATTTTATATATGTTAATTTGGAGTTCCTTTTCTGCATGCTTGTGAAGGTGTATGTAGATAAATTATATATTGCTTTGTGGCACATGCTTTGGCATACATCATGCAAAACCTACCTTTTTAAAAATCATAAAATGGATATTTGTTTCAGAATTCTGACTGAAGCACGGATAGAAAAGATTTTTTTAGTCATTTTGCTTCGAGTTCAAACTAGGCCACACACCGAGCAAGCATGGGGTGAGGACGCAGCAAATGAGCGTACAGTACAACAATGGTTTGCAAAGTTTTGATCAGGAGATGTGAGCCTCAGAGGATGACCATCTGATAGCTTCAGTTGAAGCTGATCCAAAAAAAAAAACAAAATTGCTGGAGAGCTTGACGTAAGCACTGCCACTGTTTCCTAGCATCTTGATGCAATTGGCATGATGAAAAGGCTTGACAAGTGAGTGCCTCACAAGTTGAATAAACAACAACAAAATCATCGACTGGAGATTTGCTCATAAGAAACAAACGACCCATTTCTTGATCAAATCATTACATGTGATGAAAAATGGATTCTTTATAACAATCACAAACGATCAGCACAGCGGCTCCACCGACAAGGCGCCTAACCACATTCCAAAACCCAGCCTCCACCTAAAGGTGGTCTTGGTCACTGTCTGGTGGACTGCAGCTGGTGTCATCCACTAACTTCTTGCAACTTGGCAAAACCATCACAGCTGAAAGGTACTGTCGTGAATTAAACATTGTTCATCAGAAACTCTCCCAACGACAGCCAGCATTGATGGATTGGAGAGGCCCAATCCTGCTCCACGACAATGCTCATCCTCATGTTGCAAAAGTCACTCTTCAGAAATTGAACACATTGGGATACGAATTTCTCAACTAGCCTATTCACCAGACCTTTCTCCCACAGACTACCACCTTTTCAAACACCTCAACAGCATTCTCCATATTAAATCCTTCAACCAGGCAACAATTGAAGCTGCCTTCCAACAGTTTATCGACTCCAGAAATCCAGATTTTTGTCAAAATGGTATAAATGCCCTTGTAACTCATTGGCAAAAGTGTATTGATTGTAATGGAACTTCCTTTGATTAATAAACTTCACGTTCAGCAACAATATGAAGTCTCATTGTTGCGGAAAAAAAAAAAAAAACTGACAAGACTTTTGTAATAACCTAATACACTAATATTGGTATCATTTGGTTAGGGAGGGTAAAACACAGAATCAACATTAATTTGCAAAGAAGTGTTTCTGCTTAAACTTAGCCACCATATTGTTTCTCCTTTAAAATCTTTTGCCAGTATTTTGAGTGTTTGACAGGTGAAATATTATGGAGTTGTGCCTACTTTAAAACTTTGAATTTAATTTTCAGCTTTTTAAAAAATCTGTTATTTCATTAAATAATAAAATAAAATTATTAGCATTCCTCTTTTAATTTACTATTTTTCTAATTTTATCAAAGAAATCAACTTTGCAATATTTTAAAATGTACATCCTTGTCTTTTTCTTTCTTTTTTTGTGTGCAGAAAATAAAAAAGCTGTAACATGTAATTGAAACCATCCTGTTTCCACTTCATTAAAGATGTCTTTACATAAGAAACTATTTATTATCTCTTCTTCTTAGAAAAATAATTAACAAAGGTAGCATGCCACTTTAACTAAATTTGTACTGTTTATACTTTCTTTATATAAAATAAGTTTCTTACCAAAACTATGTGCAGGGTTTTATCCACATTGTAAATGGAGCAGCATTCATGTTTTATAAAGTTTAATCAAACAGGGAAATAGTCTGTTTCAATAGTAACTTTCCAGATGTATAATTGATATCTCTCTTCTATGATCAGTAGGAACCTGTTTTGTTTAGCACATGAAACAGACTCAGAAAGAATAGGCCACGTATTTACACGGGAATACGTTCCTGCAAAATAAATGTTGAGTGACTGATTTCTTGGTCCAGTCATTTCAACACTTCCTTTAATGGTTTTCCTCTAGAGCCTTTAAAGTGGGAAGATTTAAGATTTCTTTAGGGAAAACTGCTGATTGTCTGCCAACTTGTGATTGTTAATACTAAGAACAACACGGGCTGCTTTAGTTGGTGGGGAGAGGAAATTGCTGCTTTCACTTCAGTAAGTTTAGTTAAAGTGGAACTTAATAAAACACATTTAAATGTCTTTTCTTTTTTTTTTTTTTTCATCAGACTGGTTACTGTTTAAATGATGTTAGATACATGGTTTCCACAAATGACTCTTACCTGTTGGATTTTTTTTTCTCTTTGCTTTCCTGCAGAGTTCTGATGGGAAGGTAAACCAAGTCTTCCAGTTTCTACATGGAGTGGCATTTTATGCTTTTTATTGGTTTTTTTGAATGGTTTCAGCATGGTTCAATCTTAGCTGTTCTGTTTTTGTTTAGTTGTTGCCTGAGTTTTCATAGCCATCAACACCTAAATGTTTCATGTACAAACACACAGATTTTATGATAATGAAGATAGTCTGCTAGGTTGGTAGTTTTCACTAACACTAAGGATGAGGTCTTTCCAGGCCCTGGCTTTGATCCATACCAGACTTAACTGAGTTGTAAACTGTCTGGTTAAAAATGGAGCTGAAAGTGTAATACTGAACTTTTTTTTTTTTTTGTTTGTGATATGGTGTGATTTACCTGCTGGATGGATGGCCTTCACACAGCATTTAAGAGACCACTAGGACTGGACTGTTCTGTTCTAGTGCCATTAGCTGCTGGCTCTGCAGTTTCTAGCTAGTGATGTTCATTGCACTGCATGTTAAGTGCCCAGGCATGACTACTATCTACTCACTGTACCTACTCAATGGCAGACACCAGTGGTTTGTCTATTGCACGTCTGCAAACAAAAATACTATTCGAAATCTACAAGATGTTGGTAGGAGGGAAAGGTTGTTATATATATAAAATAGTTATCATTGAAAAGGGTAAATTAGTTATTACAATGAGATATGAAGTATACAAGTTTTATGAATGTTATAAAAAAATTATGGGGTAGGTACCTGGATGGTACTTCCAAAAAATCCTAAATTGGCTATTTATACTAAGTCTTTCTATTACTAGTGTCTTTTTAAAAACAAGACACTATATTATATAAGTCATGGTAACACAATGGTTAAAGTACTGTTTGGTCTTAGAGAGGCTACACGGACAAAAATGTTCTTGCTGCTCCATACATTAGCTGTCTATGATAACCTGACTAGACTTGTTTTCTAATAATCAGTAGCGATACGTAGCATTTTAAAACTAGCACTTGTCTGTTTAAAAAAGAAAAGGAAATTACAGCAAAAATGAGAATGGAACCAATTATACTAGTAACAAAACTTATGGAATCAGATATGTGACATTTTGAAGCATATGCAAGTCTGTATTTTTATTTATTATATAAAGCCAGTTAGCCAGTAACTATTGGTGTTAGCAGTGGGTGTACCTGTCAGAACGTGCTTGATGTAGACAAACTTCTGGAAACCATACCCAGTACAGCTGATAGAGAGTAGATCTCACTAACTGATAGCAGGTTGTGTTCTTAGATGAAACTGGCACCAAAATTGTAAACTAGCTATAGTGTTGTTTTTTTTTTTTTCTTCCTCATATGGAGGGATTGCATGTACTCCTTTATTGGTTTACCTTATCTATCTTCAGATGTCACCTGAAGCATGCTGTTTTTTGTGTGTAGTAAACCTTTTCATTTTTTATTATTTTTTTTTTTTGAAGACTTTTACTAATTTTTAGTGACTTGCAGAAACTTGTTTGCAACCTCTGTATGGCAACCAGTATCTCAGCTAAAAAATCAAACATTAAAAAAAAAAAATCTCTTCGGTACTTAACTACATGATGCTGCAATGTTTAGGTTTTTAATTAAAAACAAATCATCAAGCTCATTATGGAACTTAATTAACTACAATTAGAGTAAAATTCGATGGAAAGTTTAAAATGTTACTTTGGGGATGCGTTCATGGAAAAGTTGACTTTCATTTTGTGTAGTTTTTCAGTTCTAGAGCTGACACTTGAACCTGCATTATTATAAAATTCTTAATTAAAATAGATTTTAAATGGATTATAAAATGGCTTGCATTACTTATGCAGATAAATTGAACTCATTGCTGTCTGATATTTGCCAAAGGTTAAGATGGCAATAGTTAATTTTGTAATTTACCATTTCAACTAAAAGATATTAGTACAGTTGTACCCTGGTATTCACGGGGGTTACGTCCCTTGAGCACCTGCGAAGAGTGAAAAACCACGAATATTGGACGTGGTCCATAAAAATGCCTATAAATGTCAAAATATAAGTAAATATATAATAATAATTTAATAAAAACAATACTCAGCAAAACACTCGAGATAGCTACACAGGGTAAACTGATGATGCAGGCTGCTGGGCTGCATCTGCCTGAGACAGCTCGCCTTGTTGGAAGCAGCCAATCAGCATCAAGGAGAAATGAATAACGCTCTCGGATTGGCTACTTTCAAACGCTCCAGCCAATAGCGTTTATTTTATATTGATATTTTGCTGAATTTACGTTAGTATTTATATTACAAAATTAGTAAATTATTTTGTTGTTAATAATTTAGTGTGGAAAAGCGTGAAAAAATATATATTGCCACAATAAAGCCATAAAAAATCGCGGAAGATATTTGCGATTCCGCGAATATGCGGGGGTTTCCACGAACAATTATTAGTTGGGTTCTAAGGAAAATTCTGCGAATAACTGGGGCCGCAATTACACGGGGGTCAACTGTATTGCAAAATAAAATATTTTTATTACCTTATGTAATGTAGTGAGATTCTTGTTGTACAGGTACTAATTCCATTATCATTCTGTTAAAAGAGCAAAAAAAAAAAGTATAAATAAATATGCAACAGGGTCATTATTAACATAACTAAAATGTTAACTCCTATGATCACTACCTGCCTTGTTATAGTATCTAATTCTGAAAGTCGTCTGTACAATTTAAGGTACAAAATCTGAGGGGGGTCTATTATGATGAAAGTGATAATCACTTTGAAAATTACACTACAATCTCAATTTGCTACAATTTTGTTAGATTTTTTAAATGAGCAGCTGAGACTGAGGAACAAACAAGATATCTGAAAGTTGTTTAATAGCAACAATAATATAGACTGAGGTTTTCTGACAGACCGGGTGCTTTTTTTTTGTTTTTTTTTTAGATTTACAGTTTTTAGTCTTAAATTTATATTTAAGATTTAACAAATTTTATCTACTGTTGTTGAAACAATCTTTTAGATGTTGAAAAGTTAGTATTTGACTTGTTTTTGCTGTCCTACTTAAGATCTTGTGTGTAAGGCCAGATTCATGAAGCTTCAGAAATGAATGCTAACTACATTATCAACAAAAAAGATGATAATCACACTTTAACATCTACTTGGCCCAGACTTTGGATCATGAACTATCGAGTGATTTGTCATTCTTCAGATGAAGCAATTGGTTATGTTTTTATTTAATAAAATTTTCATTTATGCAAAATTAGGTACAGTTAAATCAAAGCAGCCTGTGGCTGTGTATTTGTTTTTCATTTTGTGTTACCAGATTCTTATTTCTAAACTTTTTGCAATAGGAACAGGCATTGAAAACAAAATCTGTAGTTGCAGCTGATTTTCTGGTCAATATCTTCACTGATAGAACTAGATTCTTCCTTTAGACATTTTTAAAGAAAATTGTTTGTGAACAAAAATAGAAGTTAAGGTGGCTAATAAGCAATGTGGAATTTCCATAACTTAGGCTTTTGATCTAAAGGAAAACTCAAAGAAAATAAATTAATCTATTGTAATGTTCTTCTTACTACAAAATGTTTTTTTTTTTATCATTAATGCTCTCCATATTTCTACAAAAATTAAATTTCTTGCATCTTTATTTATTGTTCTTACTGAATTAATCTTACATTTCGTAGCCAAATCCTGCCAATCTTTTTAACAACAACAAATACAGATTTTTTCCTACAATAAATTACATTAATGTTTCTAAGCACTTTGTTTCAAACATTGTTTCTTAGTTTCACATATTGAGATTGCATGCCATTGTTAGTTTTCAAATGGGCACCATTTGATGTTTGTTTTCATCCCATTTTGATGGAAGACTTTCCTGGATTTGGCTGTATTTTCATCATTAATTTTCAGACTCCATTTTTCTAATTGCTTCAGCTTTACTATTAGGTAGCTCGTATCATTGACAAAGCGTATACCATATAGTATCTGAAATGTACCACAAGTTTTAGAAATAGTCCTTTTGATTGCACTTAGTCTTGAACAGCTTAAGATTGGCTGTCTGACCATGTAAGCTGTGGCTCATTCGTACTGGCAGCTTTCACAAATTAGTCTGAAAACAATTTATACACTGATTTCTAAAAGAATTCTGCCTATACTAAATTTTTTGTAACAGGAAAATTTTCTTTTTTAGATGAACTCCTTTGAGCAAATGTGCATCAATTACACCAATGAAAAGCTCCAACAACTATTTAATCACACAATGTTCATCCTGGAGCAGGAGGAATACCAGAGGGAGGGCATAGAGTGGAAGTTTATTGATTTTGGACTTGACCTTCAGCCAACAATTGACCTCATTGAGAAGGTGAGAACTATTGACACCTAAAGTTGGTGTGCTATGTTTTTGGTCTGTCAGATTGGTATTGCTGTATGTATTGAATTATCAAAGGAATGAGATAATCAATTTAAAATGGAGGGGCACCTAGTAGACACCTAGCTACATTACATTTATGGGCATGCAGAAAAAAAACTGAAAATGTCTAATTTTGTGGCTGTAACAGATAGTGTTTGGGAAGGTGGCGGCTGACTTTCTTTGCAACCATATCTGTAGTTTCTATGAATTCTTTGATTTTTTTTTTTTTTTTTTTTTTTTAATTTGGCTCTTGCACTAAAGATTTCATACTATCCTCACCCCTTACTTGCATAATGAAGTTATCAGCTCTTAGCTTTGTTTATAATATTGAGATGAAAATAGCAAAATTTTCATTAGCCTTTTTATTTTATAAATGTTGGTGCTTATAAATTTTTTATTGGGAAAAAATTGCAGTTTCTTTTTAGAAGACTGGAGAAAACTGCTTTCTGTATAGAAGCTAAAATTTCTATGCAGATCAACTGAGTGCTCTATTATATACAGAAATGTTAGCAGTTACTAATAGTAGCTTATGAGGAGTTAAGAAATCTGCAAAATGATCACTTGTTGACATGTTTTTTGTTCACCTGTAGCCAATGGGTATTCTGGCCCTGCTGGATGAAGAATGCTTTTTCCCTAAGGCAACAGATAAAAGCTATGTGGAGAAACTGCTTTCGCAGCATTTCAACCATCCCAAATTTCAGAAACCTGACTTCAGGGATAATGCTGATTTCAGTTTGATACACTATGCTGGCAAGGTAAGCATCAGCTCCTAACTTTGCTTCACTGACGTTTATCCACTTTCCCATGTTTTGTTGTTTTCTTATTTTTAATGCTTGAAAATTGCAAAAATTTCATTTGAACTTTTTTGCTTCATTGTTAGAATTTAGTATTTCATGTTGTGATTTTTTTTCAATTTAGGTGGATTACTCATCACAGCAGTGGCTAATGAAGAACATGGATCCACTTAATGAGAATGTTGTTAATTTGCTAATGAATTCATCAGATCAGTTTGTCAGCATGATCTGGAAAGATGGTGAGCAGCACTAGCAGTTCTATAGACCAGTTTAGAAATTGTATTTATCTCCTCAAACATTTTAGCAAAGTAAATATTTTAAAATTGCTTTAGTATCTTTACTTGCATGGAATGAGAGCTAGTCGGGTTGGGGGGGAGAGAGAGAGTACTATGGTAATAGCCTAAGAGTAATTCTCCAAGTAGGTGATGAGTAGAGTGGATTTTTTAAATGGTTGATCATTGTGGGAGAATTTGGATGAGATAAGATCACGTGTAGGAAAATCCTAATCAGTGAGAATCTGTGGCTAGCTGTGTAATTTGCATAACCTTGTGCTGAGTTCACATCATAGGTTGATTTTAATGTATCATCCCTGTGCTGTTTATCAATGTTAGTTTTTATAAAACTTATTGAATCCTTTCGTTGTAGCTGAAATTGTTGGCCTGAGTGTAACTACAGCTGCTGAAACAACATTTGGAAGTCGGACAAGGAAGGGAATGTTCCGAACTGTGAGCCAGCTGTATAAGGAACAACTAGCCAAACTCATGGCTACTTTGCGCAACACCAATCCAAACTTCGTTCGGTGTATCATTCCAAATCATGAGAAAAAGGTGTGAAGAATGAAATCATGCTAGATCACATATACCTTTTCGTTTTGGATTGCTGAAAATTGGTGTTAATTTATCAATGTAATTTCAAATATATTTGATGCTAACTAGACAGAGTTAAAGCTGACAGATTGTAGGATAGGTCACTTTCTATTAATGTGTGGATGCTGATGCTGCTGTTAGAATGTCTTAAATTCAGAATTTTCAAAACAATTGAAAAGTTTAATTAGAACACTCTTATTGTTTGTGATGGTAATCTATCAGTGTGGTCTCCAGAGTAATGTAAGTAAAAGTGGTTGCAGTAATTATTTAAGAAGCACAAGTTTGAAAATTACTTTTGAGGATTAATTCACTTAAAAGGTGCTGGCAGGGAGCAATATCATCTTTAATATAAAGTTAAAATAACTGATAGGAAGCTGCCCTTAATAATAAAATCTCTTATCACATTCAAATGCAGTTGGCTGCTCTTTCTACTTCAGGCTGGAAAGATTGTTGCCCCATTGGTGCTGGATCAGTTACGGTGCAATGGTGTGCTGGAAGGAATTAGAATTTGCAGGCAAGGATTTCCAAACAGAATTTTGTTCCAAGAGTTTCGTCAACGCTATGAACTTCTCACACCAAATTCTATTCCCAAGGGATTCATGGATGGTAGGAAAGCTGTGGATAGAATGGTAAGTGCTGCACAATTTTTTTTTCTAAAAAATCTGTTATAAGAAAGCCATTTATTTCTAATGCTAGGATTTGTTTCCTGATTTGTTGTTACCAATTACATGGCTAACTCAATGAAAGATATTTTACTCACTTTAAAATTAATAAATAAATTTATAATAAATACATTTACTCAAGTTATGGAATAAATGTTTAGATTTTATTTACTGTCCAGGCATGAGTTTTTCTTTATTTTAAATTACATTTGCTTGTAATTGAGATATTGTTGTGAGTGCTATAAATCACAAAATAGCAAGGAATGTTAAAAGTAATAATTAAATAGTTAATATTTTTTAACTTTTTTGAAATTTACATTTTAATAAGACTTGAAAAACTGCTTAGAAATTTGTTTTAAATTTCTAGTTAAGTGTTTTAGTTCTAAAGTTGTGTGTATATTAATTAGCAATCTAATTTGACTTTTGTATTCATTTTCCTTAAGATCCAAGCTTTGGAACTTGATCCAAACCTGTACAGAATTGGTCAGAGCAAGATCTTCTTTCGTGCAGGTGTGCTTGCACATCTGGAAGAAGAGCGAGACCTGAAGCTGACAGACATCATCATTCAGTTCCAGTCTCTTGTTAGAGGCATGTTGGCCAGAAGGTATGATTCCTCTTAACTATAAATCCGTTTAACTGCCTGCTAATATGGTATTCTTTGACTGAAGCCTAACAGTGTGCATTGTTGCTGTCAAACAGCTGGAGCACAACTCTTGAAAAGTAGTAAGCAGCAAATACTGAAGTTTAAAATTCTTCTATTTTTTTCTTTTCAGAAACTATCAAAAGCGCCTACAGCAGCTTAGTGCCATCCGTGTGATCCAGCGAAACTGTGCTGCCTACCTGAAACTTCGCAACTGGCAGTGGTGGAGACTGTTCACTAAGGTAGGTTTGTGTCTGAGTGATAAGTTTAAGACTTTCCATTGTAGGAAATGACCTAACCAGTTAACAAGAAAGTACTGAAGTCAGACTACTGAATCATTACACACACAAGTTCTTTACTTGGATCTGGTATACAGAAGGAAAAACACTATTTTGATGAATGATTTAAACTATGCCATTCCAGTTTATACTTGTTTTTTGTTGTTGTTGCTTTAAGAGAAGACCAACACTTGACAATGTTACTAAAACATTTTGTATCATTATGGGTTTTTTTTTTTTTTTTTTTTTGGCTTAGTCAACCTGAAAAAGTCCAACCTTTACAAAGTGATTTCCTCCATCCAAAATCAATGGTCATACTCTTGTGATGATGTCACTGCTTTTGACTTTTAAATTCTAGATGTTTACAGAATTCAAGCCAAACAAATTTACATTTTCCATATACCACTGGAAAGCATGAAGCACTGCCATCTTTATGAGAGCAATAAAATGTGAGGAAACTGAATTGTGGCTACTAGACTTCCAGTTCAGAAGAGAAAAGTGACTTGTAGAGGCATTGGACTTGATTGCAAGCAATCCAGGTTGGCAGACGGTGCCGGACACTGAAGAAAGCTTGTGGTGCCTTGCCTTGTTCACATGAGACTGAACAATTAGAAAACTCTGAAGGTGGACGGTGTATGAGCTTCAAGCTTTTTTAGAAGCATTCCTGCTGCAATATGACCTGAAATTTCTCAAGAAAACAGCATGCAGGCATACAATAAGGCCATTTCAGAATTTCAGTTAACTTTGAGTGGCTGGATCGCTGGAACTTTCCAATGTTTTTTTGCTCAAATATTGAACAGAATAGATGAATGTAATTAGAAATTTTACTACATATTGGTGATTTTGCAATATGATTCTGGAGAGAACATTGCATCTTGAAATATGACTCCTAGATTGTCTGAAATAAATCTATTTTTCCATGTGATTACATTGCTGACTGCATACCGTGTTTTGTTATACTGTACATGCCTTGATTTTTCCCAAGGAGTTGTAACAGGTATCCGCCTCAAAATTAAGATGGCTACCGTCGTCATAACAACAGTTTGGGCCAGGTGAAAAATACATTTGAACTTTTTAAAGCTGGATACCAAGATGGTATATGCCAAGTTTAATGCAAAAATCCCCCAAAATAATAAATTAGGATTTTGAGTATTTCTCCCCTTAGATATGCTCTAATGATGGTGATAAGAGAGCATTCAAATTGTTTTAATTTTTCTAGTGGGGCCATTATGTTAATACCCCTGGAGTAGGACAAGTTACTAGATGTATACAAAACCAGTGAAATTAGTAAGTCTAAATCCCAGAGATCAAACAACAAACTTCACTTAGCAGCTACTATAACTGCCCTAGTAAACTGCCTGATCTACCACCAAATTAGACAATACAAAATGGTCTACAAAAGTGGAAACATGTTTATTTAGAAGTATGGCATTACATTATTTTGTGTTGAATAATATGAAAGTCTTCAAAATCATTCATTCAAAAAGTTTACTTTGCAGTTTTATTTGGTGTGTAAATCTTTGATAAACTTCATTACTTGTAGGTGAAACCACTGTTACCTGTGACAGGACAAGAGGAGAAGCTGAATGCAAAAGAGGAGGAACTGAAGAAGATAAAGGAGAATTATGAAAAACAGAAACTTGACCTGGATGAAATGGAGGCCAAGTATGCAAGCATGATTGAAGAAAAGAGCATTTTGACAGAACAGCTACAGGCTGAGACTGAACTATGTCAGGAAGCTGAAGAGGTGAGCAGCAGGACGAAGAGGGAAATCATCTTAAATGATATGATTTGAGTCGTACGGTAGCTTCTGATTCTTATTTCTATGTACATTTTCAAAGTTGTATGGATGGTGTGAACATGAAGACAGTTTTTTCCCTGATTGGTGGTTGTTGATCTTTTTCTTTTAAGGCTCGAGCTATGCTGGCTGCGAGGAAACAGGAACTAGAGGACATTCTACAAGACTATGAGAGCCGGATTGATGAGGAGGCAAAATCAGTTGACATACTAATTGAGGAGAAGGCCAAGCTAAAGGACACCATCAGTGATTTGGAAGACCAGTGAGTAAAGACCAGACTTGTAAAACTGCTTGTTACTAAAAGAAATTAACTCTTATTTAAAATGTAAATAGCTGTGATGTTGTGTGTGTTTGCATGCATTGTTGGGGGGGGGGGGTCTTATGTCAAATCTCATTTTCAAAAGGTTTGTTGGATTGTTCCAAACGTTCTTATTGATTATAAGAAATAACCAGAAAAGTTTTCCCTTAACAACATGGATGAGCATAGTGCTAGTTTATAGCAAGGGACAACGATGTCAGCATACTTAGTCCATAAACCCTTAATTGTTTTTTTTTACACGGAATTGTGTAGGTTGTTGCCTGGAATCAGTTTGAAGAAGGGTAATTCTGATAAAGCAGTCTTTTGATTACTGCTATGTTCTTTGTACTGTACTTAGTTCTAATTGCTAATTATTTTTTTTACTGCACCATTTAAACAGATATGTGATGGTTGGTGGCCCAAATTATTGCATCACCCAAAATAATTTGCGTGTAAGTTTAATTACCATGATTAATCCAATTTTCTTTTTTGCTTTTTTTGTATTTAAAATATTTGGTCAAAAGAACATTGCAATGTGTACCTTTTTGAAGTTTACTGCTTATAACTCTGTAGTTTACATCTTTTAAAAGAAATTACTACATTAAGACTGTTTAGTAAAAGGGCTGTGAATATGAAGATATTACTTGGCTTAGTGTTAAAAATGCTTTTAGTAGCCTATTTAAGAATAGGCAATATTAGCTTCAAACAATCTTTCAAAAAAAATGTTTTGTTTTGAGTGAAATTACTTGTCTGCAGCAACTTTTATTTGTTATCTAAGACTAATTCTTTGAATGTCTGATAAGTAGTTCAAGAACAGAACATGTTGCCTTTGTTTACCTTCAGACTTGAGGAGGAGGAGCAAGCCAGGCAGAAGATGCAGATGGAGAAAATTGCTATTGATAGCAAAACAAAAAAGTTAGAAGAGGAATTAGCTGTGTTTCAGGATTCTAACAACAGGGTAAATACATTTTCATTTAAAGCTAAATAATGACTGAAAACTTAAACATCTCTGTAGAGATTTGCATGCTTCACTCTGAAACCAAGCAAATTTTCTTGGCCACAAGGAAATACCGATCATTAGTGTGCCCACACACAACTTGATGGAAACATGTTTTAAAATGGCTTCAAAAAAAGCAGATGGGGAAGAAGTTCGTTAATTTCTTTATTTCTTTGAAAAATTACTTTAGTAACAGGAAGAGCATTTTTTCTGTTAAGCAGTATGCAGGCTTGATCTTGTTGAATTGTTTTACTCAATCCAGTTCATCCAAACGATGAAAGCTCATTAGGTTAGTTCAGATGAAATCTATAAATTACTTGTCTTTGTGCATGGCATATTTGAAGCGGAGCTCCTGCTTTCTAACAGCGTGAAAACTCAACTGATTGTGATTTTTGTTTGTTCTCTAGGTTTCAAAAGAGAAGAAGAGCCTTGAAGAACGATTGCACGAAGTAACATCAAAGCTTGTTGAAGAGGAAGATAAGTTCAAGCAGTTAGGGAAGCAGAAATCTAGAACTGAAAATGCTTATTCTGATTTGGAAAGTCGCGCTCAGCGGGAAACGCAGGTCAGTCCCTCAAGTTTGAGTTGCAATTTTAATTCATTCCATTATTATTTACAACCATGTCTTTTCAAAAATTAACTTTTAATTAAAACGATACATAATTTCCAGCATTGCCTGTTGATTCTTTTTTTTTTTCTCTACTTAATTTAGGAGAGAAGTTTAAAGTTATAGGCACTTTGTAATTGCTGTGGAATGCTGAGGTAAACGAAGCTTGGAGTCTAGTGACTCCTAGATATCTTGCAGCCTTTATTTTGTGAATGGATAAATTGTTTACTGGACTGAGTGCTTGTTTTGATTTGTAGTGTCGACAAGAGCTGGAGAAAGTGAAACGAAAGCTTGAGACAGAATTGGCTGACCATAGGGACCAACTGAATGAAAAGCGTCTGCACGTTGAAGAAGTCCAAGCACAGCTTGCCCGACGAGAGGAAGAACTTCAGCAAACTCTACAGAAGTGAGCTTTTTTTTTTTTTGTTATCCATTATTTGAATTCCAGTATTTCAGTATAGGCAAAGAATTTGAGAAGCTTTTTGTTTTCTTTCAAGAGAAGGGGTTCAGAATTTTCTGGACTTGATTTTGATGGGCTTTTGTATAGTTCTTGGTTTAATTTTAGGTTTTCATCTGCATGGTTTTATATCACAAAAGAGAAGGAAATGAGGTTTGCTTGTAATGGTCTAAATATCTTATCTGTGAATTCCTGGCTTCCAAAGTACATTGTTGTAACTTCAAATTTAAGTAAATAAGCAATAATAGAGGATTGATTTCAGAATAATTTGATTCAGACTTTTTAAAAAATATTTAGTAGTATGTTCCAAAATGTATTTATTTTATGGTAACATACATAATAATATAACTAATGGTAACTTCAGATAGAAGTTTAAACAGACATTTTTAGTGTGACTATCAATTGTCAGGTGGCCACAAGATTCATGAGTGCACTTCTGGTTGGAAAGGAAAATATCATTTTCTATGTTTGATTCTGATCAATAAATATATTTTGGCAAATGGCCAAAAAATTTGACTTATAGATGAGACAGGCAATATTCCATGATAATTTAGCTTTATTTTACCTGCAAGGTTGACCTATATGCAAGTATACGCTGTAAAATGTTTAGTTTGTTTCTCGTGGTGTTAGTTGAGGCAACAGAATCAGTCGTAAACACTGTCAACAATTTATTTTTCCAGATCTGATGATGAGAGTATAGCAAGGGCAAGTGCATTGAAGCAGCTTCGAGAATTATCTTGCCAAATCCAGGACCTCCAAGAAGATTTGGAGGCTGAGCGATCATCTCGCACCAAGGCAGAGAAACAAAAACGAGATCTGAATGAGGTAAGAAGGGGAGAGGGGTGGATGCTTCCTTAGGTTTAACTTCATTTTTCAAGAAGTACTTATGTAGTTGTCATCCCAACAGTACTTGGTGGTGTGAAAGAGTACAATGACAAAAATACTCGCAAGAAATCCAACCTGCTACATCTGGCCCCTGGGTTTCTGTTTAACAAATCCTTTTTATTTTGCTAGATTCTATCTTTGGGTTCTTAAAAATTGAAAGTTGGAAATCCCAGCTGTATTTTGTTAAATAACTTTTTTTTTTTTTTTTATAATTTTAAATAACTTAGTTTAACTTTGGTTGTTCCTGCTGCTTTATTTAAAAAGAATTAATTTTTTTAAAATATATACTTTCAGAATGAAAGGAAGGTGATAATACTAAATACAAACTATTTTCCAGTGTTTTTGATGAAGTTTGACATGGTGATAAATTAAACCTGTAAATAAAAGAAAAAAAATTAACACTTCCAAAAAGTGTTTTCGGCATAGCATCTTAAACTTTGAGAACTACTACTGCTAGCAGAGCAGTGAAGCTGAGTTTTGTGTTGTGCAGGAGCTGGAGGCACTGAAGTCAGAACTGGAAGACTCACTGGGCACTACAGCAGCAGTGCAGGAGATGAGGAACAAGCGAGAACAAGAGCTGGCCATGCTGAAGAAACAAGTGGAGGACAGTGCTCGGCATCATGATTCACTCATGCAGGAAACCAGACAGAAATACACAAAGCAGTTAGAAACTCTGAATGAGGAACTGGACACTGTGAAAAAGGTAAGTCTTGCCTGGCAGAAAACAGGTTTGATTTACCAAGATTCGCTGATTGTGGCCAATGATATGTTAACATATCAAGAATTCTGGGTGTTTAAAGATAGCTAGCTTCCTGTATCAGTCATAACTAACTATACAGTGGATTTATGAAACCAAAATTTTTGATTTTATGTAAATAAACAGATTAGACTGTTTTAGACACTATTTTCTTCATTTCTTAAGTCTGAATGAGCAAAGACTTGCATGTAAAGGAGTTTTGCACTTTGTAAGGTCTCTGTTTCTGCTGCAGAATAAGCTGGGTTTTGAAAAGCAGAAGGAGATGTTGCAGAATGAAAATGTGGACCTGGCCAATGATGTCAAACAGCTGCAGCAGGCAAGACAGGAGTCTGAGCGGAAGCGCAAGCAGCTTGACCAGCATGTGCAAGAGCAAAGCATGAAAATGACTGACTTGGAGAGAACAAAGAATGAACTGCTGGACAAACTGGCCAAAGTGCAGGTAAATTTCCACAGATTTCTATTTGTAACTGGGAAGGATTTAAGATGTCACTTCTGGCTACAATATGCTTTTAAGTCAGAATTTTTGAGGAGTCTGTCTTTGACCATTTGATCAGCTTTCAGTCTAAGCTGAGTAATGCTGAATTTCCAGGATAGTCTTGAACAAATTCCTCTGCTTATCTGTCGATTATGCATCCACAATTAATTCAAGATTATGGCTTTGATTTCAGGATACTTTAACAAAATATTTACTAAATGATGATACAGTATCATCTATCTTTTTAAAATGGTTTTGTCAGCCTCATTTTTTAAAATTTATTTTAAAATTTTTTTTACTGATATATTTATATCAGGGATCCCATTTCTTGTCAAAATGGATGGTTTTCCAAGTGTTCTACTTTCATCCAGTAATATTTTCTTTTTCATATTAACTTGCTGATAGAAAATTTCTTGATTCTTTACTCATTTGTATTTTTATAAGGGTGTTCCTCGTTATCCTTAATAAAAGAACATCTACCTTTTGATGCATATGCTTTTTTTTTAACTGTAAAAGATGTTTATTTGGACTTGCTCAATCATGCAAAATGTTTCTTAAACTATAAAGATGATGACAACAACAAAAGAAGTAGCCCAAAAATTAGGTTTTAAGACTCAAGTGTTTGCATTTGTTTGTTGTTCTTTCGTGGCTGAACTGCAGCACTTGGAGACCGCAGATTTTGTGTAGGTCTGGGCCAGGTTTTAAGTTATCGCATGTTGGCCTTGAAGGCCGTTTTGAGGCCACCAAAGGCTGCTTCTCAAAAGCCTTATAGATTACACTTAGTTCACTGCACTCGTTCAAAATAGGCGACCTAGCAGCCTCAAATTATACTGAAGGTACCTCTGTATCCAAGGGTACTAGAGCCCGACCTCAAAGGCTGCCTTTCAAAGTTCAGTGTTACTACAGCTTCATACAACTCAGAAGTGACCAAAGATTTCAATTTTTCAACAGTTGGGCTTGAAGGTCATGAATGGCAGTTTTGACATGTGCAGTATAACTTTGAAAATCCATTTAGTAGTTTGCTACAAGTTTGTCATTCATCTTCTAAGCTGGCCCTGTGTTGGTCAGGTACTTGTTTCAGCTGATTTGTTTAGAAATCTAAAAATAATCATTAGGTAACTTTAAAAAGCCACTCTGAATTTAAGAGAATCCAGTTCCCTATAAAACCCAGCTTTGCTATGACCATCAATAAAGCACAGGGCCAATCATTCCAAGTTATCCTCAATTTGGATAGTCCCTGCTTTCCCATGGACAACAACAGTATGTTGGATGGTCTAGCTTTTCCTTGACAGATTTTTTTTTTTTTTGGTTGAATCTTAAAACATCTCTGCAAAGCGGCTCTTATGGAACAGTTAAGTATACAGCTCTCAGAATGTCATCATTAGCATCAATTCAATGATTGTGTGTTCAGAAACAAACAAACAAGATCTGTTTTTCAAATTGATATAAAACACTTTTTTTTTTTTTTCACCTTTTTAGCATTGGATACTCCAACTAGTAGTAGTATTTCAGGTGATAAATTGCTGTATTATTTCTGGGTAAACTACTAATGAAATTTGAATCTGACTACAGTGGGCTGAAGGTGGGGTTTAGTGTAAGCCCCTCATCAGATTTGCTCTATTTCCTTTTAGTGCTCACTATCTGGATAATGAATTGTATATAGCTTCATATTTTACCGTTAACAAGTCTCGATGATTGTCAATTCTTTTTATCTTCCAGGGAGAAAATGAGCAGTTAATTTCGTCATTGGAGGATAACAGTTCTTCTGTTCTGGATCTTAACCGAAAAGTCAGCAACCTGGAAGCTGATTTGACAAGTACCAAGGTACAATTTGAAACAAGTTCCCAGATTTTATCAAATCCTTTTGTTTTCTTCTCCTGGTGTGAATACAATATAAAAATCTATACAAACTTTGTGAATAATTTTGAATTTTAATGACATAGCATTGGAGAAAAAAGGGGGTTACTTTAAAAAGTTGTGATTCTAATTTGATTAAAATTCGTAGCATTTTTAAGTTATTGGCTCAGACTAGACATAACTAAGTTGATCTTGGAAGGTGTCACATTATTTGATTTCTGTTGTAGGAAGGCTTGGAGGAAGAGACAAAGCAGAACCTGGCTATTCAGGCAGAGCTTCGGCGAATGACTGAAGAGAAAGACATTTTGCAAGAACGGTTTGAAGAGGAGGAAGATCGCAAAAATGCTCTTCAGAAGCAAGTTGAAAAGGACCACACCATGGTAGGCATGAGATGAAATACATACTCTTGCATGACTCTCAGATGCTTCTGTTATACAATGTGCTGGAGAAAATTATTTTTTGCAGCTATGCAAACGAAATGTTAGATGGAAATTGCATTCTGATAAAATATCATTAAGTAATATCACATGGAAAATGTTGTTCAGTCTTAGATTAGCTTGCCAAGTTTTATTGTTGGCACTATTTTTCATTTTAAGATTGGTAAAGTTTAGAACAATTGTAAAATTTTAAATTTTTTTTTGCAACGTGTCTGTTTCAGATATTGGACTTAAAAAGAAAAGCTGATGAAAACGAGGGAGCAAGAGAAAGCTTAGAAGAAGAACTCAGGAAAGCACTGAAAACAATTGAGGCCCTGCGACATGAAATAGTAGAACTGAAAGACTACATTGCCAAGTTGGAGAAAGCTAAGAGGAAACTGGCTGAAGAGGTACATTTCTACCTTTACACTACAGATTTTTTTAAAAAAAAAAAAAAAACACGAAAAATTAGAAGACTTAACAGAACTCAGACATCAAAAGCAATTTTATTTAATTCTTTTCAGGTGTTCTGAAACAGGTTTAAAAAGAAAATTTAACAGACTTTCTGATTTTAAGTGCCTGCCAGTACATTGTTGGTTTTTTGTTACAGAATGAAGACATCAGATTGGAGAATGACAAACAGAACAGCAGTGTCCTTGAGCTGACGAGAAGACAGGGCAAGTTTGACCAGAAACTTGCTGATGAGAAAGCAGTTTCAGAACGGTAAGTATATTAAGTTGTATGAAAATGGAAAAAGATGGCTTTTTTCATAGCTATTTTTGGTGTCAGTGAAAATCTAAAATAAACTGGTTGTAAAATTGAAATTTCCAGTTAAGAAGCTGAGACTAGAAATAAATTAACCTTTTTTTGCTTTGCTATGAACTGTATTATGAGTGTTCGGTTTTTTTTTTTAAAGTTTGGCTGCTGACAATGAACGCTACATCCGAGAGTGTAATGACAAAGCTACAAAGATAATGACTCTGAACAATGAGCTGTTGGAGGAGAGAGAAAAGGTGGAAGAACTGGATAAGAAGTTAAAAAAGGCAAACCAAGAGTTGGATGGTCTATCATCATCTGTTGATTTGGACAAGAAGAATGTGAGTAGAGAATCTTGGTTCTCTTCATAGCAGTAACTAATCTTTTCTCCAGTTACATGGTTGCCTAACAACAGCGGCAGTAGGAATATCATAGTAAATTTCAATGGAAGTTTGCTAAGAGAATTAAAATCTGCAGTGGCCTTTTGGCTTCCAACTTGAAAAATAAGAAATCAACATAATTTCTTTGTTTTAAAAAGAAGTCTTTGTTTCTAGGTGTTGGAGTTGGAGAAAGCCAAGAAAAACCTTGAAGCTCAGGTGCAGGAGCAGATAGTGCAGATTGAAGAACTGGAAGATGAGATTCAAGCAGCAGAGGATGCCAAATTACGTCATGAAGTTACCATGCAGGCTGAAATTGCAAGAATGATGAAGGATCTGCAGGGAAAAGATGACCAAGCTGATGAGTCCAAGAGAGGACTTATGAGACAGGTAAACAAACTATAAGTAAATTTTTTTTTTACAATAATTGGAGGATCTATGACCAAATTTGCATGAATTTCATTGTTATTGGCAAATGATTGCACTAATTTGGCTATTTAATTTTATTTGCTTGTTTCTACAAAGCAAATTTAATTAATTTTTTTTAAAAAATATATATTTTAGAAATGTTTTTTAATTTAAACAAAGCCATTGGTTAAATGGAGATAATGTCATTAATTTAAGTTTAAAAGAAGTCTCAGTATTTCTTGAAGATAATGCTTGTTTTATGAATTCAAAAAAGAAAATTGAACTCTAGTTTTCTTTTAGGTAAGTTTAGTTATTTACATGCTGCTTAAAGCTCATGGTTTACTTTTGATGACAGCTAAAGGAAGTGCAGGCAGAGCTTGAGGAAGCTCGCAACCAGAAGGGAGCAGCACTTCTGAGCCGGAAGAAGCTGGAACAGGACTTGGTCCACCTTGACCATCAGCTTGTGACAGCCACCAAGCAGAGAGAGGATGCCCTAAAGCAGGCAAAGAAGGTCACTGCACAGATGAAAGAATATCAGAGAGAGGCTGAAGAGGCACGGACAGCACAGCAAGAAGCCATGGCTACCTTCAAGGAACAGAAGAAAAGGATCAAGTCAATCGAGGATGATTTGGCCATTCTGCATGAGGATCTTGCTAATGCAGAGAGGGCAAGAAAGAATGCAGAGGCAGAGCGGGATGAGCTTGCTGAAGAAATTGCCAGTGGCTCAGTCAGCAAGTAAGTTGGCAAGTCTGCTATAGAAAAGAGGTTGAAAGGTTGGCTGTGCAAGAAACCGTTACATGATGCTTATAATACTCATTTGATTGGATCAGTCTAACAAACTTTGTATTTACAAAACAGGGCTAACTTGTATCTTAATTTTCAGATTGGTAGTTCTGTTGGAAGGTAAGTTGCCTCGTATATGGCTCTGGTTGAGATGATTTTGTTCTGTTTTTAAAGTACCACAGATTACCTGTTGATCTCCTGTATCCAGCTGTTTTACTGACAACACTCCTTCCACAGGTCTTCACTTTCTGATGAAAAGCGCCGCTTGGACAGCCGTATCACGGAGCTGGAAGATCAGTTGGAGGACGAGCAGACTAATAATGAAATGTTGACTGAGAAAACAAAGAAATTTCAATCTCTGGTAAGTAAGTCATTGTCATTTCAGTCATGTCTCCCTGCTGCTGACAATTTCAGTGGAGTAAAGCTGAAGCTGTATTTAAGTTTTCTGTATTCAACACCAGCATGCAAAATTTGGTGGTAGTCTGTCATTTTTAAATGTTTCAGAAAGTATTAACTAGTTTTGTTCTTTCAATGTTTTATTAGATTTTCCTCACAACTGACAGCTGTTTTCCATTGCTGTTGTTATTTCACTATGCATTGATTATTGCACTTCTTTCCTTTCCTTTCCTGCAGAGCTCTTATCTTTTTGGCCTTGGATGTTTTCATTGACCTCTAATCAGCCACCTACCTTCACACATGACTTTGCATACTTGCACAGTTGGCTCATGGGCCTTGGCTTTGTCAGGTCTTTACTTTACTTCACCTAACATGGAGTTTCACTGCCATTCCACTGGTTCACCCTACTATTGCACCCTTGTAGGAACTTTATCTGTTACTAGTTTGACTAATTGTGCTAGACACTAAGGAATTAATTCTCTGGTTTATGGATTACAAGTTACCATCTTGTTTCAGGTTATGCCTTCTAGTCTGTATTTTCTAATTGCAATGCCTATTTCCCATAGAACGACCAGCTGCTCACTGAGCTCAACACAGAGAAGTCCACATCACAGCAGCTGGAGACACACTGTAACTCACTGGAACGTCAGAACAAGGATCTAAAGGCAAAATTGCAAGAAGTTGAGAACCAGGCCCGGAATAGGCAGAAGGGTATCATTGCTGCACTGGAGGCCAAGATTGCCAACCTCATGGAGCAGCTTGATCAGGAATCAAAGTAAGTCTACACTCACCTTTTTACTATGATCAACCTAAAGCAGTTTACTCTGATTCCACTTTGTCTTGTCTTAGAATTTAGGAAAGTATGCTAGCCTTGAATAAAAGCAATATTCCATTTTATAAATTTTTTTTTATACTTACAAGTATTAATTTTTTTTTTTTATTAGTAATTGAGTAATTAATTCATGTCTACTTAGATTCTCTTATTTGCTTTTCAGTAGTGTTGATTTCTTCATTGTAGCTGATTAACCTGTTGCTTGCCTTTATTTTCAAATAACAAGATACTGTTTTTTACATGCAGAGACAGAAGTGGTATTCTTCGTGCAAACAAAAAACTGGACAAGAAAGTGAAAGATCTAACTGTACAGGCAGAAGAGGAAAGAAGACACGCAGATCAGTATAAGGATCAGGTAATGTTGCTTGCAGAGCTGTGCAATTTAGACACTTTCCAGAGAAGTACCAACTGAGTAATGAAACTGAATGAGAAGCTTGATTTTCGTGTGGTCCATCCAGAATCATCATGCACTCCCTGTCCTAGCACATCGCCTTTTTTAATGTAACAACAAGCATCTTATTTCGGTTGTTTAAACCTGTTGAAGGTTAAAAAATCTTACTTTTATTTTAAAAACAAAATTAGTAATGGGAACAAAATATAATTGCACCAGTTCTTTCCCTGTTCAATTATTATGTGACAAAAACTTCAGCCCCCCCCCCTCTTTTTTTTTTAGCTTTTTCCGGATTAAAATTCATATGTTTGATTAGAAAAGAAAATAGTGGCCAATGGAAAGAAGCATGTACAGTTTTCTGTCTGCATTAATCCCAGATCCATACTTTTATAGTTTTTCTGATGTAAAAAAAAGTGTTGGTCAGATCCTCACCACTCCTCTGTTCGCTGGCCCTAAGATTTCAAAGGAGTTGAAATTATTTCATTTAAATACTTTTTTTTTTTTTTTTTTTCCTTTTTCAATGTGGACAGAATTTAAATAATTAGCATCCATAGATGATAGTATTTCACATAACTGATTAACTAATATGTTAAATTTCAATTTCTGACTCTTTCAAACTCACAAATTAAATGGAAAGCAACCCACTGATCTTTCTGATTAGAAGGAAGATGGCAGGGGAAACACCATCACCTAGCTAAGACACAGACAGCTAAAGCAAATGTTGCTATGCTGATTTACTGCCTGTGATTTTCTTGCTTAGTATGTACAGTATTATGTGAGGAGGTGATACTTGTAAATGGTCATTTACACATCAACACTGTTTTCAAAGTTGTCCATCTCAAGAATTGATGCTAAAGATTCAGAACAAGTTACTAGATTATCTTTTATTTATCCAGCTGTGTGCATTGTATTTATTACTCTCATATTCTGATATTTTTCTTACCTATTAATTGAAAATGCACATAAAATTAATGTTTCTGAATGCAAACAATAGCCTTAAGAGTTAGGCTGTTGTCCCTCACTTACAAGACTGGTTACAGTTTGGGCTGTGTTGTGGAACTTGTCTGTTCTGAAATAAGGCCAGGATAAACGGCACACTGACACTTCTGTTGGTTTTTAAAGGAACAAAGCAATGTCTGACTCAATAGCTTCCTAACATTGTTGTTCATTTGGAGGTTCCAACCCAAGACTACAGAAAATGTCATTTATTTCAGGTAGAGAAATCAAGTGCCAGGGTAAAGGCTCTGAAACGACAGCTGGATGAAGCTGAGGAAGAGGTTGCTCGGGTCAACACACAGCGTCGAAAATTGCAGAGAGAGTTGGATGAACAAATGGAACAGAATGAAATGCAAAGTCGAATGCCATCATCATACAGGTATGACTTAACTTTTTTTTTCTTCTTTTAACAATCTTGTTGGTTACGACTATAATGAATTAAAGGTAAAATGGGGGAGCTGTTTATTCACTTTTTAATAGTTGGACTCTGAGGAATAACCAAAGTAGCTGATTCATTGAGTGTTTGGCCTAAAAGGGTTTTTTATTTGGAATAAAGTAGAAGTGTCCATGTTTATAACAGCATTGACTTTCTCTAATTTATTTTAATGTTATTACAATACCTGCATATAGAAATAGGTTCATTATACATCCAAAGAAAGAAATGTACCATGTGACTTAAGCAAAGACCACAACTCTTTAAAAAAAAAACTGCTTATTGCCTTATAGATCACAAGTACTGAGGTACAAACATTATATGAAGATATGACAATTTAATAATAAATTTGCATGTGATAAACAAAATGTTTGATCTATTGAATGGATTAAATTTCATATGCACTGGGCTCACATACTGAGTTTGATTCAGTAAGAGTTTCTAGCAAGTCTGGATTTGCTGAAGCTGCACATTTCTTTTGAAATTTTTTGTTGGAGTCTTCAGTAGATACTCTTAAACCTGCTGCCTTGTTGCTCTCACCAGGATGGTAGCCTTGAAAGCTTATCAGTTACCATTGTATGTTACTTAACAATTGCCCTCCTGTAATACACTTTCAGAGCCTGGATTGTGCTCTGGTCCATTGGCTGATCTTGCTTGTGGTTGCCATGCCAGTTTTGTCCAATAAAATCCATGATCTTTTCTGGTAGGCATTGCCAAAACAGACCAATGTTGTCTGCATTGTAAGTTTTTCATGACTTGTATAACTGACTTTAATATCAATGGGAGTTGTTCTGAGCAGTATTTACAAAAGTAGTCGTCTGTTACTGGCACTTTCCCCGCATGTTGAATGGATCCAACCAACCATTAGTGGGCTTCCAATCAGGTGACCTGGCTTTTAAAATTCTGACTACTTCATTGATAGCAAACTAATAGGGATATTATTCAAATGGATGTTGGAAAATCATTTAAACAAGGCAGCTTTAATGTTCTCTATTTTAGTGAGGTGCTTTTTTTGGTCCTATATTCTTTATTTCATAGCTCCCCCCCCCCCCATCTCAAAAACTGCTTGGAAGTATGTTATATTTTCTTTTATAAATCTGCTGGTTTTCAACAGCAAGAATTTCATGTTTGTTTTAGCTCAACTGAATATCCTTTTCTGCATCATCTAAAATAAAATTAGAATAAAATAATGGAATGCATGGGGTAATTCCATTTTTAAATTCATTTTTTGCCTAGTGTAACAATTACATCAAAAGAATAGGCATCAGAGGTGTCCATGCAGAAAGGAAGGTGTTCACTTGAGGAAATTACCTCTTGACCAGTTAATGTTGTGTAAATAAAGCAGCTGACACTTTTGAATCTCCTGGATGAGTAACTTATTTGATGGTTTAATATTTCCTATTTTAATAGCAGGGCTAGCAATCGGTCCAGATCTCTCATGAGCACAATCAGACCATCAGAAACCGGGGATGATGATTCAGGGGAGGAGCCTCAACAAGCAGTGTTGGAAAACTGATTTCAGCTGTTCCTGGATGGTTTTACTGTCATAGTGACATCTTGATGTTCAGCTAAGATTGATCATTAAATACAAATTTTCTAATCTATCCTCTAACATGCTTAGAGACGAAGGAGAAATCACATCTGATTTGCAGGTGATCTTGACTTGTGAAAACGGTTCAAGGTTTAAAAAAAAAACAAACAAATTACTGCTATGCTAGGTGCTTATTCTTAAACCCTTTACTGCCTTGTACCCATGAATATATGGGCTAGGCAGTGGGGTATATAATCATGCTTTTTCCTTTTCTTTTCTTTTTTTTTTTTTTTTTACATGTATGCTAAGTGACATAACAGCATATGAAATATTTGACGTTCATGCTGCTACTTGAGCAGGTGTGATACTGGTAAGCTCTAACATAAACATTTCATTCTGGATTTTCAGAATCAGTCCTCTTCACATGACATGCAATAAATTTAGTTCTTTGGCATGGAAGGGAAAAAGAAGAAACAATTTTTACATCTAACACCTTTTTATATTTCTAGCTGCTTTCTAATTTAGTTAATCTAAGTATATTTGTATTCTGGTGAAAGCTTTGTACACTAAACTGAGACCAAATTAAAAACATCTATCTAACTTTTGTTTTGTTTTTTTGAGTTTTTCTTGTTTTAAACATGTAGTTCCCTGTTTTGTTAGGGTTTTGGTTTTTAGCAACTATCCCTAAAATGTGAAGATTTCTACACTGGAGTAATGGTCACATGCTTTCTAACTAATTAGCAGATTCTTTGTGACAAAAGTAAACGGCACCCTATCCTTCCCCTAAAAGTAAGTTATTGATCCTAACACCTTTGTAACTGTGTGCACTGCTTGAGTCAGCATGTATTGGTTTCTAATTTCTTCTTGTACCTCCCAAAAAGTGATGCTGTGCTCAAGGAATTGAAAGTCTCACTACTAAAGTTCAGTCAGATTAAAAAATGTAGGTGGTGAAAATGATCCATTTCATCATTTGAGTTCGGACAGATAACTGAAACGTCATAGAGGCACTTTAGCTTCTCTCTTTTTTAAATTTAAATCCAAAGACTTCCAAATTTAAAATAGTGTAAGTTCTTTAAAAAAAAAAAAAAAAAAAAAACAAGGTGTGAGTAATGAATTTACCCAAGACAACTTGGTAAAACTGCACTACCTGGCCAAAATAATTAGAAACTATTTCCCAATAGTTTTAACTACCCCTGGCATCTTGTTAGCCTGATTATGACATTACCCGGAAATTTGCACAGTTTGGGTGCTCAATTGTTCCTCACTTTACAATTTGAGTAAAATTAATGGAGGGTTATCTTTCGCTGTTGAAATGCTGAGTGTTCTGAATCATTCGGGGGGGGTATCTAGTGTACGGCCATTGCCATTTTGGGAACTATCAGCCTTTGAGTAGAAATGGGACATAATGGGCCTTCAGAAAGAACTGAGGCCATGCCATGAAAATGGTTCTCAAATTATTAAACAATGTCAGTGGCCTGCGCAGTTTAAACAAACCAGGAGGCTTGAGGGATTTTCACCTCTAGAGAGACTCCATATTTTTTTTTTTACAGTCCAATCCTGAAGGTGTTCGCAACAATGCTGAAAATGAAGATGCATCTTCAAGAGACACATGGTTTATAGATGAAGTGCTCAGACCGAGGTCATCTATAGATTGAGTAGCTATATGGTACAGCAGCTGATGGAGGTTGGAGCACAGTCTGCTTGCACAATCCTTTCTTGTAGCAGTTTCCTCAGAGATGTTTAGTGAAAATTTATTAATGTTGTTACCTCTGATATTAATGGTCAATTCTTGTCTTCACATTTAGTGTAGCCCTTACCATTGTGCCCAGATGATTGTTTTCATTTGGAGACGCTACCCACCACCCATATCCTGGTAACAGGTGAGGTAAGAACCTCTTTTGGAAGTACATTTGAAAAGTAATGGCTTTCTACCATTTGGGCCAGGTAACGTATTGGAAATCTCTAGTAGAACTGTTCATTTTTTAGATGTGGGAGGAAACTGCTGAACCAAACTCTGGTTCTCAACCTTAGCTTGTGTCAGAAAACTCAATGGACTATTGGAGTGGTATCAGCTTTTCATTTGGACTTCATACACAACTCATCTACACCTAAAAAATGTATATATTGTCAGTTTCACCAATACTTCTACTCTATCCTAGTTATAACAATTTAACTGACTTTATTTTCAAAAACAAATTAGACATTTCTGTAGTAATAATCGGAAAATCAGTAATTTAAAGGTTTTTGTTTTCTTGATAAAAGCTTTTCACAGAGTAATGGGAGCTGAAAATGCCTTCTGTTGCAAGACAACATTGTAGAAATTAATATTTGATACCAAATGTAGAGAAATTTTAATAAAAATGGAGAGTCTCAAACTGATGGAGACAAAAGTTAACATCAAGTACTTTACTAAAACAATGTTTTATAGACTGACATTTGGGGGAATCTAAAGAATTAGCGTAATCTCTTAAGACAAATGATGGGGGGACATGGTCATTCTGTTACTGAAAAACCACTCGATATTTTCATTTAAATAGACTGCTTTGACAACAGTACTCAATCTGGTTTATATTACCAAGATATTTAGGTGTAGCTGAATGTTATGATTTCTTGTAAATTACTACTTTCTGAAATAAGAATTTGCACATCTTTAATTTGGGGTTGGGGGGGGGTTAATTCCTGAAGAACAAGGAACTCTTCAAATTTATGAGTTTGAACATTCATTCAGCTTTAACTTATTAGTCAAACAGTTTAGATTGGTTTTACTTCTAAAAATGTATCAAATTAGATTACCTTAAAATTATTAGCAAACGTTTTATTGGTATTTAAAAAAAAAATTCTTGACCAGCTTGAAGATGTAAACTGTTATGCACTAATACAATATTGAATTCTCAGTTAGCAGATAGCTGTTGAATACTTGCAGTTACTGTTCATAAATCTTATTCTAGAATTTTGCAAGCTTAAATAATATACTTCTGTGGAATTGATTATGGAAACTTGCAAGATATGCACAAATAATGAGTAATTGCAATTGAGAGCTGTATGTCGTACATGCACAATTATTATTACAGGAAATATACAAAAGAAAGTCCTGTAGCACATTCCACAATTTATCCAAGGTGTTTGGCTGCTGCCAGACTTTCTCAGTAGCCATATATCCTTAGCGATGTTTGGATTAGGAATTTGTGTAGGATAAGGTATCCTTGTGGGTGGTGGTATATCTCTACATCCCAGATAGCTTTTCATCACAATGGCTCTATACTTGATCATTGTCATACTGCAAGATGTGCATCTGCCTAACGAGAGTTTTCCTGAAGGAATTGCATAATGGACAAGAAGCTGTCGGTATATTTTTGATTTTGTGCAAATCTCTGGCAGTCTTGGTTGATCTACCCCCATGCTTCACTGTAACTGTTGTATGTCGACTGTTATACCACTTCTTTGTCTGAGTGAACTGCCATACAGTTCAAACTTGGACTGATCTGTAGAGAGTAGTTTTGCCATTTCACTGTTTCATTTGTACTGCCCATTTCAGCCCTGCCATTTGGTTTCCTCTTAGCAAAGGTTTTCGGGAAGCTACAAATTGATTGAAACCACTCTGTGACAATGCATATTTTTCTTTTCTTGAAGAAACATTAACACTTGCAACCAGGTGGTTCACAAGCTCTGTATTGGGTTGTCATTTATCCCGTAGAGATCATACTCTGATGTACTTAACATCACTTTTGGAGATTTTAGACAGTCCAGAGGGAGATTATTGTCAACAGTACCAGTTTTGTGTATCCTCTTCTGAATTTCGCATCGTGTACAGCTGCTGCTGAAACGAGATCAGGCTGAGCAGCCTTTGCTAAGACTACTTTAAAAAAAAAAAAATGTTTGTCATGTGATATTTTATTATTAAGGACTTTAGTATTCACTACACATTGACCACACTAACGATGTATCACTACCATATTTTCTATAGTCCTGCGAGTTTGGCATTTTCTGGTCACTTGTGTGACAACTAATTCACTTTACTATGGAAGATTTTATTTGTAGGCATGAGATTCTATTCCATCACGATTTTTTTTTTGCATATCCAGGTTTTCATGTTTCCATAATTATTTCCAGTATTGTAGGTTCCCAAAAGTTCTTAAATGGAAGTTTTACTTTTTAGCCCAGCTCATTAAATGTTTATAATAAATTTATCTTTTAAATATACAAACTTAAAAACAAAACAAAAAAAAAAAAAGCCATATTTTTTCCTTAAAATTTATGTATTTTTAAAGATGACAATAAGTTTATTTCAGTTTACTTGTAATACTATTCATTCATTAACTCTAATTTATCAAATACAGTCAAAACTTAATAAAAATAGGTTAAAGGGGGAAATATTTCTACTTTTTTTAAAAAAAAATAGGAAAACAGAGAAGTTACCGCATTCATATGAATCGGGCTGAATTTAGAATGTATGATAAAAGGAAACACTAATTTGATAGCAGGCGTTTAATTGGAAGTTAATGAACTTGATGTGAAAACAATTAGTCTTACCTTGTTAAAGGTATTCCGTTAATTTGAGTTGATGTCATCGTTGACTTTAATCAGTGATGGCAGCAGTGTGGGTCCACTTTGATCTCAAACGAGGCTGGGGCGTCAATCGTAACCCCACCATTTCTGTGGTATTTACCTGTAGTATGGACAGCGGACTCGCGTAAGCAACAGGTGTAACTCTCAAAACCACTTTTTTACATTCTGAACCCTGACGTATGTCGATGTTTACAAACTGTTTCCGACCCGGTTAATTACTCTTTTCTTAATTAACCTTCGCACTGTGAAGTTACAATTTTCGGGGCTGTCGGATGTTCTTGCATCCGGTCATCACTGCGTGACAGGGCGACTTCTCGGTGCTAAGGCGATTTGGGAGCTGGAGAAGTTCCTCGTCACGCCAGTTATTGTAGGGGTCCCGTATTGGGCCCAGAGCGCAAGAAACAGGTAAACAACAAAAAAAAAAATTTTTTTTTTGTCTTTTTTTCTTCAAAAACTTTATTTCTCAGTCTGGCATCGAGGATAATCTGGAACAGGGGTCTGTCCTGCAGCAAAGATAACGAAGCATTGCGTAGATTCGGTCGAGTTGCTCGATGCTCCCTCAGGTGTGTGACTGACTGCTGAAGCCTGCGCAGCCTGGTGGCCTTTCCAGCTCCTGTAGGGAAGTCCGCGGTCGATGTGCTAGCTAGCTCCTAACCCAAGATGAGCCGCCGCCTTACTGTGAAGGAGGGACACCGACTAGTGCTCGGTCTGTTTTGAAACCCCTGGACCACCTTCCGCGCAGATGGATGTTGGGGAACTACAAGATTCAACAACTTGTTATTCCAACCCTCACTTTCACTGTCGTCAAGCGTGGTCTGGTGGGACATTCGGGTGGCACATGGCGGTCGGCAGTAGTTCTCTTTCGGATGCTTCGCCTGGACAGATATCTTTAAGGTGCTGCATGCCAGATTGAACATCGGCGACGGGAAGAAACGCTAATCCATCCATCTTTCCACAGAACAAACGAAAACCAGCGTCTTCGTTGTAGTGCTCTGTGAGACCAAGGCCCCCGAACTTTCCGCCATCACTTGGTCAGGTGATGGAGGCGGCCTCCACTCTGAACGTGCCGACTAAAGTGCACGTAACAGCATCTTCAGAGTCTGTAACAACAGTCTCTACTTGAATGTCCATTTCTTCACATTCATCTGCAACAGCTTGCAGCACTGTCTCGTGTGTAGCGCGGGGTGGGTTGCTGTAGAAATGCATAAATAGCCATCATGGCATGGAACTATCGTCACGTGCACCTGCTGGAACAATTTCGGAGCCGTGGCCAAATTCCCATCCATGAAGAGCGTGACAGCCTCAGCAGTTCGATCTGTTGTTGTAAAAAGAATTAGGAATGGTTCTGGAGTGTGAAAAGTGGTATCTTAGACTGTTTCGTATTCTCTAAGTTGGGGAGCATCATCCGCTCGTCACCATTCACGCCAGCAATTACTGTCTGCGAGGATCTGAGCCGGTTTGTCTAAGGATGATGTTACCGTTTCTCCACAGTGTATTGCTTTAACCTAGCGTAGTCAATTTCAGGTGCATGGTTATGTGGTTAGCGGGTTTCTGAATTTTCAAACTCTAATGTGGTGCTGAGACTGGGCACAACAGCTCTCTTACTGCCCTTCCGCCAAATCTTGTCGTTTTGACGTACACGTACCACTGATAACAGAGTCTCGCACCCGATCTTGTTACTCTCCATGATCTCTGTTGTTTGGGATGAAGAAGTGCGAAATTCGTACATACAGTTATTCTGCGCCATTCAGTAGCTTTGCGGCCAAAGGCCAAGAATACAAGACCCTCCTACGAGGAACTTCTCCCGCTCCCAAATCGCCTTAGCACCGAGAAGTTGCCCTGTCACGCAGTGATGACCGGGTGCAAGAACATCCGACAGCCCCGAAAATTGTAACTTCACTTCACAGTGCGAAGGTTAATTAAGAAAAGAGTAATTAACCGGGTCGGAAACAGTTTGTAAACATCGACATGCGTCAGGGTTCAGAATGTAAAAAGTGGTTTTGAGAGTCGCACCTGTTAAGCGAGGCCGTTGTGTCCGTACTGTACGGGTAATTGACGGCCCCAGCCTCGTTTGGGCTCAGGGCGGCCGGCCCCGTCCACTCTCCCCACATCATTACGCCATTGACACCCATTTTGATTAAAGTCAGCCACGACACTATCCCAAATTAATGGAGCACCTTTTACAAGATGAGATTAATATATGAAAACAGTTCATTGATCTCCAAGAAGTTTGATAGAAATAAATGCCCGCTATCATTTGGTGTCTTCCCCCCCCCCACCTACACTCGAGTTCAGAGAAGCCTTTCCGTTGTTTATCGAAGATATTCTGCGCCATTCGCCATGGAAGACAACTTTAGAATTCGCGGTGTCGGATGTACATCCCTAATCGTCTCGGGCTGGTTGATGGATGAGACGGGGGTTATACATACATCTGACAGACTGCTGCTGGTACAACACCATTGTGTGTGACACATCCGGGCTTAGAAGTTCAGTAGTTTGCGGGCATCCATTTAGATATGAGCTTAAATACCGAACAGGTAAGCAAACGTGGGATGTGACAGATCCTGTCTGCAGACGCCTCTACCTGGAAGAGGTCTGTCCGGAGTTCCTGGAAGGTGGGGGGTGAGGGGGGGGGAACGGCGAATGGTTTATTTTCAAAGTGCTAATAGACGTGTTTAGCGGAATGACTGGATTCCCTCCCCTGTCGGACATCTTTTATTTGAGGAGAGAGCGGTGGTGGTGATGATGGTGGCCGACGATGTTGTTTACGCTGGCTTCTTGATCATCTCTCTGCCGTTCGGACATTTGGTTAAGTTAACGAACGATGCGGCGTTAAAACGGATGCTGTGCACCTCCCTGGGGGGGTTGATAGTCCTTTTGATTTGCCAGCTGCACGCCTTCCATTCAGTAGTAACCACGCTAGGAAACTGCCTGGTCGTGAGGAAGGTCCCCGTGAGGTGTGTGGGCCGTTATTACCGGCATTGCCTTTATCCTCGGTCCCCCGACCCTAGCCCGCTGCTGCTGCTGCTGCTGTCGTTGTTCTTGTCGTTGTTGTCATCATCTTTAAAAAAAAAAAAGGGGGGGTCCTTGTTTCGCACGGAGCGGACGATGGCGGTGAGGGGGGGGGCTCCCACCCCACCCCCACCCCACCCCACCCACAGATATCACTCACTGTTTGTCGTAGCTGGACGCTCCGGTCCAGATGCGCGGTCTGTATACGAACCAACCCTGTAGCAGAAGTGTTTGTGAGGAATACTTGATTTCTTTCCTTGTAGAGCCGTTGTTCCTAAACTCCGTTTGTGTCACTTACAGATATTGTCACATAGCGAGTTGTGTTTGGTGTTTTGGATATCTGGTGTTTTTTCGTACTACAACATACTTTGGAATTCCAAAGCCATCGCCCTTAGCAAACGCCGTTCAGCTGTTCCTCACACTGCGGGTTGGTATACATTTTCTCTTTACCTAAGCTTTCTCGTCTTTAAACTAATCCCAAATTCTGCTATAATATCTGTCAGTTTTCATTGGTAATCCTCATGAAAGAAAACGATATGAATTTGCATTTTATTCTGTTTAGGAAGCAATAAACTGTTATTTAAAGGTGTAACTTTTAGACATGCATATTTTAGTGTGTAAATAGGAAGGAGGTTTCCAATTTTTGCATTCTTCAGAATAGAAATTTCTGGGGGTTAAATCTATGCTTGAGTGATTTGTATGAGGATAAAAAATTCCTTCGTAGTGGAAATTCTTACATAAAAATTGTCAATAAGATCTCTCTCTTTTTTTTTTTTCAGATGGGTTCAGCAGAAAAAAATATAACTGGTGATTAGAAGAATTAAAACAATATTTTTTGTAATTAATTTCATTTATAATATTTACTGTTTTCAGATGGTTGGAATAGCCTTTGATATACATGACAGTGGCATGGTTGTTTACAATAAAAATGAGGACAAGAATTTACAGAGAGAATGTCAGCACATTCAGCCTAGTACAACAGATATCATTGCTTATGCTTACAACTACATTGGTCTTCTGACTGGTAAGATAACAAGAAACACTGATAGCTAACAAGCATAGGCACATGTTTAAATGATTCTGGTAGGCAGGGATCTTATAGTAGTAATTTGTTGTATTGCTGCACTTCGTTAAATTATCAAATTAATTCAAATACCTGTGAAAACATGTTGCAAAAACAGTTTTTTTAAATTTAAATTTGCAAAGCTTAAGAAACATTAATTTTCAAAGAAGATTTAATAATTATTTTAACAAACAAACAACAAGGATAATGATTAACTTTATTTAGGTTGTCAGCTTGTTTTTTGTCCAGTGTAGCTATTAAATGTGTTTTTTTTTTTTAAAGATTAATTTTATTCAGTGTTATTGCAGTCTTTCTATTACAGGTCCCTACTTTAAATATCGGACGTACTATGACATGCTTCACCAAACCAATGCTAGTGTCATACCCACAGCATGGCCAGTGCTAAAACGTTTGAAAGACTTACCTGTAACTGCAGCTTGCTTTCTCATATTTTCTCATTACTTCAGCATAGATGTAAGTACATGTAGATGGCATGAGATGCCAGATAAAATTTAAGCTCTTTATTATTGGCTTTAAATGAAGCTCATCTTACCTGTGCAATTGTGCTGAATTCTATGCCATTTGGTTGTTTGAACTGATTTTGATTTCTAGTTTAGAAATTAAGACATTAGTAATAATAACAGCAAAGAGTAGTATTAATGTTTTCTTGGAATATGATGCTTTTTTACTAAGACTAAAACAAAACAGAAAAGAGATTTCATTTTTAAATAGATTAAAGGAATTGTTTAAAAGTCAAAATCCATTTTATTAATTTTATTTAACATTTTGTTAATTCAATATACTATAGTATTTTTTCTAATTCTGAATGTTTAGGATTATTTTTGCTTAAATATAACTACAGATTCTGTGTGTTGTTTTTACAGTATGCCCAGACTGATGAATTCTATGAAAGACCCTTTTGGTTTCGCCTATTTTACATGGTCCCTATGTTTACAATTTTCCGGACCAGGCTATACATGGCATGGATTGTTTCTGAGTGCCTGTGTATGTCAGCTGCCCTGGGAGCATATCCTCAGTCCAGTAAATCCAAATGTGGTCAGGGCCCTACTGATTTTGAAGCTCTGGAGAAAATGTGAGTGATGGGTAGAATTGAATTAGTGCAAGAGGCCACAGGCATTAATGCTGGTTGACACAGCAGTTAGCAGCCTGAGTTGGTATTTGTTTTTGATTTGCATTGTTTTAAACTGAATAGATTACTTAGTGTGTCTGATGCTTAAAGCAAATGTTTTCAAGTGGAGACTTTGAAATAATGGATCATTGTTTAAATTAAGCAAAAATAATTGATTTGTACAATAGTGGATTTCCTCTTAAAGAATTACTGAAATTTAATTAAATTATTCCTTTTAAATAACACAAACCTTTTCTTAAATATTTGCTAAAGAAGAATGTTTCTATATTATTTTTTTTTTTATTTAGAAAGGACACACCCACCAAAGACATAGAATATGACTTTGAAACAATTCATAATTTGGATATTTATGGTTGTGAGCTGGCACCTACTACCAAGGAAGGCCTACGATCTTGGAACATGAGTGTACAGTATTGGCTTGCCAACTATGTGTATCGTCGTGTACCTGTGAAATCTATCAGGTATGCTGTTAATTGCAAATGCCCAAAAATGAAAGAGAGCAAGAAAAAAAAAAAACAGGTAGCAAGTTTTATTGATTAGGCTAGCTAGATGTGTATCTTATTTTTCAGTTTGTTCATTTTATGTAACATTTTAAAGAATTCTTGATCCTAGTAACCTTATGAGCATGCAACACTAGCTAGCCAAGAATTATGAAAGTGTCTAGTGTACATTGACTTCAGGTGCTTTAATGAAACACTACTAGAAATCATCTAATTAGTAAAGGGATGTGCTCTGAAAAAAACAATACGAGTAGTGGGCTGGTACAAAATACAATACTGGCTAGAGATGCCAAATTCAAGTTCATCACCTTGACAACTAAGTAAACCATTAAGCTGATTTTTTTTTTAATTCTATTTTAATGATAACAGGTTAGTATTGTTTAAAAGCTCACCTTGTCTTCTGGAAAAATGTTTGCATTTGCATATGTATTACTGTGATATGGTCTAGTATCACCATTATGAAGAAGGAAAATCTTTGTTTAACTATTAATTGCACATGCATTCAATATTCAACTACATATCATATAGAGAGGTTGTTTTGAGTAAAATATTGTAATTACAAATGTTACACCTGGAAATTTCAGGATTGGTTAATGTAAATAAAAAAAAGTCAGGCTAAAACAAAAGTTGATCTCTTAAAATATATAAGATGCAGAATTCATGATGAAATAGCAAGGTATAATTATACACACTGCCTGCATATTGAATGGCTATTTGGCTAGTCTGGTGGATTTCTTTTCATTGGAGTTTAATTCAGGAGATTTTCAAGCAAATCAATCCTGACTACACCCTGATGAATAAACCAGTGCCTGGTTATGTGAATTGTGGCAGAGAACATGGGCATCCTAAAAACAATGTGCATGTTGGGAAGCAAATAGTTACATTTTTGTTTCCAATGCAGTCTTGAATTTGGTTATATTTATTCCTCTATGATGTGGAATTGCGTCACTCCATTTGCAGCTGCATAACACCATATGAGTTTTGTAGTTTTTCACAGTTGGCATAATGCAGTAAATCTGATTGTTGTTCTATTCCTCGACACATGAACACTATCACTGCTTGCTTGTATGCTAATACATTTTTATTGATGAGACCTCACTGTTCAGTGTTCCAGCATTGATGCTTCTTTGCCTGACCAATTCCTGATATTGTTTCATTGCACTCAGTAATGATTTGCTCTTGCTCCACATACTCTTCCTATAGATCTAATGCAATTTTTTTTGTTTTAACTTTAAAAAAATAGGCCAATATTTTGTCTACATGTGGTAATGACTTTTTTTTAACCTCTGTATGAGGGAAGTCCAGTCCAGTCCAGTCCACTCTGTCTCCAGAATCACACTTCCAGCAGAAAAAATCTAATTTCTGAAGGATCATTGCCATGTGCACAAATGATTCTTAATATGACAACATGTGTGATGGCTACAGTAGTTTTATTGTAAATATTTTTTAAAATATAGAATGCCACTGTTAGGATAATCACCAATTGGATAATTGACTCTCTGCTCTAATTAAATATTAAATTTTTTTTTTGTTTTTGATTGGATTCTACATGAAATGGTCAGCTTCCTGTGCCTGTATGCATGTGCCATAGTCTTGAGCATTTGAGTCCTTGCAGAGTCACACAAGGGAAGGGTTGAGTGCATGGGTGGAGAACAAATCAGCTTGAATCATACTTAAATCAATTCATTGAGCACATTGTGAGAAGTAGTGGCCTCTAACCAATATAGCATGCTTCCCATCATTACATATGTATATCTTTTTAGTTAAAAGATAAATGAGCACTTTGCAGTTTTTTGCATCATTGTTAATAGTGCTGGACTTTTTACTGATAGTATGTATACCATTTGCATGCACTTCTGTATAATCTTGTAATCTTTTTTTTAGAGTCTACTGGACAACAACTTTAAAACTAAAATAGCTTAAATGAATTCTCTTCGGATATAGATTATTGTTAGCACATGCTATAAATGTTACCAGGCTTTTCAGTTTTATCCTCTATTCAGTTCTGGATAACATTTGGTTATCTTGAAACACTTGTTCCCAAGGACAACCTTATCAAGTGGGGATAACTCTCCATTAGAGCTTCTTCGACAGTGTATAGCAAAACTGTGCATTAATACCAAATCTGGAGATTATGCAGGCCTAACATTTTGTCATTTTAAAACAAACAGATTTTGCAAATAAAAATTAAACATCTGAAGAAATATTGTTTTGATTGTTTAATGCTCTAGTGGAGACAATTGTCATCTAAAATTTTCTTGATTAGTGAATTTAAATGTTAAAGGTTTTGTATTTTTTGCCGCCTGTTAGAAGAAAAAAAATTATCTCAACAACTGAAATTTTGCTTAAATTTAAAAAATGAATTAAGGGTCAGCACAAAAGAATGTTGGCTAAATTTAATGGGTATTTTTAAATTGTTTGTTTTCATTTCTAGGGTGTCTGTTACAATGGGTGTTAGTGCTTTTTGGCATGGTGTCCACCCTGGGTATTATCTCAGCTTTCTCACCGTTCCACCAATTTTGATGACAGAAAGTTTGTTGATCTCAACATTTCGAGAAAATGCATCTCCATCTGGACAAGGGTGTTTGACTGGTTATGCTGGTTCTTTAAGATGCGAGGATTTGACTACATGTGCATGGGCTTTCTCCTCCTCCAGCTGGATACTACCATCAGATACTGGATGTCTATCTACTTCATTGGTCACTTGACTATAATCATTTTGCTTCTTGTTGGTTTTGTGTTCAAGCCAAAATGACTGAGTCTGTGAAAAATACCAATGTTATGTTTCAGGTATGACTGGAATGATTAGATCTACTATCATTTTAAAAATAGAGAGAGCAATGTAGGCTGTGTATCATACCTTCATTCTAAATACTAATGGTTTCTAATTCTGTTTTTAACCCATAATTTACCAGCAAAGGTGTTTTTTTTTTTGTTTTTGTTTTTCTCTTTTTATCAGGGAACACAACTTCATTCTCAAACACACACAAGTGGACACAAAAATCTGACTAACGCTTTGCTTCTGCTCTTCTGAGTTTCTTCATTAACCCTCATGTTTCAGGTCATTATGACTGGAAACATTTGCATGCATTTTTAGTGCCTAGGACAAAAAATAATAGTTAGTGCTCTTAATTGTAAATATAAAGTAAAAAACAAGATTCCAGTCAACAAAATGAAAAAAATAAATTTGAATTGTACCTCGGAAAAAGTAGAAAGGTCACTGGTATATATTACATAGCACAGGACTGGGAAAATGTAAAGGTATGTTGTTTGTAGAGATGATGATTGTCGTCTTGTCAGTGCTGGATGGACAAAAGCAGCATCTAGCTTGTGTTTTGCCCATTCCAGGTGCATGTTCGTTCATCTTATCCTGAACATTCTGCACCATAGCAGTCATTGCAGATCCTCTAGGTACCTCACCTTTGTTTTTCTTAAGGGGTTCAGCTAAGACCTTTCCTAGCATCTCCAAAATAAGTCTGCATTGGTTTGTTGGAGTTTTTTCACTCTGAATAGATTTCCATCCACAAGACAAAGGCATTGTATGCCAACAATTTGATGTGTAGAACCACCACTAGCGGGTGCTCCTTCATTGGCAGGTGTAGCTGGCCAAAAGTTCATCAACATTATTCACACCTCCCTTTGTGCCATTGTGGTCAAGGATGACATGGAGCTTTTCTTGTTTTGTTTTCTCCATCCACTGTTATGTCTTTATGCGGTGTGCTTATGACAAGAACATTTGTATTTTTTCTTGCCCAATAGGAAACAGAGTTGGTTGTTGCTGTGAATGCAAATATTAATGAATGACCTGGCAGTCTTTCATTTGTGGAACACCGACCAGAAACTCTGGATTATTTCTTCTTCTTGTTCCAGTATTGTGAGTGTTTTCTTGAGAAGTTTGGCCCCAAGTCCAAATATGAAAAAGTTAGTAACCATGATGTTATGGCTTTGCAATCCCTGGGACATGTCCAATACCATGCACATTTCCTGATTGTGTTCCAGGGCTTTGAAAGCAGTTTCCCAGTGTACACCTGCATGTTCCGGTCATAGCTGGATTTGGTGTCATATGCCATTCACAACTTCAAACTGTACTATGCTGGCTTTCTTAGATATGTACTGCCTAAAGACAAATATTCCCTCTGAAGGAAACCAAACATTTGGCCCTGGATTGTACAGGAAGGGGAAAATCTCAACCTATTTGTCCCATACTACTTGAATGGCAGCTAGATTATCATTTACACTGGCTGCCCCTAGTCTTATGGTTGTCATACTGAATCACTTGAACAGTCTTGTGGAATGCTTCAAGAGATGTGGTAGCAGGAAATATAGCCCAGTCACTTTCAGCATTCCAATGTCTAGCATTTGCTCTTGTTGGACTTTTAAATGCCTGCCGACAAAAGTAATCTAAAATAAGCTTGCATGTACACATTTTGTTGACACTTGTGATTGTCAGTGCCAATGAGGATTTGATGTTATGCATACGTGTTACAGTATATTGAACAGGCCCTGGAACCATGTGGATAACATTTACATTCCAACAACCTGCCTTGACTTGTTGTGGAGATGCTTTCTACTGTACCTTTTCCCTCTCTAGATCTCAAGGTTTCGTTTCTGCTGTGGTGTTCAAGTTTAAGAGAACGAGTTGTGGATGTCAGGACCATCAAGGATATCCTCAATTTCTGATACTTCCTCCTCAGTATAACACACTCTCCATTACTAACATTTTATTACAAACCCAGGGTGATAGCTGCTAAGGAAAACATGACAGATAAGCTCTCTCAGCTAAAAATAAAATCAATTAAATTAAAACTGAAAAAAAAAAAAACAATTTTAAAGAGAACTAGTTTTGTGTAAACAATGCACACACGGACGTGCTTTTAGTCAGTGTGACTGGAAATGTGGTGTACAGAATATGTGAAGAAAAAGTAAAGATCCAATAGTCAATTTTTTACTAATATTTTTATCACCCAAAATTAGGAAAAGTCATGAAAAGCTTAGGGTATAAACAAATTTTAGCAGAGGTTGTAGGCAGCTAAAAAAAAAAACAATTGGTCATAAAGATGCAGAACACTAAAAGGGTTAACAGATAACTATAGGTTTATCTCAGTCAGTTCCACAATTTAATGTTGTTTTTTTTTTAAAATAACAGTCCACCTTTAGAGAAGATAGCATTTAAAATATCTGCCTGTAAGCCCTGAAAAATTTACATCTTAAAAAAATTGCTATTTTATTTTGTGAAATTTAATATTAAGGTCTACATTTTTTAAGTCAGGAATGTAGATTTTGTCAACTTATCTTCTACAAAGTGCTTAAAACTGGCTGCTTTTTGATATTTTATTTTGCATATTTTTTCAAAATAAAAGCTTTAGTGACTTCTACATGAACCTGATTAACTCATGGTATTTAGTCTAAATATGCTCTATAAATGGATATTTTGCACTTAACGATTTTATTCCGTTTTTAAAAAAAAATCAAAAAAATGAACAAGCCTACTGGTTATCGTTGTTATTTTTTAACAGATATTTTCTCCTGAATGTACATTTTTAAATTTTAGAGAAAAAGGGGGCTTGCTCTCTCTCTCTCTATTTGTTTATCTGATAGATGTTTTGAACATTTGAATGTTATTAAGATCTTGCTAGGTAGCAGATGGATGAGGATCCCTGGTTCGGTTGAGCAAGGTTTCTTCTGAGCCAGTCTGTCTGCATGAGCTTTTTCTGGTTTGTGGATTTTCCAAGTACTTCTGTGGCTAACTACTCAAGAACTTCCTCTAACTATACCCAGGTAACTTGCTCAGTAACCAAGGCCTCACCCCCACCTTCTAGCTCACATTTGTGTGATGTCTTTAAGATCTTGAAGACTTTGGGTTCATGGAGAAAGAAAGGATCTGGTTCATTTTTGACATGCAGTCAGCTCAATTTATCATTGAGTTTTGTAAACAACATTGTTTTTGGATTATGTTCTAGAAACTTATGCCACAACTGTTAAGGACACTGGTAAAAGTCTGATTTATCCCCTCCCACAAACATTCCATCTGTGGTAGTTTGTAAATAGAAACTAGGAGGTTAATTTGGTATTTCCCATTGTATTAGTAGAACTAAGTAAAGAACCAGTGTCTCGGTGCTCTTTCCTATTTTCACCATCAGGATGTAGTCTGGAGGTGTGCGATAGATGATAGCAACAGGGAAAGATTACTGAAACTTGTTCTTTAGTCAGCTCTACTAACCAAAGGAGGGTGAGAAATGCCCTGACTAACCATGCAGTTTCTATAAGTAATGCATCACCGATAACTGTCTGCTCTCATCAACATTTGTAGATGGTTGCTACAATATTCAAGGCAGAATATTAAAGCAATAAAATAGCACAAATTATGTAAAAGATTAATAATAATATAAAAAACTTTTAATTAGAAAAATGTTTGTTTAATAATTTCTAAAAATATATGAAAAAATAATTAAACTGTTCATTAATTTTTATGGTAGCATAATGTTGTTATTTCTTTTGCTGTAGTATTTTATCAGTGCAACAGTTTAATGTATTTTATATTTTAACTTTTCATTTGCCCTCTTGTTGGTTGATACTAGGCTTTTAATCTTCAGCATGGCTTAGTGTTAAACAGTTAGAGATCTCATTAGCATTACTAGTTTCCAAAGCAATCTAATTAGTTATCTAGACTAATACATTTACAACTACAGTGGGGCTGACTCTTTTCTTTAGCATCACAGATTTAATTCTCGCACCTGAAATACTCTGTCACTTACATGCGTTTGTTATACTCGAGCACAGACTCAATGATATATTTTCCAATGCTAAACAGCAGACCGTTATCATTATTTGGAATTAGTATTATTTTAGAAATTTATGTACAGAAAACATTAAGGAAAAAGAAATAGTAATAAGTCACAATAGTTAAAAGTTTCTTGATGCATTGGAGTAGAAATGAAAGTTGAGGCATATGAATGTAAACTACAGGGTGCCCCAGGAAATTTGGTACAGTTTATTTAATTGTTGGAAATTTTGGTAGTTATTTAAAACAAAGGCAAAGGATAGAAATTTGGTAGCTTAAAACAGAACAAAAACACAAATGTTAGATGTGGTGTTCAAAATGCTTTCCGTGGGCAGCTGCACAACGACGTAAACGGTCTAGCCAACTTCCAGTCGCCCTTTGGATAACTTCAAGCGGGATATTGTTCCAAGCTTCCATCAACACAGGTTTTAAGGATTGTATGTCTGTGACCTCTCTCCTCTGTAATTGAAGTTGATGTAACAGTAAGCCCCACATGGTAAAATCCATTACGTTGAGATCTGGACTTTTAAAATTTCTTGGTTTTTTTGTGGGGCACCCTGTAGTTGCTAATTTAAAACAACGCTAGAGGAGAGTTGCCTCCCTTTGGAGTGTCAATAATCTAAACAGTTGCCATCAACCGTTTTTATTTGATGGAAAGGTTCAGAAATTCAGAATTATGTGATAAAAACCAAATGACACTCTTGGATTCAAATAAAGTTTTAGTGAGGTACTGTATTACTAATACAAAATAAGAACAATGAACTTTCCATGTTTGACTGTTATACAATATTACAGTGACAATGGAAGGAAATTTGAATTCATCTGTCAAAAATAATGACAGCTGGATACATCCTGTTAACTCTTCACCTCCAAAGAGGGAAGTTGCCTCTGCAGTTTATAAACTGATTCATATGCCTTGAAATAATGCTAAACAGTCAAGAAATTTAACCCTTCCCCCCACAAAATAGTGCTACAACTGACGAACTTAAAAATGTTTGTGTAAACTGAATAGAAAATATGTAATTTTTGAAATTTTAATTATTGTTAATTTTTCCCACCTGTTTCATTGAATCAGGTAAAAGATGCATAGGTTAGTTGAGGAATGGAATGTTCATCAACCTAAGATCTTGCTGCCAGCACATTTACAAACATTCATCATGCTGAGAAATGAACACTGACTTGCCCCTTACTACATCATGTAACCATGACTTCTGTAACTTTACTACTATTCACAGAACAGGAGAACCATTATTTTTCTCAGTGACTGTGGTAGAAGCTTTAAGGATGTTTGGAGGGTTTATGTGTAAAAGGAGGATTTGGTGAATAGCGACAGAGCCATGTAATCAACACTTTGTAGGTGGCCCGGCTGCAGACATTTTGGTCAACTCTTTAGTTTAGTTCTCTGTCCACTGGTCAGAAGAATTTTATGAAGGGCAACATCGTAACGCATTTATTACTGTTTATAATGTCTGTTATGTTTAATAAAATGAATTTTTAAATAATTCTGTGTCATGTTTGGATTGCTCTGTCATTTATAGCAAATAACACAAAAAAGTTAATAGTTTAGAAAATCATTAGAAATATGTTACACTTCAAAACTCAAAGCTTAGGACAATTCTCTCTAAAGTTTTTGACAGGAAGCCATAAACAAGTTCATATTTGTTGGTAACCAGGGACCCTATGTTAGAAGAAAAGTTGCATGGTGGAAGTGTCAAGGTATGGTATTTCAGCTGGTGGCAATAAAAACTGATGGTATTTTTACAAAAGAGACTACAGTATTCTGCAGAGCCATGGAATTTTATCATGGATAAGTGATGGGTTTATACAGCAATAAAACAATCAGCTGTCTTGCCAGAAAATAATCTTTTAGAACCATGGTTTGGCTGCTTTTCAACTTGTGTGGAATGAACTAGACCAAAGAAATGATGAAAAACGGGTATAACATGTCAGCTATGGAACTACTTGCCAGAGGAATGGTGGCACTGACAAGACGGCTAAAATATGTGCAGCATTTATTCATGTGAGAGATGGCTGAAATGATTGTGATGTCATGATGCTGCCTTGTGTGATATTTTTTTGTTTGCTGGAAGAATGGATTTTTATTAACACTAAGCTGTTAAAATCAAATAAGTGTGTTTTCCTATGATAGGCTCAATTTTAAATGTCTCTGTGTGATTTAAAATCACAACAAAAGGAATATTATTTGAAAGAAACAACAGAAATGGTGCACCCTGAGTACAATTCACTGGTTTCTAAAAATTAAACAGAATAAATATTTTTTTAATGGGACCAATTTTTATCAAAAATATGCAAATGATTTCAGTAAAAACATGTAAATTAACTTTGGTATAAACACAAAGAATGCTGGTTCTATTAGGATATTTATTTTGAATGGAAATATCACAAACAGGTGTCTGCTGTACCTGTTTGGAAGATTCTCCAAGGTGGATACTTGGAGAACAAAGTGGTGGAATGGCACTGTGAACAGTGGCTATGGAGTCGATTTGAAGGTCATGGATGTATTGTCCAAAGTGGAAAGCAGGTCACAATCCCCAGCAGATGGTCACCGAGTCACATGACAACCACCCCAACCTGATTTCTCTGCAGCAGGTGGACATCAGTTTCTAACAAGCTGGAGGCTGCATGAAAAAAAGGGTCATTGCGAGACAACCTAAGGTGTAAATCTGCCATGCTACCATAAACAGCAGCAGCTGGAATGGTGCTGTGAACATGTCAATGACACCATGTGACTGAAGCTGTGTTCTTCCTGCTGATGAGTTCAAATTTAGCCTTATGTACTCATCTGGAGAGAATTTGGAACAAGCAACCAGCCCAAAAACATTGAGGAAAAGACCCTCTTTGGAGGTATGTTATGGTCTGGGCGGGTGTACAGACTGGCCTGTGTTTCAGTAGGTATAGAGAAGATTCTGGATCCGTGTCAGTCAATACACAGGTGCAACTGTTGATAACTTCACAAAGGACATGTAATCATCTAAGATCAAATTATTGCTTAATTGATGGCCAGCACATTTTGCTGAGAATGTTTAGGATACACTAGGAAGATATATTTGCTCCATCCAAGACCTGCAGATTTATCTGATCAAACAATGGCCTTTATTGCCCGTTGCTCTTGTAGATACTGTTACAAACAGCACTAAAAAAAGTTATGTATTGCTGTCAGAAGGGACTACATTCTTTGTGTTAGAATTTCTTCTTGTGTACCTATACACCACTAACATGTATTTCAATTTACATATATTTTCTTAAAAGCTGAGGATGGGTTGGTTATTATAGCGAATAAAGCTTTCATCATTTTGGAACTACAGTTGTCCCTCCCCAGGTATTCGCGGGGATTACGTCCCTTGAGCACCCGCGAATATTGGACGTGGTCCATAAAAAGGCCTATAAACGTCAAAATATAATTAAAAAATATAAGTAAATATATAATAATAATTTAATACAAAATACAGCACTCAGAGAAACACTCGAGATAGCTACACGCGGTAAACTGGGATGATGCGGGGCTGCATCTGCCTGAGACATCGCCTCGTGGGCAGCAGCCAATCAGCAGCGAGGAGAAATGAATAACGCTCTCTGATTGGCTACTTTCAAACCTCCAGCCAATAGCGTTTATTTTATATTGATATTTTGCTGAATTTACGTTAGTATTTATATTACAAAATTAGTAAATTATATTGTTATTAGTAATTTAGCGTGAAAAAATATATATTGCCACGAAAAAAGCCATAAAAAAATCGCGAAAGATATTTGCGATTCCGCGAATATGCGGGGGTTTCCACGAACAATTATTAGTTGGGTTCTAAGGGAAATTCCGCGAATAACCGGGGCCGCGATTACGTGGGGGGGGGGGGGGGGTTCGACTGTATTGTTCTTCTGTTTGTTAGCTGTTGGAAACCAGTGTATTTGTTTTGGTTCAGTGGTAGACTGCTGGACCGGTTCAGTTTGGTATACCTCCCTGACAAGCTTTCTTCTTGCTGCTCTTCACCTGCCAATCACCTGAGTTTTCTCCAGGTGCTTCAGTTATTTTTTTTTCCACATCTAAAAATGGACAGCTGTAGTAGGGTTTTTAAAGTACACGTAACTCTGACTGGCTGGGATTTTGACCATCACACAAATCCACCCCCAACTGTACTCGGGTAACTCACTTGATTGCTAATGCTGATACCCCCCCCCCCAACGCCTTCCCTTCTAGCTGTAAAACTGTAAAACAAGAGCCAACCCTACAGCCCCAAACTCACCATTATTCTGCTTTCTTTGAGGGAGTGCCCACCCTTTTTCTCTCCACCATTATAATATTTACATTAATGCTATCGTTATTGTTATAATAAGAATAAACTCTTATTTTCCACTTCCAGGCTCTTATACCCTCACTCTCTTCTCTCCTCGGATGTACGCAGAGTGTCTATTTAGTCCGCTCCTACGTTTAATGTGGCCACGGAGGCAGAACACTCACCCATGTTCGCAGGCTGTGCTGCTGGTGTCCTCAAGACGAACATCTAGCAGATTCTTAGGACTAGCAGGACATTTTGCTCTTAAGACCATGCTTAGTAAGACAGTGTGAGTGATGGAGCTGCTGAAACAACTTATAGCATCCAACCATTTTGTGTCCACGGGTATCACAGGTCCTGTTATTCCCATACAGCTACTCTCTCCTCATCTGAACGGGCACCTGTCAGACCACCTCGAACGGGCTAGTTAAATCTTTTGGTAACTGAAATTCACGGTGGGGGGGGGGTGGCTAGGGGTCATCACGGTTTAAAATAAAATATCAGTGTGTGGAGATGTTCAGCAGAAACGATGGCTCGGAGTGAAGCATCTCGTGTGAGGGCAGAGAGGCGTACGTGGCTTGTTCAGGCCAACATGACCATCACAGTGGCTGTCTGTCTAGGGCAGCTATCTATACTCCCATTAGCCAGAGAGGAGGATGAGCAGCCAAGATGGCGCAGTGCCATGCAGTGAGGCAGTAATCTGATCCAGAAAACCAATAAGAATGATCTATGAGATGTCTGGGACTCGAGAATCCGCAGGTTTATAAGGAGTCTCACCCAACAAAGCTCAGGTATTTTACGGTGGGTGGAGAGTTTCACACAAATCAGTAAAATGCAGTGTAATATTCTAGGGGTGGCCGCGGTATTAGGGGGCCAAATGGCTACCCGAACTGGGATTTTGTTCGAGTTCGCAGCTAACCGAAGTAAACTGTTCTGTTTCTGGTAATAGTATCGCTGAAGCAGACGACCCCCGGCTATCTCGCCATCCCCTGTCCCGACTGTGGAGGTCCGGGGCATCCATCATCCATTGGCCCGGGTGACTAAGCCGGTTAGGGAGAGTCTTGAGGGCGGTCTGCCACCCGCATGCACCCAGAAAACTCTACTAGCCCGGCGAGTTTAATTTCCGTTTACAAATTATAAGCCATACCTTCCACTTGGGTTGGGGTTGGTTACCTGAAGTAGAATCCATTCAATCCGAGACCCACGCGGAATTCTCATACCTGAGAGCTGTGCTGACTCTCGGGTCGGACGGACGGACGGACGGACCCGAGACACGGTGCTGCCGCTGACCGTCTTTCGCTTTCCATGAGTTAATGCCAACGTCTTCTTCGTTTTCTACTAATATCGAACTAGTAATGGTGGGTTCGCCCGAGAGGAAGGCACCAGATCGCAGCCCCCCCCCAATTCGGGTTACCGTTCCTCTACACTCCGCGGTGCATGTTTTATAACATCCCATCGCACAATTGGCACTACTGCTATATATCAACTACACAGACGAAAGAAAGAAGTGGATTGGCTAACGATCCGAAACATGGAGCACCCTGCTATCAAAAACGGCTCCCTGGTGGTGACTGATTGTCTTAAAAAATAATACATAATCCACCGACCAGGTGCTGCTATTAAATCCAGAGCGTTCTACAGCTTTCTACCAAATGTTCATCTGTAACCTTGTAAAATGCTTAAACTCCCCCGTTGACTGTCGGCAATACCTTTATTTCAGTTTCTGCGACTGACGATCCAGATCTGCCTCTATATAGGCTACACCGACTGACCAGCAGGTGCTGGAATCACCTCCATGGACCTTCTAGATAGTGACACCTGGCTTCTCCTTTCGACTGGTACTCTATACCAAATGGTTTCTTGGAAACCACGCTACACTATCCTTAACACACAACTTTCCTTCGGGGTCTGGCGTTTTATCTAATTTAAATAACTTGGTTATGGGTTCACCTTGAAGATCCCTTCTCCGATAAGATGAAGAGGCTGAGAAATCACCGTATTAAGAGCATCAGCTGTTCATTGACTCGCTTGGCTATGTTACCACCCCCGGGGGGGGGGTGTCCATGATACTTTTATACTTTCCGTAGATGTTATTGAAAACCTAAACCAACTTTGCTGTCAGATGGCTATATATTTTTCTGGAAGTTGTTCTGATCTGTTGCCGAATCCTGGTGTCGTCTTATTTTTAAAAGTCTCCCCCTCTCTCTCTCTCTATATCTTTCTCTCTTGTTTGTTTGTTTATCACATGAACTCATGAATATATCAGGAAAAGTATCCCAGTTCCTTTCAGTATCGCTATTATCTGGAAATACTTCACTGCCAAATAGCGGGGACCGGTGAAGTTTCCGCCCGCCCGTTCATACCTCACGCTAATCAACGTCAGCAGGGATCTTCCAAGTTATCGCTGTAAACTACCTCCCCGGTGCCAGACTTCTTCGTGGAGCACAAATTCCTCTTTACTTTCGTTCTCCTTATTTCCAACTTAAATGGTTATTTACTTTTAAATAATCTGCGATAACAAAGCCGCCCCTTTCTGAAGTCTTTGTTGTGATGCCTAGGACTACTGAAGCTGGAAGTGGTAATAATCAATATTCGATTATCTCACACCGATGTTCGGGAGACCGTCGGTCTTTTTGAGAAACTACACAAAATAGTAGCGCCTGAACCATGGAAGCACCATTCGGACCATGCACCCCTATGACGTAAACAAAGGTGTTTGGACTCTCCTTGACAGGAGAGCTATGGCGTCGCCAAGGAAATTGTGCAAAAAAAAAAAAAAGAAATTAGTCTTAAAAAATTTTTATTGAAATTAATGATACATTTTTGTTTATAAATTCTTAGTTGTGAAGTAATAGTACTTCACTGGACAGTTATTTCAGGATATCACAGGAGAGCAAGAAAGCAACACAGAGTACAATCTGCTTTACCACGGCAACAATGTCGCCAAAAAGAAATTCTACTCGCGCATGCGCAGAACATTCGTCGGACTACGTAAAAGTCGACATCAATAAAACGGCATCAAATTCCTCTCTCTTTTTTTGTAACGTTAAATATAGAATAAATAAAACGAGCTTTAGATTTTCCTGTTACCTCTATTTGAATCGCTGACACCAGGTGGGGGTGGAGGTGGGTTTGATTACTTTGATTCACCAAAACAACTTTGGCCTCTACGGTTTACATTTGCTTTCGTGATCTTCTCTTCTGAGGCCTTTCCGATGTTCATCAGTTCCGTGCCATTTTTTTCCGCTTCCCCAGAGTCTTTTCGGCGGACCGCGTGAGTTTCTTGTAAAACCTGCAACGCAAAAGTTGGACGAAATTTCGGCGGAACTTCTGACCGAGCGCGCAGTACAGAAAAAAATTGATGGAGTGGTTGGTGTACATCAGTAGCTCGGTGATTGTCGTCGTCAGCTTAATTCTAGCGAAGAAGTAATGGTTGCGAAACTTCGTGGCTCCGATGAACGTACGAACGATCAGAAGGGCGTTCGTTGGCATTGTGGTGATCAGAAACACGAAGGACACGACCAATAGCATCACCGTTAGCTTTTTGTTGCCGTTGGAGGGCGCCACTCGACGATGGCGGTCGCTAGCGGGTAACGTCCTGAGATTTTGTCGTAGTTTCCTCGCCCTGACCACCTGCAAGATTATCAAGCAGTTCAAGCTGGAGATGATGAGAAACGGGAGGAAGGAGTAAATGGACACGTCGACCCAGGGCCAGACTTTTCGGATGAAGTCGACGTACAACTTACCGCCATCGCAGGATGACATAACATGGCCGTCGGTATTCAGATCCACTAGCTCCACGGTCCAGAAGAAGTGGACGTTTATGGTGAGCAGGGCCGTGACCAACAGGGCCACTAGTCGCTTGGCCCGGGAAAAGCTGCACATGGTGCCGGCTTTCAACGGGTGGCAGATGGCGATGTAGCGCTCCACGGTGACGGCGACGATGAGCCAGACGGACAGGTCGCTGCAGAAGTAGCCGAACGCTACCGTGGACTTGCAGATCCAGTTGGTCTGGTTCATGATGTCAAAATCGGACAGCTGCCCGACCCAGAGGCGCAGCAGCCCGACATAGAGCACCAGCGAGTCGGCCACCGCGAGGACCGACAGGTAAAAGTGGGTGGAGATCTTCGCCATGGCCCTCTGGCGGAGAACAAGGAAGGAAGACAGATTGCCAAAGGTGCCTAGGATGAGGAGGATTGGCGGGATGTAGTACAGCAGCATCTCGTTCGCTCTGAACTCTTCATATTGCAGCAAATTCGTGTTGTGGCTCGAATCTAGCGCCACCAAGCTGTGCAGCTGTTCTCGCAGATGGTCGATGTCGACGCTGTGCGTTTTCTCGAACAGTTCCTCTCTCTCCGCCGTCGTCAGCTGATCGATCTGCGAGAACAGCTCCGAGAGGTTCAGCGCCATCTTGGTCGTAGGCTGACAGGCTGCAAAATGGAAAACGTGTGATTAGGACAACACCCGGAATAAAGTTTCCATGAACAAAAAAAATTCGGTTTTATGAACAGTTCACGTATATTATGCATGAACCAACAATCTGTGGTCCGGTGTGAAATGACAAAACTGTCAATCAGTCCTCCATGGCAACCGTAGTTTGTCTAACCTGGCGCCTGGAAATTATCTGAATATCGGAGGAGGTGAAGAGAATCTTTTAAAAATCGTACACATTTACATATGCAAAAGCGAAAACGCTTTACGTTACTTTAGCATCACCGCCCGGAATAAAATGATTGATAAGTTTTCTAAGATCAAGTTTGAAGAGTTGGGGTTAAAGTGAGAAGATGATAGGGTCCCTGTCGCGAGTAAATCCTTAGTTTTCTCTGAGAGAGCCCGGAACAACTTTCCAATCGACATCAAAACGGGTGTCGTCGTGTCCCTTACACGTGGACCCTGTTGAACTGACGGAAATGTCACCAGTTTCGCAGAAAGAAACTCGATGACGATCGTCGGACTGAAAACGGTGAGGAGTCTTCGATTGTCGGGGGGGGGAGAGCTTTGCAGCATCTTTTGGCAGCTGTTCAGAAGCTGAAACTGCACCATCGAAGCCACTTCTCAGACGAACAAGTTCCGTACTGGATAGGTGTACGGCCTTATCCCTAATTTCGAAAAGATCGCCGCGTTCTTCACAGCGCCAGAACTTCTGCAGTTTGCCGCCACTTATTCCAATAGGAATAACCGTCCGCCACCAGTTCCTTTCCTCGCTCGGTTAAAACCATTTCCATTTTAGACGGGTAAGTTACCCGCTGTCTGAAAAGCACGGGCTTTTGAGTCTGGTAAGTGTAATGGCGGGAGGATGGTGAAGGGAGATCGTCAGGGTCAAACACGGACAGGATGAAAAAGTGGTGTCAGATGGTTACTGTGGTGCATCTCAGGCGTGACACAGAAGATCCGATCTCGCTGTCCTGTTCGGGGAGCTCCCAACACCCCGTCGAGGACGATGTGACACGGACGTAGTAGGAAACACACCGGGGAGATATCGCTGAGAATTTTTCGCTAATCGAATTTGTTGGCGCAACAAAGAAAAAGCCCGAATTTCAACCAGTCGAGAATTTCCACCCATAGAGGCCGTCCGTCATCCGCCACCCATTGTAAAAGATACTCCACAAACTGACTGGTTCTACTGCTCCCCTTTTCTCTCTCGCTCTAAGTCCACAGGCCATCACATCCCGGTCAGACGGCGGACTGGTGCCATCGCATTATTTCCAAAGGACGGAATTTAACTGTGAGACGACCAGGACGCAATGGCCGATCTTCCACGTGTTTGAGGACACTCAGCAGATTTTTCGCAAGGTTTTGGACTGTTGCTAGGCGTTTTGGAGAATTCCACGAGACATTTGCTAGTTCTTGTACCAACAGTAAAAAAAATCTACTTCCTCTTCAAAACGAGCTCCAGCTCCTTTTAATTTTCCTTGAAAAATGTCGGCATCACACCGATTTAATGAACACAGTTCGTATGCCTAAGGACTTTGTTCTGTTTCACTGATCTTAGGTTTGACCAAATTTTGTTTCAATAAAAAACCGTCACAAGTATCCAAAATCAGGGCTGCATAAAATTTAAAAATAGGTTTTTAACCGGTTTAATTTAACTTTAAAATATAAATCTTATATATAAATTTGAAAAAAAAATTAAAGCATAGAAATTTAAAATTTTAATATAAAAAACGTCTATGTTTAAATTATTTTATTTACCTGTTTCTTTAATTCTTGCCATTTACAGGGGATTTGGCTCCACGTGCGAAGCTAGGGGTTTATCAGTTAGTGACGTGGACATGACGCACTGTGCGTCTTCGATGGCAAAACTCCAAAAGTCTCTTCTTGCACTAAATAATTCATTTTAATTATAACTTCACAATTCTTATCTTTTATTTTTTTTATAGTGGGAATCCGTTATTCATTTCGTCGCATAATATTCCCCCAACTCCCCCCCCCCAGTCCACATGGATAAACAAACCCAAAAAAGGGAGGCTGGGACCTTAAAGCGACATATGCACTCGATCGACCACAAGATGGAAACATACGAGGAAAAAATCCCCTGGCGCACAACAGATTTAAAAGACCTCAGTGTGATTACGTCTTTCGCTCATAACCAATCTGTGGAAAAGGTGGAAGAGAGTTAAGACCCCATACTCCTGAAGGATTGGAGCCCCTACTTAATTATTTGGACTGCTCATGTCCAGGACTACAGAACGATTTTCCTGTATCGCCACTGGCCAAGTGGAACGTTAATTTGACCACAGTAAAGGATCGAGGCCGGCAGATACAGCCACCTTCTGTTTGGACTGCTACTCATTTCATCTGTAAAGACCAAAATTTTAATCCTACCGCTATTTTGCAAGACACCAGAGAGCAACGAATTCAGAAGCGAGTGACAAGAGCTTTGGACACACAAGACTGAACAACTTATGCGTGGTGTGATGCATCGTGATTGGCAGACGACACTGGTGGAGATGTTCTGAGGAATTAGGCACGGCGTAAGTTGGGAAGAGAACTAATCCACTAGAACTAGACCAATCTTAACAGCAAACGCGTAAGTCTGTAATTTTTTTTTTTTTGAAATTCTCATACCCTGGTTTATAAAGTTGAAAATCCACGGACCATTTTGAAGGGAAAACAGCCCATTGGAGGCAGCACCAGACCAGGCTGGTTCGATAACATTTGCTTTCTAGATTGGTTCAACAAGATTTCCCTACCATACCACAGGAGAGAGGAAGGAAAGAAACTCTTGGTTGCGGATAATTTAAGTTCACATTTTTCCCTTGACATCCTTCGAAGGTCTGAAAGAAATCAAAGCCTTTATTATAGCTTATCACCAAATTCGACATATCGGCACCAGCCACTGAACGCAGCTTAGCGAAAAATCATGGAAAGTTACAAAATATCAAAACTGGTTGGTGTTGGGGCAGACACAGACTACACAGAGAGACGAGTTCTCGGGTCTACTAGAAAACACGATGGAAAACTGCGCCGACAACTTAAAATCTAAATTTAAGGAACCTGGCATCTATCCCCTTAATCTTCACCAGATCTTAGAAAGACATTCCTGATAACGGAAACCACAGCACTAGTATTCATCATCCTGGTTCAGGGATATTTCTTGAGCAGCTGGAAGAAATGGGGTATTCTAGCCCACTCAGAGAAGAAAGAGGATGAGGTCGATGTTGAATCTGGAACGTTTCTGATAAAGCAGATAATCTTCAGCAGTCCACTGGTGTTGGTCCATTACAGCTTATAAATGGCGCTAAGTCTTCTTCCGATTCGTCTGATGTAGAGTGGCTCCGTGGTGGCCATGATTCAGAAGCCAGGGATGACGAACCCAAGCACCACGAGAACCGAACAAATTTTCGAGTAATTCAACAAATGGAATTAAAAATGGTTCTCTACTTGTTTATTTGTCACGCGCTACTCTTGTTTCCGTATTTCGTTCAGAATAAAGTTTTGTGTCTCTTTGAACTTTACATTTATTCACTTTATCTAGTAGTCTGGCAAAACTGACTGGCGGCCTTTGTCGTGTGTTGTAAAATTACCACCGGGGTGCACTCCTGCTTCTAGAGATGGTTCAAGAGCATAATTCTGCTTTCATTACCATTTATAGAACTCAGTAGGTGGCCAAACTTAACCCTGAAAACGTGCAGTTGTGTTTCTAGTATTTCTGTAGTGCGCTCCCCGTGAACAGTCCGCTTGAGATGGATTTATTTATGATATCCTTCAAATAGCTCGTTGATGAGTGTCAAAGGTGGGCTAAAATTATCCCGGATTACGGTAATCTAAAAGTGAAGATACTAAAAGCCATAATATAAAGTGGCTTAAGCAGTACTTGATATTAAAAGATACGCTTTTATTAACAAACATTTTGGCGAATGGAATAAGTTATTAAACAGAGATGTCGTAATTGGCCGGCTCTTTTACCCACCACCCACCTGAATGTCTCGTGCAGCAGGCGATGGCTCGTCTCGTATTTACTAAGTCTAACCAGACTAACGTCGAGGACAAACACGATAAACTCTGTCCCCGAGCCGCTACCCGGTATATACCTGTCAGAAACCAAAAGGTAACGACGAGTCGCAACTCCATCATTGATTACGATTCGCTCTACGACAGGCGTAAGCAGGCCCAGTTTAATTCCCTCGTGTCGCACCCAGTTTGTAGACCTGACAATTGCCGCCTCCTTGGATCAAACCTGGCCTCGCCATTCCTCGGTCTTCTGATGTGTCTGGGAAGACTCGGTTCTCGCGCCGACCGACATTGGCCACCACTTAAGCCAGACCAGACAAAGCTTTTTCTTGCCATATTTCTATTATTATTATTTTGTCGCTTTTTAAAAACTTTTCTGTATTTGTACGTGTAACCGATGATGTCATTGAAAGGCAACTAATCGATCTCTCCCCCCACCACCTCGACAGCTTACTGGATACACTATATATATATATATTAATGCTTAGAAAATTTTCTAAAAAAAAGAACAAATCCACCCCACATTTCGCCGGAGTTCAAACTGCGGTAACTAGGGTAGAGCTGCCTCCTTCATTAGTATTCCAAAAAATCAATTTCAATTTGGATCTGAGTCAGTGCGTAGCAGAGAAGATTTTATTAAATGTCAACCGCATAACTTTCTCGCATTCTGTGATGGCTGTTAAAAATGAATTATACGCACCGTGGTACACAGCCCCACATCTTGGCAGCCACCGTCATTCTGGGATCTGTGTGGAAGTTTTTTTTTTCTTTTTCTTTTTACAAAAAAAGAGAGAGAGAGAGAAGCCAACGAGTTTGTTCGTTTCAAAAACACCGCCATGGGCCGCGATCGGTATAATATGATCGATCGAACATAGCTGACAGTTAAAGGCCGACTGGTGACTATAATTAACAACTAGGAACTTTCAAAACCTATTTGTTTCTGACTCCACACCGTTCACTGTCCAACCCTCCCGCGGAATTCCGAAGAAAAGGGAAGACAATATGCTTGGCCGTAAACTCCGATCGCTTACTGGAGGAATCTGGTGAGCATCTCGTCTCGAGAGTGCGCATGGACGCTTCCGGGAAACACCGATGTCCACTTACAACTACCCATACATCGGAATGCCCATCATCGCGAGACCGTATACGATATCCTCAGACCCGTCGGGTTTTGGTGCGAGTAGGAAAAGTAGCGACAAAGCACCGGAGTCAATACGGCCGTCGTGCTAAAAGAAATCCCGGCCAGAGGAGATCGTCGATTGCGTTTATCGAAATCCCCTGGCGATCACTGATCCATAGAAAACCGTGTTTAGTTATTGCGCTGCTCGGAGCTTTCGTGACCGGTCCGCCAGGGGTCGCCACTGAACTGTGGCCGTTATCGTTATTTATGACCCACGGAGATGAACTCTTCTCTTTCCGAACGAATTCCGCACCGTTTCATGATGGACCTCAGAAAAGCTACCGGCGCAGCAGGCAGCTGTTAAGGAAGATAAAATCATTTAAAAATATTCGTTTCCATGAATGATAATGAAAAACAAACAAAAAATCCGGTTGTATTCTAGACCCGTTGACCACTTTATACCTGAGATTTACGACAGTCGGGCCTGCTTACGGCAAGATGGACCATCGCCACGGTGGTCTCTCCTGCTTCTAGCGGCCGGTAACCGCAGTCTTTTCATTTGCCAACAAATGGTACTTTCCACTGTTGTTAAATCCAATTTTACTAAGCCAAGAAAGGAAGATTATTGATGTATTACCCACAGAAAGTATAGGATTTATTCAGCACTCGTCATCCTCACCCGACCGCCGTTAGTGATCTTTCCCCGTTGGCATCCTCAGGGGGCCGACTGCTTTGCTGTAGATATCTTCCAATTTCAGTAAATTTAATAATTATTCAGTGTATATCGGTAATTCAGAGGTTAATGATTGATTCTTCTACCCCTCTCCCCTCCGCTAAATCTAAATTGAAATTAATTACTTAACGGATAATAACAGTGAAACGACTGCAATATTGTTATTATATTTTCTAATTTAAATCAATGTCGAAGTAGCCTGTTTCCGAGTTACAATAATGTATCCAAATGCCCAACAAAATTTGTATTACTGTGTATATCCTGTAACAGCTGCACGTTTTGTAAATGTAATAGGACGATAGTTTCTGTAAACAATAAGTTTAGGTTTGGATTCCACCGACTTTTTCGTTTATCAAGAATGAACACAGCGACTGCAGACTGTGGTTTCGATATTCTGTGACCCGCAGAGATTTTTCGGCCTTCGCGAGAGAGATAGAAAGATAGAGAGAGAGAGAGAGAGAGAGAGAGAGATAGAGAGAGAGAGGAGAGAGAGAGGGAGAGAGAGATGAGAGAGAGAGAGAGACTGGAGGTATGGAGGGAGAGATGCGGGGGTGGGATAGAGAGGGAGAGATGGAGATAGAGAGGGAGAGATGGAGAGAGAGAGCGGAGAAGGAGAATAGAGAGAGAGATGGAACGATAGAGAGAGAGAGAGAGAGCGCGAGAGATTGAGAGGAGAGAGAATGGAGATAAGGGGGAGATCCTGTATCTCGAGAGCTCTCTCGATGTAGAGCGAGAGCGAGTTTTCGGCTCCATTTTGGCCGTAGGAGTCGAGGAAACCAGACAGAAACTTACCAGAGAATGGCAGCACCTGGCTCAACTGGTAGACAAAACTCCCTAATCCATTATCTCTGCCGTAGCCGCCCACCTCTCTCTGTTACACTCCTGTTTGTTGAACGGGTTTTCTGCCGAAGTTCAGGTGCGCCAATGAAAACTTACATCATACTTGAAATAAAACCATAATTTACAAAGAAAGAGTTTGGTCGACAACAACAGTCTTCACCCAAACAACAGCTAATAAAATACTCTCATTTATCCGTGGTTCGTTTCCTTTTGTAAAAATTCAACTGTAAATTAACCCTTTGCTGTTTAAAAAATGGCGGGTACCAAGGTCGCCGGAGCCATCACGTTGAAAGGGTCCACGGAAATCGTCACGGAGTTCTTTTATTTTGGCATTAACAGCATCCTGTACCAGAGGGGACTGTATCCCCCAGAGACTTTCACTAGGGAACAGAAATATGGGCTGACAATGCTGATCACCACCAATGAGGAGTTGAATTCCTACCTGAAGCTAATTCTAAAACAAATCAAGGATTGTTAATACAGCATGACATTAGAAAAGCTGGTTATTGTGATCAAAGGTGTTGACTCAAATGAGGTGTTGGAGAGGTGGCAGTTTGACATCGACTGTGACAAAACTGATGAAAAAAAAGACAATAATAACAAGAGCAAACATCGATCAGAGAAGGAACTTCGAGCAGTCATTAGACAAATAACGGCTACTGTAACCTTTCTGCCTTTGCTGGAATCAGCATGTGTTTTCGATCTGCTTGTCTATACAAAGAAGGACACTGAAGTGCCAGAGAAGTTGGGGGGGGGGTGAGACAGGGCCGCAGTTCGTTGCCAATTCTTCTGAAGTTCGACTCCGGTCACTTACAACCGCCATACACAAAGTAGACCCCACTTTTACTTAGCCGTAGTGTAGGAGCTAAAAACTCACCCAGACACAGATCTTGAGGGAAGGGGAGAAGCCCCGTTAATCAGTGGACAATTTTTTTAGGGGTTGAAATTTCTTTTTCGTAAATAAAAATTCTGGATTTTTTTTTTTTTAAAAAAAAAAGTTAGAAACAACAAAACTCTCGCCGCTATAGAAAATAGCTCTGGGTTTCGGTGTCTGCGGGTAGAAGGAACCACCAGATCGGTCTGCGATATTAACTTTCGTTTTGGCTTTTTTCCCGCTAAGGTTCGCACCGGTTACAATCTTCCTCCCCGACTCCTATATTCACACCCCCCTTTAATATTTTTGTTGTTGCAGTTGTATTTCCGTCATTTCATCAATCATTCTTATCATCACCAGTCTTTGGGTTGTATGGGAAATCCTTACATTATTGTAAATGCACTACAACTATGGTATTTCTGTGGCGAACCGTTCTATGACCGGTGCCGGCCGGCTTTCTCCTGCTCTGTGTCAGGGTGGGGTCTTGCAGCCAGCCACCCCACCCCCCCCGGGGCAGGTAGAGAAAAGAAGGAAAGAAACCAACACCCTTACCTTGGCTGTGTTTCGGATCTTTGAAAAGATTTGCGAATGGAAGCGAAGTTCGTTCACGCGGATCAGGAGAGAGGATGTTCACCATCAGCAGCCGCTACTCCGAGCGCGGGTTTGGCGGCAGGAAGACGTCAGGTGGCTGACCGGTGACCCGCGAGATGTAACCGTCTTTGGCAGTCTCTGGAGCCGATTACTTCGGGCTCCCGGGGAAGTATTCGATCCTCTCAGAGTAACCAGGTGAAACTCCTCAGGTGTTTCCCTTCCTTACGACCAGAATCTCTCATATTCACGGTAATAATCGATTCTGAGAAATAAACAACTAAATAATTATAATTTATGTTTAAAGTCTTGTACGAAACGAACCTTATTCTGGAAGTTTAGACCGACCTGTAAAGGTTAATTAGTTCCTTTAACCGCTTTTCGTTTTCCGCACACAGTAGGCTGCTGTTTGGGCGGCGCTGACTGTTAACCCTTTCGGGCGGATTCCGTAAGGTGGCTGAGATCACAAGCGGCTCTCCTGTAACAACTAGTTCCGGTAGTCGCCCCTTCAGACACCTAGTTCTTGACGTGTGCAAGATGACACAATGGCGTACTTCTCAGGAAGAGAAGAATTAAAGACCGCGGGCGAATAGAAATAAATAATTACTGTGAGTTAAATTTGACTAAAATCGACATTCTAGGGAGCTCACCGCCATCAGAATAAGACATTAAATCATAATTGAGGGGGGGCGACAGATTTGACCGGAACTACACCTAAGCTACGGGCCGTCCAAAGGACCGTTTGGCTCAGACCCCAAGAAATCGGCCCCGTAAAATGTGGTATTACTTCGGATGGTTGGACGGAAAAGGTGTTTGTCTGCCACGGAACTGAGGAACCAGTTGGGACAGTTGCTCAAAACCAGGCTCAGCAGACTCGTGACAAGGGGATATAAGAGAGGGGCGGGTAAAAATATTACTCAAGCCGTCATTGCTGTACAGACGAATACCGCTACCAAATAAGGGCCAGACACCTGAAGAGGGCGCGGCAGAGACGGGATTTTTGATTGTCAGGTCAGCTGCTCTAGGATAACACGTGGAAGCTCAACAACGAGGGTGGGGGCCAGACCACGATGGCCCTATGGTGCATAAGGGGTGATGGGAGCCCGTCGGGGCAAGACGACTCCTGGGATTGAATAGATGGTGACGAGCTCGAATATAAATTAAGCCGCACTATAGTATTACTCTCATTGTTTCTGAAACAAAGAGTACAGTCTTCTTGAAGGTTTTTGTCCACACAGGATCTGATGAGGGATTTCTGACTCGTGGGATAAGACGGCGGTTGGGGACTCAGTCCGCGGCAGCTGGGTGGAACCTTTCTTTCCTGCTAAGTCAGAAGCTAAGGAAGGGCTAGGGTCGTCAGGGGCCACCATGACACCGACAAATGTCTTCAGCTGTAGATATTGGTGGAAGACAGGCAGCAGTGATGTTATAGTATAGGAGGAAAGCGAGTTAAGGAACCGAAAGATGGCTGAATGGTGTTCAACATTTCCCCGAGATCTGCTCCAAGGAAAACTTCAGTTCTGTAAATAAGTGGGCAGGATATTTTCCTGATGCTACATTTACGATCGCTGTTTAATTTGTCGAATTAGGGCCGACAAAAATCCTCATAATCGATATCAAAAGAGGTTCGAATAACTATATATTAGTATTTCAAGTAATGGAGAAGCGCTATGATATTAAAAAAAAAAACAAACTTTGCATTAGGGATGTCGTCTGCTGTGATGGTCTGTTTGCCATATTACACAGCAACAAACCAGCTCCCTGTATCTGTGAGTCCTACTGAGACAGACGTCCAACCAAATATTCAGTAATTTGAGTCTGAAGTACAGAAAGAAAATAACAACAATACATTTATATTTTAACAAAATAACACCTACACGATGGTATAAAGCTTGAGTACAACGAACTACGTCTTAGTTCGCGCTCAATTAACACAAAAAATAACCCCTCAGTCATACAAAACAAAAGCGGAAAATTATGCTTCCAGAGAGAGAGAGAGAGAGAGAGAGAGAGAGAGAGATGGAGAGAGAGATGGAGAGAGAGATGACGTTAGTACGAGAGAGAGAGAGAATGACGTCAGTATAGAGAGAGATGAGAGAGAGAGAGAGAGATGGAGAGAGAGAGAGAATGACGTCAGTATAGAGAGAGATGAAAAAGTAAAGAAAAGGTTTAGAAACAGGATTCTTGAACTTGAACACTGACTTCCGTGCTGTTACCACTATTTTGGCATAATTAAGAGAAGAGCTGAAGTCTCTCTGCCGACCAGAGGCCTGACACGATCCACAGTGAATCCATGCGATTTGTCCTGGAGCGGGATCCGATCCTTAACCCGACAGATTAAAACTTTAAGATAAAATTGTTTATCGGTTAATTACTGTTATTGTGAACCGCCCTTCTGGAAATTTCGATTTTGCTAACACTACCCGGCTGTTTCGCTATTGACTCGCACGTCCATCACCGATACATAATTAGATATTGCAGCAAGTCACTGGGTATGGACAGGAATTTTATCGCCAGTCTTTATCAAATAATTGAAATAAACTGAAGAGCTCAATGTGGCCGTCTCCCTCGCGCGTCTGTACACACACCATACACACACACATGACATATATATACTGACATCATCTCTCTCTCTCTACTACACACACATACACACACAGACTATAGACTGACATCAGCTCTCTCTCGCGCGCGCACACACCACACACACAGACAGAGAGAGAGAGACTGACAGCAGCGCTCGCGCTCGCGACACACACACAGACACCACACACACAGACATATATATACGGACAGCATCGCTCTCGCTCTCGCGACACACACACACACACATTACATAGATATCTAGTACTGACATCATTCTCTCTCTCTTACACACACACACCATACACACACCACATACATATATATATAGATACTGACAGCAGCGCGCGCGCGCGACACACACACAGACACACACACACAGACATAGATAGACGACGCAGCGCGCGCGCGCGCGCTGACACCCACACACACAGAATTCAGAGATAGAGACTGACAGCAGCGCGCGCGCGCGCGACACCACACAGACACACACACACATACATAGAGAGACGGACAGCATCGCGCGCGCGCGCGACACCACACCACACACACAACCTGGAGGAGCGAGGAGACGGACAGCAGCGCGCGCGCGCGGCGACACACACACACAGACACACACACAGACATAGAGAGAGAGAGAGACGGACAGCAGCAGCGCGCGCGCGACACACAGACACCAGGACACACACACAGACAGCTAGAGACGACAGCAGCGCGCGCGCGCGAGCGCGCGCGCGACACCACACACACACACACAGACAGAGATATAAGACTGGACAGCAGTCGCTCTCTCGCTCTACCACACACATACCACACACACACAGACAGATATAGACGGACAGCATCGCTCGCGCTCTTCGCTAGCTCTCTCTCTCGCGCGCTACACACACACAACATACAATTATATACGGACATCATCTCTCTCTCTCTCTATCTATCTCTCTCTCTCTCTCTCCACACACACACACATACCACACACACCATAATATATATACTGACATCATCTCTCTCTCTTATCGCTCTCTCGACACACACACAACAACAAGACATATATATATAGGACATCATCGCTCTCGTCGCTACACACACACATACCACACACACACATACATATATATACTGACATCATCTCTCTCTCTCGCTATCTATCTCTCTCTCTCTCTCTCGACACACACACACATACATATAATACTGACATCATCTCTCTCTCTCTCTATCTATCTCTCTCTCTCTCTCTCTACACACACACACATACACAACACACATACATATATAATACTGACATCATCTCTCTCTCTCTCTACTACTACTCTACACACACACCACACACACAACATACATATATATATATACTGACATCATCATCTCTCTCTCTCTACACACAGACACATCACACACACCATACATATATATATATATATACTACTCATCTCTCTCTCTCTATCACACACACACAACACACACATACCTAATATAGACTGACATCATCTCTCTCTCTCTCTACACACAACACACATACAATATATACTGAATCATCTCTCTCCTCTCTCTTCTATCTATCTCCTCTCTCTCTCTCTACACACACACACACACATACACACACACATACATATATATACTGACATCATCATCTCTCTCTCTCTCTCTCTCTCTACACACCACACATACACACACCATACATACATATACTGACTTCATCCTCTCTCTCTCTGCATGTAGATAATTTAACGATAACGTACGACATTTCTATCAACACTGTCACAGTGTGGTGGGGTGGTAGAGCCCCGCCGTAGTGTATAGAACGGTATTTGTATGACACAAATCTGCCCCTCCAAACGCACAATATAGGTGAGCTGTTGCGGTATCTGGTATTTCTATTCAGTTCACCGGCCCTTTTACCTGCTAAAGAAGATGCTTTTCTGAATTAAACCTGGCAGTGTGATAGAATAATGACTGGGTAAAGCTAATAATGGCAGGCACCTTATAAAAGTTAAAAGTTCAGGAAATTCAAGGGATTTAGAAAATCCTCAGCACCTTGTTTTTCAGAAACAATGAATAGGGAGAAGGAACTGTGACGAATCTTCTCAGTATCTTTGCTGACAGTCGTTTCTTTCCTCTCTCTTTCTTAAAGTACAAACAAACTTGGAGAGTTGCGGGAAAACCCCAATACAATCGAAAAGGGAAAGTTCTGTGTCCATCAGTCGAAAATAAATGTTATGGACACTTTTAGTTACTAGTAATGTCCTGGACTTGCAGCTCAGATTAGTTCTCCCGTAAACCGTCGTTACACCTGCTCAGGTGCGGGGACCTTTGTTTCTCTGGACGGCCAAACTCCGCAGCATTTATCCCCCCCTGACCTTCTCACTTCACTTTTCCTTAAATTGAGTACAGCGGAAATATAATTTTATATTTAATTCGGACTCGGCTGGCGAGGAAGAGCGGGTTCTCGGCCTTGGCCCTCTGGTGAGCCGACCATCGGCCGCCTCTCTGGTATCCTTCTCCTACAAGTAAAGCCAGGACAGGGGTGATGGTAGCTTAGCGCTTCTCGGACACTACGCTATGGATCCATCGGACTCAGAGATGATAAGGTAGCGGAAAGAATGATCTCCTTTGTTTTTTTTTTAGTTGGCTGTTAACAAAGATTAAAAAGGTGGGGGGGGGGGGCAGACGAAAGAATACTTCTTCTACAATGCTGTTGTCTTCAGGGAATGGTGGATCGACACCTGCCAGAGGGAAGGGCGAGATTCATTGACCAGCTTCCTGGCTGGGACAGAATCAAATAATCGCAGGACACCACAGTTTTTGTTTAAAGCGACGCTCACGGGAGAAAACCCGTCTACAGAACAGAGAACAGCAGCCACCAAAGCGAGTAATCCCATGGAAACTGTGACAAACAAGACCAGCCGTCCGAACCTCGACGGATCCAGGCCGCTGGAAAACCTTCTAGATACCTAACTTAATAGCCGCGGTAATTATGACCTATGTTCCAGGGCGCCCATAAAACTAATCGAGTTCACGTAATTCATACCTTCACTTAACCTGGCCAACCGGTCTTGCAGCTGTGGGCATCCATCCTTTGCGTGCCCCAAGTCGTTGCTGGATTTATCGACGTCCACGCTGTCGGCTGGCGAGTTAACATGCTTAAGTTAATCCAACCTCTCCAAGAATCTTAGACGGTCGCATCCCCAAAGACCTAAAGGGCAAGGGGTTCCCAAGCCTCTTTTAACGGCGGGGAGTTCCCCCACCCTCCCAGGGACAATACTGTAGTTGTGGGGGGGGGGAGCGCTTCACCACAGCCGTGTCTAGCGACGATAACGAGGCCCATCCATGGAAGAAGAACCCCTCTGTTAGCTCGTGCAAAGGACGGAAGCACCACGGGGCGTAACCGCGGAGCAGCTCTTCCGCTTCGCCCCCCCCCACCCAGGGCTCCCTCACAGTGACGGTGCTGGACGCTCAATCAATGGCGTCGAGCATTAGACTAGGGGACGGAGCCCGCCTCGGTACATGTACCTGACGTTTCGAGTTCTTCCCGGACCTCGAATTAACTTTAGAAGAGGAACTTAAGTCCTTCCCTGCAGTGGGTGACTTTAACTGGCTCCCAGACCGTGACCCCTGCGGACTCTATCGGTATAAGGGCAGCCAGCGGAATAGGTGCGCCGACCAGACTCTCTAGCTTCAACAAATACACAAATACCTGAAACACCGTCAGAAAGTGATTATTATCTTTAAAAAGCGATATAATTGTCAATAAGTGGAGTTAATTAATGGAACGAAGCCGAAGGCAGTTTTAGAATCGAGCCGAAAAACAATTCTTCTCGACGTTGGCCCCTCATTGTAACCACTGAGGCAAAGCGTTTTCTGGAGATTTTAAAATATCCAGTGGTTCTGAGCTACCTCACTCAGTTCATTCCTTCCCCTATACCCAAGGCACCAGGAGCATTCAAATGAAACTCGGCCAGTAAAAGCATCCTCGGGTCTTGATACTCAAAATCTTACATGAGATATTGCCATATACTCTAATATTACATTTCAAACAATGGAAAATGCCAATTGTATTTTTTCTTACAGAATAATATTAGAATACATTTTATTTTCAGGAAATTAATTTCCATATGTATGTACTTTATGAAGGACTTTAGAGCAGAATATCTGAGTTGGGAAGGGATGGAAGAAGACCTGCCCAAATAAACTAATTCTTGCCAAGAAAGGGAAACATTGGAAAACAAACAAACAAAAACCGAAATTGGTTTCGTTATTAATGATATTTTATTTAATTAATACTACTTACTAATTGCAGTGTACTACTAGCCCTGTAAGTATCACTTGACTTCTTTTAAGGAAGTCTTCTGTAAATCCTCGGGAGAAACGTGGTTTTAGTTCTAGAGCAGCTGTTTCCGAATCTGGAAACAAACTAATTTTTTGAAGCATGGTCTGAAACTGTGTTCCACAATGGAGGAAGGGCATAAACATTCTGCTCTGCACATCATTTTCTGATTTGATATCTGCTTTTGAAAAATGAGTAGTTTATTTGTTTCAGATGCTCTCAAACAATTCTGCTGGTGTTTAGAAGTGCTGAAGTGTTTCTGATGTCATTTTCACTCTCATGATAAATCACAAACACAAATTGTACATCTTGCACAACTGATGCCCTTTGAGGATGATACATCATCACTGAATCAATTATGCAAGGTTAAGTCTTTGAATACTCTTGCCTAAACTTCTGCTTGCTATGAACATTTTTCTGTTACTTCTGGCGACAAACAGAACCAAGTTTTTCAGCCATTTTTTTCTGATGATCAGTGCACCCTAGACACTTACTACTGGGTGATAGAAAAAATGGAATACACCTAAATGATGGAATAAAACTGAAATACACAGGATTATACCCACAAAAAGGCACAATTACTCATTAAAATGCCCTAGTTTAAAATAATTATGCCTAATTCATAAGGGTTGGCAGGTCTGTAGCTGTAGCTAAAATGAGGAAAAATGTCAAGATAGTTTTTTGCCATAGTAATTAATTCATTACTCTTCATTTGGAATGGTGCATTGAGTTGGTAAATTAAAATACTGATCAGCAGAAATAATGCTAATAGAAAATGTCAACTGAATTCCTAATTTACCGATACAAAAATGTCTTCTGACTTTGATTCCACTGTTGGTTAGACAAAAGCTATCAATTACTGGCATTACAGAAAAAGATCAAAACATTATTTCTTGCTCTATGGTTAGACTGCTAGCCATTAGTGAAATAGAAGCAACATGTAAAAGTTGATGTAATGAGTTTTTTCTGTTTATATATAACGAGGTAGGGAGTCAAACAGAATGCCAGCACTTGCATTTGTGAAAAATTTCCTGGAAATGATTTTTATGCCCGTTCACAAAAAGTGGTTGCGTTGTTCAATTAAATGAGACTGGAATAGAATAAACAAGATTGCTTCTGAATAGCAAAACCAACCAAAATCTTTCTGATGATATGTAGACTTATATGGCTAATATTTGGATAGCACTTCAGGTTCTGCTACAAAGTTTTCATAACATAGGTATAATAATTCAAATATATCATGCATCACCAAGAAAGCCTAGTAATCTCATATTAATATTAAATATAAAGGTACATAAAACATACTTGTAAGAAATATCCAGATTGAATGTTTCAGAAACAGACATCAGTGTAAATCAAGTGTTTTAGTGCACCTAATGACTTTAACTCATGACATTTTAGTAAAGTACTTAATAGCATAAGATTCTCAAATACTTTAGATTGCAAATATCTGGCCATTTTAACTGCATATATACAGATTTTTTTTTGTTTTTACTATATAGTGCAAATTGACATCAAGATTTTATCAGTTCTTAAATCCAACATCCAAGGCACTTGATCATTCCAAATCCACTTCTCGTGTCTTCAAATAGCGATAACAGAAAACTTTCACAAGGTAAATTATGCTTTACTTTCATACATGTGCAAGTTTAAATGCTGGGTTATCTAACGAAGTCACATGACTGATGACGTATTGTTGATCTTGTCATTAACTAACCTGTTATTTGTACTCTATTTAGCACATCATTCAGTACTATCTACAAAGTTATGTGTGTGAGTCTTATACAAAAGTTAGAGATTTTCCCTGATTAGTGTAGTCACTGATTTGGATCTACACTATTTCAATGTAAACAACTCTTATTGGCTACAATATTTAAAAAGTTTGATGACTACTGTTGTTAACAGATACCCAGCTAGTTTCTTTCACACCACTTACTAAAGTCAGTGCTTTGGTAGGTTCAAATAAAACCATCAGTCTGGTAATACAGTAAAAATACCACAACTGCCCAATATAAGAGACTGTAAAGTGGCACAATCAGGAATTTTAAATATTATAAGCCATGTTTTATATTTTTTAGTCACTTCAGATGCCAAAATAAGAGATATTTTTCTAATTTTAATAATAGATGAAGTGTGTGCTAATCAGCAAACCAATCAACATGCCATTTTTACCAACAGATTACACAAATGACCATTTGAATGAATGGGTTAGGTTAGGGCTAATTTCATGTATAATACATTAACATCTAACGAATTAAGTTGATAATTTTAATTAGATAAATATTGTTTCTGACCAATAAAACTAAATTCATAAAAATAAGAATTTAGCATCTGACAAAAACATATTTTTTGCATTTAATTAAATAATTTTAAAAAGTATTTAAATAAAATTTCATCAGATTAAATGAATTGTACTTTCAAGGATTCTAATGTTACAAGATGTATTTTGGTTTGAAAGTTCCCCAGAATCTTCCAGTGGTTCCAAAGTCTGCCTGACCACTTTTCTTCACAGCAGCTACTCTGCAGGATTCAAACAGCCAGTCAACAACAAAACAAATTAGTAAGGTCAGTAGCACCATTTAAAAACTAATCAGCCTATGTTGGTAAACATACTTATATAAAATTTTAACACAGGCAACATAAATTTTCATAACAATAACTAAATCCAAAACAACAACAAAAACAAAGACTGAATGACTCACAGTGGGGGGGGGGGGCTGAGAATTAGATCAACTTTCTACAGCCCAGAAACTCTTAGAACAAATTGGCTTAATGTTTTTACTTTCCACTACTTCAAGGCTAAATTATAACTACTGTAAAATAAAGCAAAACACAGAATCAGAAATGAAAAAAAACTTCTTTTTTAATTTACTTTTTTAAAAACGTGAGAGGATGGTTACAGAAATACCTCTGCGTTTCCTGGAACTTTTGATTTTACATGAAATAAAAAAACCACACACTTAACATGATCATATATAACAAACGAGTAGCTAGAGGAATGTTTTTATATATTTATATAAATAAAATTATTTCTTTTTATCTGAACTTTATTAACCAAAATAAACTTTGTCCATACAAAGAATTTTTTCTTATGCTTCTTTCTAAAAGATTTTTGTGTTAAAGAACGGCAACACTAACACATCGATACACAGACTGCAGACTCACTCACTTTGTCTACAAATTCATTCCATTTGTCACAATGTCTAATTTCCTTTAAAAAGATTCAAACCTATATATTATGCATTCGTAATTTTTTTTTTAATTTTAAGAACATTTGTAAGATTAGTCACCACAGACAAACTGTCCACCAGATGGTTAAATTCCATTTCAACTTTATGACAATACCTAGTCTTCGTCAGCCATTTATAAAAGACACCTCACTACCAAGGTAATATACAAAAAGTAAACTGTCATATACGAATGTTATCATCCATTATAATTACATTTAGAAGAAAAAAAAAAACAACAAAAGATGCTTATTCTATTGAGAAAACTTAATTTCAGTCCCAAAAATAGTCAAGCTAAATTTAGGTTAACCCTTTATAGACAACAAAGCATGAAAACCAGGTATTCGTGGTTCTGCCCAGTCAGTGTTTTATCGTATACATTAAAAAAAAAAAACTGTTTGAAAGAGACAAAGGGGGGCTTGATTTTATTCAAAATAAGCCAAACAACGATCCAGTAATTTACTATCCACTGAAATTTTATATACGCTACATTAAAATTATTACATTTCTAAATAACTATAATAAAAAAGTGAAATTTCAAAAAATCTAATTGATCTAGTCAAGTTGTTTGACCTATTGTGATATAGTATAAACTCTGCGCACCGGCAGACAGTAAATAAATGTATATATATATAGCCACAGAATTGCATTAATTTTCTTGAGTTTCTAAAAGATTTCCAAATATTAAAGGGAAATAAAATAAATTAAACAAACCTAAAATATTGAGCTTCCCCCCCAAAATAGTGATGTATATAGATATTTCCTTTTTACAAAGTTCTTAACTAGATGAAATTAGGAAAGTCTATGAAATGAACAGAGTGGTGGCGGTACAGGTACAAAACCAAACCCAGATAGTGGCTCTTTGTTTGATGTACTCAGATTATGTTTCACATGCGCACACAATGAAGAACTAAGCAAAAGATAGTGTCTGTCTTTATAATCTAAAAAATCTTGGTATTTTGAACAATTTTTCAAGTGAAAAAAAAAACATAAGAAGTTGAATTAACAGTGTATGTAAATGAGCTATAGCTGCTTTTAAGTTTCCTTGGACTAATGATACGTAGCTATACCATAATGTAAGTTGGTGAATGTTCATTCATTTTAGCTAGGAAAATAATTACAATGCAAAGAAACCACAAAATTAAAAATAATTTTTGTTTGATATATTTTGTATTCTTGAGTTAAAGACAACAACAGATGTTGGTACAACTGCAGCTTGCATGCACCATCAGAGATTTAGTACTGCTGTTCGTTAAAAAGGGTATTATCCAAAAATTCTATAAATGCAATGCTTACTGCAGATTCTCTATACAACTTTTCATTAGCCGTTAATAATGTGAGAAGGAAAGAAACACAAAAGAAATTTCTATACAAGGAAAATGTTTAGTCAAAATTACTACTAATATCGATATAATGTTTGAAAGAAAAAATTTAAGATAACCCCCTTTAAATTCATTTTTGTGTTTTAAGGGCCAAGTAGGAATATTCAAATTGCCTGGTATGGTTGTAATCATTAAAAGAAAATATTTTTTTTTGGGTGACTACAATTTATTTGGAAATCAATCATGTGTGCCTTCTATCACACCGTGTAAACAGTCAACACGATTCCAGTGGTGCTAAGTAGTGTTTTCCATAGAGTTGATCAGCAATCTCAGCTGTAAGTTCAAGTCCTGGTTACTCCAGAATATCCTTCAAAATCTTGATGGATGTTTTATAACAAAATTCATACTGATCCTGTAAATATTAAAAACAAAAGAAATGTATATATATATATATAAATATGGATTAGGAAAATAAGTCTTGAAATGAAAAGCTTTACATTATAAATTAGTTTTAAATTAGAAAAAATATTAAATGTTATAACTTTTTTCAGTGGCTTGTTATTTTCATCCAAATCTTAACTTCTGCCATAAGAAACAGGTGATTTTTTTTAAATAAAAAACCCTTTAATAGTTAAAGACAGTGAGATAGAACATTTGACTAATTTAAAATTATGAGTGCTATACAAATACTGATCCATAGTAACTAATTCTTTCACTGCTCATAATTTGAGGTTTGTAGACTGCATAAACATTTTTCTCACATTTTCATGCCAAGAAGAAATAACAATCTGTCTGAAGTAATGTGCTGCAGGACAGAGAGAATGGCATTACTCAGTCTCGGTGATGGTTGATCTCTCAAAGATTGCATCCAAAATGTTACGTTATGTAACATGCGGCAGTCTAATCTCACACAGCTAAAATCATAATACAGCGAGTGACACACAGCCTGCCAAGTATACAAATCCATTTATCTAAATTCAGTGGATCTGTGTATAACCCGAGTAACAGAAGAAATATCTTAATGACCTTTCTAGGAAAACCTCATATGAACAGGTAGCAGCAGTAGATTAAGACATTTCTGAATGATGTCAAAATGCCAGTGTAGCGTGACAAAGAATATCTGTGGTTCAAATAAATTGTTGATATTGGAAGGATGTCTCACCAACTTTTGATCAAACAATAGGCTAGAAGCTATGCACTGTAGACTTCAGTGGAAGTCACCTATGCATAAAGCCTCTCATTTGTCTAATTCTGAAGCCAGTAAATGTATAAATTAAACAGTTGTAGATATCTTCTTTACCAGCTGGCCACACAGGCTTCCTCCCACATCTGAGAACAGAGAGTTCTTGTAGGGATTTTTGTATGTGGCCTCTGATGCTGATAAATGGTACAACCCACTCAGTGTGTAAGCACACAATTCCTGACCTCATACCAAAATAAGGATCTGCAATTCATGTAACCGAAGAAGTATAAAAGAAGACAAGAACACAATAAATCTTGATCCAAATTTCAATGAAAAGAACTCACTTTGGTCTGAATCATTCCTTGTCGCTGCTTACGAAGGTCACTGATGATACTAAAAATATCAAACTGGAAAACAAAAGGAAATCTGAATTTAATACATATTTTCTAAATACAACAACATGGGTACATATTATATTAGTATCAGTAACCTATATACATATATTTCCATAAAAAAAATTCTACTAAGAATACATGTAAATATGAATTTCAGTTGATAAAAGTATATGTATGGCCAGTCAGCAGAATATAATGGAAAAAAAAAAGGCTCTTTGGTCAACTTACCCTGATGTTCATCTCAGTATGAGACAAAATAGAGTTGATGGTAATGAAGACTCCTGTTCGACCAATACCGGTACTACAGTGCACAATGATGGGACCATAACTGTGAAATAGGCGGGCAAGCTGGATGAACTGTCAAAATTAACAGAGCAGAATTTGAGATCTCTCTCTTAACTAAACACTTTTCATATATTAAAACAACATTCACTGTTACATCTGGGTAAAAGTACTTATTTATATTTATGATATAGAGCTTATAACATGAACAATTCTTCATTTCAAATTTATGAATAAACTATTGTTAAAATAATGAATTAGATTATAAAATGTTGGAAATAAAATTTATAAAAACACTTATACTAACCCAAACAAATATGAGAATTAAAAAAAAAAGAGATCAAAATGTCAGAAAAATAACAGGAAGGCAATCAGTACATAAAGACAATGAAGGATAATATTAATTGCTCTTAGTATGTTTGCTAGACAATTCCTCTCAATATGGTTTAGTATACACCATAGCAATAACCCTGACAAGCACGTAAACCTTAGAAAATCAGTAGCCAATGGCAATTGGAATGTTGAGATCTAACATATTTGGAGAACCAGAAAAACACCCATAGGTTTTGTTTGGTTTCAGGAAACTGTGAAAGACTCATGTGAATAGCAGTATACTGGCTTCTATTAATGAAGGAGCAGCAGAATCTGCATAGAAACCATTTAGTGGAGCAAAATTGGTGACCATTGGTGTTTTAACATAAATACTGAAGTGCTTGATCACGGAATTTAGTTGCTGCCATCTTTCATTGTGTATACGATTGTTTTGTCAACTGAAACAACAACCAGACGGAATGGTTGGGCAATATGAATAATCTTAGACAGAAAGCCACTTCATGTGATTTTGCCAATGTTGATGAGGCAATTTGAGATGAGCTTACTGATAAGTGCTGTGGTCCACACAATCATCAAGAATTCTTTTAGAAAATGGCCACATTATATGAAGATGCATAGGATATTGCTATTGCACAGGAAGCTGTTGATCTGCAGATCAAGTCTATAAAAAAATCTTCACAGATGTACACACACATTTCCAAGAAAAATCCTTGGAAGAGGCAAAGGTATAGCTCATGTTATTAAAAGGGAAAAGAACTATAATGACATCTAGTAGCAAAGCAGACAAAGATGTTTCAGATGTAATAATAATTATGGAAACAGAAAAACATGGGTATAAAGTGCAAATTAAATGATCCATAGTACACTCTGATTTGTTGTCACACATGCAAAAAGGACTGTAACAGTACAGGCAGTGATATTGTGGTTTAGTGAACAGTGATAGTCAGTGCGGTATAAAAAAAAAAACACATGATAAGCCTACAGAATTCAAAGTCTTAGTTAGCAAAGGCTACTCCATGTGGCCTCATAGACAAAGCTGAAGAAGCCAGCCCAACTCTCCAGAAGTAATGTTAAGCAACTTGGGTTTGTTCTTTACATAATAGGCAATGAGCCAGAAAAGATCTTGCAAATTACCTAGCTGCAAGAATGGGTGTTAACATTTCTTCAAGAGCAGAAAAATACACATTCAATGGATGAATAGCTGCTTGAAAACCTTTGCTTAAGAAAGGCAGTCAAAAAAAAAAAAAAAAACTAAGATGGGCAGCAGAAAATGAAACAGTAAGATGACTAAATCTAAAAGGTGCTCTTTACAGATGAGTCCAAGTCTGAACTGTTTGGAAATAATCAATATCAGTTTGTTTGAAGGAAACCCAGGGATTCGTTTAACAGCCAGTGTACAACAGCTACAGTGACGTATAGGAGAGATAATAGAAGCATGTGGCTACATATCAGCCAAGGGTGACAGAGATTTGCATAAAATCAAAGGTATAATGACTGCCATCAGGAAAGGCAGATTCTCATCCATTATGCCATTTGCTCGAGAAGTGGGAATTCATCTTCCAACATGACAATGAGCCTAAGCATACAGCCAGTGTGATGAAAAATTATATGGAATAAAAGAGGCTGATAACACTCACAAAGATTCCGTGGCTTGCACAGAATCCTGAGCTAAGCATCATTGAGGCTATATGGTGCTATATGGCTACTGAGAAAGTTAAATAGTAACCAAAATCTTGGGATGAAATGTGAAAAGTGGTACATAAAGCAAAGGGGTCACATACCAAACCCTGATGCACTGTACATCGTGTTCATTTTGATTTAGTATATTTTCAGTAATAATGTGCTGTGTGTGTATGTGTGTCTTAGTTACAACTGCTCATTATTTGTGCAGATCCTGTCTTTCCATAATTATTTCCAAAACTTATAGGTGTAAACTTATGGACAGTGTCACAAATATGATAAAACAAAAAGAAATACAGTGTATAAATTAAAAAAATTCTGACAAAGAGTGGTCTGGAATTGTTTGTAACAGCAGTGGTAAAATCAGATAGATGAGTTTACAGAATCAGGAAAAACTCTACTTAGGAAAAATACATCTAAGAAATTTCATGTGTTAAAAGTTGGTTTGCCACATGTATACTTTGTCACACTAAAAAGGGAATGACAAATACTCAGATATTTTCTCTGGAATGAGAGAACTTAAAAATTTCCAAATGAACTTACAAGTGTAAAACCTGCTGTACGGTCAGTGAGAAGACTACCATTTGGTCTTAGGGACAGAGTGGATATAAAATTGGACGAGCACTGGCCAAAGACATCATTGGGGAGTTACTTAATAGCCCTATAAATTGGATATTAACACTTGTTGTAACCCCAAAATCAAATGGTGACATCTGTATTTGTATCTACATGAAGAGAGCAATAAGGCACTTGCAAGAGGAAGCCATTCAATTTCCACAATAGAAGAGGTTCTGCATCTCAAATGAAGCTTTCATTAGCTTGAACTAAATGAAGAGTCACATGAAATAACATTTGTGACTTCACCAAAGGCTGTTTGTACAGATACAAATGGGTAATACTTTGAACTCTAAGCTCCAGAAAAATCATTAGTGTGTGTGACTGTCATGGAGTAGCTAACATAGCTAATATTTTTATTTGTTCATGGCTGTGGAATTGAGGAACACAGAAATCTGTTTGCAGTGCTAGAATGTCTTAAGTAATTTGGTTTGACCCTCAACAAATGCCAGTGTGAATTTTTTCAAACTAACATTCTTTAGACATTACCATAGTAAATGTGGAATTGCATCTTGTGATAAAAAAGATGGAATCAAGCCAGAATGCAAGACCCCACTAAACTACCAAAGAAGTCAGATCATTCTTAGGCTAGCTGCTTAAAATTTTTAAGAACTCATAACATAACCAGGGCAGAAACACTTGCTTATTTTAGTCCATTCAAGATGACATAGAGAAACATCATTTACAAAAACGTATCACATTTAGAAGTTCAGAAACCCAACATCAAAGATATTTCAGGTAGAGAGACTTTGCAAATAAAAACCTCACCAAAATCATCACATGTAAATAATAAAGAGAGATCTCTGCAGGCAGGGGAAATGCTTGTGAGATACTAAGACTGTGTGTTAGGTAAGTAAAAGATAGTGAAGGAAATATAGCTAATAGAAATTAAGGAAAAATAGCCTTTTATTATCTAATAAATGATTTACTTGAGCAAAACAGAATTTCTATACTTTGGAAGTTTTCACATAACATTGAAAATTTCTAAATTTTCATGAAACTACAAGCAATCTTTAATCTGAGTCTTGTCTATGATGGTCATTTGTTGGCTGACTAATTTCTATAGTGACACATTCAATGATATAGCAACAATAAAGATTCTGTTTCTGCAATTTGATGTGTAGTTTCAATAAATTTTTGAAAATAGATTCCAATTGAACACTATATCTAAAGAGAGTTGTGTGTGTGTATGCTGGGAAGAATGTAATACTATACTATTTTGCTGACAGATGCAGAAAAAAATGGCAAAGTATGTTTGAGTGACATTGCACTGACAGCAGATTCATTTTCACAACAAAATATTTTCTATGAGCTTCTCGTCTTTAAAAAGAACTACACAGATCATACCTGAAGGAATGCCACAGGTGAGGTTGGTACACCTTGGTTTGGCCACGTTTTATATGTTAGGTGAGCAATCTTATGCTGAGATGATGAAGAAGATGATGATGATGATGATGATGATATTTGCTCCATTAACAAAAAACGAATGTCAACTTCTGGTAGTGACTGCATATCTATCAGGCTGACATGGTACCTGTTTGTGAGAATATAAGACCGAGTTAGTGTGTTTGGATTCCTCTCAGTGACTTGCATGCTAAAGAAAACAACAGAACCACCATATACTCTTTAAGCCTTTCTTTGAAAATATCTGATGCAAAAAGAAATTGAATCTGGGATGGTTGTATAACAAACAATGTAAATCAATTAAATACTATCAAACTGAAGTAATCATTTAATTAAAGCAAAATTCAGGTCAACAATCTTTCTATATTTTTGGTAATTTTTTGGAAAAAATAAATTAAACATAATTTACAAACATAGTCAGAAAAGCAAATGATTTTAAAACTCAGCTATAAGTCCATTTGCGGATTGAATCTATTAAAAAAATTATATACTGTTTTTGCTTCAAAATTTTTCAGGCAGATACTACACAATTATTTAAAAAAAAAATTTTCTGTACATCTAGTTGAGAGTACTTTTTGTTTAACTAGTATTTATGACCTCTTGTAATGTTGTTTATGCCACTAACATCAAAAGATTTATTTAAATTTATATTTCTCTTACCAGAAAAAAATCTTAAATACTTCTATCACATCTCCACTAAAAGTGCCTAGATGACAAACTTTGCAGTCAAAGTCTCTTTAATCTTTCTTCATAAATGAAACTGTATACCTAAAATTATCCTAGTAAACCATTCTTAAAATATCTATATACTTTCTGTAGATTCCATACTCGAACCACATACTCCAAAATAGGTATCATTAACAATTTATAGAGTAACTAGAACTTCCAAAGTATTACTATTTATAGCACACTTTATCATATACAAAATTCTGCTTGCCATAAGATATACTTTTACATTGTGTTCAAGGGTAGACAGAGTTCCATCACTATGTGATTTTCATTATTCTACTAATGTGAATTTTATATGTGAATCTTTTACTATTCCATTTTTATAAAAATTTGGATACATTTTGTGTGCCTTTTAGAAGGCCAGTCTGCTCACTCATACTGACTAGTTATGACTGATCCGCTAGCATTCTTTTCATCTATACTGGTCTTCTCGTAAAGAAATTTCTCTCAGTCTCTCACCACACAGACAAAATATTTCAGACTTTTTAAGTTTTCATCAATTATAGCTAAATCTCTTCCTTCACTTGCCATTGATATTTATACAGTCTAATGTATTTGAATTTTGTCTCCTTTTTAGTTTGTCCAAGATTCAGGCACTTAAAGGCATTAAACTTCATTTACATAAAACACTTTTAAAATCTGCTTTCATCTTTAAAGTAAACAAACAAAGAAGAGATTCTTCAGAGTTTAAAAGATAAATATATTAGCTACTTATAATACAATTATACAAAAATATCAGGATGGCCTGTCCTAAACTGATGGCTGGTTTAGAGACCAGTGTTTTATGTTTACAATACCTTCTAGATATTCTGGTTTCATTGCTCTGTTTTGGTTCAAATTTTGGCATCTATTTAAAATCATGAAACATTTTCCATCATGACTAATGCTGAGTCAGCAACCTTCTAAAAACATAAGTTGTCTTTTTATTAAATATTTTATTTCTTTAAAACGTTTCCTACCAGTAAAAGTAACATCCTTACTTGTTGGAGACTTTGATTTTCTCCTTGTTGGAGTTCGGCCAGTATCGATAGCATTTATTCTTGACCTCTGCTTCATGAACTAGCATTGCAATGACAACTGCTTTCTTCTCCCACACCATTCTCCAGAAATCCTCCACTGTGTGATGCAGGGGTGCCTGGGAGGCTATGTATTTGTGAACAGCTCCTGCCACTGTCACATCCAAGTGGCTGGCATTAATATAATTTGCTGACCCCTGTAACACAACTCGGTTATGATCATCTAAAAAAGAAAAATTAGAAGCAAACTTTTTTTTAAACTCTGTTCTGCAACAATGATTTTAGTTATTAGTGCTAAGTTACTATACAATCATCCAAAACATAACTTGTAAAATCTAAAGCTATAAAGTATCTAAAGAGCTTTAATAAGAGATTAAAGACTAATCTACATTTTCAAATGTAAAGTTTGTTAAAAGATTTTAATGTAACTTTAGTAACTTAAGTTTTATCTCCTTAGAGTTTTTTTAACGGCACAATAGTGTAATAGTGTAAAATCAAAAATTCTAAAACAGCATTACAATTCATATAAGCACAGTTGCCATATTTTTATGAGAAAGATTTATACAATATCATAATATTTATAATCCAATAATCTTGATGATTAGTGGTTAATTTATCCTTAACTATTTCATCTAATTTGTAACTAGCTTAATATGTATTTGCTTCTTAAATCTTAGCAAAGGATATTTCCAAAATTTTTCACTTAAAAAAGCATACTTTTTAAGCGAAACTTTTCTTAGTTATATTATCATGGCCAAAAGTTTTGCACGATATCTTCAAATCATGCTAATTTAGGTTGACACTATATCCATGACTGACTAGATGTCTGCTTTTGGAAACTTCAGAAAATTCTAGGATAATGCAAAACTTTTGGCCATTGCTGTACATAAAGAAAGATTAATGTAGTCTAGCATACAAGGTATTAAATAACATTATTAACAGTGGACAGTTGAATATTATTTAAATACCCTTATTGTATAATAAATGTATATATAGAGCCTCTTAAAATTAATTATTAATACAATTTTTTCATAACAAGAAAGCAAATACTTACAAGGCACAACATTTTGATATTTGTTTCTGGGCCTGTTCACAGATGAAAGAGCAACAGCAGAAGTACTAGAAGATTTTATTAATTTCAGAGACTGAAATTAAAATGAAGAAATGACTATCAGTAAACCACTGGTGTGCTATGGAAAGTTAAAGCTGATAAATCTGCAAAAACTATAAGAAATGGTTAAGTGTGAAATTTTAAACAGCAAGAGATGAATGCAAGTATTTAGTGACAAATATTTTGGAAGATGAATGTTTTTGTTCTTGTACATACACAGGTTCAGCAGGCAAAAAGTGTGTTTGTAAAACAGTTACTAGCATTTAAAATGAGGATCAGCAAATCTAATGACGATATGATAAAGACTTCAGCAAACTGTCGAAAAACATTATTTCAAGTGTTAGGCTTTGTGGCACTAAGGCTATAATGCATCAATTTTCTGATTTATTTACATTTCTAAGACCTTAAGATTTCATTTATCTACAAAATTAACAATACCATTCATTGTCTTCAAAACATGAAATTGTAGTCACAGAATCACTTTTGTGAACTTTCCAGCCATCAGGCATATAAGAATGTCCAGAATTTTCATGAAGTTTTTTTCTTGATGACAGCAAGTTGTTTGTTTGCAATTTCATGGCCATTACAATTTAGCTACACCATAAATTGCAATGTTTTACCTAGCAAATCCCACTTGTTAACATCAGTATTAAAATTGATGAAGAACTCTGGACTGCTCTATAAAAAAAAATATGAACTAATAAGAGAAAAAAAAATCACCTTGAATTCATCTAGATGATCACCAATTTCTAGTTTTCTTTGTAGTTTTTCCAGTAAAGATGTAAACAATGCAGAATTTAGTTTGTTTGGAGTTTGATATAAGGGCAGTTCAAGAAGCCAGGTACAATTTATCTTACAAGGAATGGGCAAGAGGTTTTCACGTTGATCTGAAGAGTATGGTTCATTATTACTCATTTCTTTGTTGCTATAGAGATCTTTCAAGTAGTTGCTATTTGTATTTTCTGTATGTTGTTGTTGGTCTTTATGTGGATGACTTGAAGAATGGATTTCTAGTTGATTGTCATGGGAATGGGTTATGTCGCAATGAGTTTGTGATTCTGTTGGTTGTTTCATGGAGGCCAGTGAGCAGCCACTGGTAGATGATGTACTCTCTAATGAATGGAGGCCATTAGCTGGGCTAGTGATTGGTTTGTCTGGTTCTAAAGCAGTTACTTCTTTTATCGCCTGTGGCACACTTGTAGATCTGTAACCAAGAAAAGGTGTTTAGATATTTAACAATGTAGCAAATGTAAAGATAGGATATTAATCTAGTATTTCTCCCAAATCATTAACTATTTGTACAAATAAATTTATAAAGTTTAATAGTTCCAATCTTTTGCATACATCCAGCCTTCTCTTTGCTTTTTATAAATGTGCAACATGTGATAGAAATACAACTGTTTGGGTTCACTTCATTGTCAGTTTAAGGAGCATACTGCTGTCACAGACAGAGGAGATTCTATTACAAACAGCATTTCACTTCAATATTAAATGTGACAATAAGGGGGAAATTCTAACTTAACCTCAACCATTGCACTATTGTGTAGATTGATTTTAATGATTACAGGTGGTCAGTTATTGTTGTGAATTCACAGCCACCCCTATTCAAAGTACAAAATACTTATAAAAAACAAAAACAAATCACTTAAAAAATTTTGTCATAAAAGGTTATTTGTAAATGTTGTATTATACTTACTATGCCAGGGCAAAATATACCAAAACTTTACAAAAAATAAATTAATTTAAAAAAAGCACAAGTTGTATTTAATTTTTTCTTGTCCCATCAAAGTGAGGCAGATGACCAGTACTGAGATTCCTCAACAGGAACAGAAACATTATTTATAATAGTGACCTTTAGTTCTAGTCAAGAGACATGGCAGGTCAGAAAACACAGTGTCACCAAAATCGTGTTAGAACCTTGGTCATCCACCAGAGAATAAATCTACTTTTACAACAGCTTTGTGATTCATTACACAATTAACGAACTTAATTTTTTCATGCTGACAACCAATGAGACACCCATAATATTTACCTTAATACAGTTATTTGTGCTGTTCTTGTAACTTTCTGTAGCAAACTCACGGCTCTTTTGTGATTCATGCCAATTACCGAGACATTGTTTATCTCTAAAATAGAACCCATAATCACTATTATAAGAACTGATAATAATAATATAATAATAATAATAATAATAATAATAATAATAATAATAATAATAATAATAATAATAATAATAATGATGAGAAAATTATAAATACAGATGATCTTTTCAATATTTTTCTTTCTTTTTGTCTATAAACAAAAAAGAACAGGAGATATGATTTAAAAAAACTCTTCATTTCTATTTTGGTAAAAGACTAAACATATAATAACATCTTATAATAACTGTTATGATGTTATTAGTGCACTATATCAAGAGTTGTGAATACTCATCTCTCTTCAATAAAGTTCTGAAGTGCAGCATATATGAGACCTTCTACTTTATCATATACAAATCAAACAGAAAATTTGTACTAAATGTAGACAGTAGCCCACGTTTTAATAAAAATAGCTGGATAAAGACCGACTAATTTGATATGCTGTATGATTAAAAAAATAAAATTACAAACATTTTTAGATAACAAAAATGTAGTAAAATATTTAAAAGCCATATTTGAAAGATTTATAGAAGACACAGTTACTGTGAAGTTTTCAGTGGTCTACCTGTAATATTCTGTCTCCAACTTGAAGTCCATCGTCTTTAGCAGCAACACTATCTTCTGTGATCCTCTTCACAAAAATTCCAGTCTCGTTGTTCTTAAGACCAGCTACAATACTGAATCCATATCTACCTGATGATGGTCTTGTTAGCTTCACCTGGACAATCCTACTCTAAATAAATCAATTATTTTTTCTTCAATATTTTCTTTTTACACACAAAACAAGGGAATGGATACCAATCACCAATGGAGAAAATGTAAGAAAATACATATTTTGAAATCTTTTTTTTTTTCTACATCATGTTTATGTATAAGAAGAAATATTTGTAACCCAATATAACCCTTTAGTTTCTACTATATAAGGGAAAATAAATAGCTTCTAATATTTACAGCTCTAAGGTATATAAACAAATAAACAGACAATAAACTACAGTAGGAATTCCCATACAAAAAACCGGAGATGTTCACATCTCCATTATAAAACTATAAAGGTCCATAAACAATATTACAAAAAAAAAAACAAAAATTAATAGCATTTTGAAATTCAAGTCTGTGATCTAGTAAAGTCTTTCAGGCAATGAAATAGTCTATATTGGAATTAGTTTCTTGGGCAAGTGGTTCCAGGGTAAGTTATTACAACATCAGTAATTCCTAATTAAACATATAGTTGACAAAGTATAGGACATCAATTATAGTTCATCTATGCATTTAATTAGGAATTATTGGTGTTGTAACAACCAGCCTCAGTCTCCCATATAATATATATAAATGACTATGGCATTCACCACCCAGCAAATGATGGAGCAATAAGCATAACCTCTCAGCTGCTCCCCAAAGCAAAAAAACTTTAGTTCTAAAATAGAGTTATGGAATCCAATTACTAAAATGTAAACAAATGTCCATCTTTTTTTAAAATCTTTTGTGGTGCATGCGTGTGTGAAAGTTCTTGTATGCGTGTGTATCTCCGAGGAGAAGGGAGTGGAGGTTGGTGGCCGAAGCCAAGTGGGGCCAAAACCAAACACCTCGCAGCCAAGCGTTAAGGGCACAAGCTCCCCATGTTAGAGTGACCACTTCCCCAGCCAAAAACCAATCTTGGGAAAAAAGGCCTCAGAACGTCAAGTCCGGGAACCAGTCTCGACACACCTAACCTTCCCAGCCAGATAGGCAGGCCAAAGGCGAAAAGCTCCCCTCGCCTCCCCGAGAAGCAATGTCCATCTTACCTACAAACTAAAAAATAAAAAACGCCACAAAGAAATGCACTGACTAGACAAAAATTAGTGAATATTAGTTATGTAATGCTAGACAAATATAAAGTGGGTCTTATGTGTAACTATTTGACAAGAATCATGGGAAAGAGCCACAAGAAAACTACTACTAGTAGTGAGCAGAACTAGATATCACTCTGCGGCAAGCGGACCCAGGTCAGAAATAGTCTCAACAAAGAATGGTTGTTTCAGATTGAACTACTGGCAGCAAGCCTTACCATAGTCTCTAATTTTGTGGCAATCAACTCAGAACAAAAATTCTAATCAAAACTAAATTATACCTCTATAAAAACAGAAAATTCAGGCTTCTGAAATCATTGTACTTGTTCCAATCAAAACTTTTGACAGATTATTTTGTCTTTTAAGCAAAAAATGAAGAGATGAATGTTAATTTATTATTTTTTTTAAAAAAACTGTTTAAACAACAACAAAAGCAAGTAAAATGTTTCCTTTTAAAACATCCATCTAGTAAGCAGCATTATAGAGCAGGAACTGCTCTTAAAATTTTGATATGGACCATATTGAAAAAAGACGCTCATGAAAGTACTGTAAATTTTACCTCTCCAGGAGAAAACTGCACTGTTTCTTGCCCACCTTTCAGGCTGGACATGTTATGTGTACCATCTATGCGCACGTGCTGCAAGTGAGTCCCGTCATATTGGTATGGCTTAATTAGGGTCTTAGACAGCTCTAGGGAGTCGATAATAGCTCCAACTGGCTGCGCCTCATAATCCTTTTGGGGGTTCTGCTTCACACTCTCTGATTTGCTCTCATCAAAGTCACATGACAATTTAGCATTCAATTTTTGTTCAACTTTTAGTAAAGAATCTTTACTGTCATTTATTTCCTAAAAGCAAAGTAAAAAAAGGGATAGTTCATTTGTAATAGGATCTGTGTTCTTGATATCATTCAGGTCAGACAGCCTAAAAAAACACGCTTCTGTTACATTCAAATATTTTCAAGAAAAATCTCAGGTTGTAAGATACTAACAGAGAATTAATGTGAAGAATGTCGACATTTAGAACAACCTAAAAGAATACATTTTTACAAATTTAAATTAGACTGATTTTCATAAAATTTTATTAAAATGAGTTGTGAATCTAATTAGTAATTTGCAGATTAGACATTACTCACCAAAGAAGCGTCACTTGGAGAACCTTTATCTTCCTCTAACAGCTTTTCAAGGTTTAATGGACTTGTACTACTACCACTCTTTCTGTCACCTGATGGGGAGTCATGTGTTGAGTCCCTGAAAACTTGCACCATTATTGGTGACTGTGCTTTTTGAAGATATGAAGTGACATCGAAATGCTTCCAATTACTAATGTCATGGTTGTTGACCTAAGAAAAAAAATGTCATCCTTTGTTTGTTGTTTTGTCTTCAAAAGGTACAAAACAAGTAGCTTCTACAGTTAAATATAATGATAATTTTTTTCTAATTATATGAGGTCTGAGGCCCTAGATGTGACAATAGCAATGATGTCTGGTATAAGATAGTACTCACATACAAGTTTGCTGCCACCCCTCTCTATAAGAAATCTTGGTTTTGTACAACAGACAATACATTAAACATTTAATGTCAAATTAACTGTTTCTACCTTGATGAGTTTATCTCCTGGCTTTAATACTCCATCAGAAAGTGCTGGGTTTTTTCTAACACCCACTATGTACACACCCCCTCTCTGGTCAGATCCACCAGTCAGTGAAAAGCCAAGGTCATTGCCCTCAGACTTGTGGACTGAAACTATTCTTTGCTGAAGAAGAACAGAGGTCACAAAATAGTAAATATTATTAGCAAACAAAACAGGTACTTATAAATCCAAGTTGTAAACATCAGAAAATTAGTTATTAGAAGAAAGTCTAACTTCCATAAATAAGAAATATAAAACAAATTAAAAATAACTCTTTATACGTATGGTTAATTACAGTTACTTTCAATTTAAAACATAACTTTATTAAATTCACGCATATATATATATTGACTATTTTTGTTTTCAAGATTGTGTAACAAAATACTGTACAATATGAACAGAATGCTTGGCATTAACAAAAGAAGACAACAGCTGCCAGCTGTTTATATTACCTCACCAGGAAATGACTGAAAGTCATCTTGCTCCAATGGCAATCTGTTCAAGGTCAAGTTGTCTGTTGATTCAAGACAGCTTTCTGAGGTAGGACTTTCTTCCAATACATCACATTTAGGTGAACTTGAACTTTCTTCCTCAGTCTTGGTAAAGAGGTTGCTAAGGTTACTTTTAGTCTTACATTTGTAAGCTGATAGAGAACAAGCCTTATATTACAATTACAAATGTTCTTTATCCAGCATAATTGTTACTAAAGTGGTATTCTGAGAAAGTGTGACTAACAAAGAGTTTCTGCTTCCATTTCATATTCTGAATTAATAAACAGGTAATTTAAGACAAAACCAATATTTACCTGTAAAACAAAAAATTAATGGAAATCATAACCTACAAATTTCATTATTTTGATCAAAAAATAAATCAACTTGCCTTTCAACTTGGATATCATAGGTACAAATTTATTTCCTTTTAACACTACAAATCAACAAAATTATGCAGCTGTTTCTCAGTCTGATTTACCAAGTTACTGTGAGCTAGTAAAAATGACAATAATTCTAAGATAAAACTAATTAAAACCACCCCTTTAACACTTACCCTGAAAGTAAACCACAATTTTTGTATAGAACTGTTTTGCCCTGTACAAAAGCCTAATTAGAGATCATGCTACAGAAAAGGACATAACAAAAGTACTTACTTTATATAGTCTTTCACTTTCTTCAAAAGACTTGTCTAGTCTGTAGTTGCTTTCACCAGACTGACATCTAGCCAGGACAAGCAAACATGTCTGTGGTGCATTTTCTAATATTTCCACAGCCTGCTTATGTGTAACATCTTTTAGACTAATATCATTGATGCACACAATCTGATCACCTGAAAGCAAAGATCTCTAGATAAACAAACCAATTTGATTATAAACACAAAAACTATATTAAAATGTGCAGTTATGGTTGTCAAGTGTTTCTTTTTACTAATTTACCACATCACTATGCTGGTAGAGCTAGTTTTGTAAATGATTTTCAATGTTGGTTCCACATTTATAATAACATCATAAAATTATTTTCTACTTAAGACATTCTTTTAGTTAAATTTGTTTCTTTAACTCTTTCTTTGCCAATATTTTTTGATATTTCCATTAACAGATTCACTCCTCCATTGATGGATGATTTGGAATTCTCCCAAGGGCATTTGCCAACGCTTAAGCTAACAATAGCTGGTGCTACTAACCAGCCATCTATCAGTGTCACAAAAACTACGTTAGATTGTGATCTCCGACTTTGGCAGGAAAAGAGTTAATAGCAACTCTACTATTTACAGTAGCTTAATACTATTTATAGAATTATGTTAAATCAGAATAAATTAAGAGTGGTGTTTTTAATAAAAAATATCATTAATTTATACCATCCTTCTCCATTGTAGGCTAATATATTCATAAACTCTGTTCTTTTCAATAAGAAAAAAGAAATTGGAATGTGTAACAAGCCTTTCTGCTGCTACAAATAAAAAGAAAAGACAGGAGAGATAAAATAAGTCACAAAACCAAGCTGGTCATAAATTAAAGTTTTACAGCTAAATATCTTGTTTTGGAATAAATGAGAGGCTAGTGGCAGTAACAGTACAGGGTGAGCCATAAGTCTCTTCACCTCAATTTAATACTGTTTTTTCTTTTATTATAGCCTCTACAGTATAGAAGAATGCCTGGTGACTAATGTTCATGAGTCCACAAAAGACCTTACATTGAAATGACTATAAATATTCAAGTGAAGTTCACAGAAAGAATTCATAAGCTACAACCACTACAATGCTTGTTAATGAACTGGGCCAAAAAAATCTTCACTACATATAGCTTTAAAGAACTTCCTTGGGCTGGAAGAAAGATGGTACACCATATTGCATATGCAGCAGTAGAAGAGTACATTATTCAATCAACCAAAAGTCAACACAAAAAAGATCAGCTCAACTTATTATTTATTCCTTGCACCACAATGCAATGCCACAAAGAGAAATTTGAAATGTATGACTGAAATTTGGAAGCATGCCAAACTGCATGTAACATGATGTTCAAATAATCTGAAACAATACCTTCCCATGAAAAAGTGCACAACATACACTAGTAGCTGGAGCAGGAATGCTTATTTCTAGTCCAAAGATTATCTACATTTTATCAAGGAAGTGAAGTGTCACCAACCATGTTATGATGTGAGCTGCAGTGAACAGTCAAAAAGTTATTGGGCCACATTTTGTTGAAGGTCCTGTCAATCATGGAACCTAGCTATATATATTTTGAAGGATAGTTTGTTTCATAACTGGAAGGACAAGTTATTATTTAGTGTAGTTCCAGCAAGATCAGATGCCAACACATTATACATTATCAGTCTAACTTCCTAAGTGGCACCTTTCCAAACAAATGGGTAGGATGAGAATCTGGCATATCACCAGCAATATTAAAGTGACCTCATGCAGTCCAGAATTGACCACTTGCAACAGTTCACTGCAGGGCTGCATAAAGGAGACTGTCATGAAAATACAGCACAACAATAAAGACAAAACCAAAACTGGTGTGCTGCATTTGCAACTATTAACTCAGCTCAGCTTAGAAGGATGTCTCACAAAACTTGGCACAGCATAAATTTATGGCATGATGGCACCCAAAAAGATCTACTGGACACATATTAGAAAAGGATGAAGGAAACATATGGGACAGCCCATAAAAGTGTGCATCAGAGAGATGACAAGTACATTGGCAATCTTAATGAACACTAAGTATGTAAAATTGTTTGACCTATAAAACAATTATCATTCACATCAGTTCTATCTACCTGTTTTTATAGTCCCTTCCTTTTCAGCAGCACCACCAGGTGTCAGTGACTTTACAAAAATGCTTTCATGTTCTGTTTTCATTTTTCTCTCATCCTGCAGAAAAAGTAAAGGTGTAATTTACCTTTTGAATAACTAAATCTATAGATGCATGGGATCTAACCAATTTAAGTGAAGCAAGCACCATCTTACTTAGTTCAGGTAACTTTTTAGCAAGATTTTAAAACCAGCACATTTGTAACTATCACAGCTGAAAGTCCAGCTCAGTCTTTCACATATACATATCTATAAGATTTTCATATGATTTATAAAATATCATTAAGATAAGAATGTATAAAGTCACTGCTGCCTGTTCTATCAAACACAGAGACCTGAAGAATGTAAAATACACAGAAGAAAAGCCTTGTAACAAATTATACCTATGGAAGTTGCTCTTCATGATTAACCTACAATTTTTGTTCTAGAAAATTTTAAAGTAAAGATAATGAAACTTTCTTAATTTTTCAAGGTATTTCTCTGCTACACACATACATTTGTCTAATCATTGTGGTAACACAATAATACCACAAGCATAAAATCATTAAGACCAGTTATAGCCATTTCATGACAACTGCTTTCATACCCTCATCAATAAATCTTGTTGCCATCCAGATGTTTCTTGAATGGTCTGAAGAAAAGAAAATTATGTAGCAACAAATATGAACTATTGTGAGATGGTTAAGTGCTTCCAATCCCATCCCAACCAGGCTTGCATTTGTCACATTGCCATATTAGTGTGAGCATTAGCATGCAACCATGTGAAATCATTTGACAGTAAACCTGAATGTCATTTGTGTATTACCACTACAGTACTGTGCATTAATTATTTCACCAAAAACAAGAAAATCAATATGAATTATACCACAAATGTTGCCATTGCAAGCTTGACTGCTTGGACTCCATAATGAACCCACATCTCCTACCTCTGGTAACATTGAAAATGCTCCACTTCAATGGCCATACAAACTGCTTTCTAATCAAATGAAAATTAATGTTTTTTTTTTTTCACATTTCCAATGCTGATAACCATTTATGCTGCATTATCATGCATAATGATACAGTGAGTCAACATTGGTTTCAAACATTATCATCCATTACTGATTTACATCAATTTCCAAACAATTTCCACTGATCAAACTCACTTCTGTGTAAGATGCATGTGAATTGTAGAGCTAAACACCTGCAAATTTTAGCTGGTTTGACAATTCCCTTCACCATAAACTTTATTACAAAATGCTGCCGTAATATCATTTCACCTATGAGCTCTCCACAAACTTTCAGCAATTTGCAATTTCTTTAACAATTATCTAGAGCAAAATGTGTATGTTAATCTTGAGCAACTCTCATATAAAGAAGCAAAAAGCCAAATAGCTTTTCTATTTCTATTAAATAAAATGTGAATTTTTTCATGGCATGTACTTACATATATATTGAGGCCCAATGAATTCTTTCTTTTTGATAAAATAACTTCATATGTAATGTCCTGTTCATTTGATTGTCTCCACTTGTTTTCTGACTTCAGCCTATTTCTGAAAAATTAAAAGAATTCATTGAATTAAACATAAAAAACTCAAAACAAAGCAGACAATTATGAATATAATGATATCAATATGTAAAAGATGGTAGTCATGAAAAAATAGACTTGCTATCTAATATCCTCTCTTTGTTTGTAAAATCTCCTCTCATTTCAATTCATGTTTTCCAAGATCGGATTAAATTTGAAAAAAAAAAACAACAACATTGAATTAGCCACAATAATGTAATGTTTTAATAGCATTATACCATACGAAGAGAATCTATACTAAATGATGCATTGTGCAAACTGAGAAATAGAAAGTAATTTAGTCATACCCCTGGATAACTTACATTAAGGTCTTGTTTTCCAAGGGCTTTGGAAGGGTCTTACATCTTGAAGTCTTAACTTTATGGTGCATTTTTTCTCTGTTCATATCCTTCGGGTGGAGCGTTGTGATTAAATGGTCAAAGTTGGAATCACTTGCTGAAATCTCAGCATCACCTGAAAATTTTTTTAAAATTATTGAAAATATCTTATTTGTTTTTATGAGAAATCTGCAAATGTAAAATCAAAAAATAAACATGTGAAACTAAATTTGGGAAGCTAAAATTCTAATTTATGTCCATTGGTACAATCAGATAAATGTATATGAAACTAGTTTTAGAGTTTCATTGCTTTATTGAATTAGTAAATCAGTTATGAAATGCTTTTTCAGACTAAAAATTATCAACTTATTGAAGATAATAATACATACATGTATTCAGATGAGCTTTACCAGTTTGATGAGTCACTGGCAATATTTAACAGAACCTGCATGTTTTAAGGTGGAATTTTTCTTATGATGAGACCAGCTTATAACTTGGCAAAGACATCCAACCTTTTACATTTCTTGTCATTAACCAAATAAAATCCAAACTGTTGTTTTCAGAATTTGCCACATCTATCCTTTTTTAATCCCATATGTAAGGTTAAAAAACTCACTGAATCATTTAAAAAGCCCATAAAAAATGATGAGTTCTTGAAAGTAATTGGCAATATCAACAAAATAAAAATAATTTTAAAAAGAAGAAAGTTAGAGAAAATACAAAGGAGAATTTTAAAGTGAAAAATACTGTTATGTAAAAAAATGGGAATCTAATAAAAATCTGTCAGAAGAATAACAAGAATCAAATTGCATACCTTCATTATAGTTTATGTCAGATGATGATAACTGAATCAAAGGATCTGATTCTGAAATACATTTGAAATAGACATCAGAGTCTATATGGTCCCTTTCCTTTATTTTCCCTATTGGTTCTTTGTCAGTTCTATTGATGCTGGAATGTGAAGTAGAGTCATAGATGCAGTTGAGATGACTAGGAACAGAGACATGATGATCGGGGATGTAGGTTAGGTTGAAATAGTCTGTTTTCTTTGAAGAACTCTTGATAAACATATCATTGGTACTAAAATACAGTGCTCTAGTGATGTCAGCTGGATAGGGTGGTAACTGAAGGGCATCACCATTGTTGCTATCATGTTCCACTGTGGAAATGGGCTGCTGGCGTGACAGCAGCAGCTTCACTCTTGGTGGTGACTTCTTGATCAACTGGACTACTGTGTTGTGCTTCATTCCTTCTAAACTCTGGTTGTTAATAGCCAGCAGTTTGTCGCCAGGCTGCAGCTGCTGATCCATGCCAGCGGGCCCATCATGATCCACTGCTTTAATAAAAAGACCAAGGTCAAGGTTGCTGGTGTTGGTCCCACCAACAATAGTGATGCCGATGCTGTCGTTAGAATCTTTCTCCACAATCACCTCTTTTACTGTACGATGAACTGGCAATGATGGTGATGATGAAGAATGATTCTTAACTGATCTGTGATGAATGGAGTCTGAAATTATAATATTTTTAAAATATCACTCTCTATGAATCTATATTATTTTTGTAAAGATTTCAAATAAACCCATAAGCTACAGTATATGTTTGATGATATGCATTCACTGCTCAGTGTATTTTGCAATTTATTGATTTCTTCAAGCACAGCCCTGAAGTGGAATAAACCATTCCAGAAAATCAATACTGCATAAGAAAAGATTGATGCCATTAGAAAGGAAGGAAAGTACTCAGTTTTCCACTATACATGTAAACTGACTTCATAATTACTAACAAGGATTTAATTTCCAATCTGACAACAATATCGTAAAACTTTATTTCATCTGCTGTTCAAATAAAGTGGAAGATTATGATTAACTGCATTTTTAATCGATAGTTGCAAATCTTGGGCAGAAAAAATGTAAGGCAGATTGCTACATGAACTGTTAATAAGAGACTGTACAGGGCTAGCAGCCAGCAGTTTGCTCAACATGTAATATCACAGAAATCTTAATATAACTAATCCATTTATAAGGAAAAAGTAAAAATAAAAAAAAAAACTTAAATCTATAATAGACTTTTTAATGTAGCATGCAATCCACTTCAGAATAGAACTCATTAAAAAATTACTTACCTAAAATGTTATGAGATTGTGAAAGTGAATTTAATGTTTGTTTAAAATCTGAAAAAAAAACAAAACAGTATTGCCATAATAACCAGGTCATTATAAAGATGTATTTATTAATAATAGAAAACTGTGTATCAAAAACGTTCATTCGGTGAATGATGTATTTATTTTGGTGGGTCATGAGAATTAAAGATGTCCATTCCATGCAAAAGAAAATCTCCAAGTTTTAGTCTGTAACTGGATCAGACTAGGTAGGTTAATGAAATAAGCCAGTGAAAGAGTCCATATCTTTAGATGCTTAAATTTGTAAAACAATATGAAAATTATTCAGAAGTTATACCTGATTTTATTTATTAATACATCTGTAATTTCACAGTGCTGTGTCATGAAGCCTCTTTCAGAAAGGTAACCAACTCAGTGAACACAATCTACTTACTTTATAATCTATTAAAGAATTTATTCCATTCATAGATAAAAAGATCCATCAAAATGGGTTTATTCTAAGATACTAAATTGTAGTAAATTAGTTTATATCTGTTTTGTTTAGGCCTAGTTGAAATAGAAAAGACAAAAAGGCCTTGATGGCTTGTATAGTTTCCAGATTAAACAAATGTAGTGTTACAACTACTAGACTATCTTTATTTACAAATATAGATTTGCTACTTCACCAGTCTAGAATTTTGCCACTAGAATATTTTCTAATACCATGTTAATATGAAATAAGACTTAAATAATTAATAATTATGGACTTAGTTGGTTTCATTCAGTACAAACAGATTTGAGCTTTCACATTAAATTTTGACAAATTTGATTGTCAACTGAAATGAAGTTTTCAGTATATGAACAGTCATTAGAAAGAAAAAAAAATTATTGGTATCTACCCATTCAACCTGAAATAATTTTAATGTATTTTTTCTTTTTTTCTCACATTTATAAATTAAACAAAGCAGATCCAATTTCTTTCTGAATAATCTAAATGCTTAAACCATGTAAAAATCCAATGCCAAATTCATTCCAATGTGGTCTTTCCAAAAAGTGCTCCACTCTTGTAGACTATATATAAATGATTACAGTCTCAATTGTTACAGTAGTAGAAAATATCTTTAGCATGTGTTTTATGGTATGGTAGATCATACCTAACATCATGTTACTTCAATAGCAGCTCAAATAAGCTGCCTTTTGTCTTTGATTTTTTACTGATATCAACCCTAATTTTTTTTTTAAAAAACACAAAATCATCTGATTCAGATTTTAAAAAAAACAGATGCAAGATGCTACAGTAAGGGTGCAAACTGCATTCTCAAGCAGTGAAACAAAGCAAACAGACTAGATGGACATTTATGATGAAAAGAAAAATGCAGAGCATATTAATAAGCATTAAATCGTTACAAACCTAGACATGCATCAGTCAGATCAAAATCAGTGTGTGAATTACAATTAACATTCTTTCCATAGACCTCTTGAGCAAAATCAGATGGCTGTTCATGCAGTGTCCATTCTACCATGCTATCTGACAGGTGGCACTGTGCTGGGCTACACCAGACAAAAACAAAAAGTTAATATGGTCTTATGTTAATTTTCCTTTCCAAAAGTAAAGAAACATTGTGTGATGATTACTAGCTGCCATCAGTAAAGATGCACCATGGCAGATGTCTCAACTTTTCCCTCAAAATAGTTTTATCTACATTACCATAAAACATCGGCAAACTAGGTGATCACTATTAGGAACAAAATGTTGAGGCTATGAATCACAATGCCAAAAATTTGATTCCAGATGAATATTTTAAATAATTAACATGAAGATGATAGTTATTGTCTAAATGAAATGAGTTATAAGAACTGCGAGAAAAGTTGAAAAGGGCATCCTAGTATCAAATAGTAAACTTGCACATACACACTAACCAACTACAAACAGACATAAGGAATCCATGGGTAAATTCACAGCCTATAAGATTTTCTCTCTTGTTCTGGATAGCACATTCACATTTTAGCTGCTATAAACTAACAAGTGACTCTAACACTGTATTTTCAGTAGCATTAGCTTAAAAGTACTATAATTACAACAGCGACTTTATTAAATTTTCTTTTCTTAAGTTATTTTAGCTATTTTACAGGTTGAGAGTGATAGTAAATAACAACAAAAACATTAGAAATTTTAAACACTCCCATTACTAAACATCATCTATAAATAAAGTTTATAAATGTTGTTGTATCAAATTTCATTCTTTGTTCAACAATCTTCAAATAATTCTTTTATTATTTTTTTAAAAAATTGAGTTTATTTGTTTATTCAGAACATCAATTCTGCAGTAAGGAAAGAATGGCAAAAGCATCATTTAGTTAATTGCTGTGTTGGACACCTTTAGATTTGATATCTGTTTGTATGGATGCTGGCTAACAAGGCAATCCAAGCTGTACATGCAGCAGATTTTAATAAACATTTCAGAAACTTACCTGTTCAAAGAGCTGCCATTCACAACAGATGCCTCAGAGGTCATCTGAAACAGGTAAAAAAATAAAATCTTTAACTTTTATGTCTTAACAATCACAATGCCTTTAAAGATGCTTCACCCATACTGCAAGGAGCAAAAGTTTGAACATTTTTTTCAGATATGTACAATCAGTAAAGTATTCTGGCATGCATTATTAGAATCTATAAACACAAACAAATTTCAACTTTCCAAGTTCATGTTCCTGACTGTCAGGTATGATGGACAATCATTATTTCAATACCATCTTTAAACAAACTGAGAGTTAAACAGTAAAACAAATAATTAAAACTACAATAAACAGGAAGTGAATTCAAAAGAAAAATTCTATGAACAGACAGGTAGAAAGTAAAAATGTTTCAAAACCAAACAAGGAAACTATACATTAGATCCCTAATGGATAGAAAGAAAAATACTAGATATCTGTCAGGTTTATTAAGTAAATTGTTTGGTAAAGCTGCAGGATTTGGACTGACTGTTTTCTATTTTTATATTGATTTTGATTAAAACAAATCTGCCTTGTTTTGCTGGCACATGTCAAAGAAGTCTCAGCTAAACTTAATAGAACAGCCATTACCAATGATAAACAATCAATCTAACCAAATTTCTGCTGCTAATTTGCCTCTTAAAAATATTGAAGAATCAGTAATTTCTAGCATTTTATGAGATTTTTGAGAAAATTTGTAAAAAATAAAATAAAAAACAGAAAATATTAACAGTCAAAGCCATCATGAAATACAATTAGATTAAATCATTTACACCAAATGTATTTAGCTGCCTAATTAAAGAATACAAAAGAAAAACATCTGCTCTTGTTTAGTAGACTAGTAACCAAACTAACCTGACACCAAAACTCAAGAAATAAGAAAGGTACAGATAAGTTTGATACAGTCTTCTGCAAATGTTTCTCAGGTAAGTACAAATTGCATAAACTAAGCAAACCTTTGTTTATTTTTGTGAAACAAATTGTACTTGGCTCTTCTTTCATGACTGATAAAAAGGTTATAATGTTAGGTGAATAGCAAGATGAATAAAATGCCATAACCTCATGCATCAGAAAACTAAAGTGCATTAGTGGAAACAGCTGATAATTTTCACAAACATTTAAGTCCTAAAATACACATAAGTAATTAAAGCACTAAGTTTTAAATCAGGGGAAAACATTCAAATGTTGTTTATAAATAAACAGATTTTAGAAAAGATCACAACATAATCATTTTAGAGTAGAAAGAATTTTCCATTTAGAAATTGCTAAATCTGATTTCTGTAACAAATTTCAGGTTACATTTACAGAGCTGCCACACAGATTTTACTTCTAATGGGGAGATCTACCTCTTAGAGACAGCTACGGGGAGAGATTGTTCTGACCATCACCACCAGAACTATGAGAAATTAATTCAAATTTTCACAATATATTTTGTGAGCATATTCTTAGTTGATTTTCAACAATTAATTAATTATAACTACACAAATAAGAGAAATTTAATAATAAGTTCTTAAATTTTTTTAATATTTGAAAACATAATGATGTTCTTAAAATACTGGAAGTGGGTGTCTGGTGGAATATTTTGCCTGTCAGTTGGTAGATCCCTCATATTTGCTGAAAGAGGTACAAAAATGGGAGTTCTACTGCCCAGGTGGGAGTTATGGTACCTCTGCATTTAATGTATTTAATACCATGCAGTATCATCATACAGTTATGTCTAATACAATGCAACAAATTCTAGTAAAACACCAGTATCTTTCTGAGATAAATGGTTAAACAATAATTATTCAAGCTCACCTGCTGGGAATCTGCTGTCATGGGCTCATCTTCTTCCTCCTGCTCTTCCTCCAAAGCATTCTGATCAGTAAATTCTACATCAGATGTTAATGATGATTCCATCCCTAAAATAGCAATCACGAGGTTTCATCAAAAAGTTAAACCTAATGTTAAGCAAGTAAGTACATAGAATAATTCAGATCTTTTTATAAGTTCAAGAATCAGTGAATTACTTCTCACCTGACTGAACTAATGACATGGCACTAGCTTGAATCTTCATCTTTAGCTGAAACTTGTGCTGAGCTATGGCCAGCTGAAGAAGGTAACGCCCTCTGAAAATAATATAGACTGTGGAGTTTAACATTCTAAAGAAAAAATGAAGTTTTAAAAGAATTTATTTGTGAGGCTTTGTCTAAATATGCAAATCTTAAAGAAAGTTTTCCTTTCTTTATCTTTTCAAATTATTAAACTAAAAAGAAAGTCTTTTTTTTTAAAACCATAGTAGATTAAGTTCAAAGCCATGTTTCCTGATTAAAGACCAACATTTGAAATAATCAAGATTTTCAATGAAATGGATAAAGTAGACTGCATACTTTTTGTAACTAGTTGTAAAGAAGTTGATTTTTTGTGGTTTTCCTTGCCCTTCTGCTACTTTTGGCTGCACACTGAAGCGGAGCTTGTTAAAAGAGATTTTCTCAGTTTTTTCCCATGGATACTTTGCTTGAATAACTCTCTGATTTTTGTGATTTTCAGCAACCAGGAGAGAATGGCTTCCTATTCCAACCCAGATATGATTGGTCAGTGATTCATTTTTGGTCTTCAAAAAAAAAGAAAAAAATCTTCAAAATAGGAAATGTATTTTGATTACATTTGTATATTTCACATAAGGGCTATAAAGTGGTAAGACCTAATATAACCATCCTAATCCATAATATTGGAGATCTCATTTAAATCACTGTATTATCTGTTACTTGTCACTACAATACATTTCATACATCTGCAAAATTGAATTATTATAGTTGTGCTTGCTGCTGGATTTCTGAGAGCACTATCATTTTAAGAACATGCAGGAATTAAGAATCGGTTTTAGTAAAACAATGATCAGTGGACTGCAGCCATACTGCAGAAATATGCAGGTACCCACTGTAATACATCATAGCGGTTTAATGGGATTGTTTGTCTTTACAATGGTTGTTGCTGTTTAGCTGCCCATCTCCCATCTGCCTAGTGAATCACATGACCTGACATTAACCACCAGTTCACTGATGGTACTTACATTTTATAATTCTATGGCATATTTAATAAAACTGGAATATCATAAATGAACCTTAATTTTCAATTAATAGTTCTGATAACTGAGATAAAGAGCCCAAATTACCATTGTTACTCAAATGCTGACTTGTGTCAGTTGCTTTCTATAACTTGGTCTGCACAAAAAAATAGTAAAGCAAATAATCAGCCAACCAAAAAACAAGAAAGTTAAATGCTCTAAGTAAAAGGTTTTTGAAAAATTAATATTATCTCACAAAATTTACACCCATAACTATATTGTTCTTACCTTATAAACTTTATGGAAATGAGTACCATATTCTGGCAATTCCTGCACCAGCTAGAAGAAGAAAAAAAACCTGACAAAAATTGGCAGTGCCTAAAGGTGCATCAAGCTATGAAATATTGTATTATTCTGTTTTGTAAAGTTTTTTAAATGCCTGTTTATTTTATTGGACAAATGTTTACACTACTAGATGTGCACAACTTGTCACAAACACCAATTGAATTTTGAAGAAAAAACTGTAATGTCTTTCACCTCATGTACTTTAAGTTGCACAGGGATCCAACCACGAAATAAGAAAGACAAGTAATTAGAATTAATTAAGAAAAACATCTACGATAAAAAGATGAAATTAGTTTCATTTTACAAATTCTCAGCTCGTTCACATCTTGAATAAGCTATGATGACATAGAGTTATCATTTATGAAAAGAATAGAGAGAGTCAGTAGAATGCTTCCAGATTTAAGAGATTTACAATTAAAAATATTAGATTTACCTAGTCTGAGTTTTAGACATTTAAAAAAAAAAACAACAAAAAAGGGTTTTGAAAAAATTAAGGGCTTTAAACTATGGTAAACAACAAGTTTTCTCCAGTTAATAATATGTTAGAAACAATTTTTCTCAGTAATTGAATAATAAATGAATAGAGTAAAATGTTGACATTGGTTGTTGGTGTGATAAAAATTGTATTGATAAGGATTTTTCTCTTCCTTGGGAACTGTAAAAGCCATGATGGTTTCTTGCCTACTTGTCAAAACTAAACTGAAGAAATCCTAAGTCTTTACTGAGATGAATTAATTTTTAAAGTATCACTAAACTAAGGAGAAGTTCTCTTTCATTTCTAATCAGGATCAAAAACATTAAAAAAGAATAAAAGAAGCCAATTCAAATAATTAAAAAACACCTTTTTTTTCATTTACCCTTTAAACTAAAATAAAACTTGAACCCCACTTCTAACCTTGAAAAATCAAAACAGCTTACCCGAACAAATTTTGCTTCAGCATCCAGCTGAGAAAGTCCAAAGACTGATCTATGCATATCTGGGGTGTGATCTCGAATAAATGCCATTCCATATAACCGTAATATCTTTTTTGGAAAATAGTACTCAGGAACAAAGTAGTTCCTACCAAGTAACTCCCTGTCATAGTCACCACATTCAGCCTGCAGGGCCAGACCAGCAAGGGTGAGAGCCTGGTTCTCATCACATGACACTGTTTCTTCCAGAATATCCTGCCTTAGCTGGAGATACAACAGGTGTTGTGTGGCGGACAGGCTGAGAAAGACAACAAACATACAGCAAATATAAAAAGAGAAAAGGCTCTGACTTTAAATCACAAATAGAGGTTTACAGTTGAAATTGAACCCTACTCACTTGATTTCTGTGGAGCAGTTCACATAATACTTGAACCTAAGGAAAACAGTGAACGTGATGGCAGCACTTTGTCCTCGGCTGCTGCTGTTGCACTCTCTCCAGCCTTCAGGAGCAACTTTGTGCAGTTTGGTGTCAGGCTCAATGAAGTAATGTTCATTTTCTAAAAATATGAGTATCATCATCAATATAGAAAGATGAGGAGAGTAACTATACCAAAATATCAAATGATACATTTTATATATGGTGTTCCAACAGCATTCAGATCATTCTTTAGCATCTTGGAAAGAATTAGCAGAGTATTTTAGCATTACACCATTTAAAAAATAGAAAGAATTTTTTAAAGACAACATAAAACAAAAAATAAGTCAATGGAGATGTCCAGTATGAGTCAAAATACTTTTGGTATTATTATATAGTCCCCCTTTTCTAACACAAACATACTACATTAGTTCACCAGCCAGTTCTTGTGTAACCGTTACTATTTATTTAACTGATGAAGAAACTTTAATAAATGATCATTTGTTTACTATCTATTTTCCAGATTATTAAGTGGAAAAGGTTGGTTCAAAAGAAATAATTATCTATATATAAAAAAACAAAGTACCTTTATTATTATGTACCAAATAATAAAAATAAAACATGACATAAACAGAATTCACCTTTTTAGATGACTCACTGAATGGAATAAAATTAAAGTTTTAAATTAAATTTTTTTTATTTAAAAGCACATGAAATTATGACTATAAATAAAAATGTATCCAACAGATATATAAACTCTTCTAAAATTTGGCATCCATTGCTGAATCAATATATTTTGCACTTTAATTTTGTTTTATTTCATGATACTTGATTAACATGAGTAGACAGGTTTATAAATAATGTCTTGTTTCACACCTTTCAAGGCAGAGTTTTAGGCAAGTCTGTTTTGTCACCACCTCCTGGCAATTAGGAAGGTTTTTTCTTGTTTCTTCTTTACATGAGATTATAAAATAAAGCAGAACTACTTTTTTGTTGAAAACAGCCACATAAATTATGAAAGAAAACTTGCTTACAGAAGCAATGTTCATGATTCCAAAATGAAACAATATGAAAATAATCTAACAGATGAAAAAGCATACAAAACTAAATTATTAGCTGCCACTTAATGGCATTTGTTAATTTTCATTGGTATCTGTACTAAGCGTTTCTTGGGAGTTATCTCCCATCGATAGTTAAAAGCTTAACTGAAGTATTTCCATAAGCAATTGCAGCTGAACCTACAATTTGATAAAAGAATTATGTAACACTTTGTCTTCTGGAACTGGTTTGACTTCTAAATACTTCATTTTATTCTCCTATTTCTGTTTCATATCGCAGATTTTGACAGCACACAGCAAGTAAGCAGTTACTATTCATGTCCAAGAATCTTAAAATTTCATTTTACAATTAGTTTCATATTTAAAAAAAAAAAAAAAATCTAAGCATGACAGGGAGTGATATATGGTTAATATTTAAAAGTAAATAGTATTATCTTTGTTTTATTATAATAAAAATTAATGAGTATTTTTTTCTAAATTGTACAAAAGAAAATGAAATCTTGTTTATTTATACATATTAAAAAAGCCACTGATGTGGTAAAACTAGTTCATGTAAACAGGAAAGCTGAAGTTTAACTGAATCAGAATGATTTAACTCTCTGCATATTAAAATAGCAGCAGATGTCATGAAAAATTCAGTAGGTTACTTTTAATTATACTTTAAAAAAAAACCAAAATTATGTAATGATGAGACTTTTTAAAAAGTCAGAATGACAAAAGTTTATAATGCACTATTTATATAAAAAGTAAAGCTTAAAACCTATTGTGTTAACTTTATCTGACAATAAAGTCAGCAGTAAACCATTTCTTACATAAGAAACTCAAAAGACACAAGAATGTTGATTTTAAAATCTGAATCTTACCATGAACGTATGCAAAATGAAAGTAGGTGTGTTCCTCTAACTGAAGATGTTTCACAACAGCATCCAGCAACTGTTGTCCTGTGGTGGATGGGTCACAAATTGCCTCCAGTTTCTGACCATTCAGCAAAATCACAATTACTCGACGAGCGTAGTTGGGACTTTTTAGACTCTGAAACAATGAACTCATCATTTGGTATAGATGGATACTACTGCCTTGTTAAACAGCTACAGATACATCTTTTCTTTTTAACAATCTTACTTGGACAAACCAAGGAAGATAATAAACTTTGATCAATGCAACTCAAATCTTTATTTTAAAAAAATCATTGATGTTACAAACAATGAAAAAAAAAAGTTTTTGCCATCTCCTTGCACAAAACAAAAAATTGTATGCAACATTGTTGTACAAAAATCTATAATGGATTCTACCATGTGATGATAAGAACGGTGTTGACAAATTCTGGATGTGATTTAAAGAACTAATTTTTTTCTTACTGTAGATGCTGGAGAAAAACATCATACACCTTATTAAGATGTGTATGCTATGCTTGGTCATTTTCATCAAGATTTTTTAAATATTAAAAGGATTATACAGAAACAAATTAAAATTGATTAGTTGGCATTGTTCAAATTTTGTTATTCTAACAATTTAAACATAGAAAACAATATATATAAAGTTAAAATTACAATTTTTTTGGAAACTTACTTTACCCATGAGAGGTATATTAATTCTCTGCAATGACTTTTTACTTCGGCAAACAAACTCGGGCCCTTGGAATTCCTTTAAAACAAACCAAACCAAAAAATTACCTGCAGTCAAGATAGAATAATAGATTTTTTTAAATACTAAGGTCAACATTTACAAGTTTATGAAAACATTACTTGCTTCAGCATTATGTAAAATACCATAAGAAAACAGTCACTTTCTAGTGAACATATCTGAAAAGCTGAGTTTTTAAATAAAAAGACCAAGCTAATCAGAAAATCTATGCTTAGTTCATTTTCTAACTATCCAAAATTGATTTCTATTTATAAAAATTGATTAAAATTTTAAAATTAAGTATTAGATTTATAAGTACTTTTGTTATATATTCAACTGGTGTTTGATATGTACACTGCCTGATAGTATAAATAACACCATCACAATTTTCTCTTTTTTTATACACGGACAAAAACAACAATCTGATTGAAAGATAATTTGCATTGTTTCAATTTTTAAGAGGTCACGCTATATATTTAAAACGTTTTTTTTTTTTAAACACCATTAACCCTTTCACCCCAAAAGTACACCATAACATCCAGGTTCATATTTCTCCCTTCATACAGAAATGCAACACTGACATTATAAATTTTTTTCCCTATATACATGGCATCTCGATAGATATTTAATTCTATATCCCTGACTTTAACCAAATGGTTAAAATTCTGAACTTCCCAAGTTCGATCTCAGGTTGAGGTTGGCACATGGTTTCTTCTCACTCTTCTTCACCAGACAACTGTGAGAGTTTCCTCTGTGGAAGATTTTCCTGTCGAGCCCCCATGGCACAAGTTAACATGCCTCTAACACATAACCACAAGACACACACCCCCCCCACTTGCCAGCAAAGTCTCTCTTGTAGAGATTAAATGAAAAAAAAAAGAAGTTATCTCACTTTTGAGAATTAAGTTGTACATGTTTAAAATAATTTTCATAAAACTGAGAGTGAAAATTCTTCTGATTTCTAGCAGAAGTCTACAAAAAAAAAAACCTTTTGACTAACTGCATTTCCTGTTTTGCTGGAAAGCTGTCTAAGATATTTTAACAATTTAGCTGGACACATTAATGTAAACACTAACCCTGCACATATTTATATACATATAACAATGGCAACTATTCATTTGACTGAGACACTCAAGCTTACTTTTGTTACCAGATGACTTGGTTCGGGATGGTTAGTGTCCAGCTTTGTTGGGTGTAGAGGCTGCACAGCGCTGGTGCCCTCTGTCAGCAGGTGACCCGCTTGGATGGCCTTATCTGTCATGTCTCTCAAGGATGGAGATTCAAGCAGTGGCACATCAGCTACAGCCCTGTAACGATGCACAGTTACTGGTAAAACAAGATGACACGCACTCAGATACCATTTTCACTTTGTCCATTGAACATATTTAAGAGAAATTACAAGACAGTTAAAAAAAAAAAACTCAGAAACTCACTCAGTACTGAAAAATCTGATATATCCTAAAAGAATTTTCATTAAATGTTTCTAAACTATAGTATGTCAAGATTTCGTCACATGAAATGTTGTTTTACTCTGATGAATTTATATATATTTTTTGTTGACAAAATCCCATTAGAGTGAGTTATAAATAATTTGTTATTGCATTCACATAAAGATGAGGTTTTTTCACTTCCAAAAGATACTGTAATTACTCAATTTAAAAAATAATATCTATATAATTACAAAAAGAAATGAAAAATAATGTAATATAAAAATTCATTTTATCCAAATGTGGCACTCATCAGAATGGATAAATATTTGAATAGTATTGTTGTTCACATGTTTTGTATAGTAAAAGAAATAAAAAGAGAGACACACATACAGACCTCAGAGCATGTGGATCATGGTGGAGAAAAGACATTTCACTGCTAATGATGCTATCTTGATCTCGATCAGAACTTCTCCCCATCCTGAATGCTACATCAGAACCATACATCAAATGAATATCTGGCTGGAAACTCCCTTAAAAAAAGGTTGACAAAATTCTTGTATTAAATGATAAGTTACTTGTGAAAAAAAAAATCCATGAGCTTATTTGACATAAAAATTATACAGCACTAATAATTTCTATTCACTGTAATTAAATCAAGATGCAATACATCAAGGAAGTAATGACTACACTGAGTTATGTACTTGTCAATAAAGTTATATGAATTAGAAAATATCCTACTTTCTTTTAGAGGGTAACATGTAGCTTTTGATCTTTGTAGCCAATTACAGTTTTTCACTAGGATAGCAACAAAAATATGATTTACAAGGAAGAAACAGCTTGCCTTAATTTTTGATAATGCCAAAATGACAAATATCACAGGTACATGATATATCACAAGAAATTTAAGAACAGCGACATTCACTAGCATTTGCTGCTATCCAAAACACTTAGGCAAAACAATAAGTATCTCACTCACCCCACCTCTAGATGCTACAATATGCTCAAAGTAAAATTTACTTATTTAACGTGATGAAATCATTTCCCTTGGGAGCTTAAGCTTGCATTTCAATTTACATCTATATAAACAGATCACAAAACAGTTTTCTATTGTGATTTCCCTAAAACAACACACTCATAAAAAAAAAAAAGACAGGTGGTTTGCCCAAATTTTATTTTAAAGATAAAATATTATAAGCAGCATATGTACATTTTTTTATTCTTAAATATGTTACTCTGCATCGAGTTTGTCTGCATTCACATCAAAGTTTATGTAAATTCAGCATGTACAGAAATATGTTAAATAAATGAATGATCTTTCTGTTTTCGCTGTCTTTTACAATAAAAACACTATTATTATTTAGAAATATAAACAAGTGGACAGACAAAAAGTAAAACAAAACCCAGTCACCAACTATGTACTCACATCAGTCCTTTTATTTTGCCATGCTGCTGATAACCAATACTAAACACACACACACACCACCTGACTAAGACTACCTCGATCATGATTCAAAATGGGGAGAAGTTTAATAGAGGAGAGAGGTCATGAGGCATTCTTCTCTGCAGTTAACAAAAGGAAATAAATAAAATATTGGTATTGTTATTTTAAGCAGTTTTGATACGAAACCACTTGATTAAGAAAAGTTCATTTAGTTCAAGTCCCAAATGAGTTACCAGAAAATGCTTCAAAGGTTTCAGGTAATAAGATATTAAAGGGGCGATCAATGTAGTTTTCTTTCACCACAGTATCAGACTTTGACCGACCTTACAAAGCAGTTCCCATCAAAGCAAAAATACAAGAATAAATATACAAAATTAATTAAACATGACCTAATAAAAAAAATGTCCCTAACTGAATTTTACCATCATTATCATCATCTTCCTCATGCTCATCAGAATTATCATACTCAGTTTTGTCTGAAAGGGAAATATGAATTATAATTCAGATTTTTACTGCTTATTTATACTACTACTACTACTACTACTACTATTATTATTATTATTATTATTATTATTATTATTATTATTATCCATTATCATTACATCTTTCAGCACTATTTATCAGAAATGACATCTTGCAACTAATTTGATGCACATGGAATATTGTTTGAATTTTAAAATCTTAAAACAATTAAGAGAAAGAATTAGGGCATCAATTCACAAATTGTGCGATGAACAAGTTTTATTGATTAGACACTACACAATTTCATGAATTTCTCAGCCCTACAATTAGAAAAGAACATAAACAACAGAAACAAACATGTCAGTTTGGAAGAAATTCTTTTTGTTTGGTAACTTAACAATGTAAGATTTTTATATATATATGTAACGTGAATAGTAGCTGAAGTAAAAAGGTAAAGTTGATTTTTTAGTAGTGGTATGTAAAATATTCTAAGATTTCATAACACACTTGTTTTAAAGTTTTCTTGAAAAACTCCAATGATAGTAACTGCTCCATACCTGGCAGCTGAGTACCAAGTTCTAACATACTCAGAGACAACAGTAATGGTCATGCCATGAATCTGAAAATGGCTGTTCACAAATTATGTGCAAACACCAAAGTGTGAGAGTTTGCTTATAGTGTATGAGCTGTGGCATCAGCAAGGTAAGTAACCTGGTGTTAAGTAATATCTGAGGAGACCAGATAACTTACTATCCACACTCTGCAAGTGTATACACACAATTAAATGCCTCTGGAAAATACACATGAATAAATTACCCTAAAGAACTCTTCATTTTTAGTATGGCAGGAAACACGGTAGTTATGCCAAACCAAGCTGCCCCATGCTGGATTCAAACTCAGACCCTCAGACAATGTCAGAGATAAACTGCTTATGAATGAGTTGTTTCTTCCACATACCACTCTTAAATTTCTGCTAATCTTTACAAATTATCTGTTGGAAAATTTTTTATGCTTGTGCATTTTTACCAAAGTGTTCAGTTAGATTATGATTACTTGTGATTGTCTGGGAAAAACAATTCCTTTTTTAATTTTTAATCAAGGTGAGCAAGGGTTCATAGTCACCTACAAACTGACAATCCTTACCATGCATTGCTGATATTCCTGAAAGTAGAGATCTAGTATCAGAACAGATATCCTGTTGGTCAATGCCCATATTCTCATCTATCCCGCTCATCCGAAGAGCTTGTAACTTCTTTTGCCGTGCTTTCAGCCTCAAATACTTCTCATAGGCTGGACTTCCTGTTCTTGGACTTATCAAACTGGAGCCATGCTCACCAGATGAGGTTGGAGACCGTTTATGTCGAACTGGAAATGCTGAACCAAAGTGAGCAGGAGGATCAGGCCTCTGCGTCAATGATTCTGTGGGTAAGGAGTTATTATGCAAAGGGCTGTCAACTGTAAACCTTTTATGGTGCTGTCTGTGTAAAGAGCTGCAAATGATTCTATCTAAGCTGTGATTGTGGGACTTTTGATCACAGCTTACTGTCATCTTGTCCTGCTGCTCAGTAAATCCCTCCAAGTCAACAGTATCTGGAAGAACATTAAAGCAGTTAAAAGGTTTGCTAAAATTGTCTCTTCTAGCTGTTAGTATGTTGATATATTTACAACAAATAATTCTAAAAATCATTAAAACAAAATTTGTAAAAAAACTGAAAAAAATATTTTTTAAATGAATTTGCATTGAGTAAATCAGGTCTCATTTTTATTAAAGAAAATTAAAATAAAACATTATCCTTCCCTCAATCATAAATAAGCCAAAGTGGGTTTTCTGACACCAAATACAGATATGGAGGTTGAAACTGTAAAAGATTAAAAACAAGTTTATATTATTTAGTTTCATTTACCTTGGCTGTACGACCTTGATCTTGACCTTGCTGGTGACCTTGACCGAGACCGTCCTCTTATTTGCCCCTGATGGGACCGTTTGTGTTTTCGTGTTGCTCTACGTTTTATTCTTCTGCTTAACGTGCTCTGGCGGCTTTGATCGCTGCTGCTGCTGTTTTCAAGGAGCCAGGGATTTGGCTGAAAAATTTATAAAAACCTTAAGTATTTCTGTCTTGCATATATGTTATTCACAAATCTATTCTCTCAGGTTTTACTGAATTATCAATATAAGTTACAAAAACTACTCAAAACAAGTCATAAAAAATCTATAGATGTTACCTCTCCTTGACTTCCCATTACACTCTTGTAAAGTCTGCTTACACTCTGAGAGTAGGGCATCCTATTTGTGTGCTTTTGGGAATATAGTGAACATGCCTGGAAAAAAATAAGTAAAAAGATAAAGACAAGTTAACTTAGTTTTCACCTGGAATACAAGACTTTGCCTGTAAAGATATGTAAGAATAATTCGATGAGTCCTCCATTTTCCCAATGTTAGGGCGAACAAGTGAAGTTCGGTACATGATACAAACTTCAACCACCACAAAGTGTAATTCAATGATCACCAATACTTAACAATAATTAATCTTCAAAAACTATTATTATTGTTAATATTTCCAGTTACACAAACTATGAATGGCTTATCATATTGTTTGTACTCAATGCATTTCTTCTAGTGTTTATAGATATGAAATATAGATAAAAGTGGTTGTTTTCTCATTTTATCAAGTTATTTCCATCTTTAATAATCAAAGCAAACCAGAAGAGAAGAAAAATCTTCATCACACATTAATGTATGGAACAGGTGAGTCAGACCAATAAACTTTTGTACAATCGCTATTCTTAAAATGAAAAAAAAAAAGTTTTGTGAGTCCATTTTGATTGAAGGTCACTTCCTCCAAGATATCAGGTTGTATCTGAAAAATCCAAGGTAGCCAAGAAAAAACAAAAAGAAAAACTGGATCTCTATTTACAGTCATTGCAACTAGTGATTCTGAATGCAACAATAGCAGTTATGTTTTTAACCCAACCCAACCTACTCTACTCAGAAAAGAAAGAATTTGATAGTTTTAAAAATTTAGTAAGTATTAAAGATTTAAATTTAAAAAAATAAAACAAAACAAAACAAGCAACTCTTTCTTTCAAACTGAATTCTAATAAAACCTCTACAACTGAGATTTGGAGAGAGAGAGAAAGGGGGCATAACTCACCTCAAGCACATGGACCAGAGCAATACGAACAGATGGATTCTTTTCACACATAGCACTTAGGAGAGAATCCAAGTTATGGCTTAAAGTTGGCATCTGATTTTTAAAAAAAAAAAGGATAATCTTATATTATTTATATTATTCATTTATGAAAAAACCCACTGACAGGATTTGCAAGGATTGTACTTTTAAAAATTATTCTGTTGGTAAGTCTGCATATTTTAGAGTACTTTTAACATTATAAACAGATAATTATAAATAAATAAAATAGACTTTTTTATTTCAACATTTTTTAAAGAGTGTCAAGAATAATAGGTTGTTTCGCTTATAATTTTATTATTTAGCAATAACATATAAGGAGGAAAAGCAAATATGCAAGCTTCAAGTTCTATTTCAATATCTGTAGTCATTTCATTTAAACCCAGTTGGTTCTGCTGGAATAATCAAAGAAATTAGATTCTAAAATCCTCCCTTTCATCTTCTAATATGCATGTGCTGTGCACTACTTTAATTTTTAAAAGCAAAGACAGGTGATACAGGTGATATTTCTTGCCATGTTTTTTATGTTTTATCTTTTCTTTAAATGCATCAATCATTTTTAATCAAAACAGAAGAGTGATTTTTCCAAAACTGAACAGCACTAACCTGGTCTGTGTTGAAACAGTACTGTATAGAAGCTTGTAGTGTTCTCCCCAGAGAATACACGTACATCTGAAAAGGTTAGAACAGAATTAGCAACCATTGCTGTACATGCATCAGCATAGTTTTACTCTGCTGATATCTGAAGGGTTGATTCATGCTTTAAAGATTCAGTGATAAGCTTGATAAACTTTTATTTTATACAATTTTATGAAAACAGTAACTAATAACTTTGCACATAATTGCTTAGTATTTTCTAAATACTGATAATTTTACTGCATTAGTCAAGCTGAATCTTCAAGACAGCAGGTAGAGAGAGAGAGAACAGGCATTAATATTGGGCTAAGCTGAATGTTTTCTAGCATAATGATCGAGTCCTACCTGCATTTAATTCTAATAAAGTACCTCTATCAGCTACCAGGGGGTAACATTCTAAAAGGGATTATTGTGATAAAGTTACTACAAAACTACTGCTTCTTTACAGCGCAGTATAAAGTACTGTTGGGCATTCATGGGTTAAGGGTTAAGAATATAAACCAAAAAAAAATGAACAAATTTAGATAACTATTTAATTTAAATTTATTTTGAGCAATTAATTTTCTAAAAAATTTAATTTCCAACTCTGAAAATAAAGAGAAGAAGAAGAAACTAGATTCTCCCTACTTGTTTCACACCAGTGTGCACAATGTATAAAGTGATAAGGTTATGTAGGTGGTGTGCGTTCAGGATAGTAAATGCACTGCAGCTGCTCTACAAACTTGTGTCTCGGGATTAAAATAGATCAGGTGGTCAGTTTTTTATAGCAGGAAAAAGAACTGAAAGCAAAACTCTACGGTACTGCAGCCTTGCTTAAAACGATGAGGAGTGCTGTTTTAAAAAATGCACATGCCAGCTCCACGAGAGAAAAACCTGCAATGCTAGTGAGAAATTTAAAAGAAAAGGTATACCTTCTCAACTGCAGCATCAGAGATTGTGATATTGGTGTGGATTTCTGGTGCAACAAAGACTGCATTCTTGACTTTCAATATTTCAGAAAACTGCACTCTGCCATTGGAGCACAGTAATACTGTGTCAGGAGTAATCTCGAAACTGGGGCCACCTTCTGCAATGGCTTGACCTGCAGTGAAGATACAAATGGCAAATCACTAATAAGGACAAATACAAATGCTGAATATAGTCAGTGCTCTGTGAATGATGAACCACTAAAATCTGTGTGAAAAAGAAGTCTGAGGCAACAAGGTTAAAATTTATATGCAATGATAGATTAATATTGTTTATGTTAAGATAAAGAAAGGCTGCTAAATAAATACAAATCAACAATTATAGTGGAATATCTGTTATGAAAGAAAAGTCGTCTCAAATACCAGGTTTCCAAAGTCACATCTCCAGTAACGCCACATGAAGAAGGTAAGATGTTTACAAACATTTGAAGAAATTTTAAATCTAAAATTTAGTCATGAAGTAAACATTTGAGGTGCAAAGATGTGGTTTTACACAATTTCAAAATAAATCATGGATGTACAAATATGAATGCATATTTAAAGCTCACTAAAATTACAATGATTTTTATGTATTTTATATTTTATTATAAAGTCTATCAGTGGTCATTTCAGTGAAAAGTTTAAATACAGCAAGCAGTGACTGCTGGATATAACAATATACTTTAATGTTTCCCCTTTAAAAAACCTAATGTCAAGGATACCAAGTAAGCCTGATCAATTGTGTAAGTTTTTGTCAGATTAGTAGAATAAATGTTATATGGCATCCTGACCTTGACCAAATAATATAGCTGTTTAATATCCCTCTATGAAATAGGATATTATTATCCACCACTTATCTGTGCTCTGAATCATCACTGCCACCACATATTTTTCATCAAAATCATCAGCAAATCCTCCACCTACACATGAGTAATTGCAAACAGCCATTAAAGATAATTGTATATTTTTAAACGCTGTTAATAAGATATACAAATTTTACAACCCATCCCAAAAAGAAACTTCAGTGCCAGCTGCATACTTAGCAGCCCAGATGATGATATACAGAGTCATTTCAGTTGTCAGCACACATACCAATTACTCCTGTGAATATAGCCAGGCTTTATACATTAGCATTTCCTGTAGAGTAATTTCAGGGCTTCTTCTGGGAAAATAATTACTAGGGTCCAGAAAGCCTTTTCTAAAAACTTCTATGAGTTCTTTTCAAAAATTTCAGAGTGCTACGATTTTAACTGGTGTAGGGTGCAATACAAAATATAAAATATTAAAGCCCTCTGTATTTATTCATTTTATCTTGAATTTGTTGGAGATTAAAACAATCAAATGTTTAGTTTTCCGTGAAGTCAAAGACTCTATACTAGAAAAGGTGCAGTAGGCTAACGCGTTTATCTAAAAAAAAAAATACACAAGAGACATGGATGGGTTTAAGACCGACCCCAGTGTCTTTAACTTTACTTTATTGCAGATTAACATCACTGCATGTCAAAACACTCCTTCTCTGGACTACACTTCGATGTCTACAAGAAAAGATCATCAAAATGTAGATTCTCTAGTCAGTTCTATTAACAAGGTAGTGAAAAATGTCCAAACTGCCTAGTTTATACTGCTAAAGATAATTAACAAAAGCTTGCAGAGTTGGTTCTGATCCCTATATGGCAGTTGGGATTCTATAAAGATCGAAATAATTTTTAAGCTATTTCTTTCCATGTAAAACAAGTTAGATAACAGAACAGCGCAATGTTATGTACATATTCCTTCTGCATATTAGTGTGGAGCTGACTCACTTCCTGCTTCTACCATAAATCAGTCTTATGAAACACATTCAGTCAAAGACAGATCTTTTAACTTTAGCTGCCATGTGAAAAATAAGCAATATCATTACTCCATCTGACAACAGTTTTTATGGAATTCTGTTAAAAAGAGAGATTTATCTAAATTGATGAAGTTTTAATTAAGTTTTCAGAGGCAAAGTTAATGATTTGTTTATTCACATGAAATCTTGTGGCAGAAATAACACCAATGCAAGTGTCAATCATAATTGGACCTATGTAATTATGGCAATACCTAAATAATTATGTAATTTTTAAAATTTTTACTTAAATGGTGTTTAGCAACTCAACTCTGGACATAGTAGGATCTTTGTATGTAGCAAGTCTCTTTTTTTCCTATAACCTCTACATAAATACCAATCTGTCACTGTCCTTTATCATGATTTATTGAGTATGATGCTCAAGATTTTTTCATGCACCAAAAATAAAAAACCAAATTAGGATATAATAAACCTATAAACGTAGACATTGTAATGAAAACAAACTAAAGAACCCTATCTTTTTTTTTGTTTCTCCTTTTGCCCTTTGGAATTTCACATACAGATGATCCATAGATGATACTTGAAAACATCCAGACAAGGGATGAATAGTGATTTCATCCATTACAAGAAGACAAGTTAATAAGAACAATATGGCAACAACTGTTTCTCACTGAAAAATATATGTATTTAGTGTAAATGCACTGGCACTGCAATTAATCATGATATAGTCAATGCAATAGTCTACAATCACCTTAGCTTCCATAAAGTTTGCGCAAGCTGTGTACATAAGCAGTTTCCAGATGACCACACAGACAACCAGTTAAACATGTGCCAAGACTTGCTTACATAATTTTATGCTGAAAGAAAACTCTTCACCATATCATTACAAATGACAAAACTTGGGCACATTATTTAGAAAGCAAACGAATGTGTTATCTCCCCACCAAAAAAACTCAAGTTCAAGCCAGGTTAGCTCCAACGAGATAACCACATTCGAAGATTATGAAGGATCTGGTGGTTGTTGAGTATGTCAAACCTGTAATATGAAGTTTGGTGAGCAAAAGAGTACTATAATAGCACAACATTACTGTTTCACCCCTACGAGCCAGGTAATAGTCAGATGTAGGCAGGCCAGCTGACTTTTACCCTTTTATACTCATGAATGAGGCTCTGAGAGAGAGAGAGAGAGGCTGATGACAATGCTGTGGAGACATTGGAGAAAAACTAGTTATGTCAGAAAACCCACTGATTTAACTTCATTTTTTTTTTCAAAAGATATACTGTGATAATATTTAATCAATACAATAATGTTTACTACAGTATGTGAAAAGCTTAATAAGCCTAACTATCAATATGAAAAAATAATGCCAAGTAGCATTTTCAAAACAAGAAATTTTTAAATTACCATATTATCAGTTTTTAGTAATAATTATTTTAAGTATTATTTTAAAATTTATCTTCTCTAAAGCAGTGAGTAAAGAGCTGTTAATATAATACATCTGAGAGAGTAAAATGAGGTGAATTCATCCTGCTTGCAGGCTGCCTAACACAACAGAATCTTCCAGAAATTTATTTTAAGCAGTAATTCTACACCTGTACAACTAGCGACATGGTAAATATTCCAGTTGATCTTTGATGTCAAAATTATCTAAATATAACGTAGCAGTTTCTTATAGTGTTTAGGTTTGAAATAAGCTGGCAAACTGAAGGCAGATGACTTACAACATTACAAAGTTAACTTTTCACTTCAGTTTTACCACAATATTTAATGCCCGGTTTTGACTTGGATCAAATAGTTGTGGCATGGTAGTTCAGTGCTACTGGACAATGGCCAAGTTTGACAAATCTCCCTGGTATGGCTTCTTCTCACCTATTTCCCCCCCACTCAGCCATGTGGGTTTTCTGCAGGAACTCCAGTTTCCTTCCACATTTAAAAATAAAGAGTTCTAGTAAAAATTTTCTTCTGAAGTTGAAAGTGCTACCCATGTAGCGCAGGACTGGCAACACTTCTTAGCAGACAACCATGGCAGCATGCAACTTCATCAGTATTGTCTACTTTGTAGACAGTCAATGGTGTACGCCAACAACACCTAACATAATGTGGCATGTGCTAGAATGAGCACGTGATCTGTCTGTTAATAACCTGCAATAGCAGATAATAATAATAAACTCTGTAGAAAGAAAAAAAACAAGATGAAGCCATAAAATATAAAACAAGAAAACATATCAGTTTGAAAAAACAAGAAATGTTGCTGTAAAAGAAGTGATTGAAATGTATGTCTGCTATGCAGACAGTCAACCATTAGACAACTCCCTGACCATTGCTATTTTTATAGAAGAGTGAAACACAGTTTAAAAGTACTTCTCTATTTATAGAGTGTCTAACTCTGTATAAGCAAAACACATTTCCTAACCGATTGACCAGGGAAGGGAAGAAAAAATGTTATGGTTGATATACAAAGCCTAACAAATGAATCTGCTAAAATATGATATGCTCAAGTCTCTTGACAAGATAAGGTGGTAATCCATCCTTTTTTGACAAATCCAACTTGCTCCTTTGCCTAAGTATATGAAAAAATCTCTGAAATATTGCCAAGGCTTCAGCACAGGTTCTTTTAAAAGGTTTAGATTATGCAACACAACAAAATAGATCACAACTATTTGTAAGATGTTTCAGAAGTGAATTAACAGTTATGTTTGGAATTATCTTGGACTGTCGATGTGCCAATACTAATAGAGTCATCAAAAAATAACAACAAAACTGTAGGACTTAAAAAAATTAGCTAAAATACTTGCTAGGCCTGATATCCAAAATATGTTAATTGTGAATATTATCAATTAGTTCAAAAGTCCATAGCTTTCTTTATTCCTGACATTTTGTGTAACTTCTCACCTTTAAAAATAAAAGGAAAAAAATGTTAAGCAGTGAGATTTTCTGCATTAAAATTTTTTTGGTAAGAATTAACAAATCTAAAGAGCTTGCCACATTCCAGCCATGGGCATTACATTTGTAGAAAAATAATTTTTTGTTCTTTCGACTAACATATACATCTACGTGATCAATATAAATATTTTGCATATGCTTGCTTTTCTTACATTATGATGGAATTTCATGACACCTGTCACTCCTATGGTGTCCAAAGTAGGTGCTTGTTTGTTCATATATCTTTCAGGTAAGATAACAAGCTATTTTACCTGCTCATAACATTTTCCTTGTGCAACTTCACAACCTGAATACATTTTATTGGACTTAAAATGGCTTTTAAACCCATAATAGAATGCAAAAAAAAAAATTATGCATTAGTTTACTATTCTACTGGCTGTCTGAAAAAACCACAAATATAAACATCTGATGCTAACAATATTAAATTTTTGTTATCATGAAATTCCATCAAAGTGTAAAGAAAGTGAGCATATGCAAAATATTCACTACTGATCATGGTGATGTTTACGTCAACTGAAAGAACAAGAAATTGCTTTTCTATCAGTGTAATGCTCATGGCTGGAATGTTTATTTTTACATATTTTGTGTGTCAATTTATGTTGGTTTTGCCATCATTCTTCCACTGTATATCATTAAACTTTATGTTTCCAAATTTTATTCAAATGTCCAAAATCTTAACAATAAAAATGTATTTGCTAATGAAAGTTAAAGAATAAAAACACCTGAATAATTGCTCAGTTCACACAAACTTTGAGAACTTTTGAAATATTACAACATTCTTTCAATATAATGTTCTGGTAAAAAAAACAAACAAACAGCTACACAGACTGTGAACGATATTTAAAATATGGTTGAAATCAAAGATGATCAGTGTGCCTATATACTGAACTGAATTATTATTAGAATATTCTCTTGCATTATCTAAAGTTACATATATATATATATATAAACAATTTTGTAAATAGATCTAAAACTCTTTTGATTTTGGAATATGCATATGTTTTGCATAAACCAGTGTAAGCAAACAGTATGACATTATTGTCTGATTTTCATAATATATAAAACCTTTCCACTAGTGTTTTAATTATTAATATTTAATAATATTGTGTTAACTGACCAGAAATTTCTAATTTAAGTAAAAGTCCTTTAAAATATTAACAAGCTAGGTGATCAAGCTGCCACTGTGTTTCTGTTTCTCTTATTAGCATACCATGTGCAGTATAAGAGATGATTATTGTGTACTGTAATAAGATTCACAGGATTTCTGCTTAGAAAAGATAAACATTATTGTTTTTACTAAAATAAAATAATTAATCTTTGGTGTCCTATAACCTATATTGTGGTTGGTCATTATTTAAAATTGAATATTGAGACCAGCCAGTTTTAGCAGATGCTATTTATCTGAAGAATTAGGATTTGGAACTGTAGCAAGCTGACCACTTACACTGTCCATTTTCAGATAAGTGTCTATATATATTTTAAAGGTAAAGATATAAATGCATTAAAGAAATTTGTATGGAATTATTTTTTGATTCAGAAAGATTCCATCAAAGCTAAATGAAAATTTTGCAATCAGGAAATCTCTGGAAATGAAAAAGCTGCAAAAACATTTACAACCATCAACATTATAAACCATTTAAAGGTGAAATGTACTGCCAAAAAAAATGCAGAAATGTTTCAGCAGAAAGAAGACATCCCTGCTGCTGCTACAAAAAGAAAACTTAAAGAACTCAGGGCAGGCTATAGTAAACAAATGATTATGGAAGAATTTCTTGACAAGAAAAAGTATGGAACAATCAGAATTCTCAAGCCATGTTCATACGCCAAAGAATAAGGGGAAAGATGGTTGCTGCTGACTCATGACTTTACATAGTTGTAGCAAACATTGAATTTAGAAAGCTACTCAATCACTTGTCTCCTAACTATAATATACCACAGTCATTTTTTTTCAGTGAAACAGTGATACTAAATATGTATAACGCTTGTTTTCCAAAAATTCCAAAAGATGCTACAAGAAGAAATAGCAAACATAAGTGAGCAAATGTTAGTTAGTTTGAAGAAAGTGAAATACCACTGGATGGAGTCTATTTGGTTCTCAAAGACAATGCAGCTAACATGGTTGCTGAACTTCTCAAAGCCAGATTACCATTACGAACTTGTTTTATCCATACTTTATGCATTAATGATGCCATATTTAGCCAACAAGCAGTAAAGGATATCTTCCACATTAATCAAGAGATAGCTGGCCATTTTCACCATTCTCCTACTGCTTCACAAAAGCTAAAAGACCTTCAGGAACAATTGAAGGTCCCCAGGCACAGGCTTGCACAAAATGTAGCAACCTATTGGAACAGTTCATATTACATGCTAGAACATAATACTGAACAAAAATGCCAAATTGTGGCATATACAGTAGACCATAATTTTCCAAATCAAACTTTGTCAAAGGCATTTACATAGTAATTGGCAAATAAGAAATCCTATATTTCCACATGCTCAGACTTTTGCTTCAAACTGAAGTTCCAAAGTAAAGACATGAATATGGATAGAATGATGTACTGGCTAATAAAAGAAATTTAAAAAAATTATAGGCAAAGATCAGGAAAAGCTCCAGGAGAAATGTAAACACACACTGATACAAGTTTTGATGATTCAGACATCATTCCACAAACTTCAACCGCTGAATCAATAGTGACAGGAAAAATGCAAGCTGCCAGTTCTTCTACAAAAAAGCAAATTGCAGATCCTCAAGAACTAAAACAGAAAAAAAAAACACACTCGTGTTACAGAGAAAAAGATCGATAAATATCTTAACTTTCCTCTGCTACTCAGGCATGAAGATCTTTTGTTATGGTGAAAGGGAAATAGTCTCCACTTTAAAAGGCTGAAAAAGTTAGCACAGGTGCATTTATGTGCATCTCAAACTTCCATAGACACTTTTTAAAATAGTGCCAGTGGACATATATGCATGAGCAAACAAGAAATTTCCTCCAAAAAATAAGTGAAAAGTTGATGTTCCTACATTATAATTTAAGAGCTTTTGACTTTAAATATTCTTATATAACAGACTTTCACAAACATTTTTCAATTTTTAAAAATTTTTAGACAAGCAATAATTTTAATACTTTGGTTTTCACATAGTTACATATTAATCTGCATTTGGAAATGACTGTGTTGATTACTTAACATGGAAATCTTAAAGCTTTCGATTTCAAGAAAGAAATTTCAATTCACAGCCTAGAAGTTTCTTACACGGGTTGAATGTTGAATCAATGTTTATAAAAAAATACAATTGCTTTAAATATTTTGGCTTTTAAATTCACCTAGTTATGTATTAATTGGGATTTGAACATACCTATATTTATTAGTAGCATTAAACTGTTGAATATTTTAATATCCACTTTGAAATTTCCTTTTCTTTTTTAAATAAACTTGTCTCATCAATGCGTTAAATTTTAAATTGTTTTTAGACCAGTATCACCTTTTAAAGACCTGTGTTTTTGTTTTTCTTGCAATATGATTAGTTTTCTAAAATTTGAAAAGCAAACAATACTGACTAGGCACAATTACTCTAAAGATCCATACTCATTTAATAATAAAACTTAAACAAGCTTGTTCTGCTTCCACTGACTGACATTAGACTCTATGGAGTTAATGAATAGTTTCAATCAATATCAATGGAAAACACCAGCTGTCAGTGTTTCTGTATAAAAACTGAGATGACATACTTCCAAAGGTATTTTAAATCAATAGAAGCTTAAAAACCTAGTTTTATTTGGTCACTTATTAGAAGGGCTGTATGGAGATAAACGAATACTAAAAACAGTAATGGGAAAACCTACAATTTACTCTATAGATAACATAGTTGGTAATTATTCTTATCATTTAAAGTTTAATTTCTTGTTTTAAGCAAAAAATATAAAAATATATAAATCCTCAATTTATTTTTCTTTGGCTTTAAGTTACAAATTCAAAGCAGCCTTTCAAGATCAATTAAAGATACAAGTTAAAATATTTTGTACATACCCTCATCAATAAACTGGTATCTTTAAACTTAAAAAAGAAACTAACTAGTTTTAGCTCTTGCATTGTGTTAATCAATTATTGTTCTAAAAATAATAATTTCATAGCCCATGGTTAAACTATGCAAAAATTATCACAATCTCAGGTGACTGTAGCTAGAAAAAAGCTTCTTACCATATTTCTAGCAGAAGTAAATCATTTGCCATATAAAAAAAATACATGGTTCTTCTTTATGAGAAAGTTTCAAGTAATTTACATTTAAAAATTTTTAAAATTATATTTTATATGAAAAAAATTGGTATCCATAGAAACAAAAATATAACTTGCAGATTAATGCATAAGTTAAGTTTGAGCGGAAGTCATAGACAAATAAGTTGTTTAGGTTTATTAATGTTGAGGTTTGACAGATCAGCATGCAACAATGCTAAACAGCTGTGACTGACATGAAACTGCTGTGTGGAAATGAAGCAGTGAAGTATGTACATTCCTGAAAATATCTGTTGGCAATCAAACTCTGAGCTTGCAGTCATCAGGAAACATCTCAGACTCCCATTAGTGTTGCTAGTTCCAGTTTCCTATCAATTGCTCACTACCAAGCAAATCTCCCATGCCTGAAACATTAGTTTCTCTCAGTAGATAATGAATCAAGTCTGAATAGCATCACAAGACAGCAGTGTTATCTAATTTCAATTCATGTAATTAAGTAAAAAACTTTCAAAACTAGTAAAGTGAATACTTGTACCTTCTCATACCTAGTTATTATTTATTATTATCTGGAAGATCTACAAATAAACCTTTCAGAAATGTATCTTTTTTTAACTTACATATTTTTAGCGTTTTGAAATGAGGTTTATTGTGCATATATATATATATTTTTTTTTAAATATTGACTTAGGTGAGTCGTTAATAATTATATCAATCAAGCATAATAACTACTATAGCAATATTTTTCAAACATTTAAAACCCAGAACCTGCTTTGAAATTTCCCAGCCTTTTGTGCATCCCTTCACTGGTACAATAAACAATAAAAACATATAATTAAGAGGTAGAGCTATCTGAAGAACAAATGTATAATGAACAATTCCAATGACCTGACAACCTGAAAAGTTCATTAGGCAGTGATGACACTCTAGGAGTGTCAGCTTTTCCACTTGAAATGATGAGTGACCACAATTGCACTTTATCAAGCTTCAAGGTAAGACATTAGACAAAGAGGGCAGAGTTGAAAACAATGCCAAACTGATGTAATGGCATGAATTTTGAAAAAATTGAGAAAAATTTAAAGAAATACAGGCTTCCATCTTTAGATGTTTCTAAATAGCATGATACAACTGTGAAAAAACTAAATTATGATGGTTAATATATCAGGTTTGGTTTACATCATTGAATGAGCCAAAAATGAAGCATCAAACTTTAAAAGATAAAACAAAGAAGTTTTTCCAAATGAAATTTGATGCACTAAACAATCAACAGCAGTTAATTTGAGAATGAAAATGTGCTTGATGCTTACTGTTTAGTCTCACTGAAATTTACACAACAATGCAAACCATACACAATTGGAGGGACTCTTATCCTTCCTTCTGTAACAGATATAAATTGTCATCAACCAGAAAAGAAACTGAAGCGTGTTCCATTCTCAAATCATGTTGTATTGTTTTGTGGCAAATTAATGACATGGCACATGATGTTCATGAACAGAGGGTTTCAAAGATCAGAAACAGGGTTAGCTTTGCAGTCCAAATGGATGAATCTACTGACAATGAAAGTATTGCTCAGCTTTTGGTTTTTGTAGGGTACATTAATAATGACACTATAGAAGACAGCATGCTGATTTGTAAACTCTTACAGGAAAAACAATGAAAAAGTGCCTCTTAAAAACTTCAAAAATCAACATATGATTTTCATCTTGATTAGGAAGACAGTGTTGCTATTTGCAATGACAGTACCAAAGCAACGAGCAGTTTCATCACTCAACTTATTTTGCACCAAACACTACTTAGATCCACTATTTTGTACATTAGTATGCATTCGCTATGAAAATGTTGCTGTAAGAACTGCATTGGGTACACAACAAAGCAGTAGAGATCATAAACTTCATCAAAGGTTAGTTGCTGAATGCATGTTTGTTTTCAATAGTTTGTGATGAAATGGGGCTCCCAGCAAAAGCTCCTCTTTCATGCAGAAGTTCATTGGCTATTACATGAAAAGGTCTTGAGTCAGCTATTTCAAATGCAGGAAGCAGTGTCTTCCTTCATGAGCAACAATCCCCAATGGCCAATTTCTTTACTGATAAAGAGTGGTCAAATAACCCAATTAACATGCCAGCATTTGGCCAGTACTGGCCCAATACAGGCTGTTGTATTGGCCTGATGCTGGGCCAATGCTGGGCCAATATAGTTTGTGGAAAAATCTCATGTTGTAACGGTAGGCCGGTATTGGCCAGCAATGGCCCAATGACCCATGTAACGGGCCAACAGTGCCAGTACAAAATGGTATATCACCAGCATTGGTCCAATACAGGCATGTTTGTTGGGAAATTAGCCTACTCATAAGATGTTTTCAGTCCCCTGAATGAACTTAACCTATTCTTGCAAGGCTGAGACAAAAATATTCTTGCTTTGAGCAACAAAGCTGAAGTGTTTGTCAGGAAGATGAGAGACTAGACCATAACTAAGAAGAGACAACTTTGAGTCACCCCCACTCCCCCTTGTTATCAGTTGGCAAAGACAGTTAATCTTGAAAGTGCAAAGAATTTTATAGTAGAACACCTAAAACACATACAGAATGAGCTTTCAGGAATATTTCCCCATAAATAAGAACAGTGGGACATTATGGATTGGCAACCAATTTAATCAACAAGCCACCCACACCACAGCAAGATAAACTGGTTGAACTATCATGTAACAAGTCTTTGAAAGTGGCATTTCTGAAGCAGAAGCTTTGTTTGTTCTGGTTGTCGATCAAGAAAAAAATATCCAAAGTTAGTTCAACTGAAAATGAAGATGACGATTCGATTTCCCATGTCACATCTCTCTGAGTTAAGATTTTCAAATAGTGGTAATCAAGACTAAACTATTGCAACAGACTCTGTGTAGAAAGTGATATAATACTATGCATCAATTCTTACATATGACCCAATGTGAAATACCTGCATTCATCTAAATAAGTTCAGCCATCTCATTAAGAAATAGTATGGCATCAAACTGTGATGTAGTTGCAAGTACAAATAATTTTTTATTTGGAATTTAATGTCATGAAATTTTTTCAGCAAAAACAAGTCAGGATACCTTGTTTCAAAAAAGTGCTACAATCAACAGGAAATACTCATGTCAGTCAAATGAACAGAATTGTCCATGAGAATATATTTAATTATAATTTTTATTCCACACAACCCACAACACCCTGGGGTGGGAGGAAACTCCCAGTTTAATAACCACTACAAAAATTACCTACAATGTAATAAAAACAGTTTAGCTGTAAACAACAAAACAATAATAAAACCAAGAGACATTACCTGTAAGGAACAAGTCTTGGATGGCCTCTGCACCCTGACACAAGACTCCCCAAATATCAGCCTCTTTTAGTGAGTGAGTGGATACTTCCAAAACCTCAGAAAGACTCACGGGCACACCCAATATTGGCATTTTTTTCTTTTGGTTCTTGCAAGAAAATGGTGTTTTAGGCTGAAAATTAAAATAACATATTTTAAAGATTAAACAGAATTCTGGAACACTGTCATGCTGCTGTATAACTAAAATTAAAATTTGTAAAGAATGTTAAATTAAATATAATTCTTGGTTCCTAAACTATAGTAAAATCTTGTTTAAACTTATGGAATACTTATCACATTTTATATTATCATTAACTTGAAAAATATTAATAACCATTAGATGTCACTTGTCTTCTAGTCATACCAAGATGCACAATCCTTACTTAAATCTCTTTTCAACAAGACCCAGAGTAACCTTAATGATTCTAGCTTTTTATTGTTTTGAAATACCATCTTGTTTTTTTATATCATTATTTTTTTTTGTAAATGTAGTTTATAAAATATTTTTTAAAGCAGGAACTTCAAAAGCTTTTAAAAACAGATTGATTATGAAAACAGAAAAACAAATGCTGATATATGAGTTTAAAGTTCATTTTTTGTTTCTTCCACTGGTATATTATTTGCATAGTCACCAACTATTATGATCACTGTGAAATCACTGTAAATTTTAATTACTCTTAAAAAAATTGTAGGAATTATTGTCGCTAGCTAAAGAAGGCATCAGAGCTGTTTTTAAGTTAAGTAACAGTCAATTTTTTTGGCAGCATCATAAGTCAATTTCCCTGTCATATTCAGGTTCTGCATCTTAATTCTTGATGCAGCATAAGGCTGCGTAAACTTATCCTCAAGTTTTATTAATATAAAAACAGAACAAAAAAGAACTTTAATAGTCTAAGAAAATAAAATGAATTAATTTCAGCAAATTGTATTGAGAGAAATGGAAAGATAGCTTAGTAGTATGTATTTCAGGCTCATACTTTCTTTCCTTATATATTCAGTATCTCAAGTAGATTTATAGATGACAAGTTCAAATTGATCATGTAACTGTTATGTACTAAGTTTATTTACTCTCAGGTTGAGATTTTCAATTGCTAATGCTTATTTTCTGAATGAGACTAAACTATACTGAAACACATTAGAAACATACCAATCTGACAGTGACATTTTTGAACAGTCAAGAAAACAAATACACTTACTGCCATAAAAGTAATGTCATGGTCCATTGGTATCTCTACCAAAAGTATAAATGCCCCGAACAGTATAAAGGATGGTGAGGAAAAGGTCCCTCAGTTATTTCACATGAGACGCACTCCTAAGACTACCTTACCATGCTGTGTCTGATAGCAAACAATGGGAGAAGGCAGTAAGCATGATTGAAGTTGCCATGACAAAATCTGTAGCTCAACAATTAAAATGTTAACATAGCACTATAGCAAGGTTAATACAATAATTACAGCAGACAAGTACTAATAGAGATTGCCCAAAACCAGATCAGCCTTATGTCACTACACCTGGACAGAATTGTCAAATTCAGCAAAATCATCTCCAAGATAGACCATTTATGACCTCTAAAACAGCTACAGCAATGCAAAATTGAAAAGAAACTATTTGCAGTAGTATCACAATCAGAGACATTTATGTGCTACTGGACTTTCAGCAAGATGTCTACACATTGGTCCTATACTCACTCAACATCTTTGTCACATGCAACTCCAATGAGTCAAAAACTAATGATGACCAGACAATGTTGACGTGGTGTTCTTTTCTCAGATGAATCAAGATTTCACCTAAGTAATGATGATGAATGACTCACCACACTGAGTGCATTCTAAAGATTGACAGATGGATGGTGAGGATGGCTCCATTTCTTTAAGAGTCATGCAAATGGTCAAACATAAATGACATTTTGGCAATCAAGCACTTTTGTCCTTTTCTTTTGATGTAATTGAAAACTTCACACTTTTGGAAAACAATGCATGCCCTTATGCTGCCAGAGAATGTCAGCACTATCTCCGCAAATAGGCTGTTCCCTGATCTTGCACCAATTGAACAATCCATAAAGTGAAATTGGACAATGATTGCAACATCATTCAACAATGCAGAAACTGATCCAAAATGAGGCTTCAATTTGTCAGCAGTGGCAAAGATTATCACAGGTCTTCTTCCAAAACATTTTAAGGTCAATGAGGTGATTGCATATTGTAGCTGCTAGATGGCATACCTTTCAGATGCCTCATATCAAACTGTTTCAAGACATTCCTCTTTGTGTTATGTATCTGTTGCTAAATGGTTACCATAATTTATATATAATTTTCGTTAAATAAGGTGTATTATAAAGTAACTCCTAATGAAAAATGCCCATGGTGCATTTCTAATGTGCTGTGCTTCAGTTTGTATCTGCATCAAAACTGAATTCATTGACATTTTTTTGTTGTTGAAATTTTTCTCTGCAGTCATAGTCCACTTTAAAGCCATGCCAAAAAATTAATATAGCTCTTTTATTTTCAAAAATATTATCATAATTTAATTCGACAAATATTTGACCAAAAATTTTGAAATATTTCCTTTGGCATACAAGTTGGAACTTAAAAAAAAAAAATTTGCTATTAATGTAAAAACATTGCATCATTTCTTATAATCTTTAGATGGGCAATTCACAGTACAAGAGCTTGCTTTGTATGTGCTATGCACTTTTTCTCTTTCTCTTTTGTTTCTAAACTTCATTTGCTCAATGTAAAGTATGAATGCTCTTAATAAGAAAAAAAAAATAGACTATCTTGTGTTCAGGATGAATGAAGCATTTTTAATGACCCAATAAGCTGCCTTTATTCCTATGTACTAGGTACCAATTTAAATCTTAAATATACCCTGGCTGTCCATTTTAAGACCTTATGTACTCTCTCAGAATCGAGCCTGACCTGAACTGCAGATGCAAATTAGGTTGATCACAATGTGACAGATAATCCCTGCAACACTATATATGACTTAGATATGCACATTTGCAGTCAGTCTAACATATAGTATATTGGGTAGAGCAAAAACATTACAACATTTGAAAGAGGCTCAATATTGGGTACATAACTAGCAGGTGCAACAGTGGCCAAGATAGTTTCACTAGTGGACTGCTCCAAACCATTAGTCATTCAAATTTATCAGCAATGACAACAGATGAAAAAATCTTCTGTGAGAGAAAATTGTGGTTACAAACACGTATTGACAAAAAGAGAAGGTGAACAAACAAAATAGTAAAGTCCAACCATCATCAAACAATAAACCATTGACAGAAACACTCAATGCAGAGCAAGCTACACCATATCCAGCTATATCTTGCAAAGAATGCTGCACAAATGGCTAAGGCAGTGACAGACCATTACATAAACCACTGATCAAGTATAAAGAGTGCAGACACTAGACTAAGAGAAAAGTAGTGTGGTCCTACAAGTCATGCTTCATCCTTTTTTTTTGCACAGAATGGAGAAAAAATTTTAGAGAAAGTCACATGAATCACTCAACATCTCTTATGTGGTCCAAACTATCCAGGCCTCTGGTATTAGAGACGTGGTTTGGGGCATGTTTTTCTGGCATATCTCGGCCTTCTTGATTCCTGTAGAAGGCAGAATTAATGCTAAAGTTTACTTCAGCATCATTTCCGATTAAGTGCATCCAGTGATGCTTTGTGTATTCTGGTAGGGATGGCTATTTCAAAGGCAACAATATTCCCATCTACCATACCTACATTATGAGTTCATTATACAGATTTCAGGCAGCTTCCATGGCCAGCACAATTCCTAAATCTTAATCCAACTGAGCATCTGTGGGATGAACTTGAAAGATATTTGTCATCGCAATACCCTGTGTACATTGCTCCATACATTGTGTACAATATTAATGGCTGAATGAGGAAATATTCCTCAGAAAACCTTCCAGCACCTTGTGGATTCTATGTGGGCAAAAAGTAGCCCAACCTGTTATTAGGTACAGTCCCTAATAAAGTGGTCAGCCACTGTATGTAAATGAGGGTTGTTTTCTTACTCCCCAATTTCTTATAAATTTTTATCAAATAATACTCAGGAGTATCCTATCAATAAAATGAACTATTAGAGTTACATTTAGCAATTGATAATAATGCTCTTTGCATATAAAAAAAAACTAATGTTTTTTTAAATTTGTTTTAAACAATACAATGGCAGACCCCACCCGAGAACTAAAGGTCAGTTAAATAATTCTAACATTAACTAATAAACAAAAGTAAGACAACAATACAGCATGGATTACAGGGCCTGGAAATAAATGTTGCTTCTTTATTGCCTAAAGAGGAAAAAGGCTCTGTCAGTGTGTGTGTGTGTGCATGTGTGTGCGAGTGTGCGTGGGTGGACAAATGGAGAACTGTATTTCTATACTAACGCATGCATTATGCTCTAGTTTCTAGGATATATTTATTCCTGGGTTATTAGGTCAGCTGGAGTAATTTGACAACCAGATATTTTTGGTGGGAACTTACTGCCAGCAACCAGACATAGCCAAAGATAGGCTGTGTTACATTGCTGAAATATATCTAACTAAAAATACGGTCTCTTATTTCCAATTACACCATAATTCAAAAGCTATTTCTAAAGTAGTTTGCAGAGTAGTTTTTTAAAAAACTTATATCTCTCTTTCTTTGGTTTACAAAATATAACTTTAGGTTGTCTACATTTTTTTTAAAGTCAGATAAAAAAAACAAGCTTCCACCAACTATACAATTTGAAAATTTACAGTAAAACTTAGATTAAAATTTCTGAAATTTTTAGTCTTATATTTAGAATCAAGAGTAGAGCATTGAATTTGCAGACAAGTAATAGTATATATATTTTTCCTATAATCACCGTGCCATTTCTGTGCAAACCAGCAGCCCTTATCGCAATCTAAGCTGATCATAGCATAGGCTGAAACATAATATGGACAAGTTTCTTATCTGTAGCCCCAGCTGGGCCAGACAGAAACAATTTTTTTTAAATAGTAGTACACTATTCTCTCATTAAGAGCTATAATATTGGTTTTGTTCTGTTTTGTTATCTTAAATTTCTACTGCATCTTATTATCCATTAAAATTTTTAAAAAATAAAGAATATTATATTTAATTTGAATATATGACCAGTTTATGTCAGCATCACATATTTGCAGCTAACTTTTCTTAGAAAATTTTTAAAAAGTAAAAAAATTAAATCTTTAAAAATAGTTTATACTCCTAGATAAACTACTAAGAATTGGTTATCTACTGTTAAAGGTTTAAAGAATCATTTTCATTTTTGTTTAAGTAACATACCTAGACTTTTTTTTTTTTTGTGGTATAATGCGTGTAGGTGCAGTTGTAAAGTTTGTGTATGCATGGTTATCTCCGAGGAGAAGGGAGAGGCCGAAGCCTCTGGTGGAGCTAAGCTCCTCGTGTAACTGGCTGCCAAAACGGCCAGAGCTAGGGACGCGTAGTGCGATCCATGTTAGGAGAAGCCAAAGCTTCTAGTTGGGAGGGATCGCTTCCCCAGCCAAAAACCTATCTTGGGGAAAATGGCCTCGGCACATCAAGTCCGAAATTCGGTCTTGACGTGGCTAACCTTTCCAGCCGGACAGGTAGGCCAAAGGCAAAAAAGCGCCCCTCGCTCCCACTCTTTTCAGGTAGACCTTAGCCAAGGTACAGCATATATTCTGTTAAAATCATGCAAGCTAATACTATGAACATTTCCATCTGCACAGCATGAAATACAAACATTATTCTTGAAATTTTTCTCTTTTTTAAACAAAAGCATGGTCTGTTTGTACTCAGTAAACAATGCATGTGTAACCTTTCTGTACCTGCTATGTTGGATGATAAATTCTCCTTCAGGCTCACTGGCTTCTTTTTTCAGTGCACTCCCTCTAAACTTGTATCAAAAAACTATTCTCATCGTTTGATAGTTAGACTAAATAAAGTACAATTATGAAGACTCCTGCAATCGGCAAAAACAAGCAGATGAGAGTTTCCATCCACTTGCTACTAACTACTTGGTTTTCCTCAATCCTGGTCTGCTGTTTCACCTCGAGCGACTTCAGAAATTTCAAGATTTTGTACGCCTAAGACAGAAAGAACCAGTACACGATGTGTAGTACACACACGAGCCATTTCCCCCTTTTGGTAACCATCATCGATGATGAACAATGTGTATCGATCAAAACATCCTGGATACCCTGAAACACAAAGCTTTGGCTCAATATGCAAACTCTAGACAGCCTGGTCCCTTTAATCAGCTAAAACACGTGGAGCGAAACTAAACACCGTCAAGGAGACAGACAAAACAAGAGGTGGGGGGAGGGGGGGGAGAAACAATAACAAATCTTGAACAACAGTAACAATAATAAATTTCAAATAATAATAATAATACAATAAACACCATCGACATCTTTAAGGATCCAGTAAAATACAATCTAACAGAATGGATTACGCATACGGGCTGAATGTAGACCCTGGGGGGGGGGCACTGTCTTTTAAAATACCGCTCAGATAATAAGACAATCAGTTGTTGTCCGATCCCCTCAGCAGACTGCGGGGCTGACATCTTAAGGGGTGTATACGCGATCGCCCGCCGAGCGGGAGGAACAGCTAGCTGCCCCGGGGGGATCCGATGGGAATGAGTAGACATCGTCTCACCAGAGAGAGAAGAGGGAGGGGCCGGGTCTCACTCCCCCCCCCCTGCAGCAGAGGTCTTCGGCCCTCGATCAGCTCGGCGTCGATCTACTTTGTTGTTGTTTGGGAAATCGAGAAGGAAAGAAGGAAAACAAACACAAACAACACGAGGGAGAGCAGGAGGGGCCGGCGACAATTCCCACGGTTGCTGTGGAGGGGAGAGATGGGGGGGGGGGCCGGCCGCCATCCGGAGCTCAGCCTTCGCCGTTAAATAAGCCCGGCGACCGACGGACGGACGGAAGCGAAACGATCGAACGGAACAGAACTTGCCTTCTTCGACCCCCTTCTTCTTCTTCTTCTTCTTCTTCCCCCTTTCTCAGCGAGCGTCGGAGTTTTCCCCTCTCTCTCTCTCTCTCGAAACAGTGGGTAGCCGAGAAACCGCTTCAAGCCTAACGAAAGAGTGGTAGTGACTTGGCCGCCATCGCAACTAATGATGAGGGAACGCGGAGTAGCAGACGGCAGATTCCGAGCGGAGCCGAGCACTCACGGAAACTACCCCCCTCCCCCCAACTGGCAAAGCGAAATTAGGAGAGAGAGACCCAACCAACTGTGGAACTAGGACAGCGATTTACCGCAAATAACCAAAGATCTGTTTAGCATTTAGAATTTTAAACACCGAACACCAGCAACAAATTATGAGAAACACGAATAGTAATTTAAAAAAAAAAACAAACAACAAAACAAAACAGATAGCAAATCTATGGATTCGGCATCATACAGTTAATAAGTAAGTAACTCTGCTGCTAAACTACCATAGAAGATAAGCAAAACCCATACATTTTTAGAATTTTATTTAATGTTTTTATCCAAATTTTAAAATATTTTAAAGGTTTAGTATAATACTTGTCGAAAATGAACGGGTAGTTTAAAATCACACCAAAGGAAGCCTAAAGCAACCAGCAAACTGATATCTCAATATACACAATGGAAAAGAACTAAGTAATTTTGTAGGTAAATGACGGTTCATGAGGTTCAATAATTGCATAGCAAAAATATGAATAATTAATATAAGTATGATTTTCTTTTTATTAAAAAAAGCACATAAATCCATGTTATAAATAACAGAATAACATAAACGAATCATTGCACTGCAGAAACGTTTCCTTGGGCTGTCGCTATGCTGCAGGACAGCAGAAGCAACAATGGTAGTAGGAAAGAAAATTTTATTCATTCATTGTTTTTCTGTCTTTAAAGAATATATTTCAAAAAAGATTATTTACAATTAAATATTTAAAAGGTACATGAACTGTTTCTACGTAGTGAAGCATTTAGACTTATTGCATGTGTACATATTCAAACAATTTTAACCATTTGACCTCGCACATAAAACTAATTTTGCTTTTGTAAAATGTATGTAAAAATGGCTGGTTTGTGCACAGATATGCCTTTGTTAAGGGTAAAAAATAGGGTATAATCCTGTGAACATCCACTCTTTGTACATCACCCATACCATAATAGGCCATATCCAGCCCTGCCTTGACATAAAGATTATAAATTCTTATACCTTTTTCATATAATTAAATAACAAAGTATAACTTAAGTTGATGCTCTACTTTTAATCACAATCTCAAAAACACTTAAAATCCCAACTGAACTAACAGTCCTAGCTAACATGCATTGAAACTGCTGTCATTCACTTCATTTAGAAAATGAACAATTGTATATTATGTGTAAGAACAGAGCATTACAAAATTGGAGTGTTGTAACTATTTAGTCATTTACTCACATTATTACCTTAATTTTGTAATATTATAAATGGAGATCAGTATATATTTGATCTTTATTATTACATATAAGATAGTCATTTTATTATTAACAAAAATTACATGTATTTATGTGTAGGTAAGCTACATATAAAATGTACCTTGATACAGTAGCTATCTTGTATCTCTTTTGTTTCCTTTTGTACTTGATGGTAACTGTTAAGAATGAATAGCAGAGCATCATCTACAGTTGTATTGCTTTAAACCAAGTTGGTGTCACAAAAACATTCTTGGAAATGCAACATTGACATTTTACTGATTAACATTTCTGTGCAGTTTTGTTGCGAACAAGTTATTTGAAAATCATGCTTTTTAATGATGAACATGAGATCCTTATTTTTGTACATTCATATGTTCATTATTACAAATGCTGATGTAACTTAAATGAGTTTTTGAAGATGAATGTGCAATGTGGGTTCTGCATTCACAAGACAAATTCACAGTTATATGTCATAGCACTACCTTGTATTTTTTCTACAAACACCTTGATCAGGGGTAGATAACCCACACTTATAAAAAACCTACAACAGCCAAACAGAGAACTGATTTGGTTAACTGTTCTCTTCTCTCTCTCCTCTCTCTCTCTCTCTCTCACACACACACATTCAAAATAATTACATATCAAAATTTTAAAAAAATAATGTTATCCGGTATAAAACCAGAATAATATATAAACCTAATTTGCCGATGATATGAAAATATATGGTTTAATTAAAAGTAGTAGGGGAAAACTGGAGCTGGCTGTACCACTTTTCAAACAAACTATTTTATTCTGGAACTATGCATAGGGAGATTATGGTTCATCAAATACTATAAACTACTAGAACAAGGAGCCATTCACATATAGATGGTTATTATGGTGAAATAATGCATACAACTTTAGCAAAATTCAAAACACTTCCCTTTATCAGCGTTACAATTTAGCACAGCTCAGAGTCAGTTGTAACATACATCGGGATAAGTAGTAACACCAAAATTAAACACAAAACTGATTTTGGTTGTACACCAAACCTTTAAGTGAATAAAACTCTGACATTTTCCCTGTTGCTCGTAACAAACTGGTGGCTTCAGGTACTCGATAAAGTTGGCTGACGCTTGATGAAGCTGCCCAACCAATCTTGTCCAGCACATTCGTTAAGATATCATTAATCTGGAGCTTTAACGTTGTGTCTTTTACCTGGATCAAAAGAGAATATCCTGAGGTCATTAGAAGGTAATCAAAAGAAAGTTTTTGACACACTTTTTTGCACAGTTTTCTATTTATTTTATTTCTATAAAGTGTCTAAGCTCTATAAAATAATATGGCTGAATTATTTAAAATGTAATATCGTGGACAGACGAACATTAGAACAAAACGGGGAACATGAAATTTTTACCGAAAGTAATTTTATTTTTAACCCTCTCTTCTCTGGATACTGGAATTTCTATGAACCAAGATCAACAACGATGACTTTGTTGTTCTGATTTGACTATGAGAACTCTATTAGTATTTAATTCGAATCATCAAAGCAAATACCGTATGTACTAGCCTACTGACCAGAATACTTGTCTACTTTTTGCTACAACCAGCCCCATGTGGATAACCTGTGAACTTCCAGGTCCTCAGAAAATACAGTTTGGCACACGACCCGAACGCTTAATTTCGACATTATACAGAGCCAAAACAATAGAAGTCCAAACATTTGAGCCACGCAGGTGAAAAGTAAAACAAAATTTCTCAACGGGTAAATAATCACTTCTACGGCGTAAAAACTGAACCACTCCCATTGTGAGGCTTTCTTCAAATTAATTCCCACAAGAAGCGTATTGGGTAGAGCCGTTCCACAGGAGGACATCAACACCGCCAAAGCCTTACACTTACTTACGCGACGTTGCCAGCGTCACAGCCTACCCCTGTTACTTTCATGTAGGTGGGTGGCATAGAAGCTACCCCTCTATAAAAGACTTAATCTAAAATACTCTCACAAAGTTCTCCTCTATATTTGTTAATGTTCATGATAAATATAAATAACTGATATTGCTAAAAGATACTGTTATAAAAATATCTACAATTAAATGGTAAAACCTGCAGCAGACAATGAATCTCTTTTTAGCTAAACATATGCATCAGATTTCTTAATATCTAAAATTTGCTACAGAAAATATTTTGTATGTTAAACAATGAAGTAGATCAAATGCAGATGATATTTTATAAATATCCACAGTGAAAATTATAAAACTTTCCACAAATGAAGGACAGTTATCATGGGCACAGGCCAAATGGATGGTGCTGCTGATACTATGAAAATAGATTTGCACAATTTACAAATAAAGTTGAAGATCTGGAGTTAAGAATAAACATTGGAAAGAAAAATTTATTAAATTAAATATGCAAGTTGAAGAGTGTGAAGTTATAACAAAAGATGATGATGAATATAGGAAAAGATACAGCTAACTAAAAAGTTTTTAAAGAGCTACATAACTCAATTTCAAAAGAATAATGCTCTTTTTTTTAAAATTTACAATGGATAAACACATTCAAAATGACTATGATGAACTTTTTACCTAAGCCACTGATAATTTTTGCACATTGTATGTCACTAAATGACTGGCTTTAGTACTATATACATATGGATCTTCTGATTTAAGAGTTTTCAATTTTGAAAGACTAATGGTAGTCTAGAGATACATGAAAAGATATGCACTTTTACCACCTGGAATAGGGGCGACAGAACCATTCCAAATGCTGCTAAAGAAATTTATCAGCAATCATGTTAATATCTTCAAAGGATTAAATCATACTAGATAGATCTGTCAAGAAACACAAATTGCTTACAAACACTCTTATTATAAAGTGATAAATTATGGAATAACTGATATGTCTACTGATGTCAAAAAGTAGCTAACTTCGTACATTTGTTTCTTGGAGATAATTTCTTGTATATCACGGCCATTCAAATCTTAAAACTGGTAAGTTAATTAATGTTTTTAAAAAGATCAATAACAATTACTGTTTTTTTGTTTATTTTCCAACTAACGTGAGGTATTTTTAAAAAAAAAAAAGTATAGCGATAATTTTTGTGACAAACTGGTAAAAATTTTTCTCCAGGTATGTTTTAAAAAAAATATATGCCTATTGTAGATCAGTTTATGTAATCTGTAGATTTTCGTAATTCACTTTATGTCGGGTTATCCTTTCATCAAAAGCCATTAGTTTAAGATATTTCAACTAGCACTTCATAATAATAATTTTTTTAAAAATTATAATTCAAATATTTTCTAGAACTCTCACCTGTAAAAAAAAACAACATTATTATGATATTATCTCCCTTTGACTAAAATTTGTAAACAGTCTGAGAGATAAGCAGTACTTATAATAATATTCAGCTTTTCAGTCTGATATCCTTTCCACAAAAAAATCGATCTGATAGCAGCTTTAGAGTAATACAGTTTTTTCATTGTCTCTTTGGTTTCAAATTTTTTTTTTTAACATTTACTTGATGGCTAATTTAAGAATACCTGGTTGGACTATATCACTAACAGTAGGAATACAAGGAGATGGAGATGGGAGGCTCACCATCATTTTTATCCTCAGGGTGGAGGAAGTAATGGAAACAAAACAACCCTTTGTTTGTATTTTTGGAAGTTTAAGTAAAGAAAAAAAAACATACTTCAGAAAGGTATGGTGATTGTTATATAAAAACCAAGCTTTTTTGTGAAAAACCCTCTACTCATTAATTAACTGCAATTGTGGTAAGCTTTCACTGGTGAGACATTCATTTTGTACTCAGCACATATAAGGTTAGAAAAGCTGTGGGGTTTATAACTGAGAACCTGTCCATGGCTGTGAGTTTGATCATCAAAGTGTCGTGTTTTGCAGGATTCCTGAGATCAGCAGCGCAGCAAAGTACCTGTCCTGATTTTCGCTATGTACACAAAGCATTGTATAAACACTGAAGAGTGGGTTACTGCATCAGATAAAACGCATGTCAAATGAATGAGAGAAATGTTTGAAAACGAACTGTTGTCAGTGATAACTCAATAACAATTTATACAAATTTATTAGAAATATCAAGACAAACACTTACACCAGTTGAAAGGGTTTCACCTGAGAAAATTGTTTCCCAAGAGGTTTATTTTGTAAAGGTTTTTTTGAGGCATTTTGTTCATACCCACTACAGCTTGACTGTTGTTTTGCATAGTTTCTTTCAACTTCCTAAATGACTCAGTCTTTTAATGCAGGTGTCTTTTCTATCCCGCCTCTTTTGTGTTAAGTAACAAAAAGCCTGGACTTCTTTCTTTAAACTGTGCAGCATACTGAAAATGTTCCCGTCACAACATCAGCAGAAGATGTAGATTTTGCTGGAAGGATGCCATGGAAACCCTCTCAATAATTAAAATTAATTAGGAGGGTGGCATGGTAGCCTCCACTGTGTCTAACTATACTGCCCTTGTTAAGTTAATGATTAACCCAGACTGATCACAAATTCTAAAATGGCACTTAGCGTTTCCAGCTGTGATGTTTTAGTACCAGGCAGAATAGTAAGAATCAACAAAGATTCAGATCCAGTAGATAGAACTTTTAAAACTATAAATCATTGGGAAAGTGTCTAAGGTCTCCGTACTTTGGTGTGATGTCAGTCTACAAGATCAAAAAACTTTAACATCTCTTGTTCCACTGTATAATTCTTCTTGTTTGAAACATGTGGTTCAGACATGAATAATGAAAATAGGTCATCATTGGTCCCCCATCATAAATATAGTGCAAAATAATTACCAATATGTCAATAATTTTTCTTTTTTTAAATTAACATACGATATATATATATTAGTACTCACCATTTATTGGAAAACAACTTTTCCAGCTTTCATTTCGGCAAAAGATTTTATTATTTTCCCTAAGTTAATATTTCTCGCAGCTCTACTTTCAATATAAATTATTGAAAGTCCACTTAATTTTTTGTCGTACCATACTGAGCTTCTCAAATTATTTTTTACTAACTTAAGCCTTGAAAAAGTTCGGTTGGCACTTGCAGCTGCCACAGGAATTGTCAATAAAAAAAAATGTTATCACAGTTAAGACTTCTTGGAGAAATATTCTCAAGATCTGATTTGAAACATTGTCGGAAGAAGAGCAGCTGAGCAGAGAGAGAGATGGAGAGAGAGGGGAGATAATCCTAAAATTTTCGGACACGTCGAATTTACGACTGAGCCCAGCAATAATACTGTCTAAACAACCACCGGGAAACACGCTGGTCTTAAAGCCCCCCCAACCCTTCCCCTTTTCCTTTTATTTTATTTCCTGGATCCGAAAGTCAGAGACCAATGCTGCCATCTTAGTCGAAATATCTGCAGCTATCGGCGGGGAACGATCAACTTGATGCTTGTTTCCAAAATCGGCCTCTACACGGCGAACTGAAACAGTCCCCTTAGTTGGGGGTCCCCTACAAAGTAGGTGGCTTAAAAGTAAATAGTTGGCTTTTTTCGTATTTACTATGCGTAAAACTAATTAATTGATCCTGGAATCGTGTCTCGTGATGGACCAACAGGGGACTGGGGACTTCGGCGCGTCGCACCGCCTACACCCATCCTCCCCCTGGGGTGGAATAATGCATCGTATGAGATAGGCTTTCCAACGCTAATGATGTTGCCTCTACAAGCTGAGGGTGCCCACGTGTAAGATTAATACTTGTTAAAAAATAAAAACAGATTTTATGAATAATATTGTAATAATGTTGTTTTGAACATAATGATAAGTGGTGATATGTCAAATAAAAACTCCATCCATCAAAACCAAGCACTTAGCATTTTCAGTTGATGACCTGACTGATGATCACCCGTTAGACAAACTGAACCCTCACGTGACTATAGGTATATAAGTGTGTTCAGACCAATACTGGCCATATTTGAAGTTTTAGCAAAGTTAGATAGAAGTATGGCATGTCTAGTTATTTTGTCAATCCAAGGTGTAAGCATCATAGCATTTAGAACCTTTATAAAAGCAATCATGGAAATTGGTTTACAATAAATTATTGCATAATTAGATCATCTCCGAATTAAGAGATTGTACCTTTGTCCAATCTCCATGCACCCAATAATTTATAAATTAGCATGACAGCAGCATTCTGAAAAGATCTCTTTTTCAACATAATTTTAACTTGACAGAATTACAATAAATAAATATATTTTATTTTTTAAAAACCCAAAGTTGAACAACATTTAGATACTGCTTTTGTTTCAGTAGCCAAAATCAAGTGACTATTGTATACTGATAAGCAACATTTTCAGCAGATAATGCACTTTAAAATGTTTCTTCTGAATGCGGATCTGCCTGGAATACAATCAAGTTCGGCTAGCGTCTGGTCGTAATTGTTTGGCCAGTTCATTCATATACTGGTTTAATTAAACCAAATTAACTTGATCACAAGTGCTCAAACATTTTTTATCAGCAGAATAGGATCCAAATGATTCCTTCAGGATGATAGTATAAAGTCCCAACACCAAACACTTCAATAAGTGAAAAGCTATGATTCACGGTGAAGCATTCCCAGGCTTACGTTATATATATATACTAGATTGAATTACACGTGCAAATGCATGAACGAGGAAGAATGTTTAAAAACCATTGAATTATCTCCCTTTATAAGGAATCGTCGAAGTTCACTTGTACCTATCCGTTTCAGTGTTGACTTAGCAGGTTCTTCTGCCGAGTAAATGAATCAGCGAGCCGTGCGTACACCAAAACGACAAGAACAAAACAGAGCAGTATAAAGACAAGGGCGATAGCGAAAACCACGTACAGGTTGTGAACTACGGCTGTCGATATCGTGGGGCCTGCGATTGCAGCAACCGAACCAACATTACGGAAGATCGCTTGGTAGAAGCCCTGCCTCTCTAAAGGTGTCAGCTTGCTGTACAGAGAGTTTTCTGCCACAACGAGGAAGGGAACCGCTAGCAGGATGAGAAACATGCCGAGCACGAAGAAGAAGGACAGGCTCTCGGTGTGCTGAACAGCGCCCGTGAAGAACACTACCCCCCACAGCATTCCAGCCGTGGAAATGGCCAGGCCAACAATTAGCAGAGTCCTGTCGGAGATGCAGGCACTTAGATTTTTAACGACTATGAACCCGATAACGGTTTCCAGGCCACCGCTGAAGTAAAGTAAACTGTTTTCAAAAGTTTGAAAGTCGAACAATCTCTGGGCTACAGGTGTAACTACGGCTTCCATGGACATATAATTAAAAAGCGTGGCAAACTGTACAATAAGGACGACTATTATGGTTGGCTTCAGGCTTCTAAAAGATTGCTTTTTTTGTTTCACACTTTGGTCTTCGTCCAGAAGTTTTACAGATAATTCCTCGGTTCTGATGCCGTCAAGTTTACTTTTCGGATTTTCTAACGCGTATTTTCGTTCGTCTCGCCGATCTTTTACTTTTCCACCATCGGTGTCGTTTTCGACAGAGGCCCTCTGAAGAAACGTGTCCTTGAACTGATTCAGAGGCCCTGCGGCCAGGATCAGATCTCTAGGGAAACCCTTTCCTTGATTACCTTTTATTAAATAGACTTCAGCCTCTTTCGACGAGTCTTCGCTGCAATAGCGAATGTCTTCGGTCGGAATAACATGGACCACTACTTTATTTGGTGCGCATGAGTCGGCGGGTCCGACCTCAACCAAAGCCGTGGGCCCTTCATTGCGCGGAAGGTCGTAAAACATGAAGCAAACCATGAGGTTGATCAGCACCCAGAAAATAGAACTAATAAAGCCTGCACAGTTCAGTTTATTTATTTTCAAACTGCCAATCCAGAAGTCGACGTACTGGAGACCAAGGTAGAGACCCGGGCCGATCACCATTCCGGCTTGTCGAATCCCCATCACCACGGAGATGGCCGAAGTTCGCTGATCAACCGGAGTCGCACGAGTGATGTAGGAGAAGACAACCGCAACAGCGCCCGACCCGAATCCCGATAAAATCCGGCTGGCGAGAATTACAAACTTGTTCATTCCGATGATGTACAACAGACTTCCGATTATCTCGAACATGTTGGCCGTGACGAAGATGACCTTGATCTGGTGAGGTCTGCAGTCTGACCACATTCCGAATATCGGGGAACCTATCAGACCTCCGACGTAGAAGAACGAGATCACCAACCCCAAGAAATAAGTCTGAGCGCCATACTGTTTTAAGTTATCCCACGCTGTTGGCAAAATAATCGAATATTCGATTCCCGTAAAAAAGAAGAAGAAAAAGATGACAATTTTCGTCGAGGTTAACCGGTAGCTTTTGGAATCCATTTTAAAAGGTCTCTCCGATCGGCGAACAGTGGACGACTTCCTCTTGTGCTTCAGTTCGATCGTCTATTGCAGTTCTCCTTTGTTATGATCTGTACAACAACAAACAGTTAAAAACAGATTAATTAAAATTAACGACGGTGTCAATACTCTTCATCAAAGCAACATTTTTAATTGTTTAAACTTTACCTGTCTTAAAGGAATTTCAAATTTGTAAAAATAAAAGTTATTCGTAAAATAATTGAATTGAAAATAATATGAAACACGTGTTTACCTGTAACTACTTCACATTACATATACCAGATATATTATTATTACATATTATTATTGTTGTTGTTGTTGTTGTTGTATGTAACTGAAGGAGTCGAGGAGAAAGAAAAATCTCCGACAAAATGCGTAATTATTTTCCTTTCATTCTGATATTGTCCTATCACCAGCGGACAGATTTTTAAATCAGCGATATCTCCCGGGCAAGGTGCCACACAGATCTCATTGGATGGAAGGTTTCGCCGGCTGTCCCGTGGGAGACGAAACCCGCGAAAGTAGAGCTGACTGTCGCAAGTTATTGGTCAGGCGACCGGGTGCTCTGCGCTGCCAGAAGCCAGGAAAGAGAGTTACCGTTCTTCGGGCCGGAGTTAAGGAACGCTGGAGATGCGGCCCGCTAGGTGTGTCAATCTCTCTACATTGCCCCAGTGAGGGAGCGTACCACCAGGGGCCCCCGCACCCACACACCCACACAAAACAAAACCCCTAATAAAACCCTTTATGTTTAAAAGTGACGGCAAAAACCCCGCAGATAACTCACATGGCCGGCTGGAGAAGAAGGTGTGCCAGACCGACTTCGACCGAGAATCGGACTCGCAGCAGTAGGGCAACTGTCGAGCCACCGGTTACCGAGGGCGGAGGTGAGAGACAGAGAGGTGCATGGCATAGATGCGGGATAAAATAAAATAACGGCGAGAATGGCTTAGTTCTGTCGTTAATATGTCACCACAGAAACGACGCGCACTCTTAGCACACACACGCGCCGCCTGAATAGACAGACGATATTATAAATAAATAAATACATGCATACACTTCACTCTGTTTTTGTTGCACTGGGATCGCTCAGCATTATTAGCAGCAGCCAGTTGTAACTATTTCCCTCGTAATTAACGACTTTCCACTTCTAGAGCAATTTTCCCAAAACAGAAGGCTAGAAGTAGTATACGTAGATGATGTCTTCCGCCTTGCCTGTCTTTGCTACATTTCAGTCAGGAGACCTTTGCGTCATTCGCATTTCCTGATTAATGTATACACATTAAAGACGAGTGGAGCGGAAATGAGGTAATTGCTGCTTGGGTTTTTATTTGAATTTTTAAAAATTTTAATCTCGTACAACCACCTGTTAGCGGTACTGTCCCTGCACGACATCAGCAAAGGCTCCCAAGCCTTGTTTTTCTGTCTAGTCCCTGTTCGCGGGTTTTAAACTCCCGAGGGTGGGGGCGCGATCTGGCGAGTAGATGGATAAAGAGGACATAACTCTATTTTCTCTTCTTTTTCATTTCCCCGTAAAATAACGAATAAATAAAGGTTTTTCTTTTATCTGACATCAAAAAAAAAAAAACAAACCGGAAGTGGAAATTTATTTCCTCAGAGTCCAAATGAGCAACAACAACACAACAACAACAACAACAACAACACACACAAAAAAAATGGTAATAAACCAAATGAAGAAAAGCGATAAATAAACTTTCGTACTTTGCTTTCGGTCCTTTAAGTGATTCAAATTAATAAATTTCAGATTGCATAAGAAAGATTGATTTCAATAAATTACAGACATTTCAGCTCAAGAAACATTTACCTGGCCTGTAAGCCTGGTAAAGAGAGAAAGGTTCCCATAATGCAGTTCTGCTCGCTTCGTTGTATAAATATGAATACAGAAATGTAAGTAAAAGATGAAAAAAAAGAGAAGAGTTCAGCGGGATGCAGTCTACCGTCGTATTTTACCACCGTGAGAGGAGTTCCACGTTCAGAACGAAGAACCAAGACTACATAATGGGTCAAGGTTTTTGAACAAGTACAGAAAACGTATTGTCTTATTATTCCGAATACTCTATAGCGTCGGGTCGCGCGACCCCGGCTCGTTATAGAGTCACGAGTTCAATTTTAGTCTATGTTCCCTTCTCCTCGGAGATACACACGCACCACTTACGCATTCACCACAAAACAGATACTGCAGTTAGTCCGTGAATGGGGTTAGGGTTCTGCTTTTACTTTAGGTGCAAAATGATTGAAGGATGGAACATTTCAGTGTTATATCTGGTCCAGGCGAAGCCATCCGTTGACTTACAAGTAGAAGGCTGTTGGGATGAAATCTCGAGACTTTCCTATTTCCTGTTCGAATGAATTTCTGGAATGTTCTAGTAAAAATCTGTGTTGGCGTCTGAAAATGTAAACCTGTCCGCATGAAGAAAACGACATATGGCCTCAAAGACAGAAAAAAAAAATCTTTCTTAGGTACTCGACTATCGATCCAATTTATGGTAAATGCTTCGAATGGCAAAAGAAGGTCGCATAAGTCTTAAAACTTTTGATAATCCGACTGGCCACTACAAAAGTTGATGTGGACATTGATGATTTGCTGAAACTAGTGTTGAAATTTGATTGCATCTGTATAATATAAACATTCCGATTTTTAAGTTCTGCATGTGGATAATTTTCACTTTTGATATTCTCTTGTAAAAAAATATAATTTTACCATATATTATACTTACGTAATATATTTCTGCATTAGCATGACTATAATTAGTTCAGAACTTTACATTCTTATGTACTCTCTTCTGGCATTACTTGTTTTGCTGTAGATCCATATTCCAAAAATGTTCTTACCAAGTTATACTAATGGTGTCTTAATGACTATTCCTGACTCTCATAATGCTTTCTTCACGAAATACTTGCGACTTGGAGTTCCCCATATTTCTTATCCGGGTTTTGGTATTGAAAGGGTTGGACTATCCTGCACTAGAATGAATAGCAGGAAATATGTTATCAGTGAATCGTGGAATGTTATTAGCATGATATATAATTTTGTTGCCAGCGCATGGTAAAAGTAGTACTGAAGGGAAGTTTAGAATGGATTGTTATTCATATTATACCAGATATTAATCTGACCCGGACACTTTGGTGAAAACTCCGTTTGTTTACCGTTTTAAATGGACAAGTCTCCAAGCAGATAAATTTTATAGAAGTTCCTTTCTCTCCAGAAACTTTTGCAGCCAAGCTGTCTTCGCACAGATTAGCATCTGCCCTTTTCTTGGATTCGGCCAGCAAGGCCGAGAGAGGGACTCGGATGCTGGGCAAGTTTGAGTCTCCATATCGCGGCCCAGGCTTTGCATCGACCTTAGAGAGAATGTAAAGACTCATCAGTCGGTGCAAAAACAATGTCTCACCAAGAAAGACTGATGCAAAAGGGAATAGAACATTATAACCAGTGAAATGAAGTGTTGTCAAAAATGCGTTTCAGCAGAGAAGTATACGTAATGCTGCCGACATTTTGGATTTTGAGTTAGAAAACTGAAAATCATACAACTTAATCTCTATAAAAGAAACCTTGTATATTTAATCTATGTAGATAATTACTGTCGAAAACAGTGGCTAAGGTAGATTGCTTATTATCATTTTCAACATCTTGTGACTATAACATTTTCATTTACAACAAACAAATCAGCAGGTTTTGATTTCTTTGTGGTATCCGCCATACCAACGAAGTCACGTCAGGTCTCGTTCTCGTCCACCCAGCAAATCACTGCTGCACGTGCAGAAATGATTCTTTAAGCTATGTTCATCTGCTGTAGCGATATTCGTAGGCCTTCTCTATCTTCCTATTAACCTCTGCAGTTACAAGACCAAGACGTAGATTTGAAATAGTGGCAGCCAGATGTTTCTCGCTGGTACGACGAAGACGTAGAGAATTAATTTAAAATTGTATAAATAAAAGTTTTCAAACTCAGATACCTTTTAAGAAAAAGATATCTTTTATTCATATATATCACACCAGATCGTAATAATTAACAATCTACTCTAATAAGCAACTGTTGTTTTAATTACAGAAGAAATTTAAACCTTTCTAGCACCTTTGGCAGCAATAATTGTGGACTCATCAGTCAAATATCCCGAGATGATACTGGAATGCAAAAAGGTCTTGTGATCGATGTTTTAACATTAACTTATTGTAACACGTTCTATCATGTATATATATCACTTATGTTTTAATATATATGCACTAATAAATTGATTATATATGAAATATATGATATTTAATTGTTGAATCTACAGTTATAATTTCAGTAAATATCATCGTTTTCAGTCATATTTTGTTATTCAACAGCCGAATATATTATTTGCTTTTAATTTTTCATCATTTAGTGAAACGAAATAGAAATATATTATTACTGTCAGTGTTATTAATGTATAGTTTTTAGGGTCTATTTATAATCATTACAATGTATTCTTTATGTATGTTTTTTTTTTTTTTAAAATATCAATTAGCCGCTAGCTTTTTTCTAGTAGTAGATCAAATTATTCCACTTACCGAAATCAAGAGAGAATCTGTTGCTAGAAGCAGCGACTGAAACTCGTTTATTCCGTTGTCGTGACTCGTAGCTAACAATACCGACTCAGTCGTCCAATCGAGCAGCTAGTGACTGATGTCGGTCCATCAAAAGGCGTCTTCCTGCTGAGCGCGAATGCAAACGGACTATTTAAAGTACCACAGAGAATACAGGATGGTTAGGGACGA